>CM037073.1:96474585-97074585 GCA_020882685.1 Aphelinus atriplicis
GATGAATATTTCATGAATATAATATTCACTCGACGACAGGAACAAATATTCAGTTTCGCACAGCATTTTATTTTATTCGATGTCATGGTGTTTGAGTATTAACTGGAATTAGCTACTGTTTAAAAATTTCATGATTTATGAGAAAATGTTACAGGATGTGAAAAAAAATATTAAACATCGTGAATATCCGTGTTGAAGTCAGCTATAGCAGCGGAAAATCGGGGGCGTTACCGATAAATTATAACATTTTTCTCCCAGAAATCAACGGATTGTACTTTTTTTTACAAAGGCCTTTTCTTCTGTGGGAGTCTAACGAGCTGAGTTGAACAGCATGGACGAACTCTTGGGCAATACCGTCAGTTGCGATCCCTCGAATCAGAGCTTACTGTACTAATCATTCATGTCGATAGAAAAAAGCTCATAACTCTGCCGAATAATGAAAATTCATCCCTTCAAAAAATGAAAAACAACGCGTATCACCGGTATAAAACACTAGGCCGCGCGCGACTCAAGGTCAGAGTGTAATTTACGTTTGGAGATGTAATAACGAAAGACACTCGCGCGCACGGAAAAACCACTATCAACAATCTGGCACGTAAGCTTCCACGACTGCGAGGGATTACATTGCAATCTCGAGGTAAATCAAGCCGGATCGAAATAAGCCGCGAACAATGCCTCGACCAAGTAAACTCGGCGACGGCGGAGTCTTCAAATCCGGATATATACGAGCTAGCCGAGTCGAGCCGCGGCAAAATATCACGACGAGACGGAAGCTCGAGCCCTTACGCGCGTAAGTATATACCCCGCGAGCCAATTAATACCTGGATCTCATCTGGTCGAGCTGCTCATATGTATATACGTGCGCGAGCAGTGCAAAAATGGCCAGCGTCGTATTTCGCGCGGCCATATTAATGCGCGCGCGCGCAGCTTCTCTCTCTGTCTGTCTGTCGTTGCGCGGACTCGCGGCCGGCGCGGCGCGGTACAAACGAGCCGACAAACGCGGCGCCGCCTTCGGCTCTCGCTGCGCGCCTCCATATGTGTCCGTACGTGCATAATCGTGACTGCGCGGTTTCTCCACGGCGAGCCAGCGGCTCTTGTGCACGCGTGTCTGTGTGTGCGCGCGCGAGAGAGTGTGTGCACGTACGTATACGTGAGCGGCCGGCGCCGCGCGGCGGGAATATCGGGGCCCGCTCTGCTCATTAACGATCGCCGGCTGATTAATCGATCGCCAACACATATCGACTGCAGTTGGCCAGCCCCCCGTCTTTCCAAAGTGCGCGCCGATTCGGACGCGCCTTTTTATGCGCGCAAGCCTGTATATAGATACGTCTGCTTACTCCTATCGGCTCACCCGGTTTTTACACTTTTTTCTTTCTGCCTTCTCTTCTGTACGCGCGTTTACGCGGATGCGTCGTCGTCGTCGTACACTTTAACTGCACATTTCACAGATGTGACTGTGATATATGCGTGGAATAGATGTTGTTGATCCTCGTTGAACGAGCGTTGGGAGCAAAGGGCCGATACTCCCTTCGGTATTTCCTCAGGTTCTCTAAGCTACAACCACATCATTGTTTAGTACTCCCCCGTACCAGGTTAATGGCAGTCGACTTATCTTCCCGGCGTAAACTTAGTGTACTTTGATAAAGCTTTTTAATCAGAAGAGTAGCTTTTGATTCACATTGAAGTAAGAACGAAGAGTAACATTCGTCTAGAAGTCCACGGTACTCCGTGAGATGGGAGTACTCGAGTGAGAAGCCCCTCGGCCTGGAGGGTTCTTCGAAAATTAGTTTATTCAAAGTCGATCTTTTTTGGAGCTGTACACTGTGACAACGATTCTTCTATGCAAATATGATATTTTACTTTCTTTAACATATTTAAGTACCACTGAAATACTTGAATCAAGATTCGTCATTTTGTCGCACTGAACCAAGTATTTATTGTACTGAATTTCAAGAAGAGTGAAGTGTTAACTTTGCGTCAAGGCGTTTGCAAATAATGGCTTTTTTCTCCCGCAACTAACAAAAAATAGTATATATACACCTCGGGATCGCATCTTAGGCTATTTCGGCACTTGCGCAAATTTGTAACCAAATAAGCTGTACTCGAATCGCAAACGTTTTACGTCCTGGGAGCGTCTAACCTCGCTCAGGTACGCATTTTATTACTATGTCGTTTCTCAAAACCACTGGAATGAAAGTGAATACACACTGGCATTGGAGTGAAAATTTCAGTGTTTCAGAGTGAATTCTTCATCTTGTGCCTTTTCTGCACTGCAAGGAATTTGGAGAGTACGTTTTTACAGTTCTGATAGTAAGATGCACTAAACGTGTATATAGAGCTATGAGTGTACAAAGAATACTTTAATTCAGTACGCACGAATTTGCACTGAATCTCAGGAAAATTAAATAGATTTATCAAGTGATTTCCACTAAATTTAAGTACGAAACTTACTGAAACTAAACCTTCTTATGCTTTTTTTTAGGCAAGTTAGATTTCAAGTACTGCAGAATTTTCAATAAACTGTTTTTGCTGTGTACAATTGTAGAATGAAACTATCTTCAGACATAGTAAATAACACGTAACAACGACTCACATCTCGATTTGTGTCTTTTTTTTCAAAATTGTATTAAATTAGACGACCGTTAAAAAGTAAAATAAAACGTGAGAAACGAGGGCAGAAAAGCTATAGGGTTATAAATGTTTTGCTCGCGTGTCTGTCGTCGGGGTATAGCGCGCGGCGCGCGGGTAAGAAGTTCCATTAGATCTCGAGGCGTTTCTCCGTCAAGTATTATCAGGGCCGATTGAGTGGCGCGAGTGCGCCTATCAACGGGAGCGTTATAAAACGCTAATAACCAGATCTCGCGTAAAAACACGCGCCCAGCCTCCTTGAATCAGCCTCCATCGTATTTTCTTTACGACCAGGGCTGTGAATTAAATATACTTTGTTGGATAAGATTTGATTTTTACGATGCCACTTAATTTTTCAGCTTCTTAATTCGTGCAGTTTCTTCCGGACGAGCCGAGCATTTGCCGCGGCCGGTGATGTACTTTCTTATCTGATAGAAACTCGCCTTCCCCCCGCGATCCAAGTGTCTCGTTTCGGCTCGTTCTTTTTGCCGCGGATAAAGTCGAATTGAAAATGCTAGGCCAACGGCCCAGTTTAAAACGGTCATTGAATCTTATTGGGAAAAAAATCATTGGACCATACATTTTCATTTATAACTGTAGATTACCACAAAATACTAAAATATTTCAATTACCGAAGGAGATATATATATATATATATACGAAATGTCTCGCATATTTCCCATTTCGAGTGGATTGCAGGGGAATTCTCACCGCAATACCAGTGAATATTCATCCGAGTACCGTGAGATTTGACAGCCTAACTTTTTATGGAAGTCCACCTAAATACAATTACCGTGAATTTGCGATAGAAAATTTGAAGACCATCGAATATTCCGGAATTCAAGTGTATATACTCTGGTATACATCGCGGTAAAATACGCATTCAAGGGAAATCCACGCTGCTTGGAAAACACCTTGTTCAAAAGAACACTCGCTCCTCGGATGATTTTCAATATTATTCGACAAGCGAATCTGAAAAATGTCCGAGCTCGCGACGGAAATCGAAGGGCGCACGAAGCAAGTCGTATATATGTATATGAATAAAGCCCACGATCCCGCACCTGGTAAGTGCGCACCCGTGTACATATATACGTACACATACAAGTATACCCGGGGTTACGCGCGCGTTCTTCCAGCAGCGCGCGTATATATCTCTCGCGCGCTTTTATTCGAGGGGCTGGCGCGTGTGTGGGAGGCACACACGGCTCGCCCGGCTGATTTGCGATCAATTTGCCCTGATTTACAATCGGCCTCGGGCATCTCTCGCCGCTCGCTCGCGCGACTGTCGATCGCTCGCGTACCGCGTACGTGCGCGTATATGTATATATATGCGCGTGTGCCCTTCGGCATTCCTTTTCTCCACGCGCGCGCACAGGCCTTTCTTTCATTGCGTCTCCGCGTTTTCGGAATTCTGCCGCTGCGCTACCGGAGAATTTTATCCTCCCGCCCCCCCACCCCTTCCCCCGGCTGTCAAGGCAGAAAGAAAGAGCAAAGTTGGCCTTTTGCAATTTTTAGTTAGCTCCGTTTCGGCGCGATCGCGTGGCTCTTTCTTTCGCCGGATACGGCGGATTACATACGCATATAAGGTCCGTTTGGTGTAGAAAGAAAATCGTGTAGTACGATTCACGTGAATTTCATAACTTGAAACTCATGGATAATTTAATGCTTGTAAAATAATGCTTAATAAAAAAAGATGATCCGAAAACTGATTCTACCGATATTACCAGACTCTTGCATTTCTAGTTGATTCCCGATAGCCAATCTAACTTGCTCAAGGGTCTCACTACACTTCTTATCAGAGGAAGAAAAAGTGCAATACGAACAGGAAACAAAGTGTGCGTGTCGCATTTCGCAAAACTAAATTCGCGTCCGTCCACCTTCAGCACACGAGACGATTATCGAAGAGAAAGAGAGGAAAAAGAATCCGCGGAAAAACGGCAGGTATACATACGCGAGAGAAGCAGGAGGAGGAGGCTTTTATCGTCTCATTGTAAATATGCGGCGCCAGTGGCGGCATCGCGGCATCAGAAGCCCGGGGCTGATGCGCTGCACAAAGGAGTCGTGCGGGGCGAGCTGGTAGCGCACGGCCGTTGGGCCCGCGTGTATGTATATACAAGCCAGCTTATTTGTCGGCGGTGTTGGTTTTTCGGGGTCGCTCGTGCGTGGACCCCCGCGGCGCCGAACCCGCTCCTTCCTCCTTTAATTGGCCGCTCGCCGGTTCGTGCGCCCGAGCCGCCGCCGCCGAGGCCCGATGGCTCGGTGTAGCTGCGACCGACGTATACCTATAACCACGATAATGCTTTCCTTCGCTCTCTCGCGAGAAGCTCGATGCACCGCAACGATTATCCCTGGAAATTTCCTGGGCAGATTTGGATTTTTCGATATGTATGTATATTTACGCGGTGAACGATTCTCTTGCCCGTATATATGTGCGTATACCGGCCCAGCAACAACTGACTCGTTCGAATTTACAGCTGTTGTCGTAAATCTGAGCCGGCAATTCGTTCATTTTTCGTACGTACTCGAGAAAACCAAATCTTGATTGAAGAAGGAAAATCTTCCCCGTGAGACCAGGGAGAGTTTTGACAATAGATGAGTGCGTTTGGAAGTGAAAGAAATCTTTTTGTCATGGAGACAAACTCATTTTTCTTTTTGAATTAAAATTTGCGATTTTTGCCGAATTCTCGGCATATATTGTCATATTTTTATAAGGAGATACAACGTATGTAATATACGTGACACATGCGCATAAAATAAACAATGATCAGATGAATTAGAACGTTGGGACGAATGACTGGAAAAACCACCCGTTGGGTGTCGAAAAACTAACTCGAAAAATTTCAGTGAAATCGCAATCACGAAAATCAAAAATTGATTGAATATGATGAATAAGTTTGACTTGACCTATAACAAAATGATTTCTTCTGGTGGTAAACAAATTTTTTGAGGTTTAAGATTCCAGGAGTCATGATCAAGGTACAAATCTTCGTGTTACAGCATCAAGCAGATTTTTTTTCTTGGGGCCAGATTTCATTTTTTCTAGTGTAGTTACATTGTCTCTCGTCTAGATAATTTTGTAATTATACCATCACACAAGAAATATGATCGACGAAAAAGAGGAAATTGATATTTCATCGGGTGATTTTTTCAAATTCATTCCTAGAGCTGTTTTACTCAACGTTTATCTTTATCAGCATTAAATATGGCCAATTTAAATTTGATGATCAGTTCAAATTTGATGATCGGAATATATATCCACTCAAACTTGTATAGGATCACCAAGAAGGTATTGGTACGTACCACTACTTACCCGTACTCGTCGGTGGTGTTTACGTTATGATTGCGAACAGGCTGTTGGACGTAGGGAATAAATTTTAGCACAACAGTGATCGACAATTATTCAAAGAGGCTCGACGTTCTGATCCAGCTGATTTCAGTTTGCAGCGAGATTAAAAATGGGTAGGTCAATTAATACGGACGATCACGCCGATTATATTAATTGATTAGTTTCAACAATTCAAGTAACGAAATTATTCGATTCAAAATAAGTATTGTTTATCTGTCGAGATACCAATCACTCGGGAGAAAATCATGAAATGTGAAATTGGAGCGAAATTAATAACAGTTTTAAGATTTCACTAAATTGAGCCTTTACAATATTTTCTATAATGATACTAGTCAATTCAGTCTCCAATGATGAAGATATTGGAGTGTCACAGACAGTGACAAGGAGAAAGAATATTTCTATTGGATATTAATCATTCGTTACTTGTTTTTTCGCTCCTCAAAATTATACACCGCACGACTAAATGATATTTGAGGTGATCGAATATATTTTGAATTCGATGGAAATGCTGGGGAAAGAAATTATATGTATTGTAAACCTAAATTAGGTGAATAATGTAAAAGGGTTTACGTTTATTTTAGTGCCATGGAACGCCAATCAATCATTCTAGAGTTTTCTTGCTGTGATTCATCTAGAAAATGAATAAGATCAAGTACAAAATATTTATCCCATCCATTTGTTTTTAGGGGATATCAATCGATCGTCTTGTCATTTCAATGAAGGAACCATACAGATGAAATTATCAAAAATGGTGGAAGGTATGTTTATTTACTTGAGGAAAATTTCTTTGTCAGATCTAGTCACGCTCAAGACTATGAATAATTTTTACCGGTTATTGAATGAATTTGCGAGCATAATTTCTAAGGATTATGAGATATCAACATAATCTTTTTATCTCCAATCTGAAAGCTCATTTAGTAAATTTCTATTGCGCATTTAAATTTTGAAGTAGAATTACAAATACTAATTTTATTATAATTTATCAATATTTATGATACTTATGTTGTGTATAATTATAAATCCGAGCAATTAAAAATAACGTAAAATTGAGGATTAGCGCATAACCAGAAAATCATGGTATACTAACAGATACGCTTACTTCTTATAGGTCACATGACAACAAATGTATATTTGGCCGAGATAATTTGCAAAAGTTGCCGAGAACGAAAGATCTCCACAAACATAAAGGACCAGTGTAAATTATGCTACAATCGTTCTCAAGTAGAGTTTCGCTGTCTGTATTCGCAGTGCAACTTGGAGTTTCGTTACCTACGTCATTTGTGCACTCACATACGCGACGATCACCATCTCGACACTCACTCTTGCTACTGTGGAGTCCGCTTCCCAACTGAAACAAGTTTACGAAGCCACCAAGAGAATTGCAACAAACGTCCCGTGCCAAGTAGGCCTATCTACAAGAGACGCGGCCTCAAGTCCAGAAGGAATCAACAATTCGCGTATTTGCCAACTTACGATTGCGAAAAATGTGGCGAAAAATTCCTTAGGCTTTACGGCTTGCAGTGCCATCAGAAGCGGGCTTGCAGGAAATCGAGGCTTCAATACCATCAAGAACGCGAGCTGCAGACGTCGAATCAGCCGATTCAGACTCATAACTCGGTTCAAGTCCATCAACCATCGGTCACCGAACCCCCAGTAGTCCAAGATACAACAGGCATATCAGACGTGAACAACTTCACTAATTTGGTACCTCAGGCAGCCCAGTCGACTTTCGATTGCGACGGGTGCGGTGAAAAATATCTCGAACTATTGGATTTGATATGCCATCAGACAAGTACGTGTCGGGGGGCTACAACGTATGGTCGGTTCAACTTTCAATCTGATGATCGTTCGGAGATCGGAGCAATAAATCCCACGCTTGGCCAAGACGAAATAACCATCGACGACGTATGCAATTACGCTACCGACGCGCCACTCGAGAGAGGCGAGCCGAGTACATCCAAATATCAATTGTTGCTGTGCGGGACTCCGGTGGATCCGTCTGAAACGAAGATAATGCTTTCGGAGGACAAAAACGTAACGTTCGAGGAGTTTCTTTCGGTTTTACCCAAGAACCAGATGGTTTTCTTCGAAAACTTGTCGATCCAACCGGCAACCCAGACGACCTCGTCTTTGGACGAGTCAACGCCGATCGAGACGCAATCGGTATCAGTACCGAAGGAGAAAACGACTGCGTATTTGAGGATGGACGATTTGATTGGTCGAGAACCTTCAATCAAGGCTAGTGCAGAGGCAACTCGACCCATGCCACAGTTCACTACGATTGAAACTCAGACGAACCACTTTGTACCACACTCACCCGATCTGACTGCTGTGACCAACTCATATCCACTCGAAACTGGCCTCTCTCCTCTTCCGTACCAGTCTGACGAAGCTTTTATGTTCGGAACTACTGGAACTACTGGTGCGTATTCGTTGGAAACGATTGATGATAGGCAGCCACTGGGAAGTTGCCTTGATCATTTCGCGAGCCAGTCAGTTGGTTCATATCCACCGAATGCCAACGCTGACATTGACTCGCAACAACCGAGAAGCTGCTTTCTTCCACACACGAACCCAACTACGGTATATTCGGCAAATTTGATTGCCGACATCAACTCACACCCACTGGCAGTTGATCCTGTTGCTCTCGTAAACCAGTCGGATATGCCGTATTCACTCTATAATACTGGTGCCGATTCGCAGCCACCGAGAAGCTTTGTGAACCAGTTTAGCGGGGCGTATTCAGCGAATATATACGCTGGTCCCGATTCACAGTCACCGAGATGTTACCTTGAACCTTATGCCAACCAAGTTGACCAAGCATATTGGTCAAATATCACTACTATCGACGGCAACCGCAGCCTCTGGGAAGTTCCGTTAATTAATTAGTGAACAAATCTGGTGAACACATTGACTGAGTACTGTTTGGACAGATTTGCAGCCATTGAAACCATTTTTGTTTGACGGAAATGGGTAATCCTATGTGAGATCGTCAACTGATTCAATCAATCTGTCAACCCATCTGATGCAGCATACCCACTATGAATATAGCTAGTGTTGAAGTCATCATTAGTCAACCGGTGAACCAGTTCGATATCTTTATCTCACGAAATGTAATTACACGAGCATCGAACTTTGTGTCTCTGTCAATATTTAATGTTATTCTTAGACCAATTGACTTGAATTTGCAATAGTCGTACTTCGACAGCCGAGATGATTTTTGTTTTAATGCGAACGTCCGACCTCCGGATATAGCTTATAGAAGTTTATAACATGACAAGTATACGAATTGCCAATTTCAAATTGCAATTTTTTAAATGTAGAACAGTTAACAACATAAGTTATAGGGAAATTTAGAGTTTAGCTATTGTTAGATTATTACGAGATGTATCCATTTTGTGAAAACTTTTTGAAGATATAGCATTTTCTACTGTAATTCACTTGTTACTTATTATTATTTGACACACCAATATTTTAAGAAATTGTATACGCGAAGTTCTCCGAATTTTTATTTATCAATTTTCTTTTCAAATTTTTCAACATAAATTGGTTTGAATAATAGTTTGACACCATATTCGTTGGAATGAAGATTTTATGTTGATGCAGTCAACAATATAATATCTTTGATGCAAAGCGATTACATACATCTTTTGAATTATACATCAAAGATTTTTGCGAGTAGTTCTGGGGTAAATACTGGAAATATCAAATCTTAAAATATTTAAACATTTTAGTATGAATAAGTCACAAAATATAAAATTGATATTTGTCACTTTTATTAACATTTTATAGAAGGAATACATGCATATATATTATATCATTTTAAATCAAAAAGTATTTATATATATATATATATATTATTTTTGGAAATCGATGAAATTCGAGTGTGAATTTCTCACAGTTATACTTTTAATTCAACACAGTAACTCTTTTGTTGAATATTAGTTTCGCAAATTAGATAAATGCTGATCAACAGACAAAATCAATTGAGAGTGTGTTGTATATAGTCGTCTATACCTGGAATTCTGAATGACTTTTTTATAATTCTTGTCAATAAATGTGATCAGTGAATTTTTAAAATCTAACAGCTTATATTTATGTGCCTTGAGTAAGTACTCTACAACGTTATCTACGTTCAAATGTTCTAATAAATATTTAATATATTCTTTGTGTTTTACCATTTCGGATTCATTTGTAAGAATGAAACAAAATACTGAATCTGACAATGCTTTTAGTTTGTATTTTTCGGCGAGCTGAAGAACTTGAATAGCGACGTCTGTTTTCAAGTTTGATTCTAAGTAATTTTTGCATTTCTTCTGAAGCTCTTTCATATCGTATCTATGCGCCACCTCGAAAAGTTCGAGTACCACTTTTGGTAGCATTAGAGTTTCATTGTTGTAAATGTAATGAAGCATCGCCTCCACTACTTCAGGTCTGACATCGTCGATCGATATAACGCCTGTTTCTGCTTCTTTCATGTCGTTACTCAGCATCGCATTAAAAACGGGACTGCGGGCAGCTAGTATGAGCCTGTGTGCCTTGAACTCGCGGTCTTTTGTTTTGATTGTCACGTCGGAAAACCTGCCGCTCGATGCGAACGAATACATGTCCAGCGATCGCCAAAAGTCTTGAACCTCGTTTACATCTTTCTCTCTTTCACTATAAGCATTGGAACTAACATCGAAATAAATATCAGTTGAGTCCTGAATACGCCATCTAATAATGTCGGCGATGTTGAGAAAATTTAAATTTTTTTCCACACGACATGTCCGCATATAAAGTGAGAAACCGACTATTTCAGAAGATCCTAAAGCACTGATTACTATTTGATATTTGCATAAAACTTGTTTCATAAACGTATTTACTGTATCGTCATTTTTTAAAGTTACTACACAAGGGTATTTTCCGTGTTCATTGGCTTGTGGGCACAGTTTTAGTTCGATTGCCCAGCGGTCACTTGTTGAATTGAAACTGTAAGTTGGCGATTTGTATTCCAGCAGTGATTTATGTTTCAAGTCACTTATATCGATGCGGAGAATCACTCTACAAGCGTTGGAGATTCTCTCAAAACGAAATTTATCCGCATCCATCGTTCAGGATTCTGTACAACCAAATAAATAACTTCTTGAATTGAGTTAAAACATGGAGAAAAGAGGTTATCCTTGACCCAATATACCTATAAATTATTGTATGTACTCAGAGTCTTTTTAATTAACACGTATCGATGAAAATAGTTGATTCGCGCAATGAGGTAATATAACTTTTTCAGATAATGAAAGGAGCCTTTGGCAGCTCGAGAATGAATCTGCTGCAGTTTCTGAGTAAGAGAGACTAACTCTCTATACTTCGTGTCGCTGCGCTGCAGCCCAAAAGACTGCGCAGCGATTATAGTTTCGCAAATGGACAGTGCGAGGGCGCTTGAGCAGACTGTATCGATATGAAAAATTCCCTAATTTTTTTTTTTCTTCCAAAGGCTATCACCATTTGGGTATGTGCCTAATTCCCTAATTTGTATAAAAAACTATATAAGTAACTTGGAGAAAAATCGACCAAGTTCGATAGGTTATAAATCAACATCACGCTGCAGTGTTTTATTTATTTTGCGTTTTGATTCATCATTAACGTTTATAAAATCTTCTGATGAACGAGACCTTTCAAAACTCTCGAGTTCTTTTCATTCGGGTCAAAATACTTATCTTTTCTTGAAGAAATCGTATAGATGGTGTTCACTTTTGCGCTTCTACACCAGTAAAAGCAAAAGAAAAAAAAACGCAAAGTTTTTCAGATTGGGCATAGGTTTTAACCTATAAAATTTGTTGAAATTTATGAAAAAAAAAAAAGGACAATGGATCAAGGTAAAGAAATCCAACTTATTTCTCCAGTGTCGGCAACCATCGGACAGCTGATATGTTGTATGTACAATATATTCGTTGGTTATGTATAATACTTATATGTCTCGACCATGAAGTAAGAGAGATCTCGACTGGCGCTCGGCAAGCTGCCGCCGACGGCAGCAGTGTCTTGTTTCGCTTGTATATACAGTTTTGCCTGTCAATTGTCATTTGTGCGTGATCGCTCATCTACTCATCAGCAACACTTGTTCAAGTCATCCGATATTGTGAGGATAACCCCTGGATGAAAAAAAAAAGTCATCCAATATACTCAACGATGGTTATTCAAGATTCCAGTTGATATGCCACTAGAGTTACACATATATGTATTAGCAAGGCAAGCGTTTTTCCAAAGATCCATATTCTTGGACATATTCTTGGACAAAGGGACAGGCATCAGTGAAATCGTTTTTGACCTTTCGATTCTTGTGTATTCACAGAAGGTATTGTTTATAAGCAAGTTATACCTTTATTCAGAACCGATAATATACCTAGTAGCAACGAATTAACCTTATGATAGTTCACGATTTCGTCTGAATCTGGTATATTTCATATTTTGCTTTATTGTGATTTATTCATATTAAAGATTACCTGAATCAGCTGATTTTATACCACATCTCATAATCATAGTTTGAAAGGTTATGATGGAGAGTAGAGTTGTGATAAAAAAATATAATTTATCAAAAGATCAACATACAATGAATCAGGGTGAGTCAATTCTGATCAATTTAGAAAGATTTATTTTGTTCAGACCATTTTTTTATTCTCACAATATTATTATTATTATTATTATTATTATTATTATTATTATTATTATGTTGTTTGATGAAAGGAAGAAATTTCCTCTGTTAGAAGATGATTCATTCATAGTCTTTCACTTTCAACATCTCGTTGGATGTGTGATATTGAATTTGTTTTCAATGAAACATTTCAAGTTGCATACAGTTTAGATGTATCATGTTACAGGTTTTGAAGAGTCATTTCATAATAATCATCCAACCATGGAAAATACATTGTTTGGACATTATTTAGAGAATGAAATTACCAATGCAAAAAGTATTAGTTTTGATGAATTCAAGGGTAACAGTGGAGGAGACGATCCTGATTTACAGATACTCTACATTAAAAATGTTAAGGAAACATGTGTACTATCGAGTATAAGTAGTACAAAGGGTATGAGTGTTATTTTTCATGAAGTAAAAAACTAAAGCAACACCTTAAAATTCCACTGGTTTTTCTACCAGAAAGATTTTTTAATTTTCTAGATGATGTAATCTGTGGTCAAAATTCAACAGATCAAATAATGAGTGAAATCCCACTGAATATTGTACCATATCTACAGACTCCTGATAAGACTGAACCAAAAATTACAATTTCAAATGGTAAATGAGAGTGATTGTTATTTATATGATTATCATTATTAATCATATGTATGTTGGAAACATATTTTTCTAATAGATTTGGGAAACATTTTTTAAAAATTGAGTTTTGCGTTCATATTTACAGCTGCTCGCAACAAGTTCAAGTCATACTGTACCAGATGTCAAATGAAACTTCAAGGTTTTCAGTCAGAGAATAAGAGTAATATATGTCCAAATTGTCGAGTTGTGATGCTGATTGCATGCAGTGAATGTAACCTTCATTTCAAAGTTCAACATAAAATATTGAAGCATATAGAAAATGGTTGTTTCAAGGGAGTTGTGCATCGTTGTGACATCTGCAATTATGCCACCGCAAAAGCTTATTCATTGCAGAGACATATTGTTTCTAAGCATTCTGTTTGCAACTCTAAAGATTTTGAGGTAATGCTTGAAACTTCATAAATTCTTTTCTTCTTTTCTTCATAAATATAAATATAAATTATTGGTCTGATATTTTTAGCAATGATATTTTCAACTGTAGTTTGATATGAAGTTTTTTCCTAGATTTTAAAAATGTAATTAGTTAAATGATATATTCTAGTGTATTCCATGTGGAAAAATGTTCAAATCGATTGAATTGATGAAGAAACACCAGAAAATTTGTTCTAAATCACCAAGTGAGTATTAGATTTAGCCCTACATGAGTAAGGGTTTCTATTTTCACATGAGCAAGTTTTTCACGTATTTTGACTAGAAAAAAATAATTGTATAATTTCAGAGTAGAGTAACTTCATGTCAAGATTTTTCATTCTTGTAATTGAGACTGAATCTTTAGTCAACAACTAATGATCCTCGATTATACTTTTTTTTGTAGATGGGGAGCCGAAATGCATCGATACTGATATTTCAATTAAGATTGATTCAAACGTCAGAACCCCCACGTCAGACAATAAATCGAGTGCGTCTTTTGTACATGAAAAACTGAATATCGTTGCTAATGATTATCCGAATGTGAGTGACGAGTTTATCAAGACCACAACACAAAAGAAATTGAGTGAGTTTCCATGAAGCATCGATATTTTTTTCTCTTCGACGTTTGTCATTAAATTCCATGTTTTACCTTTAAACCCATAATAAATCTTCAAGATCACGACGTTTGCGAACCACTAGTCCCCTTGGAACCAGCAAATACGAGTGAAAAAATTAGCAGTCCGATTATCGCACAAAAAGAATCTAGTGAGTTTACCAGTGACAACATTTACTATTTTACTCACATTTTTAGTGGTTTGATACTTCAATTGGAATGATTGCCTGATACAGATTCTAATTTTTCGTCGAACACGAAGCTGGAAGCTACCCATGATAATGTGATCGAAACTGGACCAAACGATAGAAACGCCAATGTAAAGGAGAATTTAGACAACGAAAACTCAAATATTATCCTCGTCAACGCGAATGAGTCAAAAGCCACTAGCGATGTTACATTCACAGACGACGAACCGAGTGAGTTGTGTGAACAGTCATTTATTCGCCAATAAGCCTATAACGAGCGACTCATTTTTTCAGGGACACACCACCTCTACAAAATAATTTGCTTGGGCTGCGGAGTGACGAGCAATTCGCGCGACTTGCGAACGCGATGTCCACGCTGCGACCGGCGCAATGTCTATCGCTGCCTCGAGCCCAACTGCAAGTGCGAGCTGCGCTCGATGACGGAGCTTCATCTCCACGGGGACTTGGAGCACGCGTACCTGAACAGGTGCAAGCGCTGCGGCAAATCCTTCGGGGGCTACGTCAATGCGCGCCTGCACGAAAAAAACTGCAGCAAAGATGACCGGCAGAACTGCCAGTTCTGCAGCTACAAGACCAAGTTCGCGCACTACCTCGTCAACCACGAGAAAAAACATCACGGGGAGCAAATTGGAGATAGTCACGTGTGCCACCGGTGCAGCAAGGCGTTCGTATCGCCCAGAGGACTCGAGTATCACAGGAATAGGTTTTGTGTCCAAAAGAAGGGACGACGTCAAAGCAAGAAGAGAGAGCCAAGGGAGAGCAGTGGGAAAAGCTATTCCGATCACCACGAGGCTTCTGCGTCGGCTCCTGATGCTGCTCCATCGGATCGCAATTTGTGAATTATGCTCTTGGAAAATTTAATAGGAAAATTTCGTTGCTATACGAGGTAACGTATCATTGACATCTTATCATCGCTAAGTCTTGGGATGGAGGCATCAATTTTCTTGTAAGATTAATCAATTTTGAAACAGCCGAGACTGAGAAATTGCTTATTTGATATTGAAGTTACTCCGATCGCTCTGATTGAACCTGACCTAGCAGTTTAGTTTTAACGAATTTTATTTTCAATCCATTGACGTATATATACAATCTATTTTATCTGTGAGCGTGTATGAAAGATGAATGCTTAGTCGTATGA
This sequence comes from Aphelinus atriplicis, assembly GCA_020882685.1. Classification (NCBI taxonomy): domain Eukaryota; kingdom Metazoa; phylum Arthropoda; class Insecta; order Hymenoptera; family Aphelinidae; genus Aphelinus; species Aphelinus atriplicis. Next base: position 96,490,243 of record CM037073.1, read on the forward strand.
ATATAATAGAAGTGAAGAGTACATGTATACAAGATTCTGATTGTTAGACTCACAGAAAAATATTAACGAACGGCTACCAATCTTAGTCTTTGTATCTTAATGTTGAGTTTGAATAACAAGGATATTGCTTGCACCAATACAATCGTTATAATTACATATGAAGTTTAAACAATGGCTGCCTAGTAGAAATATTGATTAAAATATTAATTTTGAACAATGATATTCATACGTTTATGTTTTGATTTGAATCCAGTAGAATAGAAGATATGGAAGGAGACCAAGGCCTTGAAGTAACACCGAAGAAGATACTGCGGAAGACTAGAAAGTGATCGATACGAAAAAGGATATTTAAAAGTTGAGTTTTGTATAAATGCTCCAATTCAAGTTTGGAAATTTCACGAGCTTGAAATGAAAAAAAAGGACAATACAGCAGAAGATATTAATCATAAGAGTTTAAATTTTATGATGGAAAGTTAAGTATTATAACAGACAGTTTCAATTCTACGTGTTTAAATACTCTGACGTATTGGCTGCCAATTCATTTGAGTTTACATAGTTTTATAATTCATTGTTCTCCAGTGATTAATTGTCAAGAAATATAATTTCTGACGAAGAAAAGAAGTAGCTATACCTCAACTTCTAAGATGAACTTCCCCCACCACCCCTGTCTCTTGGATAATGAAATTCGAACTTTGAAAAATCCAATCAACTGTCAACGTCGTTCCCCATTCGGTATTAAACACGAAAATTTAATCGCTCGATCGTCCCAACACTAATTACCCGATTACAGCTTGTCCCTTTTTGACACGCGCGAGACACATCTCCATCACCGGGGGGAAATTGGGGTGAAGAAGAAGAAGGATAAAGAAAAAAGAGCGATGTATCGGAGCGGGGCTCGCGCAAGGACGACTCGGGGACGCTCGAGCGCGGCCACAAAAATATACGAAGATCGGATAAGGTAAAAGAGCGAAGCGATGCGTACACTTGCGGGACCCTAAAGCCGGGCCAGTCGTCTAGTTTTATATATGTATCCGTGGTCATATGTCAAAGCCATAATTATGATCGCGCGCGCGCCTCTCTCATCCCTCTGTATGCGCACGAATACATATATATAGTTGCGCGGGCCAATCTGATTTCGTTGGAGGCGCCTCGAAAGCGCCCGCTTTTATGTTCCTCATATTCGTGTCCGCCGCGCCGCGTCTTCTCGGTGTTTTTTTTTGTTCCTCTCCCCGCCGCCGACGTCGTCGTCGTCGTCGTCGTCGTCGTCCTCTTCGTCGTCTTGTTTTTCTCGCATGCGTCGATGCCCCTCGGACGTTCGCCCGACGCCGAGATGCCTTTTTCGTCGTTTTATCGCGATGCTAGCTCGATCCGTTTGAAATTCAACGGGCTCGTCTTGCCCGCGTATAGGGCCACTCTTCCGCGGAGTTATTATTATGCAGGGCCGCTTTCTGCTTACCACTCATTCTCGGATATTCGTTTCTCTCCCTTTTTTTTCTTTATCGTTGTCCATCGTTGCTTCTTCTAGAGCAGCTCGCAGTCTTGGCGATATTTAAATAGAATAGGAATTGTGGGACGAGCGTCTGGATTTCTTGCGGATCACGATTTTAGTCGAGATACGCGAATTTACATCTCTGATTGTGTTGATATCGACGCGGAGAGCCAGGATTTTCAGAAAGATGAAAAAACAAAACGTCGTTTTCGACTGTATAAAACCCAAAACGTTCCAAATCGCCGGAAAAATTGTTCTCAAAACGCCTCGTGCATATGTCGGATAAAAAAGAATCGGGAGAGCTTGATCGTATAGCGCTGATCCGAGCTTTATTCTATATACAAGCCGAATGACAAACGGCTGTATCAGAGAGGGAGGCGTATTTACATACGGTGTTCGGCCGGCGTAATCGGCGTACAAGCGATTTTATTAGTCGGCGCGCCGGTCACGAGCGACGGTCCCGATAAATTCGTCAGGCGGAAATTAGCCACCCACGCTCATGTCGTCGCCTCGGACGAGAGGTGCGTATGTATATATATACGAGAGCGTGGGGGCGCGACGATTATTTACCGACAGATCGCCACTGTCGTCCATGTAATTGGCCAGCCACAGCCCTGTCGTATCGTTTCTTTTCGTATGCCGACAGCCGGCATGGGGTCTCTGTCTCTCTCTCTCTCTCTCTTTTTCTTAATCTCGGAAGCCCGTCCGTTCGGTCGAGTTCCACCCAATCACACCGATACCCTCGGCTCCAGTCGAAAGTTCACCTTTTTGCCCGTTCAGATCCAGCGATACGGATTTAGTCTTTGCGCGAGCAAACATCGAGAGACAGACTCTCACTCTATGTCTTGATTGTTAATTGCACTGCATCAGTTTGTAGTATTTGCAGTTTGAAGGGGATCGGGATGAAAAATATAGTAAAATGTACTAAATATTTTCAACAAATACCTTACAGTGGAAAAATGAGACAGCGATATGATTTTTGCGAATCCAGCCGCTATAGACGAATATGTGTTACAAAATTACATTAGCCCGTTTTACAAATATACAAATACTGTATGTGAATTTAGTACAAATATAGTCGGTATCACCAATCAAGTCGTCTATGGCAATTGGCTACATTTTCATCAAGCATTTCACATTTTGGATGCCAACTTTTGTACAATGTTGGACTTGAAATGTAAGTTTCCGAAATCAGAGAGTATAGATTAACCTGGGCGAGGTAGTTGAAATTCAGTTTTCAATTTAATCTATTATCATACCTATGGTATGGTAACGGTTTTTTTTTCGATTGAGATGAGTTATTCTACTATCTTTCATGACAGACTTATATTTTCTTTTCGTTAAATAGTTTTTACTGAAAATATAGTAGTATGTTAGTTACTTGATTTTGCTTAAAGAATATAATTCAATTTACAATAGTAAAGTAATTTTTATTAGAAAATACTTGTCGTCGGGGCCGCTGGCATGCCCCCAGATAGCGTAACTTCATTCTTTTTTTCATTTATTCAGTATAGCGAAATTTCCAAATAACTTTTTTCGTTTAGTACAATTGGGATAATTTCGGCTTATTTGCGGTCTTAATGATTTTTTTAAATTGAATCTACGCATGTATCAAAGTTAGTTCTTGAATTCATTGTATTCAAATTTTCAAATAATCTTAATGGACATTCGATAAATTCCCGCAAATGGCTCAATTTAAAGACGTAGCTGTTGTTTTGCACTCGACTGGACGAGTCGTGACATGGAAATTACGAAATCTCAATCACTTGCACGTACTCCCAAGACGGTCCATAATGATATTAATCTCAAAGAAAACATTTCGACTCGGAGTTATTCGCGTAAAGACCCGCTCAAGCGAGAAACCCATTCCGATCCGAAGAATTTCAATGTACACGCTTAAGTATCTGAAATATTTTTATAAACCGTTTATCTATCCGCATGATAATCGCCTCTGATTTCGATGTCAGCGGCTCAACTAAATATATTTACTTAGGAGCAACGTCTCAAAAATAGCCGGTTAATTGGATTAGCAGCGAAACATCTTTCACGGAACTACTCGAGCCTGAAAGCAAATCAATTTGGGCCCGAATTAGTCCATAGATCAGAGCCTCGAGGAGTTCGGTTTCACCTCGGCAAACGTGATCGAGCCGCGCGTCGCACGATGTTTTTTCCAAGGGGTCGTTTAGCAGTATATTTCTCTCTTTCTCTCTCTCTCTCGCTTGGAAAGGAGACGCTCGCGGTGCGATCGCTATCAATCCATAAATCGCGGGGCTCGTGAGGTGTGAACGAATTTCAAAGATTCTTTCCCAAGGAGCCTGCTAATAATTCATAAACCAGTCGTCGAACGGCATTCGTCGGTTTCTAAATTTATTTCATAGCCACGTGCGCTCGCGCGCCTCCCAGTCAAACTTTGCTCGCCGGCTCTCTTCTTTTCCGTTCTTTTTTTTCCCCCCGTCTTTCAAGACTCGCCGCGCGATGACAAAACGACCGACGCCGGGTTTTTACGAGCGAACCGCCTCGTTAAGTCATATTTTTCTCATCCGCATACCCGCGCTTTTCGGATAGCGCGTTCCGCCGCGTCAGCTGAGGTACGCCCGAAATGGAAAGTCGTATTTTCGCCCCGTGCTTCACTACCAAAATTGATTCTTGACTTTTTCAAAATTTTCTCGATAAACATACCGAAAATCAACTTGTCCACTAATCGAACAGCGTATTTCGATCGGATTGTCATCGCCGGTCTAGAAGCACACACTCAAACGCACTGATCTGCATTCATTGCGTTTCAAAATTACATTTCAATTATCCACTCAAAAGAATCAAATCTTGGACGAAGAAAAAAATCAGCTTAATGCTGTAACAAGAAGTTTTACTCGTTGATCCTAAAAGAGTCTGCGTCAATCAGGAGAGAAAATCTTGTTATAGCTCGTCAAACTGATTTTTCCTCCTTGAATCAAAATTCGATTATTGTTAATGTTGTTTTTATTTTTCTTGAAGATAATATTTTCTACGCACTTATCAATTCATTATATTATGCATTCATTCAGAAGCTGAATATATTTTATTAAGCTTCCGAAGAAGATATCGTTGATTAGAACCTCGAGACTCATTATTCTTAGTTTCTTCGAACGTGGACAAAACTGACCGAAACTCACTCTCGCCTGCACTCTATGTATATTTTATATCTATATCTTCCCCGACTCGCGCCAGGTGGCTCCTTCTAAGCCAATCAAATGTCGAGTTGACTGGCTACCTTTAACAATAAGGAAATACGAAATTCTGATATTACCATCGGATTCTCTATCCTCGATATAAATTCAACATTCCGCAGGTCGTGTATGAGTTTGCGCGCGAGCGCGAGGCAAAGATCATCGTGCCGCGGCGGCGCGGCGGGACTCGACGAGTGGATGAGTAAATCACTCGTGAAAAACAATCTGCGAGAGGCGAAGTTGAAAGCTCGCCGGTCGCATGCGCGCTGGCGCGGCTGGCAAAGGCGGCCGGTGTAATTCTCACGCGCGTCCGCGAGTCGCGCAATTATAATAAGCCCGTTAAACGCGAGAGCTATTAAGCGCTAAATTATGAAGGAGCCGAGGCGTCCGTAACGTCTTTTAATCACGAAGAAAGCCAGGGTCCCTCTGGCTTTCGGCAAATTAAGTAAATCAATAAATAACGAGAGGAGCCCGACACCTGCGGCCTTTCTCCGACTGCTGGCGCCGACTTACAGATGTCCGCCGAGAGCTGCTCGCCCTACTCCTCGTCCTCCTCGTCTCGCGTTGTCTTTCTTTTTTTCTCTCTTCGATTCTCCGCCGCCGCCGCCGCTGCGCGTATATGTATATGTATATGTGTAAACGCGCCTAATGTCTAGTTTGCGCTTCGAGTGTGGACACGTACACCTACTTTTCGAAGCCGGGCTTGATTTATCGCGAGGCGGATTCCGATGTAATGACACTGCGCGATGCCTGTCGGATCGGTGATCTCATCGCTACACCCGGATCCATATTACATTGGGTTTCTCAGCCTATCGAAAATGAGCCTAGTTATAGGAAGTATATACCCCAGCCGCCTACTTTCGCTATTCGATCCTATATACCGTATATCTCGACAGTCACATCGACCCAAATATTTTGACTGCCCCGTGTCGATCAAACAAGTGTGTTATTGTCCCGAGTTACTTTCAAAATACAGTCCAGCTGATTATTCCCGATAATTGCATATTGAAAATCATGCTCCTCGAGGGGCTCGATTGTAATCCCGATTCCAATATTTCATCCGAATTCGAGGACACAATAATTCAGATGGAAGGTACGAATTTCTCCTCTTCGACATACTCGGACTTGATCCACTGGTGTTATTACAATATGATTTGTCAACGTTTTAAAATGATCAATATCACACTACAAAAACTATTCTTTGATTCAAGTGAAATTCGTTTAGAGTTGCCCAAGTGTCGCGACGCGTGCTTGAATCGAAGAGTCGTTTATCCAATATATGTATACAACAAAAATTCAAAGTCTCGGCTGTGCCGTCAACGGTTACACAATACGAAGCTCCCATAAGCGTATACGATAAACGAAATTTCGTAACGAACACAAAAATGCCGATGAAAAAAAATAGAAGGAAAGAAGAGTGGCGGCGAATCGACGGGAGAACAAAAAGAAGGAAAAAGAGCCACTTAGGAATATCATTGTCGCCCGTCGCCCAAGTAGATTCCCCCGTGGCGTGGCGGTGGCGGTGGCGAGGGAAAAAACGAAGGCATGCGCCGGGCGGCGAGTCGAAGCGATTACGTTTGAAAAGGCCCGGTCACGGAGATTAGTGCCGGTTCTCGGGGGCCCAAAACCAACATTATCCCGGACACGCGGCGAAAGAAGAGGCGCTACCGCGACAGATCCGGTGGCAGCTCGTTTTCGGCGGCAGCCGCGCGCGCACGAGCCACATATACGGACAGATAAGAACAGACGGGGAAATAAAGTTAAGGGCCATTTGTACCGGTTAGCGGCACCTGCGACTCACGAGCTGCCGGGCTCGATTCTTTTCTCTCTCTCTCTCTACACATATATGTATGAAAGCGTATGTGTATATGTGTATACGCGTATACGTCGTCGTCGAGCGTTTTTCTTGCGCGATTGAGTTATTACGAGCGCCGAGGAGATTGGCTCGGATAGCTCGGAATAAATTATATCGCGCGCGAGCGGCATCGAATCAAACGCTATAGCGATCAATTCCTAGCTGGAACTGTTCAAAGGTGGAATTATTTTGAACCGCGACAGAGGGAGAGAGCGACTTTTCGATGTATATGTATACCTATTAGCACGGAACGTCCTTGTTCTGCTTGCACATGCGAGTGAGCAAATCCATAAGTGTGGCTATTGCGAAGTGTAATGAACCGATGTTTGGAGTTGAACATGCGTTTCAAGGTCCAACGCTGAATTGTAAACGACTTCGAACGAGCTGTCTGAATTCAGTATTGATGCTTCGTTCGATGAATTTTCAATCGATGATTTGAAATCATTAGCATCGAGGTGGCTTCAGTGTTGACTGCCGTATATATCCAGTGATGGCCAGTAATTCAATAAGCATTATTTAGTAAATACACATTTTTAAAATATTTTTAGCACAATACGTGTATTTACTTACTGTATGTGAGTATGATTTTCCAAATACTCTAATCAAATACAAATATTTGGTATTTTTGATTAATGAACTGTACCAATGCGGAGCCCTACTAGAGGCTCTAAATAATTTTTCCACATTTTTTCAATTCTATCTTTTTAAAGTATATCAATCTTATTCCAGACTTGGATATTACTTGAAAAAAAATATATATATAATGTAGCTATGTCAAGATGCGCACGTAAACATGTCAATTTCATCGAAATAAATTTTTTCCGGATTATGAATACTTAATAATAATATACCCATCGCTTTGGATTTGTCATTTTTTTTTTTAGATCAACAGATTTTTCATTTTTCCATATTTAGCTGAGAAGTGATTAACCGATTCTGGAGCCAATGTAAAAAATGTAAATTCAGATATATAGCTATCATATGAAAATGAACTCGATAGCCCCCGATATTTTTGAACAGATTTTCACACTCGCAAGTTCCATCTTCAATTTTATGAAATCTCGCTCGAGCCGAATTAAACGCGAATAATCATCATCCGCGCGATTCTGTACGAATGTAGGGATTTTTTTATGAATCACTTCTGCGCTGCTTTCATCCACGACTGTTTACTATATACGCGTAAAAACCCGCGACGTGACCGAGGAACTTTCTAAATCGATATTCCACCGAGTGTCGGATCGAAATGGCTTCATCCCGGTGCATTCCTTGTTGGGCACGAGACGAAACGGAGGAAAGAAAGAAGAGGGGGGAAAAAAAAGGAGCAGTGGTTCGGCTCGGAACGATTGAATCCGGATTGCTTACGCCACTGGCGTACTCTCCGAGAAACGTCCAATGTACAATTGTGGGTTAGAATGCGCGCGAGCGGGCGCATGCACGCTAGTTTTCCCCGGCTCGCTCGCGCGACGTTCACGTCTCAATTCCGCGGATGTGCGCCTCCGGCGAACGATTACCGGCCTGCGCGCGCGAGCGGCTACCCGTTTTTGCCTCCTTTTTTCCCCTCGGCTCGCCCGATGCTCTTTTTCCCCCGCGCGCCGCGTGTCCGCCAGTTTCTTCCCGATTTTTCATCCCGGTCTAACGCGATCCGTCCCCCCTACGACGCTATCATCTGCCCGCCGCGTAGTTTCTCCATTTCGCGTTAATTGCTTCGCGTTAGTCATCCGCACGACGGACGACGCGAGTTGGGTTTGCACATACGTTTTTGGTCGATTCGCCGGTCGTTGGGTGGCTGGATCGTTGGATAATGTCGCGGACGCGATTCGCGATGAAATTCCCTATCGAACGTTTTCCTTACGATTGAATATTCTATTGCATGGCCAATCGCATCGATTTCCTTCAGATATCAGGTCACGTTTTTATACAAAGAATTGAATATTTTCACATTTGTATTGATACACATTGACAGCATAATATCTCGGACGAATCTAAACGTTACGTTAGCTATCGAACAACTGCATATATCACGCATTTGGCGTAAAGTCTGACATTGAAGATCCATATGCCAAGTGGCAGCTCCTGCACTCACAAAAGTTTCTTGTCGTACCCAGAGGAATTGTGCCTCAGTCTAAATTTCTGCTGCTCCCAAACAGAATCTTCTTGAGAGAAGACTTTTCTTCTCCAACCAACATGTATTATGATTGAAAGTAGCAGAAATTCTGACTGAGGCCCAATTCTTCTGGGAACAACAAGAAACTTTTGTGAGTGTGGTGAGACATCATCGATAACACCCCACAACCTAGCTGTGTATCTATACTTTTAACTGAACTCATGAATTTCGTCTTTTATTACTAACTCTATCAATACATACCGGAATCGACAAAATCACCTATACGCGCATCGACCGTAAGTTTTTTATTTTCAAATCGCAAAGTAATCCTTCTCTATGCCTACAAACCATAAATTTTACGACCGATCAAATCGCGGATAAACATTCTCCCTTCCACTCATTCCGACCTGGCATACTCTAAACTCTAAGACCACATGCCGGTGTCATAACCGAAGTCGTGAATTTATCATGGCGTATATGACTCGCGCACCGCACACACACACACACACCGGGACGCGCGACTTTATACTTCCGGTGTTACAATATAAAATTGCAAAATCCCTCCCATAACTCGGTGCGGACTTATTCAGCAACTCGTCCGTGGCAGTCCTTAAAGAGAAGTTAAACGGCGCGCAAGAAATGTGTCGCGCGGTCGCGCGCGAGCTCTCGGTGCTAATTTAACGCGAAATCATAAAAAAGCGGAGCACGCGCGCTCGCTCGCAGTCGTCCTTAAAAAGAGAATTTACTCGAAATCGTTGAAACGTGACTCCGCGCATCGTTTTAGGAGTCTTTAATTTCGCTGTTAAGACGGGGGGTTGGGGAGGGAAAAAAAGGGATACGCGCGAAGCATGGCGTCGCGCACACATAAACAAGGATCCCCGAGTGTGTGCGCGAAAAAGCAGCCTCCGAGAGCTAATAAAACGCCGGAGCGTCGATCGCGACTCAATCTTCTAATGCTATCGCCTCCCCGAGAGCTCGTCTGCCTCGTAAATCTGATGCTCCGAGAGAGCTGGCCTATAGCCGTACGCACTGCTCGGCTCTTTTCTTCCTCGCCCCGTTCTGCGGAAGCAATCTACCGAATGGGTGTCGATGTGCTATATACGAGAATGAATCGAGCCTGTACAGCTTATAGATACGCGCGTTGCCACTCTGATCTGATCCTCATCCGACACTTGCGCAAGCTCCGGCACGCAAGGAAAAAAGTAACCATCGACCCGCGTACTTAGGGCACAGAACCGCGTCGTCCTAGACTGTAAAATCCTTACAGTGATATCTCACTCTACTACAGTGAATATTAATTGAAATTTCCACTGCAATTTGTGAAATGTCGCTCGCTGTTTCATAGTGAAAAGTCACTGCGAGCTACAGTGAAAATCGGTAATTTTATATTTAAAGTTTCGGTTTTGACTTTAAACTTGAATTTTTTTTAAATTTGTAGTCAAAATTCACTGTAGTCGCAGTGAATTCCACTGTAAATACATAGCGTAAAGTACGGTAACCGAATGTTCCAGTGAATAATCCACTATGAGTACAACGAGAAGTCAGTTGACTAGAGCTTACATAGTAATAGCATGCGAAATGAGGAATAACAGAGAAACAATGTGAAAAGTTTGTTGTCATTTTTTTCTCACGACACTACCACGAGCAATAAAACACGAAAGAGTAGGTATTCAAAGCACTTGAAAAGCCGATCGGTGAATCTGATCCATCCGTTGAATCGGTTTGTTTAAACATATTGCCGTGCCAGAAAAACCTCATACATACACACACGTGCGCGCGTGCTCGCATACTCAGACGTGCGGTCGCGTTAACGCTAAAAATTCATCGAGCTCGGAAAGACAAATACGATCGGCGATAAATATTCATCGGGCGCTCGGGTCGATCTAGTTTTGCTTTGGCCGTATACATAGCGGGCGCGCAGGTGTGCGCGCAACACACGTTAACGTATCACCTCGCTCGTCGGCCTATACGATCGGGCCGCGCCGCGCGTGTCGGGCGTGCGATAAATTTTCCCCGTGTTTTCTCGGCTCGGAAAAATACACCGCGGGCCCCGGCGAGAGAGGGAGAGACAGAGAGAACGGCACAAGAAGCGAATTGCCCCCCCCCCCCTGATTGACGGCCCCCGGACATCTGTACTGTCCGCGCGCGCCGGACTTTTAATCGGCCTGGGAAGCCAGTTGCAGCTCCGTTGTCGCGCCGCTCTGAATTTATGCCCGCCTGCACTGGCACTGGCGCTATATACTCTGCAGCGCGCCGCTTTTTTTCTAAGCCGCTCGCGCGCTCGAGCACAGTTGATGCTTCATCCTGCGAGCGAGCTGGGCAGCGTGAAAAATGGCTTGTTTTGTGCCCCGAGCGCATAGCGCGCGAGCGCGCGGGGGGAGGAATTTAATTCGCAATGGAAATCGAGCCCCCGACGCACTCGCGAGCCGCGAGCGCGCACTTTAATATGCTGACCTGGAATAGACGATGACTCGCTTGGGTAATGCTTGAAAAATTTACAAGCTCCCGAGCCGTGTTGCAAGTCGCGTCTCACGCGATATATTTATATATAAATGTGTTAACGAGCACACGCGCCTTTTCCCCCCTCCCACCGCTCAAGTATCAAGTATTTATGTTCCCTCGACTGCTCGTTACCCTCGTTACCTTTTGAAAAATTTCTTTTTGTTCAGTGGTTGGAGAGGAATTGGTAATCCGAATTGGGCCGAATAAACGTAATTTTTCTTTGACACGCGATCACTCTCGGATAAATCGTCCGGTCCTCCGGAAATTTTTCACGCGAGTCGTTGGTAACAAGATGCGAATCGAGTTCAATTTTCAGTAGCAACCGTTGCTATGCGTTGCTAGTTATGTACATTTCTAACAACCGTTGCTAAGGGGAGGAGTAAGTTAACGGAAATTCCATTATCAGTACTTTTAATGGAAGAGGGTAAAAAATCTTCCTAAAAGATTGTTTACACCCCTAGTAACCGATGCTAAGAGAATCAAAAATGAGTTGACATTTATTTCCAGTACTTTCGATGACAAAGGACACAGAATCTTTATAATTTCGCGTAGCAACTGAAAATGAATTTTCAATTTTACTGATACTTTTTATTCTGTCCTGTGGAAAATAATCTGTCAATAATCATTGGAGCTATAACTATTCGGGGATGGAATTGAGCTATAGCTATATAAAGTATAGACTATTGTAATCACGACACTACGAAAACAATACTGGAAATAATTTTGATGCTCCATATAGTAATAATCAAGATGCTTAATTACCAGTCACAATTAGAAAATTGCACGTATTCGTGACTACTTACGCAATTGAATTCATTATTCATTAATCAAGAATATTCGACACTGCGTGAGGGAGATACGATTCCTTTGTGCATATAGTTTCCTCTTGAAAAAATGTGTAAAATCCTGCTGAAGACCTTGTGTCACTCCGATCCACGTAGGTGTCATCGCTCGAAAATCATCCGTACCGTATGAAAGCCGACGGATCGACGCTCCTTCACATTTATCGCACACTCGACCCATAAAATCCCCCGTCGCGAATCTAAATACGATCGATCGAGAAATCGAAGCTCAAGTCGCGAGGGGTACGTCAGCGCTCGTCCGGCTCCTCGTCCAAGGCCGCGATCTAGCCTCTCGCGGCCATTATCGCGGCTCTTTTTCTTCGCTGTCGCGCGCGCGACGTGCCGAGGCGATATATAAGCTGCTGCTGCAGTGCGCGCGGCTTTTTTTATCGCGGTCGCGCTACCGCGCCCGATCATATCAACCGGCCATGAAGGAGAAAGAAAGAGAGAGAGACAACTAGATCCTCTTTCGCCTCGCTTAACGCGCCGTAAATCCGAGCCGCGATTACGCGCGAACGTGTGTAAGTACACGGCGAGATATGCGATCGGCCGCGCGCGCGCGAGAGCGTGGGAGAATCGCTCGCGAGGCGGCCTGGGATTTTCGGCGGGCTCGCGTACAAAGTGCCCTCGATTCTTTTTTAAATAACTCCTTGCGCCAAGGTGTATTTACGATAGCTACGCGAGATGATGCTTCCGATAGCGTAAATATGCGTATTCCCTTTGACCCTCGCGAGCTCGTGTGCGAGCTGTACCATGGGCAATGTATACCTTGCCGACTTTTACCTGTCTTGTCAATTTCGGAAAACATTTTTTATGAAAAAAAAAAAACGATTTGTCGGATGATATTTGTCAAATGAGTATTCTGATTCTCACTTAGTCCAGAGTAGTCTAATCAGGTATATCAATAACAGTATTTAACAGTGATTGATTCTATAATCCAGTATGTAAAATATCCATGTGGCTGGTTCTATTGACACTCACGCAGTGACTAATTATAGACAAGACTTGCTTACAAGTGTCTAACTACACTTGCAATCAAGACGGAGTCAAGTTTTTCAGAGGAACTTTTTTCCTCTCACAACGTATTTGTATAATAATGAAAATGGAAAAAATGTTTGTGAAAAAAGCTAACAATTACTACCGTTTCATCTTGTTACACATTTCTGCAAACTAGATTGATTATGAGAACCAACTAATAGCCACTATATCGAGAACGCATATACTTTGACCAGAGTTGTTGGGACTTTTTTCATTAAAAACAGGTACCTATATGAGTTGAAATACTGCATATAAAATGAGACACAATGTAACTCAATCAACTAGTTACTTCAGATCACTGAACCGAGTTTGAATTTTCTTTGAAGAGTCTAAAGTGAACATTTAAAAACTACGTATAAATTTTCTGGTTGCAATAAATAACAAAATAATTGCAACACTGTGTATTCAACTCGATGGTTCTCATTAACCTCCGGCTAATCAACGTCTCGCTAATATATTACACGTATCGAAACATTGGCTTTGTAACGAAGGAAAAAAAAAAAAGTATCATGCCAGGATATACCCCCGTCAACGGGAGAAATCGAACCGGCTGCCAAGACTCGGCTGAAATAAAAATGCCATAACCGTTTTCCCGGCGGATAAGTATAGCAGGTGCTAAAGTCACACCCGGGCAATGGAGGCTCGCGCGACAACTGTCGTCTAGCTTTTGAAGGGGACGGAGAAAGGAAAAAAAGAACGAGTCTCTGTCTCCCGAAGAAATGTACTAAAAATGCGCGGCGATGCGGGCTGCCAACGGTCTAAGCGCGCCGCAGCGCGAAACAGGTGTAGATGGGAAACACTCGCAGATGTTGTCTCTTCTCCGAGAGCCAAGCGAGAAATCGAAGAAGACGCCGCCGCCGCCGCCGCCGCGGACGAGACGTTGAAAGGAAGAACGAGGGAGAGGTTGCGCGATCGTCATTATCGCAACGTGCACTTCTGCTCGATTGCCTCTTTTAAAGGCTGCATATATAGTCTGGATATACGTATACGGGTTTCCGAGGAAAGATTCGCGACAGCGTCTTTTGACGGTGTATATACATAATTGACGAACCTTCGATGTAATGGGAAGATTTTAAATTCGAGGAACAAATTAATCGGCGTCTCGGGAAGGTGAAGGACTCGCGGCTCTCGGCGGTCTAGTTTGTGGAAACACCTGTCCGGAAACGGCATTATCTCTTTCTCGAATTTTCTTTGAAATAACATCTCTTTATTGGTGTATTTTTTTGGAAGAAAAAATCTCGTTGTATAAAATATTTGAACTCGGTGAAATCCATTACCAATATAATCAAATTCAAATTTGCGAAAAAAGCTTGGAAAGCTTGCCGATGCGGTGAATCCGAAAAACGCGAATACAACGCGCACTCTATCCCGATGGATTCTCCGAGTTGAGTTTCTCGTTGGCAGGTATACACACATGTATCAGGGGAGTAAACACCGATGCGAGAAAGATATGGGAACGTCATTTATGAAAGCACATAATTCGCTCGAGTGCGGGTATATATACACACAGCCATAAATTGCTCGGTGATTGAGTGCCGATCAAGTTGGCTCGGATCACTTTTTACGCCGCGAGCCCGGCTGTAATTTCGTTCTAATGAGAAAGAAGAGATATGCGTGCGTATAGGAAGAGACATATACACCGCGACACGACGGAGAAGTTATTTTTGAAAAAGGGAAACGAGACGCAGAGGCGTTAATCGCAGCTGTCTCCGATCGCCGACTCGCTATCGCTTGATTGGTCGCGGCTCGGTCGCACCTGATACTTAAATATACACATAATACCTATATATACCTGCGCACGGCTCCGGCGTGGAAAAATGAAAATTGTTACCCCGGTGAAAACTGGATTGAGATGTGTGTGATGTATATTCCTCGGCGTCGCGCGTGATTGATGTGATTAGCTAATAGGTAATGGGAGCTTGATATGCAGCCGGACCAGAATTACATCTCCTCGATCGGGACTGCGTATTATCTCGCTTTCGCGTGTATGATTAAGTACAGCGTCGAGGTTCTCGAGGGGGGGGGAGAGGAAGACGAAGAAAAAATCATAATTGCAGAGGTGATTTTACATAGGTTGCAAGTGCTAGTTTGCTGAGATCTACGGAATCATCGTCTCTCATTCATTTACGCGAAATCAATCGCAGTAACATGCTCATTACGTTGCCATAGGGTGCGAGTGATCATTTTTTTTGGTAACTCCGAGCACGCGGGAGAAAGTATTTTTCAATCATCCAAAGGGATACGCGCGGGAAAGTTTGAAAATCATGCAATTTCCTTCATGATAATTCATCGCCTTGATTGACTCTCATCGACGACGAGACAACCGAAATTCGCGAAGACCAAAGTCGAATGTAGAAACCACCGAGGCGATGGTTCACCCAGAATCGAATGGAAACGACGAAACACCAGTCGCGTCCCTCCTCTTCAGCTCCTTCCACAATTCAAAAAGAGAGTTTTTTCCAATTCCACCCGAAACCCAATCCACCGCTTTGTCCTGCAAAGTTCGAGGACGCTCGCGATTTCGGTTGCACACGTCGCGATCGGTTCGGCCGCGCGTCAAAATCACGTGTGGGAATCGCTGTTGGCCGGAGCAGTATACACAGACACACACATGGACGCACGGGCAACGGGGGAAATAATGACATCAAGTCTCGGAGAGCCGTGCGCGCAGCGGTATAAGCTCTCGCGCGCGTCCCGCCGCCATAAGATCATTCCGAACGCGTCCATCTCGCGCCGTAACAAGTTGACACGTCCGTAAAAGCGCAAAACACAGTGGGTAGCCGTGCGGTGGCTCGCGCGGCAAGAAACCGCGACAATCACGTTTTCCCTGTGCTCTCCCGCTCCTTCGGACGACGGATCCCTTCCTCCCGGCAGTGCGCTGCTGCGAATACAGAGGAGCCCCGCTTCGTTAAAGCCGTCCTCCAGGCTTATACCACGCTCCACTTTTTCCCCCGCCTCCTCTTTTTTATAAGCGCCTTTACTCCGCTCGACGGCGCGCCGCACTTTTACACTTGCCGTGTGATGATTATTTTTGGCAAGGATCGACCGGCCGCCCCAGTATATATATGTGCATTATTGATTTTCAATTGAGAGACTTCTCTCCTCGCAAGTGTATATATGCGGGACGAGCATCGCGGGAATCGCCTGTCTCGACCTCGACTGCGTTATAATTTGTTGCTAAACGTTGCTCACGATCATTATGGAATTTTCAATCATTCGGTGGATAAATGCTTCGAGCGAACAATAAATATTGCCTTTGAGCTGTACACTTTTTTACAACCCATTAAAATGTCTGGAAAAAAGGCTGGATAAAACTCTGGCATGAAACTCGGAAATAGTGCCAGACTTTATCGTCGATCAATAAAAGTCTAGCTTTAGTCTACCATGACAGACACGCGCCAGACTTTCACCACACTTCATGTGCCACACTTTCCTTTACGCGGGGAAGCCCTTTTCAAAACGTTTCATGAACAGAATTCAATCTGATACAGAACGTTTTTCAAAAATAAAATCATCAGATCAATACTACTAAGTAATCCATTCAAGATCTATCTTGAATTTCATGAAAATTTCTTCTAGACGTTTGAAAATCGAGATTACAAAATATTAACAACGTTTATCGTCAGTCGCTGATGACTCCTTTATAATTTTTTTTCACCCATTACGTCTAAAACGTTTGTAAAACAGTGAAATTATTATCAAGCGTTGCTGCAGGTTTAATAAGCAATCTATCGATTGCTCGACAAAAGTACTAAAATTTTTCAGTCAGTTTGTTGGCCGGTTTTTGTGAGGCATCCTTTCGTGAACTGTTTAAACGTGTGTTTCAAAAATGCTCTTTGAACATTTTGCAGACATGTTCCATATACGACGAATTGCTGGTACGTACAAATAGGTTTTATTGATTTAATTCTAGTTTTTCTCACATTGAAAAACCCCTTCGTGCTTATAGGATTTCTGCAGCAGAGAAAATACATTTGTCGACAGAACAGACCTCGGGAAAGTAGTCTTGGTCGTCAGGCTGATCGGCGTACTTCGATTGAAAATCGCGTCCTGGAAACAACCGAAAAAGCAATTGTGCAGTACGCACTCGACGTTTCAGCTGGCAGACACGCGACGGCAAAATGCCCGCGAGTTGCAGTTGGAGCTGGCACACGAGGAGCGCCGGGGCCGCGGGTGAAAAAGCCGGGAGCTGGACGTGCTGGTGGTACGCTGCAGCTGAGCTGCACACAGAGCGAAGAAGGAAGCTGAGCCGGGCCGCAAAAACACCGGTGTGCGCTTGCACGGGAGCCGCGCGCGAGCTGAGTGAAACATCGCGCGCACGGACAGTCGCTGCCGGGCAAAAACGCGCGCAATCGTTAGCGACTGCGGCTACACACGCACGCGTCCCTCTGCTGCTGCTGCTGCTGCTCTGCGCCTTGTTTCTCCGTTCTTTTTGCCCCGGCCATCTCCGCCTCTAATACGTATGCGAGCTCCAGCGACGGGGGCAGCATTTCGTCTCGGGCACATGCATGTGTATATGCTGGTCCGATGCCCAGCCCCTGAAATCAAAAGCAGGTGAAAATCATGGCGTGATCGAGCGAGATCGGGCTATGCAAGTTTCACTCGGTTTCCGTCTTGTAAATGTAGCCTGTTACATCGTTGAACTTCGATATTACGTGGTCATACTTATTTAAGAGTGGAAGTATACCTTACATTATTATACCAACCAATATATTTTTCCTTTCAAAATAGTATAAGGATTTGTGGAGCGGTATTATTTGACCATTTGTTGACTCGAGAATCTTCCATAAAACGCTCTACTCAGAAGAAGAGGACGCTACCTCCGAGTGTCCGATCACGATAAAACTTAATAGTTTATATTTGCGGCCACGCAGTCCAACGCTTCGTTTTCCTGCTGAGATATTCATATCAACTATTATTGACCTCATCCATATACAGTATATCTGTATATTCCGAAATCGATATATACTGTACACGCCTAAAACCAATAATGGTTCTTGAATATTTTGAGGAAAACGAAACGTAGGACTGTACGGCTGTAGATAAAGCTATTTAGACCTTCTCACAAAGTTTCACCAAGATTGGACACCCGGACGTAGCGTCCTCTCATTGTTAGATTCACTGTGAAGAATAAGAATGTCATCAAAATTATATTTTTATTTGAAAACTCGTTTTATTTTCGTCCCGAACGTAAGATATCGGAGTTACGGTGGAACCGTCCATGTGCGTGCATTCGCAGCAAAAGGATGAGATTTCGCTTCGGTGAATTAATCCGCGTACGCTTCTCCGAGGTTGTTAAATACGCAAGGGAAGAAATCACAACGCGAATTAATACGTGTTACACATATCCCTTTTCAAACTACACAGATGACATATATGGGAGCTGCTAAGATTCGAATATTCTTTCCAAAACTTCAAAATTCATAGATTCACCGAATCGAGATACGGCGATCGAGGATTTTGCTGAAAGTGCGTAATCCAGTTAGACGGCAACCCGCGTGTTCCATTGACGAGGCCCCGTTGCAGTGAAGTCGCGTTGGGCGCCATGTAACGCGAGTAACCGGCGCAAACACGCATCACTATCGAGCCAAACTCTCGTTCGGTCCACCAACTATACATATATGCGCTCGCTCAGGGAAGGGAAAGGGCGGGGAGTAGTATACAGCTAGTATTATACAGCTGGAGCGGGTACAAGCAGGACCAGTGTGCGAGATCAGCGGATTATAACTGATTGCGCCCCGCGCGCTCGAGCGCGCGCCGTCCAATTAAGCTTTCGCACTTTTTGATGACACGTCGTCGGCGTCGGCCAAGATTGGATTAAGACCTGCTGCCGCGTCATCACACCAGCTCGTTTCCCATGTATATATGTATATACATATACATCCGCGTATTGTTTGCTCCGATGCACTTTCGTCTGATGCTGCCGGCGGATTTCGCTGCGTCGGCTGTATTTGCTTGATTGCAGTATTTTCGAGACACTCGTTTCAATTTACTCGTACATAGCTCCAGATTTCGTTCGATTAAACACGTCCGTATCACAGATGCGCCAGAGGGGACGTCACTTGCCTCAATAAATTCAGACATTTCGAAGGAATTCATCTTATTTCATAACGTCCATCCGATATCGATCGGAATTTAACTCGCAACCATATCCAAAGTTTTATCGGGTTGGATTTGTGCAAACAAGGCTGGTGAAAGTATGAGAAAAAGAAATATTCTAATGCGCAGAAAAATTAACGAAAAAGTGTCTGGCACTCGTAATTAGCTGGAAACCCGATGTAAAACAAAGCGTTCTATTATAGAATAGTCGCAATCATCATCGTGTTTTGCTGGAGGGTGGGGGATGAAAAAATACGCCTAAAGCGTCTAAAACGCGAATACCGTTTGACTTATACTCAAAGGAATTCCAATCGATGTATTTGGCAAGAAGATCCAATACGATTGAATGCTCGAAAATGCGACTGAATTCCCGTTGTAAGCGAGTTCGCATAACCTGTGTGCGAGAAGGGAGAACTCATTACATGCTTGGGCGAAAATTCAACAGCAAGTAGAGACGGAAGAAGGAATTTGAGCTGATTATCACGCATATGGGTACGCATCACATGTAAACTGCAGTTCTCGCGGTTACACGACCAGACTTTTCCGAGGTGGCACTGATCAACTTCTATATATCAGTATAACTCTTCGATTTTTGCGCTTATGCACGGTAAAATCATGCAGTTTCAACTGATGCTTATGAGCATCACATGAAACAGAACAGATTGCCAAGAGCCACCCAGGAACCACGTCGGTTTTGAGTCTTCGATCCTGCTGAAACTTTTGGTGGTGTTCTCACTCGACACGCGAACAATGTATATTACATGATCGCATAAAAACAGCGATGACAATAGTTGACGAACGAATGTAAATATCTGTCATTTGGGAATTATAAATTTATTCTAAAAAGTTTCAGTGGACTTGTAGACCCGAGTTCCAAGTGGTCTGCTGGTTAGTATAAGAGCATTCAAATTGTTGTGTTGGATCCGCTGTCAATCTGTACATACGAATTTACCCCGCGGAGAAGCGCAAAAAATAAGGAGCTACTGATAAAATGTCAATCAGTTGTGTTTTGTTCGCTGACACGCGCGTCTACGGGAGGAAGCTCAATTTGTAAGGCAACGCGTTTGCGAACCCTAATCAGTCGCTCCGAAGTTCTCACGGCGTAGTTCCATACGATTAGAACGCAGAACAAGGCGAGCGCGTCTCTCGCAGATGACACACGAGTAGAGATTTTTGGGTCGCAGATGCGCGGGGAATCGTCGCGGTGTGTGGGGGGTGCGCGCGCGAGATACATCCTAGTGACCGCGGGCGAGCTGGAAAGGGGGAGTAACGGGGCGCCTGATTCGCGCAGGGGCCAAGCCATGCGGAAAGCCAAGACACACACACACACACACAGACAGAGCGTGGGTGCGCCCCTCGAGCGAGTATCTGGCCGTGTCAGAGCTGTTTTCCTCTCGAACACTCGGACTGCTCAAGCCCAGGCCGCACGACAAAACCAGCACTAATTTCACAAGCGAACGATCGTGTCGGGGCTCGAGGTGGGGGCGGCCGGGGGGCAGCCTCCCCACAGGAGATAAGGCACCGGCGAGATTGGCCCGCAAGTGTACGAGCATGCGTCGATGCGCCGCCCGCCCGCCCGCCCGCGATTAGTGAGTCAGCTGCACGCGTTAACTTGCGCGATCGTCCGAGTGTGTCATGCTTGTACGCCCTGCGACCCGCGCATCTCCTTTCTTCACCGACGGAAGGATCCAGTGGGAGCTAATAAATTTTAACAATAGTATATGTTGGGGGGGGGGGGAGGAATCTGATAAACGAATGGTTTTGAAGAGTCCAGCTCTCTTGAATTCTTGCAGTGTAAAACCATTGAACGAAAGCCACTGTAAAAGGTAGATGAGTGACGCAGTAGTGTCCGATATCTACGGGAAACCCATTATTACATCATATTTCCACCTATGTATACTATTCACCTACAGATATTTTCCACTCAAGATATTTTTGTCGACGTTCTAGTATTGTGTGGGTCCCAATATGATATGAGGATATGCGTTGGGTGAAATATGATCTGCATCAGCTTTTGAAATATTATGAATAAACAAAGTTACAAAATACTGATTTTTCCACGAGAAAATTATTTTTTACCAGCTGAGATTGAACTTTCTTCAAAAGATCTCTATAGGGATTTTCGCTGTCGCTGATCACGAATCTGATGTCGAAAACCTGAAATTCATGATTCGAAATGAATGATGTTTTTCTTCTTGTTCGAAGCTTATTTTTACTATGGTTCTGAGGTCAAAATTCGAAAATAAATTTGAAGAGCACGTGTGAGGAGCGTTTTTCGCTAATCGTACATTCCTTTCTATACGTACGAAGTTACGCGCGAGATATACTCGTAGGTGATTCGATATCCACCGCCAGTGTGCGCCAGTGATCCTGCAAAGTATTCCCGCCGCCACGCGGGCAGCTCTCTGCTGGCAAGTAGGTTTATCGCAAAATGCGAAATCACAAGGACGAAAATACTTATCGAAAGAGAGGGAGAAAGAGTGGTATAGGTATACATTAATTTGATACAAAAAGGAAAAACCGCCGGGCTCAGCCCTTGCTCCTAATCCGCATAAATTGCCGAATGCATTATATCCGATAATCGCACCTTTGTATATACGTATAGCGGCGGGCTCGCGCGATCAGCTCGCATGGGAGCTGAGGTGCAGGCGTGTCGCGGGGCTGGCGCGTATAGTGTTATTTGTCGCTATCGAACGGGGCATCGGCGTGTTTTCATCCTCGCCGCCCGGGCTAATGCACGCGCGGACATCACTCGCGTCTCGTATATACATACATAAGTATCCTCGCTCGCTCGCACACACACACACACACACACACACACGCGGCATGGGCCGGGTGTTGAAACACTTGGACCAATTATATATATCGGGGGGAACTGGAATCGGCTGGCGCGAGCGAGCGAGCGACCACACACGTGCGCGCAGGCCACGCACGGACCAGTCGACTTTTTTCTGCTTTTACCGCAATCGGCCGCTCGCTCGCGCGCGCGCGCAGTTAATTAAGCCCGAGACCGAGGCGAGCGAGCGAGCGAGCGCATGATATTCTCTCTCTCTCTCTCACGCGCTTAGCGTTTGATGAGACGAGCTCGCGCCCGTTTGTGTGTATGTGTGTGTGTGCGCAATCATCATCGGCGCGCCGCCTTTGTAGCGAGAGGCTCGCGATATCGAGAGCCGCGGATGTACGTTATATTGATTGCAAATGTTCATGGGGGGTATGTACCGGCTGGTTTTACGCTCTTTCCCCCTGGAATGCTGCCCCCTGGAACTCTCTCTCCCGACCGGCCGGGTTTCAAAATTCTTGCGCGTATAAATATATGTGTATATATAAGTCTCGAGTCGAGTTGAGCTACACGTTATATGTTACGTGAATCTGTATGATGATGCTGGAGTTTCAGCTTTCGATGTAGCTCGAGCTGTTCTGGAAGTTTGACTGAATCGATGATCGACAGATGCCGATATTTCGCGAGAAGGATCAGCTGGGATTTTGATCCCTTCGGTTTTCATATATCTATGGATGATACATTTGCTTCATCTTCAAAAACAGTACGGCGTGCTTTTCTCAATGTATCGAATACTCAAACTTATTACTGCCGGGCCAGAGCTTTGACAATTTTAAACGGACGATCTTTCGTCGGAATAGCCGCTGAGTGTCAAAAGCGATTGTTGAAACAACTTCAAATTCAGAAACTAACAATTCTAGAATACTGTTGTGAGTACATGAATCAAATTTAATTTCCTTTTTCCAATAAATTTATGTACGAATGACTACGAGGAAGGGAATAATTTTGTAAAGACACGCGAATATGTCGTGGGAAAAGTTCGAGTTACTTTATTGTAATTGGTAGAACGTGAATGATGCTTTTCCTTATAGACGATTCTTATAGTCGGTGGCCCTGAGCATTTGGACAACGTTCGAATCCACGGTCACCTTTTTCACAAAAAAATCCAGGAGCCTACCCTTGGAATACTATTCATTGCGAGTAATTGTGAACAAATTGTGATATGGATCTCGTTAGGATTTTCTATTTGAATCATAAACCCAATATTTTGTAAAAATTCAAAGAAACTATTTCACGTGGGAGAAAGAGCGAAGGAAGAACTCTTTTTATTTTGTATATAGTTTGAAATAACAGTTGAGCCGCGACCACACGAGTTAGCCATTAAAAATTCCGACAAATGCACAGTACGGAGGTGTGAAAGAATCCCACGAACGGAGCAGATTTCGAATAAAAACGGGATAAAATGCAATTTCCAACGGCGAGCCTGGGACGCGAGCCTCGGTCCGCGCACCGGCGGGGGATTTTTCGAATAACTCGGAGAAGTGCAGAGCCGCGCAGAGCGTCTCTCATTCGAGCAGCAGCAGCGCGCGGCTTCCGTTCCACGTCCATTCCTTCGCATACATATACATGTATGCGGCTGCGGCCACTCGCGCGCGCGACTCGCCTTCGCATCCCGCGATATCTCTCTCTCTCTCTCCCGCTAATCCGTCCATTTTATACCGAGATACAGCCCCGCTTATAATCCTCTCTTTCTCTGCGCGCGCTACCGCTTTTTCGGTATACATACATATATACCCACACACGCGCGCGGGCTTGCGTGCATATATATACGTGTATGTATATAGCGAGCCGATTGGAAATCGTTTTTAAATGCCGCGCGACAGCTTTTTGCTCGTGTTGTCGGCGCTGTTTTTATGGATGATCGCGTTTTTAAATTAGCCGACTCGGATTGATTCTTAACACCGGTTCTGCCTGCGTGTGGGCCCCTATCGGCCCGGCCTCAACAACGCTCGATGGCTTTTTGGCCGACTCGCGAAGACAGCTGGAATTCCACTTTCTCGGAATTTCAACACTTAATTAAAGCGCCTCCGAACCAAGACGATGATGCACTTTTACTCTAAGCGGATCCCCCTCCCCCCTCCCCCCCACACACACTCCACCTCCCGACTCGCGAGCTATGTCGATGAGACGAGGGGGACTCGCCGCGTGAGCAGTCCAGAAGCTGGATTCTGATGAGCTTGGCGAAGAGACGTGTGTCGATTGTTGCGGAGCGAGAAAAAAGTTTCACACGAGGATCCCGTCGCCGAGCATTATTTTCATAAAATCAATCGAGAGCTTACGGCTGAACCGTTGCGATATACATTAACGCATTTAGTGCGCCGTAACTTTCCGAACGTATCGAAAAGTAAAATCGTATAGGTGATATATTCTATCAGTGTTTCCACAAAGTTGCAATATCAATCATCATACTCACTCAAGACAGAGATAAGATTTTCGAAAAACTTTTTCTCCCCTTCAGTGTTTGCATGATGAATTTATAATTGTTTGTGAATATGTACGTATAATATTTCTCATACGTAGTAGGGTTTCATAATAATATAGGAAAGTTCCTTAAACGTTTCGTCCTAGATCCATTTGATAAGACTCCTCAGAGAAGAAAAAGAAGAAAAAAAAACCTTGATTCCTATTAGTTGGATCTAGGACGATTACGACTAGAACAATTAAAAAGTCATCATATCAATCTAAACATATGTCGTGGGAATATTTTTTTCAAAATCGAGAGTTTTTCTTGATTACGAGTGTAGTGAGACACGACGTGGTTAGATTGATTATCAAGAATCAACTAAGAATTTGGATGGCTGCTGATAAAATCAGCTTCATGAATTGTTAATAGTGTTAGAATATAAAACCATCAACTTTTGGATATTGTTTCTAATGTGTATTGAGACTAAAATTAATGAACGGGTACAGCTAACGCCAACCACTACTGCCCGGATCTTCTGAGTACGAATTCATTCAGACAACGTACAAAGAGTAAAACCCTTCGTCGCAGCTCGGCCCTCCGTCTCCAAACTCCAGCTCGCCAATCGGATTTCCACCCGAGCGAACGGCCAAACGCTCCGTTCGCAAAGTTCAAGCTCTCTCGTGTGCAAGTAGTCTCTGCGAGAGGGTCGGGGGGAGGAGGAAGAAAAAAAACTGCGAGAACGAGTTTTGAAAAAGCACGCGAGAGCGAGGCCTGCACAGTCGGGGCGTCACGTGCGCGCGCGCGCGAGTTTCGTGCGGGTGTCAGATGCTAGGGTGCGATTACGAGGTTGGTCGGGCCCCGCGTCTTGTTGTTTCCGGTACGCGCGCCGTGACCGCCGCTCGCGCGCGCGCGATTCATACTTTGTCTACTCCTCTACATCGCTGCCGCGGGACAGTCTGGTGAATGTCGTCGGCTCGCGCGACTCAACTTCAAAGTGCGCCTGCGAAATACGAGACTCGGTGGGGTTTCTTGAATTTTGATCAATTAGCCCCGGGATTCCGCGGGTGAAAATGAACAAGGGTCCCGGCGATCGACCGTCTTGCACGTGTGTATATATACCCATACCCTCTGGATCCGACGGCCGGCCTCGTTGCTACTTGTAAACTGGCGACATTGTTCAAACTCGAGGACAAAAAGATGATTCGGTCAAAGCCTCGTTCGTCGAGATCCGTACAGAGTTGAGGATTTTTGTTTTTCAAAACAACGTAGACGCGACGACGGTTGGAGGAGACGTTGTTGCGGAGCGCGTCTCTCGAAAAACGTCGAGCTTCTTGCGCCGCGAGACAAAAACGTGGGATGAAATATACACGCTCGCGTAATTTGAATTCTGATTGTATCAGCGACGTACGTCACACGTGCGCGGGACTGTTCTTCGCGTTTAAATCTTAATCCGCATTTCCAACGCAACGTCGTAATTATCTCGGCGCGATGTTTCACTTAGAATCTTTATACCTTATTAAGCTAGGCTAATGACTCATTTTATTCACTTAGCAGCCCGCAGCTGCCTTGGTGTACGCCAACTTAGTCCACGCACGCCTGTAAAATACACGTCAGGTAGGTATATATAACTATATCCAGTCTTGGACTTGTATATCTCTCAAGCCGACCGTTCACTCTGGTGCGCGCATCACATTATATTCCTCAGAGTCGATCCTTTTTTCATGATTATACGACAACAAATTTCAGCTAACCAAAATAAGCGCGTCCCTCTCTCACACGCATACATATACTTACCATTCCAAAAACAAAGACGTTGGATTTTCGAATATATAAGTCAATAATGAAGGAAAAAAAAAAGAGGTAACCTTCCCCGGGCAAAATATTAATATTCGATTGTCGGGCAGGTCGAGAAGCGACGGCCGGCTCGCGCGGGATTGCACACTCTATCATGTGCGATAGCTACTAAAAGCCCCCATAACCACACATCCTTGTCTCGGAACGACCTCAACTTAAAGCATCGAGACGGGCGGAAAGAGCCGACGATCGGGCGGCCGGAACATTGCCGCGGCGGGGAAAAAAACTGTTTAGCAACTAAACGAAGCTGCCGAGAGGGGTATAAGTATATATACATACATCCCACAAGAAGAAAAAGCGAAAGGTAAAAGATTTACGCGTGGCGAGCAAAAGCGCGTTTGGGAGGTTAATTTGTAAGCCGCCACCTCGGCCGGGCCGACTGCAGATGAAAATCCGAGAGACACGTGTACCGTGGTAGCCGAGATGGACAGAGAGGGACTGAGAGAGACACCGGTGTAAAAAGTGACAAATTTCGTCGTTGCGTCGCGCTTGTAACTTAGCCGAGGAGCGTCTCTCGCTCCACCTCTTCCGTCGCGGAGCGGCTGCTCTCCCCCGGAGGTCGCCCGTCGCGTCAGCGTTATATGCGCGCGATTGCAAATTATTAGTTATTAGAGAGAGAGAGAGAGAGAGCCGCTCGCAACACGACGTCGCCCGAAGCTAATGCGGTTTCCGAGAACGTAAAGCAACGGACCGCGTGGGGGAATATAATTTATAGAAACTCGAGGGAATAGAGCTGCAACAGCCGATCCGCCCGGTTTTCAGCCGCGCCATTCGACGCGCGGGGCGACATCGGGGCGAAAGACAACCCGACACGTTTATCATCATTTACTCGTCGTGAAAACAGTAGTGTTCGTGTGTGGAGTGGGT
This sequence comes from Aphelinus atriplicis, assembly GCA_020882685.1. Taxonomy (NCBI): domain Eukaryota; kingdom Metazoa; phylum Arthropoda; class Insecta; order Hymenoptera; family Aphelinidae; genus Aphelinus; species Aphelinus atriplicis. Next base: position 96,517,342 of record CM037073.1, read on the forward strand.
GGGGGAGTAAGGTTTGTTAAATGTCGGGGTCAAATAGACAAGTTTTTCGGATTTTCATCTGCTGGGAAATGATTGGCAGGAAGGTGCACCTTTACTGACCAGGAAAATACTTGGCACTCTGGTCGCCGATTGGACTGAAGCTTTGAAAGATAGCTTCTCGATACTCAAACCAGTGGAATTTGCCTTTCATTGAAGTTTCTTTGTACAAAACAATATCTCTAGGAAACCGAAATGTTAGCTGCGAATGAGTATAGTTTTGGGTTACCATGAGACACCTCCAAAAGTTTCTGCGGAGCCGTAGACCTAAATCCTAAACCACGAATTGTATATAAAGCCAATCTCTTACCATTGTTTCTCTCCAGACTGAAGAACCTTTTTTCTATCGCGAATGACATATTCATTAAAATTGTCAATCTGGTTGAACTCCAAGTGATTGAAATCCTCTGATGTTGGAAACTCGATTTGGAGATACAACTCGAGAAACGAAAACTTTTGCATAACATTACATTGTCACCCAAGGTGAAGCTGTGAGCAGAATTTCAGATTTCAAACTTGATACCGGGTATTCCTCATTTTTTTTTTCATCACAATCTGTCGACCGTCTTACCGTCGAACAACTGCCCGATATGGTCAGGAATCGAATAAGAAGGTATATGAATTTTCATAATGAATAGTCATGCGCATATACCTTCTCCATACTCGTCGATTGTTTTTTCGACGCGAGTCCCTTAACAGTCCTTTGCAAGAAACAATATTTCGATCCGTCTGACATCGTTAATATCTCAGACGCGCATAACATATCGATTCTTGCGAATGCAAAGGGCAACAAAGAAACTGCATTATTAGGGAGTTGCATCGAATCGTCATACGGGCGCAACAACACCATGTGGTGCGGGCAAAAACTCGATGCTCGCGCGCGATCATAAATAATCGTAGGTGTGGAATATGTATAACTTGGTTATAATTAAGCGCAACAAAAACCGGGGCTCTCGATATATATATATATATACACACTCGCGTTTAAAAGCGCGGCTCCGCGACGAGTCGTTTCTTTCCCGAAGCTCACGGGAGTCTTCTCTCTATTCTCACGAGGTACATAAAAACACAGACTCTTATAAAGTCGTAATCGTATACGCACCGGCCAGGTATATAATCGCGCAAGTCACGCACCCGTTCCCTTTTTTCCCTGTTCTCTCCCGCGCGCACACACTCACACATCCTGACCCACCGTCATAAAAAATATTATATCCAGAGTGTGTGTGTGTGTGTGTGTGTGTGTGTGTGTGTGTGTGTGTGTGTGTGTGTGTGTGTGTGTGTGTGTTTGTGTGTGTTTGTGTGTGTGAGAGAGAGAGCAGCAATCGCGAATTGTAAAGTTTGTACGAGTGCAAGTAATAAGCGTGATAATAGCGGGGAGTGAAGGAAAGGATTTGCAGGGTAGGGGATGCTGCGGCGATAGAGATAGCAGCGCGGAGAAAGGAAGGAGGGCGACGAAAATCCAGAGGGAGAGAAGAAAAGAGAGTTTGGAGAGTCGAGAGAGAGTGAGAGACAGAGAGAGACAGAGAGAGAGAGAGAGAGAGAGCGAAAGGGAAAAAGGCCCACGGCTACGCGGCCCTTTTCGTCAAAGCCGCTTAATAGACTTTATTGTTTTACGAGCCAATTACAGATTACTTTTACGAGGCGAGCGCGCAAGCAGCCCATTCACCGGCTCTCGCTTTTAATGAACCCGAAGAAAAAATTCTCGCGAATTTCCGCCGGCTCCTATATATGTATATATACTCGGGCTCCGCTTTTTTTCTACGTTGCTTTTTCGTACGTATACTTTCTTGAGGATCTTTCGATGACTCTCGATAGAGCTCGCGGGTGACAGCCTCGATGTTTTACCGGGGGCAGGGCTAGCGAGGTGTTATCATCCTCTACCTCTCTCTCTCTCTCTATACATATAATATTCAGCGTGGATGAGTGGATTTTTGTTTGATTTCTATACGTTAAACAATGTATTGCATCCTCATATTGTCATACTTTTTTGTTACTGCACTCATCAACTCGCATAGAACGCATGAAACTCAGTTTTTTAGTTTATTGACTCATAATTTACACTATACTCTTTAAATTTCAATAATTCCTTGATTTAAAAATGACCATACGCCAGTGAAAATTTCATAACTAAATAAATAAAACTGGATATTTATTCATATTTTTACAATTCATGAATACACTTATAATTAGTAAAATTTTCACCTTTTTTGAGAGTGAATTAATAAATAATTAATTAAATCTTTTCTGCTGATAAGTAGTAAAAATTTACTGAAAAGTTGGGTAAGCGTCTACGACCTCGTAAATCGAGTTATTCATTACTTGTATCAAAGAAGGAAAAGATTTACGATTCAACCAATTAAATACATCGTTATGCAATATTCACCAACAAACAGTAAAAATTCACTATTCGATAGTAATTTTCAATTAATCTCAGATTTAGACAGTAGACTACTGGGAAGATTATCCAGGATCTTCCGCAATGCAAAGTGTCATGGCCTGTCTCTCCACAAAATCAAAAGTCGTTGGCCAACTTGCGCCATGTTGGCCCACGCTCCCAATATTGCCGCGCGCATTTTCCCATGGACATCTTCGGGTCTGTCCTTGATCCGTTGCGAGCGAGGCGCGTGCGAGAAAGCCGCGATTGCCATGCCCGGGCCGTGCGAAGGACTAACTGTTCCGCGGACCCTTATCGCCTAGGCCCATCGTGCCCCGAGTGTCACGGGATCCTTTGTCACGCATTTTTTGATGGTTTTCTTTTTTATCACCCGCGGCCAAGTGACTCGGCGTACACGCGGTAGGTTTATGGCCGCGACGTACTCGGCAGATGAGTTGGAACGTGTCGCGGGCGAGGTGTCACAGAACTCGTACGTGTCGCTCGGTGCTCGGAGTTTATGGAAGTGTCGCGACGAATGATAAAGCTTTCTTCTTATTCTCCTCCTTTTTTTCCATCGATTGTGAACCACGTAACTGGAGATTAGCCGTGACTATATTCCACGATGAGCAGCTCTTTTGTTTTCTCAAAGTGTCCAATCTGGGAATTAATTTCATGTACAAGGGGAAATACGTCTATTTTTCACCGGATTCGCGAGGGGAATTTTTTTGAGTTTTGAAAATAGGATAATCAATTCCTTGATTTATTCCTGAGACGAACTAGAGCTATATTCACTGTATAATAAGATACTGATGGAATAGAAGAAACTAAATTTTTCGCGTATCAAAGTTTGAGAATACTAGACTATTTAATTCTTTAAAACATAAAAAGCTAAACGGTCGTGTACAATGAGTTCAGCGAGTAAAGTGACACCAAAGAGATACATGATCGTCGTTTTGTCTTTACCCAGGCTGCGACATGCACTTGCTTTGACATATAATACAACATTATAGAGTTGTACACGCTTTCTCTTGTCGGACGTTACTATTCAGATAAAGTAGCCTAATATTTCGCAAAACATTGAATAAATATAGTACGTGCTAATTGCCCAACCAATGAGTGGTGGGTGAATCAATTCATCGAAGTATTTTTCTTGAATAATAATGTTTAACAGGCCAAATTTCCCAATTTGTGTTACCTATTGATTCAGTCACAAAATATAAAAAAAAATATTCCAAAGGTATACAAATCGCCGTAGCGAAGTGGGTTATTAGATGAAACAGTTCTAATCACAAAGTATTTTTCCTCCAAAAATTCAGTGTTCCGTTGGGTTTTTAATATCATTTGAATGTTCCATCGCTCAACGCTATTAAAATAATGTATTCGGTGTGTCCCTTATCTTCGCTGGGACACACAGCAGTCCCAAAGTCAGGATTGCGATGAGGATCGTTAAATAAACGAACCCGCGTCTCCACCTGACGCATGTCCGCGCGGTTCACTGCGCATTGCCGCTCGTAAAATAAATAAATAAATATGGCAGAGTGGCCGAAAAAAAGCGTGTCGCTCTCTCGTCAGCGGCCTTCTGCCGTCTTACGCGGCCCGGTGTCGCCCGTACCTTATCCCGAGTCGGATCGCGTATCTCGGGCGCATCTCTCCGCCGGGCGCGCATGACAAATTCCGAATGCGCGGCACAATTACGAGCGACGCCTCCGACCTTTCAACGCCGACCAAGCGTTATTTGGGGCTTAGAGCGAGACAAGAGCGAGCATATTTTTTTTTCCTTTTTCCACGCAGCAGATTAGGAAGTGTTATTTCTCCTCTCTTCCTTTCGGCCGCTCGAGTATATAGGGTGTCTTTACGACAGCAGGTGCGGCGTCAACCCTTGCTTCTTCAGTTACAGTTTCTAAAGAAAGGCGCGTGCTTCTTTTTTTTCTCCCACTCGAGTCGAATGCTACACGAAAAACGAACGGGCGCTTTTTTCTTGAGATGATCTATCGCGTGACGCGTCCAGAACGTTCCAAGAGTATATATGTATATACGCGTGATAAATCGCCGCGATCGAGCAGGTACCGTTCGAGTATAAATATTTATATACTATGTGATTATAGGATTCGAGATGGAATCATTATCTCACCTATGCAATCGGAGCTATTTTTCATATTCCCCCGACATATATATTGAATCGGTCGTCTGGCGCCAGGCTCGTCCCGACCGTCGGACCTCCTCCTCCCTTTAAAATCGTTCGAAATCGGTTACGCTTGGGAAAGCTTGGAAAAAAAAAATCAATTTCCCCGATCCGCTATAACGAGGTTTCATCTTCAAATTACGGACCGCTAGATTTATACGCATTAGACGCTGGCGGTCGATGAGCCCAAGAAAAGTGAAGTCGAATAAAACGAGGCCGAAGTTCCCGAGATTTCGTTAGGTTTTAATTTTCTATAAAACTCAGACTCCAAGTTCTGTCGGATGAATTTTTGAGATATATTTCTAACAAATCTGAAGCGTGTATCTAACTTGGCGACTTCATTAGCTTGTTATTCGGCCGACTACTGTCCAATCGCAATATATTTTGAAAAGATAGGATTGTTCTCGACATTCGTTTAAAAATCAGACTCTCTGAATCAGTATTGAGATATATGGAAAAGATTTGAGATATAATATATAAACCCGTGTAAAAAATTTAAAAAATCTGGCATGAAGTCTGGCACTAGTTTACAACGCCAGACATTTGACAGATTTTTGCCAGACTTTATGGCCAGACATATCCCAGACTTGTCCCAGACTTTTTCTTTTACACGGGAAAGTATTGGAAATTTGAATCCATTAAATTTGATGAAATTTGACGTTGGTATAAGACTTGCAGCTCAAGGCTCTTTAATTATGAACTGGTGTTTTTCAGTAGATTAAAATTCACCGTGATACCAGTAAATATTAATTTAAATTCTTTCATTAATTCGCTTACATCAAAATTTCACTTTCATATAGTGGAAAAACAATTGTAAAATAAAAAATAAAGCGTGCAATTGGTATGTTTCTCTACAACGAGATACGACAATTCGACACAGTGAATTTTCACCGTAAAGATTCAAAAGAGCCAAACTAATCAATTTTTAATGATTTAAGTTGTACGTCAGTTGTGCATGATTTTCTCATCAGTTTATTTTCATTTCGTCATTAGTGAATATATATATGATAGACACTTGGGTTCTCTCACGCGATGCTATAAGTGTATTTCAAATCGTTAACCCAATGGACCCGAGGCTTAGGACTGGATACCCCTTTATAATCCATCACGGCTCGCGAAGAAAAGAGAAGAATTTTCAGGAGCGCGCGACGTCGTATAAAGCGGCACAGCGGCGGGGGGTTCGCGCGCCCGCGCAATATAAAGCCCAAAATGTCGCGTTAAATTCGATTTTTCGCGCCACGGAGTATTCACCGAGCGGTGCGCCCGAGCGGTTTTAAATTCGCGTTAGACGCTGTTATTGTGATTTATGAGGGGGCGAATGAGTGGTTGGGCTTTACGACGACAACTTTACGTCTTTCGGTCACGGATTTTATTGAATTTAACAGTTCTTTCTTGTTTTCGCGCTCACAAGTAATGGCACGACATATACAGTCGCCACGAGGAGGGTATTTTTATTTGATTCTGGACAGACACTTATATCGCACAAGTCACCCAAAATACATTTTTTTCCCGTGACTAGACGTGGAGAAGAGAATACAAGGCATCTTGACTCGTGTGAAACCTCCTGTTCGTGCGAGAACTGCGCGTTTCTAGCGCTGCCCGTGTGAAAGTATCAAAATGTTATAAAATAAAAAGTATCGAAATGTATAGTCATTGTAATTAACGATTTGATATGAACCATTTGTCGTTATCATATAAATTGGCGATTGTGATGAAATTTGGTTATCTACTGCTGGGTCATGTAAAGCAGATACATATATAAATAAGTTAAATGAGAAACCACCATATTTCATATCATATTTTATATCAACAAATAATTGAAGATCTTTTTAGTATTGGCCTTGACAGACAAAGTTTCGGTTAATAATAAGAATAATAATGATAGTATAGTACTTGTACGGGCATTAATGATCACATAATTAACCGATCGAATTGATCGAAACTCTGTCGGTCAAAATAGCACTACGAATTAGTACATTGTGTAACGAGCGCGGAAAGTTGCCAATTGCACACGCGGGCGCGTTGGTGCACGAGCGCAGCGAGTCCGACATGTCGCCCAAGTATGCTATTGGCAACTATACCGGGCGAGTTGCTCATACTATTTTTCATCACGGGCATAAAAAATGACGTATCGCAACGGAGTACACAATCGCTCATTTTGCATCCCCGAAACTGCTACGCAATATGTCAGTTTTCGTGCACCCGTGATGAAAAACTCATTAAAAATCGTCAATTACATGTTAATTGGAGATTGTACACGAGTGTGAAAATAATTTAAATAATTTCGTTCGAGTTAAATGCATTGTATTTCAATGACAACGCTAATTCCTTAATAAAAATAATACCAGAAAAATGGAAATAGAAATACTTGTGCGTGTTTTTAATTTCGAGACTCTTTGAGCCCTCCAATATGGTATCCTCGACGCTTAATACGGGGAGGTATTTTTTTTTCTCATAGCCACTAGGACATCGGTAATAGACTGTTTAACACTGTTTTAGATAAATTACTCGACACTAAGTATCGTTTTGTTGAACGGATGCCTCATACAAGGTTCGGAAAGTTGAGATTGAGTTTATAATGCTTCTCCGTATGCTGCCCTCTAAACTTTCAGGGGCTTCGCATGTGAAGTAAGACGAAGTTATGTTTCATCTTATACTCGTGTTGTGTGTTGACAGATCCAAGTATTCCACTTCAAGCTTGATAGCACATAATCGAGTACGGCGGACGATACTTTACCGAGTTCAAATTGTTTCCACTGAAATTTTTTCTTCCATAGATAATATTACAACTGAAACTCACCGTGTCTTCCGCGCTATATCAATTTCAAACACGACGAGAGACACGGTGTACGATAGGATTTTTTCATGACGAGAAAATTCGCTGATTTTTGCCGAACCGAATAAACGAAGAGAGAAAGGCAGCGAGAGGGAGAAAAAACACACGTCCACCATCATTCCAAACGTTCTATTATTACACTCAGCTGTTTAAACTCGAGTTTGTAGTCAGCTGACAGTTTGGTAGAATAACCTGATCCGCAGGCGCGCAGCAGGCAAAAGTGCAGCTGTTGACCCGCAGCTAAAAGCATGCATACCAAGTAGCTTAACCCGCCACTGCTTTAACGCAGCGACAAATGCCAAGAGAGCTTGTCATCGCTGATATACCCAGTGGAACCAGCACTGTGCGCACTACATAATTGTCAACGCGTAATGCGATACGAGAAATTCATTTGCGCGTACAATTATAAAACTATAATTCCTCTCTGCGAATCTCACAAGTACATGAATGAATTTGGCTTTATATTTTGAAAATTTTTCTGTGAGTTAACTCGAGAAAGAAAAATAGTAAAATCTAGTTTCACGATGTTGCATAGGGGTAAAGTAGGATAGTGATATGATTTTGACTAATCATACAGTTATTACAGAATTAGTCCCCTTCATTCTACAAATAGTTGGATGAATTTAGAAGAAATATTGTCGGTACCGTAGATCAACCGATAACTAGAGAATATATTGTTTCTCACTGTATACTTCAGTCAGGAGACCACTTGGGATTTGGGTTTCAGAACTCGCTGAAACTTTTAGAGGTAGTTTGTTATAGATATACCAAAATATATATATTTTTTTTCGTTAAGCCTTTTTATGTTTCTTATGAAACAATGTACATGCACTTGCATGTACATTGTTTCATAAGATGTACATCAGATGTACATGTGGGTAGAATCAGCAAATATCGATTAATATCGCAGAAAAATATAAGCGGTAGCTGAGGAACGACTGTAAATATAAGGTGGTCTCCTCTGGTTCGTAGAATACACTAAAATATAGTGAAATTAACTATACGTTTCATATGGTCATATATCAGTTACTTCACTTTACTTCTAGAAGAATCCAGTTGAATTTCAAATAACTTTAAGTCATTTTGAGAACAAAATGTAGTGTGACTCGATAGTAGAATTTGCTAATTTCTCGCTGTCTCAGTGTTGACGTATACGATAAGCGTGAGAGCACTTGGGGGAAGAACAGCGTCAAAACTACGGAAGAGAAGGCAAAACGAAGTTTCAACAAGACGACACAACAAAAACTTCACACTTCATGGCTCCTTCGACTCGACTTCACGTGCCACTCAATTACTTTGATACGGTAAGTGCAGCGCTCAGTGGCATCTCTAAATCTCGCCTCCCAGCGAGGCCGCCTGAAAAGAATAAAGACGAGCCTCGCGCGTGCAGTTATATGCTAAGCTCGGTGGCGTTCATTACCGCAAGCGAGCCGCGCGTCTCGGAAAAATTGGCTAGGTGACGCGCGTGAAAAGCCGACACACTTGTGGCTCCGCGACACAAAAGCGAATTGCCGCTTTGGCCGTGCCGCTCGGGTGCATATACATATCTATACATGTAGCTTTTGGCTGAAGGGCGCGAAGAGACGCGACCAAAAGGAGAAGTAAATAGCGCGAAACTGTGAGGTTTTTTTTTTAATTAGTCGTGTGTGTCAATTTGGGCTGAGAGAATGAATGAATTAATGAATATATATTTCATGTATAGGACTGGAGGTCCTAAAAGCCACATCATTACACATAGCAATTATACATATAGTCTTTGGGGTATATTACAATGATGCGCAAGAGTACTTTTGTTACTTTGGTCATTCTACTGGCGGCGATAAAAACCAACACTTGAAAACTATTTTGACGGAAGGTTACAAGGGTTGCGTTGTAAGCAGGAGCGACGTAAGAGAGCTGTAAGAAGAAGGAGATCGAAGAGGAAGTAGAATAAACGAATCATCAGTACAAGTTTCGGGGAATTTATAATTTTTTTTCTCGTTTACGATACCTCGAATTTTCATTCTTCGTTTATCATTACTAGCTCACTCCATCTGGGATTAATTCCACTAACGAAAAGATATCATCATTCTTTAATTGATTACAATATTTTCATGATGCAACCAATAGAAACCACACTGTAGAGAACTAATATTCAAATTGTTCTTCAATACTTCCAAAATCGGCGAGTTGATTGAATTTAAGCAACTTTTAAGAGATAACCCGGATTATCGAGAAAGTTTGGCTCGTCGCCAAAATGCATTAAGTCTTTGTGAATGTTTCCATTGCGATTATTTGCTGGGTAAATGGCTCTTTGTTACTCGAATAGTTTTATCATTCTTCAGATACGTCGTTTCGACTAATCTTACTTTCGCCTCATCCTTAGGTAATTTGGAGATCTGGACTGGCTGGGAAGCCACTGAGTCAGTATATGTTATCGCAGTCCTCGACAAAATCGAGCACCTCACTCTTGGGTTTTTTCATTCGTTTATTTTAGCTTGCGACTAATCCATTCGACAGTAAATAAATATTTCCATTTTTGTTTGAACACCCTACGTTTTTTCAAATTCTTATTACAATACGATCTCTGAGGGCCAATCCGTAGAATATGAAGTTCAATAAATGACAACGTATAAATTCATTTTTTGCGACGTTTAAACTTCGCATTCTACGGATTGCACACCCCCAAAGATCGCAATTTAACAACAACTTGAAAGATGTTCAATTCACATCGAGAATCCGTCATCCACCGAAATAGCAAATTGTTGACTTGAATTTCGGGACACGCGGGGACGAGTCTCTGCGGATGGCAAGTTGTCTTCATCGAAGCTCATCCTCTCGGCACAGCGTGGCAAGACTGATGCGGGGAAACGCGTACACCCCGCGGATAAACCGCGTGTAAAGTTTAAGAGCCGAAAAGCCGGCCGAGGAAAAAAGTGCCGAATCCCCGGGAGTACCTGATGCAGCTTTTGGTACATACGAAACAAAACAAGCCAGAGGGGCCCCTCTCGGAAGATGTATATACGCAGAGAGGCGGACGGGGGGTACATAGGCTCCGTGGGAGAGGCGCGCGAGCGCGCAGAGGCGGAAAAACAACAAGACTCTCTCTCGCGCGCGCGCTCGCAGATAAAAATGGCTGTGGGGGCCGTAAGGAGAGAGGGGGAGAGGGAGTTTGGGCATGTGGGGGCCCGTGTGATCGCGTCCGCGGAAGATCGATCGGCGGCGGCGGCTCTCGCTCGATCGCGCTTCACACCCTAAGTGGCGCGGCTCCTGTGTTCTCCGCCGCGCCGCGAGCCCGCGCTGCACCCGCGCCCGATTTCTCCCTCCCTCGCGCTTCCTCTGCCTCTGAATAAAACATGAGCTTCACACCGGCCGGCTGTTTTTGCCGCTGGATTCCCGAGCTCGCGAGATCTCCGCGGCCCGTGGCAATCCAACGCCGGCGGATTGCGATCGCGCGAGAACCGCATGCCAATCGACCCCTGCACGCCTCCCCGCCCCCGTGTATATGTATAGCCCCCGACTAGCATCCCATGCGCAGGCTATAATGAGCTTTGACGTAAATGACTCGCTATACGGACGACACACCCAACTCTTTGCGCTCGTATGGTTTTGCGTCGAATCGGCGATCAGCGCTGCGCACAGCCGTGAGGTGACACGTCGAAATGATCACGCGAAGCATCGGCGAGAGGACGCTTCCACAGTGTGAACCATTGGTTCGTAGTTCGCCATGTGCACTTCTGTGACGTGGCTTGGGAGCCATCGGCATGCGTCCAACGTTCGCAGGCTTTTCGCACTTTTAAAACTTCAGAATGAATATACTTTGTTTCGACGAACATTATTCGAATGATTTTTTATTTTTTCACAAATGGATTCTGTTTTTTTTCGCGAAATCAATATTCTGTGAAGGAAGAACAAACATTTTTCACTTTTACGTTACCATAACTTAGCCGATTTTTTTCTATATTTAAACAATTAATATTGGTTAGGAAAATGAAGGAAGCTTTTTCTACGTCAATGTAAATTTACATTGTTTTTTTAAGATTTTTAAATTTTTAAAATGGAATTGCAGTTGGTAGCAAAAATTTTTGCATTAAATTTCTTAGAAATTCTGAATTGAAAGACTTCGAAAATCGAATGAAATTTTCACACTTTGTTAATGAATATATCATTGTCAATTAAAAAAGCCATCGATTGTCGACCAAAAACTCACTTTCCGGATCAATAATTATGTATTTAAGGTTTATAAAAATAATCATTCATCCTGTAATTTTCCTATACTACGAATCTCTTACGTAATATAAGTCCTAGAGCCGGTGTCAACATATATAACGCACAATCTTTCTCCTCGAGTATACGGATAAAATTGGTAAGTCTTGAGAACGTCGAGAAATCGCAAAAATCTCTCGACACTCCCGCCTGTATATATAGAGCGACTGCTGATCGGGAGATACTCGCGCCTATATATATATATCAATATTTCCTCTCTCCGTATATTTGTATATATATAGAGGAGGGCGCGAGCGTATCGCTCAGCGGATGTTCGATTGAGAGCCGATGGACGTCTCTCGGGCGCTTACACGTCGCGGGCATTCCTCGGCGAAAGATCCAACGAGTCGGTGGGCAAAAAGACGCACCAGCGGTTCCGGGGCGCAGGAAGTCCCTCACGTCTCCATTTATCGGGGGCCCATCGATGCGACTTGGAACAACGGATATATAAAGTGGCAGGTAGCGAGATAAATTACCCTGTAATGCCGACTGGGATGCCTCCTCCGCCGGGCAGCAAGTGTCAAATTTCCTATTAGCAAGGCTCACACCTCCGCACCGCATAGATATTCCTCGCGTCTCTATATATACACACACATAGAGGCACACGTCCGCAGTTTTATAGATTATATCCGTCTTCACTTCTCATTACCTGTCTCGATTATTTTTTCCAAGCGCCTTCAAGATTACACCTGTGACATCGACGTGTCTTACGAAGAAAGACACATCTCAAACTGTCCGCGAAGAAAGACACATCTCAATTTGTCCGCGAAGAAAGACACATCTCACAATCTAGCCACGAAGAAAGACACAACTCGCGTCTGGCCGCAAAAAGGATACATGGCGCACATCCCACAATTTTCCGAGGTAAAAAATATATGGAATGAAAGCTTAGAATGAGTAGGTTATCATTGACAAAAAAAACAAGCCTTTTCTACAGTTTAAACTCTTTTTTCGTTAATATTCGCGGGAGAATAATTCCGACATTTGTCTTTCTTCGCGGCCAGATTGCGAGTTGTGTCTTTCTTCGCGGCTAGATTGCGAGTTGTGTCTTTCTTCGTGGCTAGATTGCGAGTTGTGTCTTTCTTCGCGGACAGATTCGGATATGTGTCTTTCTTCGCGGACAGATTCAGTTATGTGTCTTTCTTCGTAAGACACGTCGACATGTAGCCTGATCCAACTGCTCAACTGCAAGTACTCGTTAGACACTCCACGTTTCAATATACTCTTATATTTTTGAAATCTCGAGACTTATCGCACTTGAATGATGAATCATTTCTCATTCACTCTTGATTCGTTACAAATTTCTGAAAAATTTTCTTTTTCGGGATTCTCTACGATCATTGCTGAATGATTCAATTGAAATTATTATTATTTTAATTGAAAGTATTATCTCGAATTTGAAAATAAAACATAATGAAAATTTTATATGAAAATGACACTATTCTCTCTTGAATGATCACAGTGAAAATTCACTGTATGACTCATTAGAAATTGGTGTTCGTGCAGTTCTGATAATGGTTAAAGAAAATAATAATTAAATTATCAATGAGTTTCTCATACATAAGGTAACTGTACCCAATGTGCCCCCCTCCTAAGGGTTTTTCGCGAATTTGACTATGATAGACTTCGATTTGAAAATTCTGTGAACGGCATCTCAAAGCTTAGCTCAATACCTATTAGAAACCATCTTCATAATCATCATTCGACTACTTTAACCTATCGAAAATCGCAATTTAAAAAAAAACGCAAAAAGGCTAAATGCACAAAACGTGTACTCAATTTGGCACAATTTTTTAATCATTAGCTACAGCCTATATAGGCCTACAGGGACGATCCAATTGGCATTGAAATAAACTCTCAATTATATTCCCAGTGATATTTATACAAAATTTTTAACATACAACTCAAAAATACGCGTCTAAATCATCGTAATATGTCTATACAAATATTCAATGATTTCACTCAGTCTTCCCATTTAAAAACGCGTAGAGGGGCACATTGGGTTCACTTTTTTTTGATGCGAAAAACAGCAATTTGAGTAGGATAAAAAATAATTTTAGGAAAACTGATGAGACCAATCGAAAGCCGAGATGTTTTTACACAAAAAAGAGTAATGACACTTTGAGAGATAAAAATTATTGACACCTGATTTTTGAGGTTGAGTGTGAAAAGTGAAATAAGAAAATGGTGAAAAAATCAGTAAGTGAAAGTTCAAAGTGTTGTAGGAGAGTGGTTTTAAGGGCTAAATGGGCGGGGAAGATACCGAAAATTTTCTTTCAATTCGCCCAACATAACCCAAGAGCGACTGATGCTCAGAGAGCACCGGAAATACGAAATCTGACGATTGTGCCAAATTGGGTACAGTGCCAAATTGGGTACAGTTACCTTACATATTCCCTATAACCTATCCTCCACAAATATAGCCAAATCTGTATAATTTGTCATAATACACTCAATTCTCGATTTTATCGATACTCCAAAGAATCATACAGTGATTTTTTACATTTTTCATCTCCCTACGGTAGATGTTTCTTCTAAGGATTTAAAAAAGTATAGCTTGTTACCGAGATTCATGTAATTTTTTGAGAATAAATGGTCATTTTGGCCATGTAATGCTACAGTTTTCAAATATACTTAATCGACGTTTTCACGCTGATTTATTATTTTATGGATCTGATGTTTGAACTGCTTCGTCTCTTCCGAACGGCCGTCTTTGAGCCCGATACACTTCAAAGCACCGTTGAATGGCGTTTACTTTGAAAGAAATATTCATATATCTGTAGACTGGTTTTATTTGCCATGTCTCGATTAATCGATAAATTTGGCAAGAGTACATATTCCAATAATGTTATTAGCTACACTCACGAAAATCGAACCTCCTGGTTCGACATGAAAAATCAGCCAGGCGCTGCAACAAGAAAACTATCTCTAGAATCAAGCATTTATTTTTCCACGATCCTCGAGAAATTTATTCAGCGGGAAAGCCTCTCCTTGTTCCTCCTCGAATCCGAATTCTCGTTGGTTTTCTCGCGGCTGTTCCCCCCAATCGTCGAGGATTGGTGCGCGCACGCACGGCGCAAAAATCGAGCCGAGAAATTATCCCGTTTAGATATATAGTAATTGGGCCGTCAGCGCGCGGCGGCGGCGTCTCGTTACGCTCGCCCCGTCCCTTGTGCCGTTGGCGTGTCGCGCTCTTTTTTTTTTCTTTTATTTTTACGCTGCCGCGGCGGCGGCGACTTCGTGACAGTTGGCGATGCCATTCCACGAGCTGCAGCGACGAGCGCACGAGGGGCGACGAATCTTCTTTCCCCCGTAGGGCCTTTTATACATCCATACACCGCGGCTCGTGGGCGATTTCGCGAGTTATATACCCGGTGATTTGTCATTTTTGCCAGCTCGATTGCCTCTCGTGTCTGCAGCATTACGTTATTACGTATTTTAATCGGTTGTTCGGGGCTTCCTTCGGATTTCAATCGTTCTCGTGAATATTGTATATATATTGAAGGCTGTACCTACCATCTGAACAGCTCAATATAGGTGAAGTTATATACCGTGACTGAACCATCGTCCGTTCCATCATTTTAATGTCGACGTTGAATCGATTGATCACATTGTGTTTGCACAATTTTCGAGGGATTTTTAACACAGCATTTGTTTCTGATTACTTTTCGTACGTGATGGAAGTAACGTGGATACTTCGACAAGAGGTTTGCTTTAAATACTCAATTACTGGCTCTTAATAAGTATATTAACTCTTCCATACGCGAGAAACGGATATATTAAAGATAAATTGATTCTACATATTCCATCTACACTGTGCAAAGACATGTGCAGAACCAAACATCTCGCTCTTCGATCTAATTTTTTCACAATAGTCCGTTTTATGATTCTATTGAAAAATTCATTCGAGACTCGTAAAATTCTCGTGGAAACCGCAAGAAATTTTCATTTTACGATTTTGGGAAATCATGAATTGGAATTATCTTTATGATCTCTTCAGTTAATTCAACTCATTATTCGCGTGAAACACCCGCTATATACAGCTTATCGGATTTCTCTAATCTATCTCTCGTTTTCATATCCCCTGAATTTTTCGTGGCGAGATGAAGAGTCGAATTATGACGCTCTCCTAAAAATCACGAATTTAAATTTTCCTGTAGATTTCATGAGTAGTGTGTTATTTTCTCGTATACGTATTTCATGAGACCATACTCTTTAAATTAAAAATAGTATACATTGCATAACGGATGACAATCATTAAAATCTCACTGATTTCGGAGTGAATATTCGTCACTATTATTCATTAGTTCCTCTGACGAATAGCACACCTTGAAATGTTTTATTTTAAATTGAAATTTCAAATTCCGAAAATACCTCTGCACACACGAAATCTTGTATGAAAACTTTACATGTACACTTCACGCACGGAATACGTCAACGAGAGAAAAAGAAAGGTGAATAATTTACAGCACGCGTACTGTAACGCGGCTACCGTCATATATATTGTCGGCGACTCGAGTGAAGCGTGCGTGGCAAAACCGAACGGCCGATATATGTACACTTTGCAATAAAATAATTAATTCCCAAGGCTGCGGCGAGTGATGCGTGTGTCTTTGTGTTCCGCACAGCAGTTCGCGAGCTGCGAATGCGGGATGAAAAAAGGTTGCCGCGAGTATCGGTAGCGGCCGGCTCCCGTGCGCCATTTATAACGAGCCGGCGCGCGCGAGAGAGAGGCAGAGAGATAAGAGCGCGGCAATGATGCTCGCGTGCGCTTATTAGGGCCCGCGTGTGGGGCCCGCATCCCCACAGGCCCCTGGCGCACTGTAAACACCACGGCTTTTCAGAGACGCGTGCGCCGTCGCTTTTATGATCGATCAATTAAGCCGCACCGCCGGCACACCGAGAGATTGCAGCTCTGGATAATACATGTACGGATGTGTGAGCGTGCGTCCTTCACTTTCGCGCACCAAATCCACGAAGGATTCGACAGTTTTGAAAAACCGATGCCGGAGGGTGGATCTCGCGAGATATCGATCTGCCGATAAACCGCTGGCACAACGAGCGGTTCGTTTCGACGATCACTTGACGATGATCTTCGAAAGGCGGCGACTGCTCGAAACTTGAATCTTGTCACGGATTTTTATAAAAAATGCTCGAGGGGTATCTCACTCGAAACTTACAAGGTACTTTTTTCGTTTCATATTACTTTAGAACACTGCTTTCCAGAGTTTTTCATCTTCTATATATACAGGTATGGACAAACTCATCGTGTTTTGGTAAGGTACTTGAAACTGAGCGAAGTTGGTTGATATTGGCAAGAATATTCGCTCATCAATCCGCAGTATTACATAAGAACTCCATGATACTCCCTCGAAGAGTACTGCAGCGACAAACCTCTCGAGATCTGCTACCCGGATCACAGTTTTTTTTCGAATGTTACTATTTACGTTTGATCAAGAAATCCCCTGTTACAAACTTACCCAAATTTTTTCTTGTTGTCAACAATATTCAATGCGGTAAAAATAACTCTGAATAAAAATTGTCATTTCGTCGTTTTAATTTGACTATAGTGGTAATGCTAACAGACTCTGTTGGCAAGCTGAATACGAAATTGAGGTTCATGTTATCCGTAGCGTGAAACGGCATTTTACGCACTAGTGCGTTTTTAAAAAGGTCTCTTGACGAGCCCTCATAGCATAAAATATAGTATCCAACTGGTGCGTTAAATTTTATAGACGCGTCTTCAAATATTCACGTTCTAGTTATTTAATATACTGTTATAGAGAGTAATGTTTTCGGAAATTCGATGCTCTTACTATATTAAAAAAATATCAATCAATTCATTGTCTCACATGAAGAGTCGATCAATTTTTAGGGTCTTAGGTCGATTGCTGAAATTTTCTGTGAGATGGTTTTTGGGTATCCAAAATAAGACATGCCAAGCTCCGACTAACCAAGATATATTCTTTGAATGATTTTAAGCGCACACTCAGTATATCTGTACAAGAGTGACCACACAGCTACGGATGTACCGATCATGTTTGAAACCAAGTCTGATTCGTGAATATCTCCTGGAAAACAAAAAGTCGGCCTGCATGGCCGTACGTAATCACCACCTGTTTCGCCGTGCAAAAACCATCTCACAGGCGTTTCAGCAACATCCAAGACTTCCAAAGGCCTGGTACTCTCTTTGTTAGAGGTTTTTGGGTTTTTGGAGGGAACGAGAGAAAAGAAAAATTAGAATCCCGCCGAGGTCTCGAATGGTATACGACCAGCCGGGCAACTACACGCCCGCGGCTCGAGCGCTTTTTTTCCCGATCGCGTAGCTCGGGCGCTGCGGTCCCCCGAACTATATATATGTGATTTCAATCCGGAATGGAAGACACGGCGCGGGGGCATCAACTTGAAGATCCACGCAAATCCGCGGGACGCGAAAAAACCAATTGATTAATTAGTCGCCGTTTCGGGAAGAAGATCCGAGACGAAAAACTACTGTTCGGTCGCGACAGATGCCCCAGCGGAACAGGGGGCCGATGCAGCTACGACGGAGCCGGTGAATCTACACACTCGGTGCGTGTCTTGAACCCCGCAGTTGAAAGCGTGACAAATGTCGCGGGGAATCGAGCGAAGGGAAAAAAGGCAAAAAAGCTCACATCGGCATGCGATTAAGGCCCGAGTGCACACGAGGCTCGCAAATTATAATATCCTTTTCGGGAATGCACATGCGTGTATGTGTATATATATATGTATATCCACGCGAATGCGGGCTCCACGGCGAGCAATACTCGATTCGTTATATGTACGTCAACGACTCGAGGAGATTCGAAAAGCCAGTCAGTTATTTGATACGGCGAATGAATCATCTTCCGTCGAGCGTTTGGACATCGCGTATACGTACGTGCGTATGCGCCAGTTATACTGGGAGTATTTTAACGAACGTTTTTCTGCGCGAGAAAAATGCAGAGGTGCGCAGTGCCGGCTATGGCTCGAATTTATGCTGATTTCCAATGAGTAAAATGCCAATCGGTTCGCGCAAATTAAACCGCGGGTAAAAACGTTGCGCGAGAGATACTTGTTCTTTGCCGAATGCGCGCGCCACGAGGAGTTTGCTTTCCGCTCCATGGGAGACGCCGCGCGCGCGTTCTTATCGAAAATCTGTTGAATCTTATACATTCAAATAGTCTCATTAACAACGGAGGTAAGTAAGCAAGAAAAAAATGAAGAGTATTAAAATTTAAATAATTACGGCTGCGAAAGAAGCTCGAAGATAATGCGGTAAGATAATATTTGTTTGCTCCCCGGAGTAGCCGCCCTCCCTCTCCCCTAATTTAATAATTATAAGCCGAATTAGTGTATCGCGAAGCGCGCATCGACGTTTACGATCAATCCGCGGGGCCGAACACAAAAGTATATCTCATACGATACGCCAAGTTTTCCACTAAATGATACGTGCGATATGCGGCGAAAAATTAATCCGTCCTCCTGCTGCTGCTCCTCCTCCGCCGATCGTCGAGTTTACAAAACTGCCCCCGTCCCGCCGGCTTGTCGCGATCAATCACGCCCGGGCGAAAAACGTCGAGCTCGAGCCCCCGAGAGTCCGCGAAAAAGGAGGAGCGGGGCGTTTGAAAAAACCAACAGACTAAGCGGCGAACCGATCATTAAGCGTCCGATCGGCGGCGACGCCCGTAAAAAGGAAGACAGAGAGAGTGAGCGAGAGAGGAGGAAAAAAAACGACAAAGCCACCGAGTCTGTGTGTGTGTGTGTGTGTGTGTGTGTGTGTGTGTGGTACGGAGAGAGAGACAGAGAGAGACAGAGAGAAAAAGAAATACACACACGCGAAATCGGGCGCGCCCGAGGCTGCGCGTGCGCCAGCCACGGCAGCGCACGGCTAGTGATAGCGGATTCATTTCCATATTGTAATGCCCCGTATCCTGTTGGCCAGCCGATATTATGCGCCGACAAGCCATTTAGAGCCAGGTGTTAAATTGTCTGTGACGCCGGGGCACACGTGTATATATATACAACGACACACGCGCATACGACAGACAGAGAGAGGAGAAAAAGGGCGAGTTAGCCCCGCTCGCGCGACCAGACAATTGGGATGTTTGGCTAATCGGAGCGGGCAAGCGGGTACGTCTGTGTGTTATGTATATACGTGTATATACGCGAGTTTTGAATGCGCGCCGCTGTAATTGACTTTTGCCGATCGCGTCGCCGAGAGAGAATATATGCTTCCCCGAACTCGGCCGTGCTTAGATTTCGAACGAGCCGGGGGTATGTAATTGCGGTTTTGAATGAGCTGCTCGTTTGCCGTTATTTTTTTTCCTTTTACTTTTTTTATTTTCCGTCCCCGAGATTGGACACTGCGAAATGCAATCCGAGCCTCGCATCCCATGGTCAGGAAGTATCGGTGCGCACGCAGTAACGATTGACGAAATTCGAACGAGTTCGTTAACCAACTCTGCCTAATCACTATAGGGCTGATGGCCTATTGTCGAGTCGCAGATATACGTATACTCATTGTGTGTATGTATACGGGGAACACGTTGTTATTAGGTTGGACATGAGTTTGAAGAGGATTTCGCCGGTACAATAGCATACACCAGTCGAAAATAGAAAATTACTGTTAATAGGTGACAAATTGGCACCTCCTGTAGGAAAAAAAAGCATTCGAATATCGGGGCGTAAAAAAGGTGCCGTGCCGATGCGGGCCCCTACTCGAGGCTCTGAATCATTTGTCAAAATGATGTTGATAGTTACAAATTAGATCGATTTTATTCTAGACTGAAATAAATACTTGAGAAATATGAATACAGTGACTATGAGCCTAGATGTACGAATAAATTCTGTCAAATTCATCAAAATCTATTTTGTTTTTCATCATCATTTTTTATAATCAGTTTCGAAGCGATTCATGAATTCTCGAGTTATCCACGCATTTCACGGAAAACGTATGACTTTCAACGAATTTGAAAATATTCGAATTGTACAGGGAAAAATACGTAAGAATCTGGGTGATTTGCCGGGGGATAAATCTAGCACTATTTTATTGCTCGGGGGTAATATGTGCTTTTCTTCGCTGTGAGATTCGAAATTTGCTCGACTCCATCCTTCGAAGATTCCGAAAGGCAACGGATACGCTGTATTCTCCCAGCCGAGATTTGGAATGTGCTTTTCTCCTCGGGAGTCGTCGAAATATTCAGTGCACAGTCTCCGGCAGACGAGGCGCACGAGGTGCACAGCAAATCGCCGCAGCGTGTATACCGAGGAGGAAAATCTCTCCTCTGCTACACGGACCAGTATCCCAGCGAGACGCGCCGAGCTCGGAGAAAGAGCAAATGAAGCAGGTGGAGAACGCGGCCGCGAGGCGTCAAATATGCTCGCGTCAGCTTATATCCCGCGAAGCGTCGGTAATTGCGGCCGAGAGGCGGCTCGCCTGGGAATTACCAGCACGCGCGACTCGAAACGAGACGCGCCCCAGGCCCCGAGCAACCGGTACCATGTAGCACCGCGCTCGTCGTTTGCATTGTGCCTATATAACATATCCCGAGGATCCATCGGGAGGCTCATCTCGCCCGATTTGTTCGACGGCTCGAAATTCCTTCAGTTGATTATTATCAATTCAGACGATATGTCTGATGCGGGAATGTGCCATATCCCAGGAGGTGAAACATTTTCTGAGTTGTGTAATATGAGTTTAAAGTGTCCAACTGTAGGCAGTGCTTTTGTACATTTTTTGACAAGTGTATATTACAACAGTTCTTCGTATAATTTTGGACGAGTGAACTTAATATGCTGTTTTGACATTTTTGACAGATACGGCTGTATAGGCTCGTTTTGAAAATATCGAGTAGAGCTTTTATTTCCGACCATCAGCGTTGGCTAATTCACATTTAACCCGATGTCGGTACTGTTCGGGCTTCGACTTACCTTATACTTATAATCAATGAGACTTGTTGTTCTACTAAATTCGACTAAACTCGACCAGTGTAGTTGGCATCCAACGCGCGAATCCAAATGAGCCCGGGAACGTTTCGAAAATGGTATGATCGTGCAACAGTGTGTAATCGTGATTATTTCTCCATTCGTTTCCTTCGGAGAACGCATGTGTCCTTCGCGGGGGTGAAGAGAAAAGTAACGGTCAAATGATCGGGCTGACAAACGCAGAAGCGATCGGTTAAATATATAAACCAACACCCGTCGCTTCGAGAGCGAGAGAGCGAGAGAGCACAGGGTTTCGGCAGAGAAAGGTGCAGGAAGGAGAAACGATAAATCTCGGCGTGGGCGCTGGCGCGCGAGCGGCCAGGGGTGTGGTCAAACGCACACTCGCAGAGAGCTCCTCTCTCGTGTCGCGCTTGCGAATCGGCCGGACACCGGTCAATCGGCTCTCTCCACCCCCCTACTCTCGTGCCCCGGGTGTACATATACGCGGCTCTCACGGGCTCGCACACGCGTAATATGTCCGCGTCAGCGGCACGGGCCACGTGATTCTCGCCCTCGCGGAAACGCGCCGGGGGAGCTTAAAACCAGTGATTGATGCCCGCCACAAACACACGCGCACACGCGGCCCTTCCATTCCTCTACTGCGTCGCGCGTACACTTTCGCCCTCCCCGACAGCGGGTTTCCCGCGGATAGTCTCCCGGTTTTGGGGCTGTTTTTTTGCCCCGTTGCCGGCCGCGTGCGATTGTCAAACAGGTGGTCCTTCCCGACGCACCTGTACGAGTTCTAGTTTGACAAATACCGATGAAATCATCTTCCTATACACGTCTGGCCACGAGTTTTTGCGTTTCGCCGGCGAGTCTCGCGTCGCGCGGACGTATAAAAGCCTTTCGCGCGGAGACGCCTCCCCCCCACTACGCGACATGTGGTGCGCGCATCTTTTTTCGCGCTTCTCCCCCCGCGAGGAATGAAAGCGACGCGTCTGTATACGCGTGTGTATATACTTGGGACGACTCGTTTTAATACATCGAGAAACATCCATCGTCATTATATCGGAAAGAGGAAGTCACGACTCGCGTATACACGTACTCCATGTCGCACAGACACGCACGCACACACAGCCACACACTGTCCTTAGCTTATTAAAGATCATGCGAACGTGCGCGTAATACCTGTAATTTGAGAAATACGCCTGAAAAAATGTCGGCCTTGCGCGAGAAGCGGCGCGCGAGAAGCAGCGAGCGAGCTCGCGCGCGCGCGCGACTTCTGGGAATTCCTTTCGAATTCGTGTGACGCAAGATATGCGGGGAAAAAAATTTTTGATCAAATTGCCGGCTTCTTGTCACGAACGATTGGCACTTCTGTCATGCCACCTGAATTTTTTGCGCGTTGAAATTCCAAGTTTTTCAACGATGCCTCATATCAATATTCACCGGCAGCTCGCGCGCCAATCAGAGGTCGGCTGTACTCGTATCGCGTGTCGGAGATTTGGAATGAGCTCTTTAGATATACACACATCTGTACTTTTCAATACACTCGAGTTTCAGTAGCGAATATTCACTGCGGAGCATCAGCGAGAAACGAGACTGGTGCCCGCGGCGAATATATTTACTTCGATGCGTGAGTGAAATTTGTCGTTCGCTAGATTTTACAATGAATCTTCTTTGCGAGCAATTTTGATAGTAAATGCGATACAGTACTCACTTACATATAATTCACAAAGAGAGATGTATCTGCAGTTTTGGCCACAGTCTGATACACTGCATATGTTTCTACTCCAATTTTTTTTTATTTTTTCGAGAAATATGTTTTAAAAAAATTCATTTTCAATTTTGGTGTCGCATCTTCAGGACGATTACAATTGAATCTGTGAATTCAGCTCTATCCAAATTATATCTTATCTCTGAAAAAATGTTCAAATGTATAGCAAAAATGGATATACAAGCAGCTTGAGAGTTATGTTTAAGTAAAAAATAATTATAGTCTATCGTGAGAATGAGCAAATATATCCAAACTTTCGGACCACCTACCAATTCAGGCTTTCTTCCACAGTGAATTTTGCAGATGCCTGAGGTGAATTTCGGTATAGAACGCCTAAAGTTTTTTTTTTTCAAGAAATTCCAGTAGAACGCTTGGTTCCTTCAGTCTGTGATTACGTTAGCATCGACCATAGTAATTTTCACTGGAGTTTTTGTCGCCGCGTATAGGAGTCAATAGATATCCCGCTCGACAGTCCCGTCCGATTTGAAAATTGAATTTCCATGGCAAAATTCACGAGAAAAATAATAATTCTCACCCGCGACCCACTCCAATAACGCCCTCGCTATTCATCGCGAAAAAATGCCAGAGCTCGAGTGTGTGTGTGTAATTCCCGGGGCCGATTCGGCCGCAAGCCACATCCATGGCGGGGCTCGCGTGATCCTCCGCGATGCCGTGCGTGCATGCAGTCTCGCCTATTCGCGCGGATACAAAGTATGTCCCGCGCGCGCGAGTCTTTCTCACCTCGCGTAGCGCGGGACTTGTAATTTCCGAGCTGCACTGAACAGCTGGCGCGTTCTCAAGGATGCGCGAGAGAGCGAGGTGTCGGAAGTGCGCCGAGCTGTTGGCAATGCCATATGCGATTCGACACTTGCTCGGCTGATGATTTATATAATCCTCCGGTCGAGCGGTAATTATTTTTATCAGTGTATCATCGTCGGAGGCTTGGAATCTATCGACGATGCGTCGTTGGTCAGAATTCAACGTGGCGGTGGAATTTTGTCTGCAAAATAGCATATTCGGAGTTTTCTCGCGTTCTTAAAAAGTCTTTTTTAGACTCGATCTGCTAGCTGAATTTGGAGCCCAACATTTTTGTCTATCCTTGGAATAAAATTGAGATATTTTCAATCATTCTGTTAGGAAGCATCAATTCTGACTCGTTTGAAATTTATAACGTACTATTTGATTCCCATACATTTTGAAAATGATGTTTTTTAATAGAATTTTTCCATGCAATGAATCTTGAACCTGGCTTTATGGTGTACAACAATCAGATATACGTTATAAGGAATGCAATCATAGCTCCTTTGATTGTTAGGAACGATAAATCATCCAACTAATGTGTATCATTACCAGAGTCTGTAACATATTTTATTTTACATTTCCAGTAATATATGGCTAATGGAGCTATGGAACAATATAGCCTCAGAAGTATGAAAACCTGGCAGTTTTGAAAAAAATACGTACAGAGTGAATCGGCCGGAATCGCACGAGGTGTAGCATATGGCGAGCAAATTATATACGGATATGGAGATTCCCTTTTGTAAGCGGGGAAGAAATACTCGCACAAAAGATGAAATAACGCGTTAGGAACATAACTGCACGCGTACAGATGCGTTTTGCGTACAAAATACGAACTAACTCGTCGCACCGACTATCTCAATCGTGGAAGAGGTTCGGAAAAGGATTGATTCGCATAATTTGCTCATCACGAGTCGATCCAATTATTCACGCAAGCGCGGCGCGTAAAACAATTCGCGTTTCTTTCACTTTTACTTTCGGCCCGAGCACTCGAGGTACATGGCCAATGTCGAATCGTCCATTTGGCGAGTGTCGACAAGTCACTTTGCATTTAGCTCGATGCAATTTCGAGCCAGCCCGACGTGTCCGGATGTCGATGCGATGCATGTTCGGACGATCGAGCCTGCGCCAGTGGGAGGATGCTTTCACCCCGACGCAGTTGCGTAAATTCACCCGTCTGTTCGGCCCCTGCTCGAACAGTATAACGCCAGCGGCTATTATACCCTCACGCACGTATACTGCCGCGTGCTTTGGGATTTTTAATGGCACGGTAAGTCGCTCGGTTTGAGAGTTTGATGAATAGAGTTATTGGAAGGACACTGTTTAAGGGCCAATGTATATGTACTGAGTAGCACGATGCGTGTATTTATTTTGTTATTGACTTTCTTCAAGTCATGATGTAGTGTGGTGTGACTATGAGCGAGTGTATTTGTATATATACACTAATATGAAGCGTTTCCGAAATAGATCGTTTTTTAAAGTTCTTTTCTAAGTTCAAAATTCGTGAATACTGTCTCCCAGAATCTGAAGTAATACATAATAATTTGTTATTTGGTTTTTGATATTCTGTAATCCTATAATTTTATTTTCGTTCCACCAATTATAGCACGTCTAGGAATATGCACAGACAGACTTATCAAAGCATCGCCAATTTCATCCCTTATATCTGTTTTATTTTTTCCAAGCTTAATTTCTGATCTCTTGCAAGCTTACAGTGAAAAATCACTGTGCGAAGGTGGATGAATTACTGTTACATCATAATTCACTCTAAGCTTCTGATACGGTTACAGCTTCGATTTTCAATTCGATTTTTTCACTATCTGAAGCTGGAAAAGAATATTAACAAAATATGTATATAAATCCAGAGGAAATGGAACATGCTACCCTTACACGTTTGTAGCAAGATTAACACGTGGTGAAGTATATTACACAGATGTAGCATGTACGAGCGGTGATATTTTCTCTAATTAATGCCGTGTACAGGTACCGCACGGGATCGAATTTAGCCGACATAACAGCCATTACAAGCCGGATAGACGTTGGCAACGAAAACTGCTTCGGCGGGGCAGACATTGAAAATTCCATGACGGACTCGAGTTACGCACATCACTGCTTATGAAAGTCAGTAAACCGTGGCACAATGGCTGATGTTTTCCATCCGTTTCTTTCTGTCGAGTTTATAATGTATCATGTCTAACAGCTTTCGGATTATACGTATAAAATTCTCACACACGATTATGCGATATTTTTCAACAGATATTCACAATTTCCCACGTTCTGTCTCATATTATTGAATTTGAGACTTTGTATTTAAAGATTCAACTTTGTAATAATTATAATCCCAATTTTTAATGGAACTTCCTCTTCATGAATCCACGTGTGAATCAGTAAATCCGGGAGAACCGACAGATTTTCTTATATTTTCAAAATCGTTATCACCTGGAACGACCCCCTCACTAATATAGATTGAACCACGGACTGTCGCACAGTATTTCGATTTTGAAATGTTACAAAAGCCGAGTGAGTGAGCGAGCGAGTCTGTAGTCGGTTGACAATTGGCGTTGGATGCCGTAATAATCCGCCCAATGTTCCCTCAAAATCGAAGGCCATTCTGCAGTGTGCGATGTCACAACACGGGTAAATAGCGCGCGAGTCGCGCGCGACGACCTGCACCCCCTCGGCTATATAGATAGACGAATATACGGCGACATATGCGCGCCTCATCGGATCGGAGCTGCTCTTGTCTCGCTGTCGCATATAATGCGCGGCTTTATTGCCCGTCCGCGTCCCCTTCCGGCCAAGTCACCCTCGATCGGTGACTTTTCGACGCGCTAGGAATTTAGTGCTTCCTCCGATTTCACGCGGTAACGAACTAGAACGGCCCAAGCCCAGCCGCATCCGACATAAATATATCTGTAATCGGCTCTTTTTTGGCCTGCGCCTAATCGTTGGCCATTGACGGACAGCCTGGTATATATATACACGCATGCGTGACCCGCTGTATATAATATATATGCATCGCGCGTGTCTCGTTACGCAAATTTCACTCGACGTTCGTTAGTTTTGTTTCGCCTGTGATTCGTTGGATCCCTCTACGATGTGACTCTTTTGCGTTTATCTGATTTTTCGGGCATTATTTCGATTGGACGATCGTATATTCAACGGGTTTATTGTCTCGTGATTTGAATAGTCTACTTTCTAAATTCGAAATAGCTAAAACATGACTATTTAACGGAGGGACCTACCACTGTAACTGCCCATTTTCGACTGCCTTCCTTGATATTTTGTTTTTGAGAAATGAGTAAAATATGTGATTTTCCGTGTGAGGCTCTGTTAGATGTATGTTAGAGATAGATAATGTTAGAATATGTACAAGAATAGTCAAGGAATTTAACTTTTTATTCAAATTCACCTGTATTTTTTTAATATTCCATCGTGTGCTATAATACTAATATAATTAACGAGAATATTTCACTTTTTGTTGCAGAATCAAATTCACTACAGTTCTAATGCATGCCACGGAGAAGGTTGGCACAAAACCAATATATTTCTCTAGCGAATCGTGCCTCGTCGTTTTGTATTTTTTTTTAACAAAAATAGGAAATGTTTCCACATACTCGTGTATATGTATATATGTCTAACAAAGTCTCAAATTTTTTTTTACCATAAATATTGTTACTTTCTGTAAAAAATACCAAAGAAGCAGTAGAAAATAGGCAGTTACGGTGATGTGATACATAATAGTGAATAATTTGATATATGAAGTAGTTACTTTGGTTAGTTTTCCAGTGAAATTTTACTATATGTTAGTGGAACAAAATTGACTGTCTTAATTAGTCAATATTCACGGTATCAGTTATGCAATTTTGACTGATAAATATATTGTTCTCAACCATTTTCATTTGAAGAGTATGTTACTACAAATTAATTTCACTCTCTTAGAGAAGCATGTTTTACATATATAATTACGATAAATACAGTATCAGTCGCACACGCCTGAGGACGCTTGTTCGAATAGCTTTGTTTCAAATATTTTATTTCTACATATCATTTTATACTTATTACTCATTCGAAAATTGGGAACACGAAAGAAACACTCAATTGAGTCAATCTCAAAATGTTACGCCGGCTCATCCCTCTCACGTAAAAGTCACTGATGTCAAAATTTCATTTTGCAAGAAAATTTTTTTTCATGATATCCCTCAATAGGGACTACGATTTTTCTCCCGCGACAATACGAATATTCCCCCGTTCGGACGCTCGCGACGAACTCGACGTATTTTCGCCGACAAAAAACCACAACAACAGCCTTTCGAA
The DNA here is from genome assembly GCA_020882685.1 of Aphelinus atriplicis. Taxonomy (NCBI): domain Eukaryota; kingdom Metazoa; phylum Arthropoda; class Insecta; order Hymenoptera; family Aphelinidae; genus Aphelinus; species Aphelinus atriplicis. The sequence goes on from CM037073.1 coordinate 96,545,831, forward strand.
TAACAGTATACACATCGAAATCGTACCATCCCAACTATCAGCTGCAGCACCTGCTCCGGGAAAACATCCGAGTAAAATTAATCGGTATACGACTGCGTCTCCGCTGCCCCCCTGTGTTCGTCTCCACACACATACACAGTCTTTCTCCATTTCTCCCGATTGGCCACGCTACTCGTAAGCCCACAAAAGCCTCGCAATCAAACTCTCCACCGAGGGATTTATACAAGTGTATCGGCGTGACTAAGTCACGCGCGCGCGGCCCGCGCGATACACTGACCATAAACAATCGCGCGGGGAAGAAACGACCGGCCGATTCGCCACGCTGGATCTGTAAGTGGGCAGATATTAATGAAGGGGGAGGCGCGCGGTTGGTGGCACCCCCCCCCTCCCCTGCCTTCCATTCCCCACGAGTGAAAATTGACGTGGGACACCAGAATAGTTTCACGCTTTGATGCGGCCTGACACTCGCCCGACCTCCAGCCTATATATATACCCTCGGATTTGATAAGATTCTCGTGTGCGTGTGTGTGTAAGTATACATAGGGCCAGGGAAAATGCTGGAATTTCATGCTCTCCGCGTTTACTTGGCCGCGGTATTTTTATGACTCGCTCGCGCTGGTGGTTTATTGGATTGGCCGGGGCGAATGTGACATTCGAAATTTGACAAATAGACGCGCGCCAAGGCATTCCTGTCCCTCGGCTGCATCCACACGCGCACGTGGTGGTTCGTGATTGAACTTGACTTTTCGCATTAATTTTTCTCCCGACGATGATGCTTCTATATTGCAATATTCCTTAGCTCACGTATATTACAGTGAGTTATTGGAAGTTGAGTATTCGTCTTGTAATCGATTTTTGTGTCGTTCATGACACAAGTGTAATTAATAATTCGAACACTCTGAAAACTACTATTTATTAGTAGCAGTAAATATTCACTTGGGGAATAGTAAAATTTTATTAATTTTCATCAGGTATGCAATTCTTAATAATTTAAAAGGAGACAGAACGGTTATGATGGCAGCTGCTATCACTTTTTATAAATGAATTTCACAATTAATCGTCGTTTCTATCTCGCTCGTCATAGTCTCGTTCGTATAGACAGTAATTCCACGATAAAAATGAAATAAAAACGAACAAATAAAGCTGCGTAAGAAAAAGAAAGCTCGAAGCCGAGGAAAAATATAATCAAGTTGGAGAGGACTGGCGAGTATTGGCGGGGAAAAAATGTGGAAAGTTTAGTTGGGGGGAGGAAATGTGGGATCGCGCGGCGTCGTCGGCCGGGAAAAATCGAAGCTTCGATCGTCATCGATAAGCCCAAGTACGAGTGTGTATATATATAGAGAGAGAGAGAGAAGAAGACGGCCGGAGCTGGGTGACTGGCTCTTATCTATCGGGGTTTGTTTTTCGCTCCTTTACGACTCTCTCGCCGGCTCGAGCGGGACGAATCCGGGCAATTAATCTGAAATTGGATAGGAGTGGACGAGTGCCTTCCGTATCTGCTCGCGTGTCCCGTCGATATATCTGCAGTGGGCTCTCGGCAGGGGGAGGCAGCAGCCCCGCGTTACGCAACACAAGCTCCACCGGCGATAATTCGAAAAGCTTTCTCCGCCGCGCCTGCCATCCCTACACGTCTCGCGTCGAGCTCCCCAACACATATTACACCACACACACATGGGGTAGTTGCTCTCGCGTATATTTATACGTAATCTACTCGCCCGCTCAGTGGCGATCTCGCACCGAACAGTCGAGCACGTCACACTGTTTACGCTTTTTTCCTTTCTCTATACCTAATAAGAGCTTTCGCTGTGCTTTGGGCTCAATGATAAGCTGAGTACAGTCGTTAATTGCTCGTTACGTTGATTCTATAAATACCGTCGGAATATTGGATATGTCTTTGGTAAATTGAGCCAAACCCATCCATCCGGAATGTTTATTGACATACTAAACCGTGTGACGAGAATGACGTTTGTTAATGAGGAAGAAAGATGTCTTTAACACTAATAAAAAAAATCGATATTTCAGCCTTTGTTATTATACGCGCCAGCTTGAACAAAAATCAGCTTGACCGAATAACGAAAGAAGACTTCTTCTGCTGCTCCCGTTGGATCAAGAAGCTGATTTTTCTTTTACACTGAAATTTTTTTGAGTGTATGAAATAACATTCAGAGTGTGTCTCTTTTGCGAATCAAATAAAATGATACACTTCATGTCGAATGTCCTTCGTAACCAGATCCAAAGTGATTCTTTTTGGAAGTTTATGAAAACGCCGAACCACGTGATGAAAGAGACGTTTGTTAATGAGAGAGAAATTTATCAGTGTAAGAGTTGAAGCTTTTGCAAAATCACCCATTTGATTTTGACGTAAATTAAGCGAGAAAAAAGTTGACCATGATGCCTTTAGTAATAAAATAAAACTCAATATTTAATGTATTTCTTAACTCTACTGCACTCGTATAAATATGATCTTGGTTCGATAAGAAAAATCTGTTTGACTCTGTAACATGAAAGTATATCTAAATACGAGAAAGTGTGTAACATTTTCATTATGCGTTTCATCAAATTTTAGATCAAACGACATAATGTTACATATAATACCAATTCCAATTGAATAATGATAATACACGACAGTCTGCTCAAATGTGATTATTTGGCAGTGATCGTAGATCGTGATCGCAGTTCCCAAAATAATTAGTTGGAAATTTCTAACGAACATAAAGAAGATGAGCAAATGATTCGCCATTGAAGTGGGATAAACCCCGGGGAAGAACAATTTAATGTAGAGTATACACACAATGGCGTGGACGCGCGCGCGCACACATAAGAATTACAACTCGAGCCGTGTATTGTGCAAACAACAAATGGGGTGTCATGCGTCGAGGTAGCAATTGCCATAGCTAAATAGACATGAAAATTCAACTCGCGGTGATGTGTGTGTGTGCAAAGGGACATATGTAATGTTTTGTCAGTACTGGATATACCAGAGGACGAATGCTCCGCGTCGTTTAGGACGGCTTAGATAAATTACTCTCTTGCGCTCATGAATATCATACTATCATGTATGAGTAATCCCGGCCGAGGGGTGAAATTGTACGGCTCAGCCGGGGTGACGATGATCCGATTGACGATGCTGAATTATACAATGGGCCGCGCGTGGAATGAGAAAAATACCCGAGGGACAAATATCGAACGAGCAATCGCTTCACCATATAGAATTATAGCCTCTGCGATTCACACTGCAGGATGTATACCTTGAGTCGAGCTTGAGAGTCGCGGACCAAGACGATTTCGCATCGCGTGTGAGAAACCGCGATCCGAAAATACGCTTCCCTCCCAAAAATCGAATTATGGTTCGAGAGGAACAATCATTTTGTCGCTGTAGCAAGAAGACTTATTCTTCTGCTAAACAGACTCAACTAAGATCGAGAGTCTGCTGAAGCATCAAACTGATCTTCCTTCTTGAACCAAGATTCCATTTTCGTGAGTGTTGTAACCCGTAAATCAACTGTCGTAAAGAACAGCCCCGGCCTTTATCGTCGTCGGTTATTAATCCGAGTAAACGCGAACGCATCAGCGCTGCGACGCTCTTCTGGCCGATCGCCCCGCCAAATATCGATATAAATATATACGAATGCGTATGTATCCAGGCGACGTATACAAAAAGATGCGCAACTCGAGCGTGAAAAGAGCAGGGCAAAGGTACAGGGCGCACGGATGGGCGAAAACATAATTGCGCGTCTCTTTAAGGGGCCAGGAGGGAGGGGGTTGGGCAAGTGGTGCACCCCCGTACACTGTGCGTGTCCGGGTGGCTTTATTGAAAAGCGAGGGACAGTAGCGCATGGTCGATATATCGGACAGCTCGCCACTCAGCCGACAAATGAGATCGAAGGTGGACGAGTGCACGGGATGGACCGCTCGGTCGCAATTCGACGCAAAGAACTGCCGCGTCGGCGATTGATTTCTCAAAACAGTGCTGGCCCGATCATGATATAAACAACTATGTTCAAAGTGTTGTCTAGCATTAAAAATGTTGGTGTAACCGATTCGTTTACACTGATTTTTTTACACTGACAATATATCACACACACCTAAACTCATCGCTAATACATCCTTATACCATGACTTTTTTTTTTTTTAAACATGTGTTGATTGGATGAGTACATACTTGAGAAATATAACTAGTTATCAGAACAAATCACTCTCTGCTATTACTAATAGAATAAGTTGCACGAATTGATTTTTCGTTTCGAGGGTACTCTTGTAGAAAATTCATCGGATTAACGTGTCAAACAAATGGGACGATAAATGCACAGGGTGACTTTCACATCAATTGGCAATTGTAACCTATGAACCGACGTGTTACAAGTGAGTTACAACATCGATCCATGATAACCATGTATTATGTGAAAAGGTTATCATAAGTAGATTATGTAAAAAAAATGTTTATCTCCCAATACGATAATGATTTAGCTTATGACTATAGAGCTGAATAAACTTTTCTAGTTTATGTAAACGAGCACAGCAGACTCGTGTAGCAGTTCAACAAAGTTTGTATTGAGTTGAAAACCCAACGGGCAGTGAATACAAAATGTACAACTCAATTTTCATCGCTGCAATATGCGTATTAGGATATAGTTCGGTGTGTTTTCATTTTTCCTCCGTTTGTACATACCATCTATTTATACAATATTCTTTCATTGAGTTTCATTTTTCCTTTGTGAATATCTGAATGTTCATGGCATAGTGAACTCGATCTTACAAATTTTATGAGTATGCACAAACTATGTCAGTCCATTTCTAGGGATAATTTTTCGTGCTTATAATCAATGCATACTTTTTTTACTTGGGTTGATTATATTATAGCTATGATTATTACGAGTATTATAACGATTATCGCAACATCTATTTGGATGGATGAAAAAAAATGAATGTGAATTTTTCTTTGAATTGGATGAAAGTCCAAATATAACTTGAAAATCAGCTAGTTTTATATTTTTTCGATTTGAGATAACAATTATTTCAATTGTTTCTATACTCCAGGTTTTCGGTCGGCATCTAACTGTAGAAGGAGTGAAGGATAAAAACAAAATGGAATGTATGATCGAATCAGGACTAAATCAAAGTGAGTAATTCAATTATTCACTTGTTTACTGTGATGTTAAGAATTCATGATATTTGAAATCGACTCTTTACTTATTTCACTATAATTTTATCAAAATCTAATGATACTGCAGACATTGCACCGATCTGTTTGGACGTAACGGTGAACGTTGTGTGACTATAATAATGCAATATTAATTTTCGATTGAAACTATAATATTTTAGTAACTTAAAGAATCTACTTAATTACATTGATTAAATTTCAGCTGAGTATGAGAACGTAGTAGCAGGTAACGCTGGTGATTCAACAAAAGAATTGAGTTCCGACGGGAGCATAGTTGTGCACAGCCGGGATAACTTTTATATCAGAAAATGCAAGGAGTTGGGTGTGTATAGTTTTCGAATTGTTTCAAACAAATGTACTGCGCGTGAATCTTGCCCAGTGGTAACGAAAAACGTCACATTTTCTTTTTATTTTTAGTTGGAGTCGACCCCGGCGACACTGCCGGGAAAATATTCAAATGCGCCATCGACAAATTTCACGAGTTCAACAAAGTTGATCCGACAGGAGCGGCAATTTCAAAATCGAATTGAGTCACCGTGGATATCGTTACACGGAAATCAATTGTAAATAAATAGCCTTGCCTCTGAAGTCATCCGCACTTTTCTAACCTTGTCCACAAACGAGTTTCAAAAAATGCACGGAACTTTTCATCGAGAGATGGAAATCCCTCGAGACAGCCCGAAGTTTTTCCTCTCGCGCTGCACCGAGACACGTACAGCAGGACAAACGTCCGCGAATATAAGTTGGACAAAGTGAAAGGGAGAAAAAAATGGAAGCTTCGGCAGAAGAGGAAAAAGCCGGGTCGAGGATAGAGAAATCGAAATAAAGACAGATAGAGAGACGGAGTTGGCGGGGGGGGGAGGGGAAAGCGAATAGCAAGAAAGGCTCGCTCGCTCACTCGAGCTGGGGTAGTGTTCATCCGGGCGAAAGTACGGTGATCACACAGAACATTGAGCAGGCCGACGCTGCGACTGGGCCAAATTATAACTTATTTTATGACTTTTTTGCACCGGTCATTTAACCCTCGTCCCCATCCCGGGCAGCTCGCCGCCGCGCGCGTCACGCCGGCCTAGCGACAAATTCGACGTGCAGCCAAATCACACTCTAATAACTTCCGAGCGCGCCCGCCGCGCGCGATACCCACCCCCCGGCCGACAATCCTTTGCGGCCGTCGTAAATCATACCTTCGTTCCTTCCGTCTCTCTTTCGCTCCTTTTTTTCCACGTTTTCCCGACTTTTTGTTGTCGCCGCGCGGACCCAGTCCGATTAGCCACGTTCGACTGCCCCGGCGGGAGTCCCGCGCGTCGATTCGGGATTTTGGGTCGAAACGAGTGCGATTGAAAGGTGGTCCGGGGCTTTTTTTTCTCTCTCGTGCGTACGCGCGCGCGCGTGTTTGAGTCATTGGGGATAAATGGCCTTGTGAACGAGACATATGGTCGAGAAGAATATTTAACGTTCGCTTAATTCGCCTCGTGAGTAATAGGGGCGGGAATCGACGCGAATTGGGGCAAAAATTGGAGACGCAATTGTCAAAGGGCAAATCAGGGCAGGAGCGATTTCTCGTTTTATGAATTGTCTGATTCGCGTGTAGAATTTCGCGGCACGGAAATTGAATGCGAAAGCCCATCTCTCCAAACACCAGATGAGAATAACGATGTGATAAATCTAGTTGCCCCCAACCGATATCTTCGGAATCGAGTACGATGCACACCGCACACAAGCTGTACTCGCCCAGCGTGTTGTCTTTCCTTCCGTCGTGTTTCTTTCCCGAAAATTGACTGTCTACTCGTGTTCGTGCGTTTGTCATGCGAATTTATTTGCTCGGAATCCCAGCGCGACTTCGGTATTCTTGCTGTCTTCGCCGGAATGATGAAATTAGCCGAAAATGCGCTCTAATTCACTGTGATACAGTAACCGCGACAGTTCACCGACGCTTTATATAGTGAAAAATCGAGTCATTAGAATTGCTGTATGATAATAAGTGCGGTATAGATCCGTGTGTCTGAAGATCTTTATACATTTCGTACACGAGGAGGAATCCTACCGTGAAAACTACTATTTTTTTGGTAAAGCAGGTAGGAACAAATGACCATTGCAACACTTCTAAAACTATAGCGAAAAGTGTACCTCGAAAAGTTTCAGTCGAAATGTGTCATCTCCTGTACAGCATATAAAAGCGATACAATGTCGACATTTTTCATTGTCGCGTCGACATTGAACGTTAGTGAAAATCAAAACACGAACAGGGGCCGTGTGAGTATATATTCAAGATTTTGCACGGATATCGTTAAGCCGGAACGTCGGGCCGCGCGAACGCCCTCGTGTATCCGCAAAAACCATTTGTCAGTGTATTCGGATGATAATCGGCGACGCGACACTGGCCGCTTGGTTGAGTATTATGCGTATAATACGCAATCGAGTAAAACAAACCAGCCGCGCGGCGAAATAATCGGCTCGGCCGAGCCAGCGCGTATCGGATCGGCTGGATCAAAGGGCACCTTATACTAGCCGTGTCGGCATTTTTCACTAGGACACACACACACATTCACACAGGTACATATATACATGCCCGGGCGCATACACACGCCCACGTCAAACGAGACTATTAGCGCGATATCCTTTCTTGCTCTGGAGCGGTGCGTACACACACGCGCGCATGCACTCGGTGTCTCGGGAGCGCAGGTGGGTATCACCCTTTCAGCGTTTCGGCCGCGGCTCAAAGCGCGCCCCTTTCGCGGGGCTATATTGGGTGTATCGCGCGCGCGCGCGAGCCCATTCAATGAGATTCCCACGCGCGAAAAAAATCCGGCCATTCTTCGGCGGGAGGCCCTTTGTCCCCCGCTCGCTCGCTCGCGCGCCTTGTTGTATGAATTTTTAGCGTGCCGCCCGCGCCTGGCCCGACCGACCGACCAGGCGCTTCGTTAAGTGCAAGCCGCCGCGCCGCCGTTGCCAAAGACGATTTGCGCATTTCTTTTACTCGCACATGCGACCTGTTGGCCGTTACGCGCTCGCGCCAACCCCCATACGCCTTTTAAATATGAGAAATTTCAAATGACGAGTCGCTGTCCGAGATTTATTGTAGCGGCTAACTATGCACTTCTGATCCGTGGTTAACATTTTTAACGCGGCTCCGTTTGTCAAAGGGAATAGAAGACTCTTAGTGTGTCCGTCAGACCCAACCGCTGACGCGATTATAGCTGTTGAAAGTACACAATAAATTGACTAGTAAACAACTCTTTACGTCTGAAATGCCCACCAATTCAATTGATTTGCATCATTTTTAACAGGGTCACGGTTATCCAGAGGAAAATGATATGACAAATATTGAGGTTGGGTTAATTGTTTGGGTTGTCTATGCTGTGAGGGTTGAATGTCGGACCGTCCCTCAAAATTGCTTAAACTCGTGTCTTGTGTCGTGTATTCACGTTATGGTTGTATAGAATTCCTGTCGGTTCCAAACATTTTTCGTCATATCCTAGGGCTAACTTATTTTTTCGCTACTTGAGGACTCACGCGCATAAGTTGTTTATGCTTGAGCATGATTTCTTTTCGATTCTCTCATCTAAAATCAAAATAACTAAATAATCGTATTTATTAGTGCAAGACTGACCGTAAAATAGTGAATATTTATTTAGTGAAATATCTACTACACATTTTTTCACATTTTTCACATTTTTTAACTAAAGTTACCATTTTGTATATATACATTCACTATTCGTCTTCAAGAAAAAAGAAATGTACGATTCGAAAGAGTTAAAATCCACTATTCATCATTTAAACATTCACTACTCATCGCCTGAGCGATCGTTTACCAACAAACAGTATACACATTCGCAAATAAATATATTAATTTTGTAACATCTCAAATTTCGGCTTTGTCCCTTTGGCCTAAACGCCGGGCTTTACATCCATCAGTTTGAATAATCTTTTCTCTCCGTCTTGTCGAAATTCCCTTGGGATAAATTGAAGCTCGGTGTAGGTTATATAGCTTGTCCCGAGCCATCAAAGAACAAATCCAGCTGTACGTAAGATTCAATTCGTGGGGATCACCTACCCCCGGCATCTCCATCTCAAGTCCAGCGTAAACGTTGGCCCGTCCGTCCGTGTGTGTGCGAGCGCGCTCGCGCGCGATCGGCCAAAAGTCTCGCTCCCCTCGACTGCTGCGGGGGACGGCTAATTCCAGCGGCTGATCGATGTCCCCGCCGCGGAATTATTGTCCGCTCGCGCGCGCACGTGGCGGTGGCGGCGGCAGCTCGACAGCCACACTAACCGTATATAGCGACCTCGGCCTCTGCCCGGAGAGAGAGAGACAGAAGAGATCATCCCTTAATAAGGGCCCGCCCCAGCGCCCACGTACCGTTTTACATTTTAATGGCATCCTAATTGTTTTATCCAGTGGCCTGCGCGCGCTCGGCGGCCCTCTGTATAGGCAGATTAGGCGTGAACTTTCATGTGCTGATGACTGTGGTTACCTTTTTTCTCTTCTTCTTTTTTCTCCATGCTGGGGTGGCTTTGACGCTTGTCCTTCGATCGCCTTGATCTTTCAATTTGCGCCCGCGCCCGCCCGCGCACCAGTAAAAAGATGCCCTCGTTACTCGCACACGGGCAATCCGCTTGGGTTCGATTCGAAAATAACACTGGCACGAGGCGAATCAAGGGTGTCGAAGTGGAATAACCTGATGATTTTTCTCCTCGCTAATTCGATGGCTCTGTGTACCCTCTGGACCTGGGGTAGTTGGGAACTCCTATAATTTAGTAAAAAATTGCATGAACGACGAATAACGTTCGAAAGTAAGTGAAATACCACTGCGATAGATCAATGAAAAAACCTTGCTTCGCGTATCGAACTGTCGTATTGAAATAAAGAAAGCCTATTCATTTATAAATGAATAGGCTTTCATAGTATACTTGACTACAAAATAGTCCCTTTGCTGCTGCCGAATGAATTTCCAGAGTGTAACAACAAAGCAAAAACTAAGTTGATCCATGCGGATTTCGAGTCTCGATCGACGACTCGCTCCGCGATAATGAGCTATGTACGCGCGCGTCAAACGATTCACAGTATAATACGCGCATATATCGCAATGGAAGCGGCTCGCGAAGCGAAGGGATCAGCTCTCGCGGCTGCAGCGCGGAGGGCAAAGTGAAATTTCAAACTCGCCGAGGGAGTACGTATATATATATGCATATATACACACACGCGGGGAATAATTTGGTTGCCTCCCATCGGCCACTATACCAGTCTCGCGAGAGCTCGGGGGAGGCGGGGGGAGGGCAAGGACACACGAGGCGCATCTCCTCGTCGCGACACCGGAGGCGCCGAGGCGCAATTTCTTAGCTCGCAGCCAGCATGTTTCTTTTGTTTTACTTTCGCCGATGCTGCGCGCATCCGACTTTTCGGACCCTCGCCTGCCCCCCCCCCGTCCCCCACCCCACTAAACCCTCGGCTCCTTGCCCGTACCACGCTATACAATCGGCAAAGTGTATATATAGGCAGACTGGCTCGACAGATAAGGGGCGCGAGTCGCATATGGCCGAAACTTATCTTATCGCGGCGCGTTGATGGAGCGAACGAATCAACGCGGCATCACACGTGACGTCACTCCCTCCCCCTCGAGTCATCCTCGGCCACAAACTCAAGGTGTATATGTATAGGTGAGGGGCGGTGTGCGTGCGTGTGTGTGTGTGTGTGCAGGGTAACGGTCAAGTGTCGCGGCATCAAAGCCACGCCTCAATTAGGCTGCAGGAGCATCGATATATGGGAGCGACCCGATATTTGCGCGACGGCTTTCTGCGCAGAATTTCTGCCAGAGTTATCGTGGACGAAAAAAAACGTTACACACATACATACACACACACACACATACATACATTTTTGGATTTCCATGTTTTTCGACCCGTAGATCACGAAAATCGAGGTCCCGAGGTCCGATTCGGTGGGTCGATTTTTGCGCCATTACAAAGCTTTCTCTTTGAGAAAGCAAAAATACGACCTAATTATTTTATGAATCTTTATGCATTTTACATGAAAAAACTAGGTGTTGTGAAAAATTCGTCAACCCTATTATGTTTGAAGATAGTTTTCCATGGTCGAATATTGGTTTGGTGTTACTTTGCAAAACTTCGCCGGCTGTATACTCACCCTCGACTCGGGAGCTGTTATTTTATCAAACAAAAATGAAAGATAATTAAATAGTGCATTCTTTGCTTTTGTTTAATAAAGATGAATCGTGCAAGCAGTGTTTGTTCAAACAGATCAAAATCGGTCGTCAAAACTATAATGAGCCAACCGATCTGTAATGACCAAAATCTATCCCCTTTCTCCACGAGCATAATAAACATTCGATTCGATGAACGATCGAAATCGAGTTCTGCTCGATTTGGTGCATTGCCCGAGGAACGCGCGCGCGCGCGCAACAAAAGCTATATACAGGACATGCGATTAATTTTATACAAGTCTGAAAAATTCAAACGCGCATTGCCACATTGAAAATTCACCGGAGCGAAATAATTTCATTCGTCCGGTTGTATAAACACGCGCCGCCGCCGCGGGCCGAATAAATCTGCAACGAGCCGTCCGGCGGTGCAAGCTCGAGTTCGCCAAGTATATAAATGCGCGCATTTCATTCTCGAAAGCGCGGCGCGCGCGCAAGAGGAGTGACAAATCTCATCTCGCTCGCTCGCACCGGCCGGGCGACAAATCTAAGCATTGTCGGGGACGATAAACGCTCTCGAGCGTCGCAGCAGCTTGATGCTTCTGTGCGCACACGCACACACACACACACACACACACACACGAGCACTTGTATATATACGCGCCATATGCGATCTCGGTCTTTTTCAGCGGTCGGACGTGGCGTATAAAGGGCGAGAGCGGCCCGCGCGGTCGAGATAAAGGATAGATTTATAGATAGCAGTCATTCCCTCCCCTCTCCTCCTCCTCCACCTCCTTCTGCTTCTGCTCTCGCTCTCTCTGCCTGTCCAGGCCGCTTATTTCGTATTCCTCGCGCATTATGCCTTTATCTCCCCGCATTTTTATCGCGCGGCCGAAAGAGAGAGACAGGAAGAATATGTTTTATTTATATACTTCATATTTCGGGCACGAAGCGGAGACGCGAGATGGACTGCGCGGCCGAGCGGATTAGAAATCGGGCTGAATGCGGGCCGCGCACATTTGCTGCTGCTGCTGCTGCTGCCCATCCCCCCCGTTCGGTTTGTCCCTTTTGCCGGAGCAAGCGACGTCTATACGCAGCGGTTTACGCCGCGTATATATATATAATATAACGCGATAACGCGCGCGCGCGCGGCCGATCGTTTAGTTTCGTCAGGCGGAATTGCGGCGTGTGGTCGGATAATCGATTTGAGGGTATGCGGCAAAAGGGAAAAGGGAAGATTCACGGGAAGATTCACGAGAATGGGGGGTTGGTCAACGTTTTTACGAATCGTTCAACGTTCGACCGCGTGAATTGGCGTTCTTCAGCTCGCGTTGGAGCTGCCTTGAGCGTGATTTACATTCGCCCTTTTTGGAATATAATTATATTTCAATTATATTGTTTTTGAGATGATCCTTTTTACGAACTCGGCGATTTACTCGATGCGGGCATTCCCGAAACTGATATGTTTGTATTTTATTCGGTTTGGGAAAAAATAAATTTGGTAAATAAAATATCAAAACTTAACTGGTTCAGTTTAAGCTTCTCTTATTCTTTGCATTCACCTGATATACACAACTGTTACATTATCTTATTCAATATACCTATACAATGTGAAAACGATTGTTTGAATTCGTATCGTATGAAAATTGAACCAATTTAAGATATAACATATTCAACCAATCAGAGTATTAGAGTTGAGATTTGATTGTCCGTTGCAGTTACGAAAAAATAACACACCGCATGGTTATATGTTTGAACCAATCAAATCGCAAGTTTCACTGGTTTCACTTTTACAGGCACGTCACTTTTCATGTAAGAACTTTAGAATCGATAAGGTTCATGGAGTGTGTGACAATTCCCTCGCAGGTCCTTGAATCGATCGGCGAAATTACATTCGAGCTCTGGTTGATAAGTCAAAGTTGAATGAAGAGGGTACCGAGTGCGAAAATACATAATCGAAAAACAGCCGAGTTCGCGAACATGGAAAATGAAAATCCCACATCCCCAGGCTAATACATTGCTCCAGCGGCAACTTCTCTCTTACGCGTAATCCGCATTCTCGTAGGTACATACACACATACAGAGAGAAGAATCTCTGCGTGTATACGTATACATACATCCATGTGTGCGTGTGTGCAACTGTGTCGTACTGGTCGTGGAGCGCACGCATGGCACGGAGAAATTCAAGCGCACACGGGCCCTTGAGTTGCGCGCATCTCATGTGCCCATACATTAGCCGGGGTAATGTATGGCTTTGCCCTTCTTCTCGGAAGCCGACGCGCCGCCGCCACCGCCGCCGTCGCGGCCGCCTCGAGCTGCATACGCGATTAATTTCGCGAGACGCCGCCTAATTAAAATTTCGGCTCCCGAAGGCCCAGCAGCGGCTCTCGTATTTTTTTACCCCCCTCTTCTCTCCACTCTCTCCCTCATGCTTCCCTTGGGTGAGCTGCGCCAAGCGCGCCTCATGTGATGTATATACGCGCGTGTGCTTTTTATCTGGTCGCGAGCGCACCTGCGCCAAACGCGTATCAAGGATTTTCAGCTCTTCGAGAGAACACTACAGTGTTTGTTCGCGATCTTTTCAGATTGTCTCGTTGCGATCGCGCGATTGTCGTGATTCTTTTTTTTTCTTCAGTATGACGTGAGGCATTTTCACAGTCTTAAGCTGCACTTGTATGATAGCTCGATTAACGCATATCCCTTTATCGTGACCGATAGAAACTATTCTCAGGATCGTAGTACGTATTTTTAGTCAAAAATCCAACGTACAAATGACGGAATTGATTGAGATTCAATGTTCAATCGACAAAGTTCTGGTTTTTGCCTTTTACAATTCTTGTTATGAGCTACTCACCCAGAATATTACCGCTCAGAACTTTTTTGTTTTTACTCTTTTGGTAAGTTTGTGGATGATTTTTGAATTGTGAATCTTCATACTTTTTTCTGATGCATTTCATTCTGATGAATCTTCATTCTATTTTCCTGATGCATTCAGACACTCACCGCGGAAATGTTGAAAAGTGAAGAAAGAGTCAATCATTGATGAGAAAAATATTTCCACGTAGATAAAAAAAAAATTCCAAATGTTCGCTTGAAAGTATCAAGACGACTCATCAAGCGTGCGATAAACAAAACTTCATTCCAACTGGTCCTGGGGGATAACTAACTACCTCAACAATTAAAATGCAAATCAGGATATTCTTAGCTTTTTTTTTCGAGATTCAAGACCCAAAATTGAACCATCATTATGTAAGAGTAAATCGAAAAGATCGGTCCGGGACATTAATTCTGGAGCGTGCATCAATTAACGAGCTGATCAATTTGAAGAGTGAATTACGACGTACCTGAATTGAAAAAGGACTTTTCAACAGCAAGACTGTCTCATTTTCATTCATTAGCCATATAACCAAGTAAACCCTGACGCACACTGTATCATCGACATATTCATCTCAAATTAATTATTTCAGATTCAAATGAATCAAAGTCGAACCAGGAGATCACTTCATCCGCCCATTCCACTGAAACTTCCGGAGGTTGTTTTTGATACGCCCAAACCAGAGTTATTCACATTCGTTTGTCCCAAAGATTTTATTTTCCGTTTAAATATTAACCGATCATTGCTGATATTATGCACGCACGTCATGTATACCTGTTTATGTAAAATTCCATACTCATTAGATACACAATTTTCATGTAAAAAAGCGGGAAATATTCGCGGGAAATTGAGTCGTTAAATCCAATGAAAGCGACTATGCGTAGATTATCCGCTTGGCTAACTGTAAACCGCGCGACAAACAGTTCTAAGACCCAAATAGCGAAGAGTATCCTGGTAAGTGTGATCGAATCATAAAAAGCCTTCCGTCCAATAACGCGCGCCGGCTCGAATTCAAACTGGTTCGCGGGCATTATCTAGCAGCCGACGGACCGGTGGCGCGTGCGCGAGCGCGGCAAAATAATACGCGCGGGTACCAGTCCGTGCCTGCGACCTGCAACCGTTTGTTTTTTTTCTCCTTCGAATCTGACACTTGTTTGCTCTTCGCGCTATCACATCATAGTTGGTCGGTGTACGGATGATGCCACAGGGACACACCTATGCTGCTCGTTTTTTGTCTGTCGATAATACTCGTGTGCACGTACTACACCAGGAGGTATCTGAAACATAGGGCGAACGCGTAAGTGCAGACAATTTGTTGTTGCGCTTTGAGGTTATCTCTTGCCAACGAACGAGAGACCCAGGCGAGTTTGTTAAATTGCATGTCACTCGTCTCTCGGAGTTTGGCACTATGTGGAATGATGACTGGCATTGGACTAGTAGAAAGCAGAGGTACCGGAGATTCTCAATGACTAATTACTGTCCTGATCTTAATTTTTCTTCTCTCTCTATTTAGTGTCGCACTTTTGTCCTTGTGTACAGTTTCATATGAAATTATCTGATTTATCTTTATATACCTTTGGGTCTGGTGTGGTTACAAGTTTTTCAAATAATTTTTAGTCAATTATGTCAATTATTATCGTGGAATGATTTTTTTATTTTGTGTACGTTACTTCATCTTTCAATCTATTCCTTTCATATAGACAGTATTGCTTGATCTCATGTAACTGTACTGGAATATATGTCAATGAGTTGTACACTGTATCCAAATATTGTTAATTGGAATTCGTATCATTACCTGATCATTGTGAATTTAAAAATGTTGATAATTAGATATTCATGGTAGAGTAAAAGGTTTGTAGAGCAGTTACGTGTTTTTCTGTACATATTACTGTATCAATGGCTTTTATGTAGTAGTATTAGGTAGAAGCACAAATTTAACCTGTAATTAGTCATAGAATACTTTTTCATAATCAAAAAATTCAAATCATTGAAGAGAACTCAGCGTGACAGACTATATTTCTTTTGGTGCAGTGTCATTGTTGTCATTCAGTGATTGTGACCCAATTTGATTTTCAGTTCTACACCAAATAAGAATAAGGGAAATCATAAAATGAGTGACAATGAATTTGCTGATCCGTCTGGAGCGGAGAATCATTGGAAAAAGCAAAACGAAACTCCAACTCAATTAAGTAAAGGAGTTTTTCAGTGGAAGAGACAGCGTACCCCTGAGGTAAAAGGAGCACAAATTGTGAAAAAACAAAAAGTTGGTGTTCCTCAACAGGATGTAGTAGTGTTGACTGATGACGATGACAGCATGAACAATAGTGATGTTAAAGTTGCCTCGAATGCAACTTCTAATGAGTCGATTGAAATTCATGACT
Organism: Aphelinus atriplicis; assembly: GCA_020882685.1. Lineage (NCBI taxonomy): Eukaryota > Metazoa > Arthropoda > Insecta > Hymenoptera > Aphelinidae > Aphelinus > Aphelinus atriplicis. The sequence goes on from CM037073.1 coordinate 96,562,403, forward strand.
CTGATACAGTAGATAAAAAACCAACGCCTGTCGTCAAACCAAGCATTGATTACCATGATTCTCCAGCAAAAAGAGACTTGTCAATTCAATCAATCATGAAGAAACTTGCAAAGAGATCATTAGTGTTAGACACTCCTTTGCCTCCTGGCATGCCACCAATGATAGCTGGTGTACCCGTCAAGTTTCCCGTTTCTCCATACAGAAGTCAGATTTCTGTTATGAATGCTGTAAGTTGTTTCATTTGATTTATACGATTCTCAATTTGTTCGCACAATTTTTGTCACCAGTGAAAATAAGAAGTTCTTTGAAATAAACATTGCGATTACCACAAGTTCATAATAATACTAAATTTATTATGGATTTTCTTTTACGTTAATAACTAGATTATCAAAGGATGCAAAAATGCAGAGCATTGTTTACTGGAGAGTCCGACTGGTAGTGGCAAAACTTTAGCTCTTTTATGTGCTGGATTGGCGTGGCAGGAGCATTTTAAGGGTAAGTCATTTTTTCTGTCAAGGCATTCATGAATTCTTATACGCGATGACAAGTACATGGCTTTTTTTCCTATTTCCTAAAAGCCATTTACCATTTGGGTATGTGCCTGAAACTGCATGGTTTTGTACAAGATTCATTTTCATACATGTTATAAACAAAATGCAAAAACGTCAACTTTATGTAGTTTAATTATGAGTAGAATATATTTTATCCCTATGATCAAAGCCAAGGTAAGTGAAATGAGCAATACAGTGGCAGTAACCCAAGTAAGCCATTCGCCTCTTCATATCTAGCATCAATGATATTTTTATTACCTTTCACCTACGTATCTCACTGAATTTTCGACACGCCGAATCAATAGAAGATCAAACTCGCCTCCCCCCATTTTACAATTCACCATAATCGAGTAAAATCTATCCCCCGAGTAACTCGTGCAAAATGTATAATATATTCATGTAAATTCAGGAAGTCCCGTGGAAACGCGTAATTTCGGGAGCTATACCCGTGGCATTGGGCAATCGGTCGCGTGCGCGCCGAACCACCAAAAGACCAAGTCTGCGTTCCATCGGCGATGGTTAATAAAGCGGATCGCGTCGGGCCGTGCGTATATATATATATGTGCGCGCGCGAGCGCGATTGTCTCGTGACGAGTGGCCGTTAGCGATATGGGCTTTCGACTGCTCCTCTATGGCGCGCTCGCGCGAACTGGCCAAATTAAAAAGCCATCCCTCTCGCGTGGATTAATCACGCGAGGCGATGCGCCTTTTTGCGCGCCCGATGTGCGTTTGCCCCAACAGTCGCTGATGGGAAATTGATCCGACGGCTGCCTCGACTAGACTCGCCCGCGGAGTAATTCCGAGTTGTAAGTGGAATTTCGCCTGTTTTTCGGGCATTTCTTTTTTACCCTTTTTTTTCTATACGCTTTCTTTCTCTGTCCCTTTCTGTCTATATGCCTGTCCGTCGGTCGTGGGACGGTTTGAATTTTGCGGTAGCAAAATTCGGCCGTTTGATATATCCAGATGAATGTCCAAAACTTTGCGCGCAGATTGGACTATGCGTTGCAAGAGAATACTCGCGATTCGAGATGCTCCCGTTTCAATTTTCTCGGATACTGATTTTTATTGTATTAGCCCTACCTATGCGGCTATGGATGATAATTAAATGACGAGATTTATGAGCTTACAAACGAGTGACACAGAATTTTACTCGAGTAGTTTTTTTTACAGAATTCAATGTCGTTCAGAATCGCAGTCATGTGAATTTTTGTACTTATATCCACGATAAGGATAGATAACGTATCAAAGGAAATACGCGTCACTGTTTATCGCGCATAAAATTGGTTACCATTCTCCCCAGTAGATTATACTTAATTTTTTCCTTTCTACAAAATATTTATTCTCTACACGCGTCTATCGTGAAATCCAAAGTAACAATGGAGCAGGAGTGAATCGGACAAGTTTATTGCTTGGGGTATTTTTCGCGAATTCGCACAGAGTTTAGGCGGCATAGATGACGCCACCCTCGGAGCGCGAAACTATCGTGTAACGCACACGCAGCTCGCAAGGATAAAACGAGCGAAGGAAACTAGAGAAGCATCTCCCCGCAACTATATATACACACACATACGCGCGCACACGCACAAGAATCATCGGTCAAAGTGTGCAGTACCCGAGGCGCGCTAAGTAATTTCGGCTCGTGTAGGTGGGCCTCCCGCCGGTTTATCCGGGGCATTAATCAGGGAAACGAGCCGTGGTGGAGCCGTTAATCGCGCATCGCTTGACGTTTATAACGCCGGCGATGCGCTTTTTGCCCTGTGATAAGACTCATTTGCGATATGTGCGACAGCGAGCCCAGCGCGGATGATTCATCAAACGAGTCAGCCCGTATATATTGGTTTTTGGAAATGCCACTATCAGTGCGCGATCCCACGTCCGATAGCTGCGATCTCGCCCGGGACACTCACTCTCTGGCGGTATACTTTGCCGACGTGTTTACATCAGGAGTGTCCCGTGCAATCGACCCTCGTCGGACGATGAATAATAACCGGCGCGTTGCTACACGTCCGCGCGTGCAGTATCTATTCGAGTCTATTCGCGCAAGGCACGGATTGTCCACGGAAGGGGCTGTTGTCGTACAAATAATAGCCGCGGGGGGCGAACTGCGTAGCAGTATATGTTGTATGGTCAAGTGGCAGAGGGTAAACATTGACAAGATGCGAGGGGTACAAGTATGAGCTTTGAATTTTCACGTCGCTTTAATATTCAATGCTTCCGGGACAAACTTATTCTTCATAATCGCTTGACTCTAGTGTCACGAGGGCTATAGGGTGGCTGTGTAGCAGTCGCTCCAGCCAGTTACCGAGGGGAAGCCCGTTACGAACTGTAACCATATTTGTTCGGGAATAATTTTTATCCGGCAATATTAACCCTAATAATTGGCGCAGCACTGGGGAAATTTCACCCCAAACATTTTTCAAACTCCCCGTTTTCACATCAACTTTGCAGACTTTTAAACAATTTTTAAATAATCGATTCTGTTTAGGGAAAAGGGAGAGTTTTTTCTGCGATCCTCAAACAATGTCTAGACATAGTTTTGCTGTTTTGAAGAAAGAGCTTTGCATTCTAATGTAACTGATGAATCGTATCAGGTTGATTTGATTTGGGTCGAAATTTTCAGATAATTTTCCTATTTATAACATTATTCTAAAATAGTACTTAATACATATTGATCATATCATATCATATCATATATACACATTTATAAATACTCCATACGCCATTTATCATATACACACACGTTTACAAAAAATTAAAAATGTACCATGTCATTCTTCACATTCACATCAGAGGGGGAAAGAAAATTTTTTTTTTTCAAATCTTGACCTTGTCTTGATTACAAGCATATTGAGACACTTGAGCAAGTCGGATTGATTATTAAAAATCAACCAAAAATTGCAATTCTCTGGAAACGCTGACAGGATATAAGCTACATGAATTGCTGACAATTGTTCATCGATAATCATATGGGGCGTTCTTTGTCAGCTCTCCGAAGCCGGCGCGCGGACGCTAAAACCTCACGTTTTCGACGCTTGTTTTCGACTCTATATGACCCATATCTAAATAACGTTGGATATGCTATCAATGTAGTTTTTTTCTCAGCTTTCCGATAGTGAATTTAGTTTTCAGAATTTTTCACATTTTCACAGAAAAAAAATATAAAAACAAGCCATATCTCAAAAACCTATTTTTTTTTATTTTTTTAACTAGTCTAGATCGAAAGCTGAGGTTTTTTTACGTTTATATGGACCTTCTGGATACCTAGACTTTTTTTGTATTCGAGTAATTGAGTAGCAAACATGAGAAAATGCGCCGCGTCGGGCCGGGCCGCGCCGTGCCGCGCCGCACCGCGCTGACTCCACGCGCTCCAGCTCAAGTCTTCTGCTTACAAGAGTGCCGAAATCGGAATATATTTAATATCCATACAAGTCTCTATCAGTTGGATAAACTACTATCTAGATAGTAGATCATGTACTCATTTGGGTTATGGACTGAGATATGCGGACATTATTTCATTTCACATTCTTTGACCTCCGTTTTGGCTTTGATATTGAAGACTTTGCCCATACTATGTTTCAACTGAACTACTTTTTCAGTTCGTTTTGATCTAGGAAAAATTTTATATTCCTCAGCAGATGAAATTTTTTTGACCATCAGTCTGTCATCGGAAGTTGGTATGAACGCATGAAATTGCAGAGTACCTTGTATACCAAACCAATTATCAAATCTTTCTTTCAATTTCAGTTTAGCTTGCTCATAATCATAAATTACCTCAAGAAAGAATACAAACCAAAGAAAATTTATTATAGTACCGATAGAGTGGGTCAACACTTCAAAAATCAGAAAAGTTTCTCTAATCTTATTAATCATAAGAAAGATTTTGGCATTCCCGCGGAATGGCATTTTTGTGCGACCGCACATGGGAAGGGAGCATGTGATGGAATTGGAGCTAATGTGAAACGAGGTGCTAAACGAGCAAGTTCACAACGCTCTGCAAATAATCATATTTTAACCGCAGAAGGTTTATTTGAATGGGCAAGAAATTACTGTAAAGAAACCATGGTATTTTATAGTAAAAAAGAAGATTATGAGCAAGCTAAACTGAAATTGAAAGAAAGATTTGATAATTGGTTTGATATACAACCGATGACAGACTGATGGTCAAAAAAATTTCATCTGCTGAGGAATATAAAATTTTTCCTAGATCAAAACGAACTGAAAAAATAGTTCAGTTGAAACATAGTATGGCAAAGTCTTCAATATCAAAGCCAAAACGGAGGTCAAAGAATGTGAAATGAAATAATGTCCGCATATCTCAGTCCATAACCCAAATGAGTACATGATCTACTATCTAGATAGTAGTTTATCCAACTGATAGAGACTTGTATGGATATTAAATATATTCCGATTTCGGCACTCTTGTAAGCAGAAGACTTGAGCTGGAGCGCGTGGAGTCAGCGCGGTGCGGCGCGGCACGGCGCGGCCCGGCCCGACGCGGCGCATTTTCTCATGTTTGCTACTCAATTACTCGAATACAAAAAAAGTCTAGGTATCCAGAAGGTCCATATAAACGTAAAAAAACCTCAGCTTTCGATCTAGACTAGTTAAAAAAATTAAAAAAAAATAGGTTTTTGAGATATGGCCTGTTTTATATTTTTTTTCTGTGAAAATGTGAAAAATTCGGAAAACTAGATTCACTATCGGAAAGCTGAGAAAAAACTACATTGATAGCATATCCAACATTATTTAGATATGGGTCATATAGAGTCGAAAACAAGCGTCGAAAACGTGAGGTTTTAGCGTCCGCGCGCCGGCTTCGGAGAGCTGACAAAGAACGCCCCATATATTAAATCCCATCACGTCTGGGGCACCGTCGCTATCCAGGCCATCGATTCTCCACGGTAAAATTACCCATAACAAAGTCTCGGTGTACAATAATTTCCGAACGCCAAGCCGAGTACTTAGTCATAAATGCAACACACGAGACATCGCGTTGAGCTCGTCCTCGCGAGCCCTTGATTCGAAGTCGGCTGCAATCGTCGCGATTCATCCGCGCCGCACGCGACAGTGTGGCCTCGGATTAATTTATCGCGGACTAATTTAAACTATCCAGCCAATTAAAAGATCACCGCGCGACGTCCTACGGTCTGCCCTTATCGCGCTCTCGCATCCGCGCGCCTCGCAAAGTGCAGCCGTAAGCGACGGACGTACTCGCGTATGTAATATAACAAGACGTAACAATTTGGCGACAGGCTCGCGTGCCGCGTCCTTGGGGGGCGGCAAATTAAACGTTTGCCCGGCGTTAACGTCAAATTTGCGTGCGCGCCCAACGGAGATCCGGTTGCTGGGACACCCCGGCGCTAACAGGCCGAGCTGTAACCGCGGCTCCACGCACCGACGTACTGTCGTCGCCCGAGTTATTTATCGGACGCGCACCTGGTGCCGACGAGCCGCTGCGCACCGACTTACTACCCGGGCGAGACACGCGACACTGGCGAAATAATTCAAGCAAAGCGCGTCTCGCCCTACGTTTTTTTCTTTTTTTTTTTTTGCGGAAAATCAAGTTTCCCCGGTCGTTTGCGAATGATGCAAGGCTCGCGCGCAATGATGAGAAACACGGGATGGAGCTTGATGGGTTTTTCCGCAATTGATCAGCTGACTACAACCCGTTTTCTTATTCTGAATTTCGATGCATGCGCACTTAACTAACTGGTACGCTTTTCCTTCGTCTCGTGACAAGTTTTTGATCCACATTGACTTTTAGTGTATTTTTGCTTTCGTTTCTATTAGAGATACTTGATATAAAAAGTTTTTGATCATTATAGTGAAGTAGAAAAAGGATAGAAAAATAATGTTTGGAGAAGAATTATATTGCTTTAAATTTTAAAGCACTGTAAGATAATCTCGAAATCGCTATTTTCGTAAACCAAAAAAAATCCATGAATAAATTCTAACAAATTTCTAAGTATGGATCGTAGAATAGGTAGTATTTTTAAACCATATGTACATTGGTAGGACTTTCTTGATTTCAAACATTCTCTAGGGGATATTCAAAACTTATTAAAAATCTTGACTATATGTTTTGATTAGAAGTGTAGTAAGACACTTGTGGAATTTAGATTGATAATTCTATAAATACTAATAAAATCAGCTATGTAACAATTTTATTTGTGAAATTTTTCATGTAAATTTAACTAGTTTAATCTTCGTAAATTATCATTTTATTTCCTCGAAGTAGCAAGGATTACAGTAGTACATTATTCGCAGCTTAAAACGATTTACACTTTTCCCTATTTGATAATATAGTAATAAAATGCTTTCGTTTTATTTGTACAAAATCGGCCGATAGTGTGTATACATATGTACGTATTATTTTTACTCTCCTTACATCGATACATTTTGTATTCATTAAATACGAATGACATTTCTTACCGATAGTCTCGCCGTCCAAAATGATCAATACATTCCAATGGATATGATAAAATACACTATGTTAGGCGCGTGATCATTTCAACGAATATGGCTCCTATCTAATACTTTTGGTTTCTCCACAAGATTCTTGAAACGAAAAAATTGCATAAATCATTCGCGGCGTGATTTATACCGCGATATTACGTATACAGCTAGATAGGTTGAGTTTCCCCCCCTCGCGAGTAGGGGTATGGATATTTTTGTTCCTCTCTCGAAGGAAAAAAAACTGTTATTGAAAAAATAAAACATTTCCCCCCCTCCACCTTCCCTTTCGACGTCGAGTTTCCATCTACAGCCGCGGTCGAGCGGCTAAAACTAATTTTTCGCCTGACATTCGAGTGTGTTTTATTCGTCGTCGGGTAAAATCGAGCGACATCTCCCTCACGTCACATAATCGTCGTGCACATTGCGGCGCCGGATATACGAGCGCAGCGCGCGACGGCAATATATATTGCGCACGCGATTCATCGGCGCGGTATCTCCCCCTCCCCTCCCCCGTCCCCGGTTCCCGGCTCGAGGGACTAGATATAATTATGCGACCTTACGGGAAATCGGCGAGGCGCACTCGAAGAGAGCGAATATCGGAGCTTGTCATCGGGACACGCCATCTCGCGTATATACGTATGTAATTTATCCTTTAAACTCGCCGTCACGCGCCGCGCTCCCTCACGACTGTGTATATACTCTCTGCCTCTCTCTCTCTCTCTCTCTCTCTCTCTCTCTCTCACTCGTGTCCTTTTAATTTTACAAGTTCGAGGGATGAATTAGTGCTCGCGCTCGGTTTATACGTATACACACGCGGGGCAGGGGAAAAGTAACAGCGTTTAATCGATAAGCCCGTTTTTCACTGCTCGTGCGCGATTTATGGGCTTACGAAGACGCGGGTGGATATATACGTATATATGCGCCGCGGCTTCCGCCGTTTCCCGCGCGACTCATCTGCACTCGGAGTAGAATACTTCGAATTGTATGAACTTGATGCATGCTAATATGTTACTTTACGTATACTGAATTACTAACGAATTTTTATTACAATTGTATTCTCTGAATTTAAAATAGCAAAAGAAGGCAATTTCTACTAATCTAAATTTAGAGAGTAGGTGATTATATATACGTCTATAATTCTCTCGAATCTTGACAAATTGATAGTTAATTTACCGTTGAGTTAAAATTTAGTGTAACATATCTGTCAAAATATGGGTCAGTTAGCTCGACTACACGTTTACAGTGGTAATTTCTATTCTTTTCTGGGCAATTCGTGCTTTAGTCATTGATATAAAGTTCTCTCTTTTCTTGTGGCATCATTTAACTATCGGCAGCTGAGGCTGGATACAAAAATGTTTATCGAGTACTCGCTGTTCGATGGCTTTCTGTTTTTCATTCACGACGATTCCCTTCGGCCGACAAGGAAACGGCTGATTACCGACTCGTTCGCTCACATTCGTTTGGCCCATCGTAACACCATCGCTCGGCCATGCACGATCGCGTCGGGGGATCGAGATCCATCGAGTTTTTTTTGTTTTGTTCCTTCCATCGTCGCAATAAACGCGAATTGCCGCCGAGTATGTATACATCCGAGCAGCGAGCTTTTCCCCGATCATTTTCAAGCTGGAACTTTTGACAAACGTACATATATACGCTCGCGCGGTAATAATACGGGAATGCGCTCGTGGCAAAGTCACGACAAACTCGAGCGGGACACGAAGACGCGGTGTGCGAATGTAAATTTGGCAAGTATATAGTTTATCGTGAAATCGCGTGGCCGCGACGGACAAAAGAAGGCCGAAGGGTGAAATGCCGGCGTCGCCGCTAGCGCTGCCAACTCGAAAGCCACGGTAATTATCGGCTCGGGGAGACGAGCAGCGGAATTATATGTATTGCGCCCCCGTGTAGTTGTCGTCCGCGTCGTCGTCGTCGTTGTCGTCTTCTTCGTTGCGGGCATGCAATACCGGAAATATATGCACTCGTGTGTGTGTGTGTGTGTATTCCACCACCGACTCGTTCGATCCGCATACTCATTTCCTTATAATGTATACTCAACTCGATTATCTTGCTTCTTGGCTTCCTCGCGGAAAAAAGAAATTCTGACGCTTCGACAACTTTTTTCAATCGATCTCTTTGCTGATTCTTACATTCGAATCTACTTTTTGCCTGTGTTTGCTGTAATTTCAATTCTAACGTGATTTCACGTGAAATTATTCACACGTATAGATATGTATTAATTGTATAAAATATTAAGGATGAACGACTGTTGATATAATATGTAGGTTTAAGTAAGCATAAACCACCTGCAAAGGTCTCGAGCGAAATCCGAGACCCAAATGACAAGTGATGTTTCTCGGTTATTAGTTTTGGTATATCTCCATTACATGTTATTTCGCAAAAGGTACAATGGACAGAAAAGGAAATTAGTCTCAATTTTAAAATGCACTTTGTTCTATTTTATATATTGTGTGATTTTCGTTTTTTCAAAATATGAATGATATTTTGAAATTTTATAAACAGATACGATCGGATTTTTTTTTCATCTTTGTGCATAAGTGCACTGTCTATTCGGAGCAGCTGGAAGTGATCGATAAATGTTTTTCTTCCGCGTCTCAATTGATATCCCATTGAAGTCGGAAATTTCTCAACGAGTCGATTTCATTCGGAAGTAAAATTACGAATTTTAATATTCATCTGACAAACGCGACACATACATATATTCCCTCACTGCTCAGAGAACGATTCGAGTACAGTGATAATAGGAGCGGCCGATCCCCAGCAGCAAAGTGTCAGCATCAGCTCGTGGCCAACATCTGTTTGCCGCTCGCGCGAGCTTGCACTGTACGAATTTCGATTGCGCGCCAACGAGCCCGCCTATTCAATTCGCCGCGAGTGATTAAACACTCGTCGCGGCCAGCGACATTAATAACTCTCTTCCGGCACTTGTCTCCGCGGGTTCGCCGAGCTATACGTGCATGTGTATGTGCACGCAGTAGCGAGATGTTCCCAGAAAAGGAAGACCCCCTCGAGTCGCCTCCTCGGCTTCAAATTGGAGCGCAATTTCCTCGAGTTGTGCAGCGCCAGCAGCTCAGTCGGCCGCGAAAACGAGCCGTCGTCGTCTCGTATTATGCGCGCGGATTCACCTCCGCAATTATCCCGTGCCGAATTGCGATTGTGTACGTGCATATATATAATGTAACCCTCGGCTCCAGAGCTCATCTCAGGTGCATATTACCATGTCAGCTCCTACCTGCGCTTCCACGCCATTTTCCCGTCCCAGTTTCATTGATTCATTTGTCCTTTTAATCACTTCGTAGTCTGTAATCGAACTGTCGAAAGTCTTCGAATTTCGACAGCTACTTCTTTTATTGGCTAAGTGTTTAAAATTTCAAGCATGTACTCTTTATTCAAAAACATTCTAAGCTCGGCAAAACCTTTATTTTTCATCGAAAATCAGTTGTTTAGGAGATATACAATCTCAAACTTGCGTACGATACTGCGTTCGCTCGTAATTAATGAAAGATTACTTATTCAACCCAAGCAGGTCACACTTCAGTAGAAATAGCCGTCATACTAGGGGGAATTAACTTTTCTTATTTAATTAGCTTTTCCCAAACAAATAAGATGCATTGCTAAAATTCAAAAAAATGTAGGTATTTTTCAAAGATCGTAGAAAAAGATTTCTTAGTTTTTCAAACCAAGAATGATTGTTGAAATATTGTAAAAGTCAAGATAAACCTAAGGTTTTCGAAAAATCTCTTGGGTGAATCTCATCCAGTGTGACCCACTGGAGTTGAATGTACGCTCTCACGCGGACGACTGAGAAGGAGAAAACAATTTGCATCACTCGAATATATGTCCTGGACGTTCCTTCGTAAAATCGAGTGACTCACGCTTTCGTGAATACCAAGTATTATTAAATTTTTGCCATCGTCATCATAGTTTTTCGTATCTTCGACAATTTTTATCAGTTTATTTTTTTCACTACATTGGCCTCTATCGGTTTCACTAGCTAACGATAAATTCGACAATCCGGCGATTAACAAAAAAACTGCGAGTCTTGGAGAAAAAACACCCTTAACCATTTATCGATTTTGACAACCACGACGAAATTTCTTTCGTCACTTCGCACATCATTCGAGGAGAACCAACCTCACCGCGGGTGAAAGCACGAACGAGCTGCGATTTGTCAACGAGCGAAATCAGCTGGAGAGTAGCGGGAGCGTCGGGTCGAGTTGTAATTGCGGGCGGCAGCACAAGCTAGCCTCGTGCCCGATTCGCGGCTCCCGTCATGATCGCGCAAAAGGTCCTCTCGCGCGCGGCGGCTGGCACACACACGTACGAGTATGTATACGTGGCGCATATACAGCGCTGGGCGAGAGAGGGAGGGAGAGAGGCGCGCACATGGGAAAGGGAAAAAAAGAAGGCCAGTTTGCGAATCTGTCGTCGCGCTCTGGGCCTGTCGGGGGAGCCGCTCGCGCGCGCTGGTGCGACGTGAGATCCGTTGGACCCGCATGCAAACGGCATTGTCCCCCCAGCGGCAGCGGCCTAATGTCGGCGAGGATGAAAGCGAGCCACGGCCTTTGTCTTTCTCTCTTTCGCCCGGGAAGAAGAGAGCGACTCTGCGGGTAGCCCCCAAGACGCGACGACGCGTATTTTCTTTCTCGCTCGCGCCGAGCGCGAGACCGACCGGACGGCGCGACGGCGGCGGCCGTGGCGGCGCTATACTCTCTATTTGCCCCCGTAGCCTCCTCCGTAGCCCCCCTGTTCCCGCTCGAGTCTTCTTCCACACACACACACACACACACGTCCTCCTCTGCGCCCGCGCTTTTGCGCATTTTACATTTTACCGAATAAAAAGAAGCGCGTCGCGAGACTGCATCTAAATACCTCGGGGGGAAGGGCTCGGGGCTGAGATCCGATCCTGCCGACCAGAGCCGAGTATACGCGAACTTGCCCCTCTCGTTTTAACGAAGCGTTTCGTTTTGCTCGCCCACGGTCCGCCAATTTTCATTGATTAATTCTCGTGGTCACGGCTGTTTATCGAACTTCCCCTTACCCGCAGCTCCTGCAATTTGTGATATCGCGTCGCAGTGGCGCGTTTCCCTCCTGTCGCTATGATTGCTTGTGAGTCTCGCTCGAACTTGCGGAGATGAATTGTACGAAAGATAACTTTTGGAGTGATTTCATCAGTGAACATTGACTCTGTGTTTAATCATGAATTCTATGTTATATTTTTCACATTTCGTGGGACTGATGCGCGCGTGTGTGTGTGATTATGTATGTGTGAGAGTGTGAGATTCTGATAGTAGATTTTTTCATAAAATTAAGAGCGTTAATGGATAAAACAAAGCTATTGCAGCCGAATCATAAAAACTTAATAACCAATTTTGAGTTTATCGTATGTTGAAACACTTCCCATAATAATAAATCAAGTATTTCGATCATTAGGGCAAAACTTGTTATCTGAAGGTTGGATTAATGAAAACTTGATAGTTGAAAACTGCTCCGTCCAAACGCAAAACTTTGCTTTTACGTAACATCGTCTAACGGAACTTTTTGGTTTTCTTATTGCGGAAGAAATATAATTCTCGATTGGAATAAAAAAAAATAATTAAGCTACGCAGGCATATTTCGAAGTCGCGATCGGCTGATAGCATAAAAAGGGTACACAATTGAAATTTACAACAGCATCTTTGAATTTCCGCCTCTTTCTCGACAAGTCAGCTACGGTCCAGTGGCTTGTCAATTCATTTAGAGAAACTAGATGACTCTTCTGAGCACGACGATCAATACCTTCCACCCTCACAATGACGCTAAAATATTGATTGGTTGTACAGCGAAGATGTTCTCTAGCGTCAAGTGGTGTTCGATACTTGACGTGCCATGTAGACTAACCTATACATCGAAGGTGATGATGCTCATGGATTCTAATGGCAATGACAACAGTTTTATAATACAAAAATGTTATTCAGAAAAAGTTTAAAAACGTAAGTTAGTTTCCATTTATTTTGATAATGAACTAAGTACTTGATTAAAACTAAAATGTATCCATGAAGAACTATGAATACGATGGTTATACAGGCTCAAAGATAACGAGTAACGGTGAGAAAGAAACTGGGGGTATTGAGCCGGGTTACTGATGAAAAAAGGTATAGGTTAGGGTAGTCAGTATATGAGTCAGTGGAAGCTGAGGAAATAATTCTTGAGGTTCTAATGATCAAATATCATTCTTAGAAACTGAACAAAATATGAGAGTAGATGTTGGAATGGATCAATAATTACGTGAAAAACATTATCTGAAATGAAATGTAAAAACAACAATGGAAATATAATTCTAAAACGTTAAGTGTAGCTATAGTTATTATGAAAAATGTATTGAACTCTATTCTATTGAGGAGTTGCGTAAGGTTTCAAGGGAGCACCACACCCTCCAAAAATCGAGGCACTGACCTGAATGGCTGTAGATATAACCTTATTTGCTGGGTAATGAAGAATCATCTGACAATGTTGTCACTCGGAGGCTGTGATGTCATCTTGTGAGTGCATATATCAAAATATTGCACGCATTTGATTAGCTTTTGAAAAAAAGTCTATAGTTTGTGATAATCAATGGTAATCAATGGAAACAATTTTTTGACCTTTGTCATAAGCAAGCAATAAAAGCGCTTACAATAAACGTGAATTTGCCATTGATTGAACTGGACTTATCGGAGGGTGCAACTTTGAACGAATTTGGAAGACAAATTAATTGACGCCTGGGAAAGGGTGGAGAAGACTCCACCAAAGTGGATTATTTTTTCCTCAAATTTCTCTTCGAAACAACGTGGAAACGTTGGGTCTCGTGAGTTTGCGAGTGTTAAAAACAAAACAAATGACGAATGCACATTTTTGAGAATAATATAACATATGCAATGAGAAAAAGAGTGATTTTTGTTCGCGACAGAGCGAATAACACGATCGCAATGGTTGCGATCAGTGTCAATTTGCATAAGCTTGGCCGTTGAACCAAGATATTCTCGACGAGAAAAAAATCAACGTCGTCGATCTCATCTCGGAGCGCAAAGCCGAGGGCGAGAGCTGGTCCCCCAAAAAACGTGTCGATCCCAAAGTGCTGGCGAAAATCCGAGTAATCATAGAGTGGACGTGTATATACACAGAGAACGGCAAAATCTCGCGCGCGTCCTCCCCTCCCTCCGGTTCTGCGTTGCATCGCGCTCGCGGTTGATGGGAGAGCCCGATCGCGGTGGCAAGTGTGCGCGCCGCGCGCGCGAGAGAGGCTGCAGGCGCTCTTGGGACGGGTGGGTGGGGGGAGGCGGCGGCGGCGTCGGCGGTCGTGGGCCGGTCCCGGATGGCCGGCGCGAACGCGAGATAAGCAGACCCCCCAAAGCCTGTGCGGCGGGCGCCGCCGGACTCGCGGCTCTCTCGGGTGGTCCCCGCAGCCTCCGCTGCTCCCTCCCTCCTCTCCGCGCTTTTCCTTTTATAAGCCCCGGAGAATGGCGAGCCGGCCTCTCTCTCTCTCTCACTCTAATTCCCCGCTGCGGCCGCCTGTAGGTATATACCTTTTCCACGGCTCCGCGCCTCTTTCTCCCTACCCCCGCCCCCCCCGACGCCAAGCTGTTTTCAATTGGAAATTTATGCGCGCTTTTGTTCTACTTTGTTTATCCTCCCGGGCTGTTTTGCACGCTTCCGCACCTCTCGTCGCTTTTTAACTAATGCGACGCGATCTATAAAGAGTCCCCGCGCTCTCTGTTCTTTATCGAGCAGTTGGCTCGGCCGGCTCGAGCGGCCAGTATAACTCTTGCGATTTTTTGCCTCTTTTTATTCCACAAGTGTCTCGTTATAACGATCGTTTTATGCACACAGCTCGGCGGCGTTTCGCGCATACGCAAAAGTTGATCATCGATTTATATCAGTTCACGGATCTGCGAATTTTAGCGGTCGTCACTCTTGCCCGATTGCGTTCGCAATTTTTAAAGAGGATCCAATCTGGCCACCAGTCATGATGAAACTTTGGGTCTACAGAAATAGTTTGTATACCGTCACTTTTTACGAAGACCAACACACAATTCTGATTTTGCTTTTTTCCATCTTTCATTTCGAAAGCACACACTGTTATATGGTTTTTGGATTTCATCAGCTTGCTAATTCCCATCAATGTATATTGTTTCAAGAAAAAAAACATGAGTTCCAGATTGCTGTTTGGATGTTTAGGAAAATACCTGATTTTGAAAAGTATGTTTCCTCGCACCAAGTGACGATACAGTCCTTCAAACTAAAGTTTGATTCGACTAAAGTCCCAGAGAGTAAATACAGGTAATCTGTACGTATATATACATCATATAAATTGATACTGTACTCCATACTTTATGACGTACCTTTGATCTATTTGATATCCATCGAAAAGTTTCATCACAATTCGTAATCAAGTTCAGACCTTTTCCCAGTTAGTTCAGTTATTTATAAAGACATAAATCCATTATACTCACTTGTGTGAGATAATTGCTCTTCTTTGAGTCTTGAATATCAAAAATCAATTGAATCAAATAGTTTGAACATTGGTTAGATGCACTCGAACATCAAGCATGAGTAATTAAGTGCACGTGTTTGAATAGAACCAAATAATGTAGCTGATCAGTGTTTAACACTAGTAATCAATACCGAGTCAAGATTTCCCATATGGTAAATTTATAATTGTTTGTGAATGTGTCTGTGTAACAATTCCTATGTGGTGTATTATAAATGTATATAATAAATAGTGAATATAATAAATTATATTCACTAATATTTTGAAAAAATTTTAGTAGATAGAAATTACTACAAGCGTATCGCTCTAGATTCACCGAATAATACTCATCAGTCAGGTTTTTTTCAGGTGGATTCAGCCTTTAAACAAGACAAACATGTCAAAGTGAATATTACCAATAATAATCTGAACGGTCAGCTTTACATTGGAATTTTATTATAAAAAACCATAAGACATAGAAAGACAATAGAAAACTCAAATCGATAGAATCCGCTCACAAGCACATTATTACTCTATATCTTGACAAACAATGATTATTTTGATTTCAATATTTACTGACTAACATTGCTGAGAAATAATTTTAACTCCCAGAGGATAACATTAGTGAGGAGTATAATAATATTCATTTGCCATTGACAGTTTGATATATAAACTTTTACTTCCAAAACCAACGTTGGTCGTGTCGAAGATTTCGAATGTTCGTAATCAGCGTTTGAAATGTTCATTTCGAAATGATAAAGATGAGGGAAAAAAAGTCAAGCGGAGTATCTGTGTTCCGCGAAGGACGAGCTATTTCATTCACGCAAATCCGCGCAGCACATACGCATCGCAACAGGAGCACAAGAAGGAAAAGCGAAGTAAGTCGGGGCGATGATTCTCCCCCTCGGGGAAGGTCGTCGGAAGACGTTCCGAGAAGAGGCGGAGGACGATCGGAGCGCCGCCGCGCCGCGGTGGACTTACATAATTCGCGCTGGAAAGATGCTGCGGTGACTGCGGCAACGAAGATGGATGAATGGATGAGGACAGGATAAAAAGCGGAGCACTGAGTTATGGCGGAGCGAATGGCCGCCGAGCAAAAATCCTCTTATTAATGTCTCCGATTCTAGAAAGTAGCCCCCGATGTTTGTATTGCCGCGCGCGGCTGACAGTAGCCGATGGAAATATGCACGGAATGAGGCGCCACAAACCAGTATACCCATTTCACTCGGTCGTAATAATGCCGGGATTAATAAGAGCAACCGAGCGCGCATTGCACATTTCGCATTTCATGCGCGACCAAGATTCACACTTTACGATTTATATACCTCCCCTCTGGCGCGGAGGCTCGCGATCAGATCGGCTCGAGATGTATGGCCATTAAGATGATTTGTTTCATACGACAAAAATCCCTTGATACATGTCCACGCGTCTTTTTCGTCTCCTTTTTTCTTTTATCCCTCGTTCCGTGCGTATTGATGAGCGATCGGAATCTCGGTATCGAAGAATCCGTCGCAACTAGACGTTCGTTCGCTAGCAACGAGACGTTTGCAAGCCAGTGCGGTGGCATTCTGCGAACTCACGTTTTTGCTTTTTGTTTTTCGAGATCTAAATCTACCGTCGCGAGGTGTCACGAGGCGATGAATTTAGAATCGTTGGAGAAAGAACCATTGTCGATTATTCTTACCACCCGAAAACAGGTGGATTTCCCAAAGTCATAAGATAAATGAAAAAACTGTAGGCTAGTATAAATAACGATATGAAAATATAAGGGTGTAACGTCCGATTTCCTGACCTCTGAGATTTTCTGTCATGTATGAACCGTATACAGGGATATTCATCCCTCGGATTCTGCCAGTGGATCATTGTCCTTAGCTCTTAGTGATATGTGGGCTGGCGGGGAAAAGAAAGCACGCGAAGAACCACGGAGAAATGAACGACGAGGCCTTCGCGAAAAAAATATCGCTCTGATCCAGCTCGTACATCAACTTTTTGATCCTGATCCAAGATCGACGACGAATAAGCGCGGAAGCACGAGTGAACCGGGCTGATGGAAAAACGGCAAAGGTGAACTCAATCAGATAGAGTCCAGCGGCAATCCCCGATTCGAGACGTCCTAATGTCACTTTTGTCCACTCGAAATTAATGGATTTCGCGAGAGAAACAAAACTCGAAAATGACGAAGCCCCGAAATGGCGGATCGGAAAATACGACCTGCGCGTCTAACCGAGCCCGGCAGTTATCTACTTGTTCGCGAAAAGCCGTACTCTGAAAAACGAAGTTGTAGCACTCGGATCTTTCCCCCCGAGTCACAAGTCTCATATTCTCGTAATATCCAGAGAATTGCAGTGCACCGCTGTCGTCGCACGCTTTACAACGCTCGCGAAACACTGTACGTTACGTACGTGAACGCTGCGCGGCTCGTGTGTGTGTGTGTGTACATGCACGTGGCTCATCGTCGCTCGGCAATTATGTCAGAGCCGCGCGCGCGCGACTGCGTCGGTTGTCCGTCCGTGTCTCTGGCGCGTGCATATATATGTACGCCGAGGCTCTAATAGCCGCCTCGTTTTTCCCTTAGCTCCGTTTTAAACGGCGGCCATCAGAGAGCGGCGTGTAATTTGCATCGTCCAACGCTGCGCCGTCGTGACTCGGCGCTTTTCGCGACAAGTCGTGACGAGAGCGCGGCAATAATGAGCCCGAATTTCTCCTTTATTGTCGACATCTCCCCGCGAAATGGCATTATCTCAATTACGCGCTCTCTGCTCACCGCGGCGGCCTCGTAGGGCCTCGCCTCGGGACGAACATTTGGAAAATCAGGAGCGCCGACCTTGGGCGAATCCCCGTAATGAGGGGCACTTTTAGGTCGCGCGCGCGAGCTCGAGAACGCGGGGGGGGCTTTTGAGGTTAGCCGAGCAGACGCGGGGAAAGCTCTTATATTCTTTTCCACCGCATGATCTGTCGCGCAACAACACACGCGCGCAGTTGATGGAAGAAAGTATAGCGGGTGAAGCTATGAAATACTTTTGAATACAGTGAATGATTACAAAGCTAGGAGATAACATGGTATTTCATTCTTTTGTGTGTAACGAAGGTTTTTAAAAAATATTTATTTCCAAACTCTTCTTGAAATTCACGTTTTCTACGATTTTTTTAACGTACTCTAAGATTATTCTTTGCGTATAATTCGATTGGTTTATTGTGCAACATTCTTCACCAATTTCAAATTCTGGATCATCCTATTCATGAGTAAAAATATTCGCAGCAAAATGGAAAGAAAATGAAAAATCCAGCTCGACCAAAAAACTCAAAAACGACTTATTACGACGTATTAGCACTTCTGTAACGCGTAACAAATTATTCAAGTCATCAAGTATTTAATTACAGTTTTAATTAGTCGCAAAAGCTACGTAAACGTATTTCACGTGATAGGATAGCATGTCGAGTTTTTTTCCAAATGTATAACAAATGTTTTAATTTCAAACTTTACATTGGACTTAAGAACAAACTTTCAAATCGACGATTATGTAGTTATATGCGGTTAAGTAGCTAACAAGCTAGAATATATAAAGTGAGTCCTTATATCGGAGAAGATTACATATCGTGATGTGAATTTAAAATTAGAATCGCGGAATATTACAATGGCACGAAGCCTACCTGCTCTTTAGCTAGAGCCGCTAGTTAAAAAGTTTGTCGATGTCATGTCATGTCAATTCCATTCTTCTTTCATTTATTTCGTTAAGTTTTTAACTATTCTAATTCCACTCAAATTTCTTCAGTTTGTACTTTATAATGCACGACTGTGGGATTTTTTCCTCGACGTGAAACAGTCATTTGCTTAATAAATCGATCTTACACGAACTTTTACAAGGAGGGTCCACAGTACCTCTCAGACCCATCACGATAAAACTTGATGAAATGGTTCTCTGGGACCCAAAAAGATTGTATTATATTTACAGACGTTCGTTCCGATCGTGACGATTATCTGGAGTTATTTGTAAATCGTCATCAACATTATTCTGTACATACATGAATCAATATACGTATAGATATGCCGTAGGAGCATAAAGTGAACTATGAAATATGAATGGGAGCTAGAACTAAACTTTCGATTGAATGGCTAAAGATTCGATCTGGTTAAGCAGCCAAAATTTAATTATGATCGAGTTCCTCCTCTTGTTGGTTTTCCACCTCTCCAAGACAAATACCACGACGAATAAATAAGACCCCGAAACCCATACACGAATAGATCTGTTCGAGGTACGCAGGTAGTGAAATATTCATGATTTTTCCCTCCACATCCCGAACCCTTCTCAATATTTCATTCGCCTAGTTGAAATCGAGAATCTACTGTCCTAATAAGTATCCAGCGATCGTCCAGGGGAAATTTTCCTTTCATCCGAGCGCCACGTATACCGCCCAAGTGTGCCCAAAGAAGTAGAAAAATAACATTCGAGAATTGATTTTTTTTTCCTTCCTCGTGCGCGCTTACGGAAAACGTCGAAGGCTATAAATTAAGCGCGTTTTGATCACGATTTTTCCACTCGTCGTAGGCACCTCCGAAAATTCATCGGCTCGCTTAATTAGGGGCCCGTGGAGAGAGAGGAGCAGAGGGAGAGAGGGACGCTTATAACTTATTGTACGGGCGCGCGTTGTAGATGCTTATCTGGCCGGTGTTAACTAGGCTCGTCGGCAGCCAGCCGGCCCGTGCCACCAACACGAAATTCGACCGGGCCAAGATACGATCCTAAAACTTGTACATTTTCGGCTGCTATCCGAGCCGCTGATCTTTCCGCGACTCTGTCGCCGCCGCCGCCGCCGCCATGGCAAACGCGAAGCGTGCGTGACGCGGACGGGGAGAGGTGGGCGATCGGGGCAACGTTGCGACGAGGCGGTGGCCCGGTGTGGAAATTTATTTGCCCTTTCGCCGTGAGGACACACTCTTTTTCACGTGCGCTTCGTCAGTCGGGGCTTTTTTTTCACCCGGCAAAAGTGGCGCTTTGATAAATTGAATTTCCCCCGCTGTGTATCGTCATTCTGGCCCGGTGATACGTTATCCAGCGAGGTAAACTCGGGTTCGACACGACTGATGGAATATTTACCTTGATTCTCTTCGAATAACGATTCATCTGTGGATATCATTGAGAAATGATAGCTTAGCGAAAATCTCGCGTGTGTTTACGATCGTTCGGCTCGGGACGCTCTGTTTTTCCCCAGAGATATTCACGAATCATTATTGATTTTACGCACCAACGGTACGCCTATATAATCGTGGGCTGTTGAATACACGAAACTGCTGTCGATGAATAAAACCAATGAAGATTCACGAACATCTCCCGGGAAACGAAACGTTGGGTCGAATGATTGTACACACGAGCTATTTGTGTATCAAAAAATCATCCACTCGCGATCCCGATACTCCTCTCGAGTTGAATTCGTACTTTTTCTCTCGACCACTTCGATTGCTATTCGATTTTTTTTCCTAATCCAGTTCGGATTGACATTCAGATCCTTCGGTCGCGATCTCGACTTTTTCGAAGATTGAATTGGCCAAAGTATTTATGCTCGACGGTGCTTTTTGCTTCTCCCCCTTCCGTGGGTCGAGAAATAACGCGCCAATTGTCCAATGCAAATCCGCACCCAATTATAGAGTCGCCGTGCGGATCGGCAGGGTTTTGTTTGCCCCCGGGGCGTTTTCCCGAAATTCGTTTAGCATCGCCGTTCTCGAAAATATATTCTAAAAATCAATTAGCATTTGGTTGAATCGCGTCTGTGCGCCGTGCAAACGCCTGCGACGAGCTCGCGTATTCCAATCGCACGCATAATTTGCCTCGTGTCCCTCTATAGAGCGAGGCGGCGAGCCCGCGGAAAAAAAGAGCCGACCCGGCCGTGTGTGTGTATCCAATCGGGGGGAGTTTCGTGAAAAGCAGCCTGCGGACCTCCAGCTTCGTATTCCGAATCGTGCCTCTTCGCGCGCAGCCGGCCAAGATCATCCCGCGACTCGAATTAGCCTTTCAAACGCGCGCGCGGGATATATAGCGCTCGAATTTAGCGGCTCCTTTAATTTCGACCTATCGTTTTTACGCGAGTGCTAAAGCGATGCGTCGCATAATGAGTTCAGGTAAGGCCAGCGCGGTTCTGTGGAAAAAGCCACACATAGTCGGGGTGGGGGGGGACCTCCTCCCCCCCCCCCCGACAATGGCGACGTGCCGCATTTCAAATCGATTCCTCGGACGACGACGACGACGACGACGCCGCCGCCGTTGAGTTTCTTATTGAGAGCGAGTGAATTCTACGTCTAAGAATGCCAAGGCTCTCTTTCTTATTCGGCTTTCGACGTGTCCCCCCCCTCTTTGTTTTTTTCTCTACCCCCCTCCTACCCTGTCACGCAGCGAATTCTCGCTGTTTCGCGTTGATGTATCTATTATCGGGCCCCCCCGACGCGACACCAGCATCCTTCGCTGATGATGTCATTATGATTATCGCATTCGCGTTGACGTTGTTGTTGTTGTTGGTCTACTTTTTGCTCGAGTGTTAATAGTCGGCGTGAATGCGCGTCCCGATCCCTGCTAAAATCACGAGTTGAGGCGGAAAGATTTTGAATTCAATGCTCGAGCTGTCGTTTATTGCGGAGGATTAGAATGCGAAGGATGGAATTGATTGTTTCATACACGATATATTGACTATGCAAATTGAAAAATTACTCCTAATCGCCATATTTCACAATCGTTTCGATGCTTCAATTCACAATACTGAACGTGAATAATTCCAATTTTGCGAAAAAATTGTCATCATGCCTCGTGAAACACTTAGCCATGGCTTATCTTTTCTCCCAAACGAGTTGTCCATCCAATCATAGTCCAGAATAATTTTTGTCTTTATTGGTTCACATTTTATTGGATGCAGTCAGTATAGACCTGTACTAACTCCGAGGTCGAAAATATCTTCTTTATCTGATGATAACGTGGATTGGCGGATAGTCCGCGAGTACACATTGGAAAATTATTATCGTCAAGTTCGTCCTATCATAGGTTTTTATTTGATAATAATCCCCGGAGCAGACTCAATCGACTCGTTGCATTTTTATTGGAATTTTTTTCAACGCTTCGTTCTGTGTTTGCTCTTGATTTCGAGTTAGCTCGATTGCGCGATTGTATTCATAACGTTTCGATGTGGAACGCAATGCTGAAATTTCGATGTGACGCGCTGGCAGTACAGCACGCACGCAGAAAGTGACTCGGGCGAGAGCAAATCGGACTTTCCCCCCCTGGCCGACGAACGAAAACGCCGGTCAAAGTGTGGTTATGACAGCGGAACGGAAGAGCGAGTTCGAGCCTTTAGCGAAAGCGATTTGCATCGCTTACGGTGCGACGACTGCAATTTACGGCCACGCACAAATCTATCATGCATGCGTGTGTCCGCGCGCGCGCGCGGCTGCGGTCAATCGCTCTCTTTTCTCTTTTTCTTTTTTTTTTGTCGCCACCGGCTCTGCGAATCGACTTATTCGCATTGTTCATTTACCGAGTCGCTTATAATACACGCGCTGCGGAGTGTTGCGCGATACTCTCTGCGGTGCTGCAGTCGGGAGAATATTCCGTCGCTCGGACGAAACGACAATGAGCCCTGATGTAATCGCCGGATAAAACGTATATCGAGGGGTTCGGACAATGTATTCGCGCGGTTTCACCAAGCACAAGTTTGACGCGCGGGGAAAGTCACTTGATAGGGGTAGGGAATTTGTAATTAAGCGATCGGCTGTGAGATACGCGTCGAACGGATCGCATTTTGTTTGAAAAAATACTTCGCGTTGCTGGTGGTATCTTGGATTTTTTTGACACTTTGAGAGTAATTTTGTCCAAATGTCAATGTTGAAAATGTCGCGACACCTCTCTCTTTCTCTGCGTTACTAAAAAAAATAGTGATACCTACAATATGGTTTCTCTTCGTGTATATGAAGATAATGTGGATGAGTGTTTTGTATTGAGTCTTTTGGGGAACGAACCGGAGCGTTGCTTGAACCGTTTGTTTTCAGTTCACATCAGTCATCCAACTTTTTTTTTCCCTCCAAAGGCTATCACCACCGGAGGTATCATTCAACTTAAAATGAATTTTAATTAAGTGCTCAAACCATGAAAAAGGTGATTTCTAGATAGGGATTCGAACTAATAGATCATGTTATTTATAAATGGATGTAGGAAACTTCAGTTTCATCGGTTTATCAAAATCGATGATTCAACAAGCAGATACAAATTCAATGTCTGTCTATGGGAATAGACTGTCTACATACTGTACTTATATAATCAGGTTAAATAGGCGCACAACAAGCTATAGCGTGGATATGTATAAAATACTTTTTTCCCAGCCTTTTCTAAGTAAAATTAGCTATTATTGTTGTTGGTTAGACATAAGCATTCAGCATTATGCTCTTGCATTGTGATAAATATTTAGTATCCACAACCTCAGTCATGCTCGACATCAAAAGTTGATTTCTGTTATAATAAATTCATCCCGGAGGTATGTGTTCTTGGCCATTTCATTCAGGATTCAAATTTAGGAAAAAAAAACATCAAAGCCATCGCAAACATTTCGCGTCAGTCGAGAAAATCAAAATGACACGAGCAAAATCGAGTGCAACGCGAATCTTCGACCCCGGGGGGACTTGGAGTGAAATATGCAGATGAACACATGTGTGTATACGCGACATCACAATTACGCATGCACACGGGGTAGAGGTGTGCCATCTTGCTGTGTGTATGCATTTAAAAATGCCTTGGCGAAATGGAGAAAATAGAGTGAAAAGTGACTTCTCTCGCCGTTAGCCACTCAAGCGATACTACGCGAGAGTGACGAATAAATAATCGAGTAGCAAAAGCAGCAGCAGCAGCGGCAGCAGAAGCAGAAGCTCTATCGCGCAAACCTCTCAGCTCCTTATCGGCGGCACAATTTGCGCGTGCGCGCACGCGCATCAACGTATCGATACCTCCTATATATATATATATACATACATGCATATAGGCATGTGTGAGTATATATGTATATACCTGCAGCGCTTGAACAAAGCGATATATGCGAATGCATGAATATGCACAGCCCTTCCGAATCGCGCGAGACAGAGTGGCTCACGTGTGGGTACGCGGGCGCGAGATCAAAGTCGCCGCTTTTCTTTCTTCCGCCCCTTGTAACCCCTCCCCTCCGGCCCTCCCCGCTCGCGCGCGCGCGCGCGTATCACCTCTTGCGAGAGAGGCCGCGCGTATGAAAAGAGCCTTTCGCTCTTTGCACGTGTGCTGCCGCTATGCGCGGAATAGCGATCTATTCGTTGGATCATATGTGTGCGTGAGCGTGTAAAGGTGCGTTTTTGCCGATTGTCGGCCTCCTCGGCTCTTGGATTGTGCAGACGTGTTGGGCAGTTTGTACGTGTAATGAGCTCGACGCTGCAGTTGAGAACGTACGCGCTCGATTTGTATATATGTACACTTTGAACACAACTTGCGACAAAGAATTGGGAATTACAACGTCAATATTAAACACTCTTGAGGAGGGCTCATGCCCAACTGGGTAACATGAGCTACGAAAAATGAACAATTCGTCTAAACCACATCGATTATTTTGCGTGAATCTGCCATAGCAAAAATTATTCACGGCAATTCATATCGTGTTGTTACCAATAATCTTACTTCGGACGCGTATTGACAACTCAACGTAATGATTGAGACGACTGTTGACGGGAATTGGTAGGGTCAATTGACAATTGTTCATGAACATAATTCATAGAATATAAACTATAGAACTATAGAATACGTTCTTACAATACGAGCCGACAATACAACTCTGGACACGCATTGACAATGGTAAATTGAGACAACATCTGACAATAATTACTAGCCCTGATAATTGTTCATGTACTATACGCGATAGAAAATGAACAATATTGGACAAATATCATCAACAATAACGATTCAATCTGCAAAAACAAAAGTATTCGCGGCAATTCCTATCACTATTATCAACCGAATTAACTTTAGACGCGCATATTGACGATTCAACGTAACGATTGAGAAAACAACCCTTTGGCCCCGCCCCCCCCCCCCTTTACCATTCTAATTTCAATCCTCACGAACAAAACGCATGTCCCAAATGAAAATGGAGTCCTGCGTGTGTAGTCGAATTTTTCTAGAACTCGCGTCCACTCGACTCGTGATTTGCAAGGGTCGCGCGGGGTGTACTCCATGCATCTTCTCGCGCGTTGTGCAGCTTTGTGCGCTGGCCGCATTCTCCACTCTGTCTCTCTCTCTCTCTCGTTTTAATGCACATGCATAAAGCTACCTCCTCTCCGGTACCTGACAAGACTCGTCAAGCGAGATCCGATCG
This sequence comes from Aphelinus atriplicis, assembly GCA_020882685.1. NCBI lineage: Eukaryota > Metazoa > Arthropoda > Insecta > Hymenoptera > Aphelinidae > Aphelinus > Aphelinus atriplicis. Next base: position 96,588,278 of record CM037073.1, read on the forward strand.
GCGGCGAATATGAAAGGGCCTCGGCGCGTTTGCAGTTAGCTTATTTTGTTCGAGCCAGTCGGATTCGCGCGTACGCCACGCCAATCGCCATTGCACATTGTACCGGGCGGCGATTCGTCGCTCGAGCCGTTGACATATGCGCGCCCGCGCGCGGCTTCGATTTTCGAAGGCTCGCCTCGTCCCACAACTCTTTCTCGATTGTTTTGATTGTTCCCGCCGTTTATTGGAGAGCTCCTTTTGTCTCGGCCGATTGGCCTCCTCGCGGGCTCCACGGATAACTTTCATATACTAATGCTCATTTTTTTGTGCACCGACGCGTGCGACAGCTCGTTTGTTCCTTACCTCGACGCGTCAATAATACCCACGCGGCCTGATCGTTCGAGCTCGAAACATTACCGGGCATGTCCTTTGTTTTGTCGCGTAGCTCTCCACGACAATGATTCGCCGACCAAACTTTTGAACTCGATTGACCTAGGGAAAATCGTATGCGAGTGCGATTGAATTGGAATCTGAAAAGTGTAATTTCATGCGTTCAACGGATGTTGATGCGCTCATTATCAACTAATTGATTATATTAGTTTGTTCGCGAGCATTACCAAGTTGTCTAGAATAAAATTAATCCACTTCGAGATGATGGAATTGGGAAAATAATATGTCAAAGTCACGTGGAGCTCTTACATGATCATAGTCCCGTATTGATCAAACGCTTCGTTACGGCATCTGATTTGAATCATGCAATTTTGTACATAAAAATAACATTCATTTGACAATTCGAAATGACAACTACTGATTTTGCAACATCGAAAATATTATTGAGGTAAGAGTATTGTTGAGCAACTGAACCCTGATTTTGAAAACGGTTCTATCAGTTACATTTCATTATACAAAAACTATGTAATAAGTGTCGATTTTAGCTGAAAGACTACAATTTTTATGTATACGGTAAGTTGTAACATATTCATGCTGAATAGAATTGATCAAGTTTATTTTCCGTTTCATAGATAGATTTTCATAGACATTTTCAATCGATTCATCAGAGTGAAAGAAACAAATGAATTGATGAAATTGTGTGAATAAAATTAAAGAATGCGTTTTCGGAAGTCTGAATCAAGCTGCGTTTCGATCTCTTTTGAAAGTATACTCAAACCTATTGATGCAGTGGCCTATAAGTGTTATTGAGTGAAGGTATTTCTTTTACAATACAATCGCAATCAATTTTATTTGTCGCTGACTTAATTAATATATCCTTTGAAGTTGGGATTTCCGAGTCAGTTGCTCTTGAATAAACATTGAGATCTGTTTCATTCTTTATTCAACCGTGATTCAAATTGAATAATTACAGATTTCGACAGCTTTTACAATCGTTCTTCAATCCTTTGAAAGTACTACGGGTGCAAGGAAAATTAGCTTTGAATCAAATCATATATAACATGATCCTCTCGAATGTTGGGATTACGAGATCTAGCCACTCGACGGATGCAATCTTTTCACAAAAATCCCGTTGCAATCAGACCGAGTTCGGACGTAGCCGGGCGTCCGATTCCTGTACACTCGAGAGGAGTGTCTTGTTAAGACGACAGTCGTTAAGACGAGTCCTGCCGCCGTACGAATTTGTATATATATGACAGGCTACAAAAGAACACCGAAGTGGCTGGTGCGGCGAGCACACGAGCTCATCACGCGAGCACAATACATGACGTATACAATAATGTGCCCACAGCGCGAAGAGTATATTCGGCGAGGGCGTCTCTCTCTCTCTCTCTCTCTCTCTCTCTCCGTGTCTCTGCGAGTCTTCATTGTCGTGCACGCATCCACCGGAATACTAATTAATGGCACTTAATTTTGCTTAATTCAGCTATTGCCACTGCAACAGGCATCGGAACTTGCGGGTTTCTTGAGTGGTGTAATTCGCTCCGCGCGTCTTCGCTGCTCTTTCAATTTGATTAATAGCGACTAATTCTTCGCTGCGCTAGTCTGAAATGCACGCACAATGTGGCACAATTGATAGTTAACGTTTACCAAGCTTCTCCCCCAGAAGATTGCCCGACGTTGCTCGCCGTCTTCACGTGAGATTCGACGTTTTCGCCGACAGCGGCGCTCAGCGGGTATGCCTCCACAATAAAACAACTCCGTTCGATTGCTCCTCTTTCGTGGTGGAGTGCGAAATCTCCAGTTGGGTATGTACTGCAACGGATGTACTGCTCGTCGTTGAGTCAACAAACAGTTCTTTGCTTTGCGTTCACGATTTTTGGCCATGATCGTTTTATACGCATATTAGGATTTTTGCAGTTCTGAACTTTGGCTTTCTTTTGTATAGTCGAAAACACTATTCTAAGAAATCCTACACCATTTTACTCTTCCAATTGTTCGATCGTCAAAAATTGAATTTACAAAATTAGTCCAGTCTATAAAATCACTCGTTTACAACACTTACATACGATTGTCGATGAATTTTTATGATATAATTTATTTACCTATTGATATCTGAAGATTCAAGTTTATTTTCACGCATGAAAAAGGTATTCTGTCTTCTCGTTTTACCTGCACTCCATGTAAGCTACTGGTTACGTGCACACAGCCCATGAGGCATCCATTCGCTCTCGAGACTCGAGCGTCATTCGCGGCAAAGGAACTCGACCGCACTCGTGGCGACATCTGCGACCCGACCAGGGAACCCTCAAGTGAGAAAACAGCTATGGCGGAAGTAGCACGGACATGAACCATTTTAAAAATAGTTTGGATATTTTTTCAGAAAATTTTTGATTTCTCGATTGTTATTGATAGAAAAATACGTATTTAACAACTTCCTATTGAAGAGATACCGGCAAAATGTATACAAGCTTGATTCATGTATCGGCTAGTTTAGATTTGCAAAATGTTTCTTTTTATTTATCTTTTCGCTTTTTTATTGCATTTTTATTTCATTACTCATATAGTGAAATGACCACGGTCAAGATTGGAAGTTGATTAAATTTTGGATATATATATTTAAATCTCGTCATTTGGAATACAACCGTTGGTTAGATGTAAGAAACACAAACTGGACCTAAAGCACCAAATTTTTGATCCCACATTAAGTTTTGCCAAGTTCGTTGGTTTATAATATAATTGATAATCGTATTAGGAACATTATTTGATGTATTCTGATTGTTATCACAAGAATTGTGATGTATGTAATGATTGAAAAACTGAGAATACGAAAATAGAAAAGGACAGCGTTTTTCTTTGATTCTTCATCCGATTAGATCATTTTTCTTATTTTTGTATTGTTCTATTGCCTGTTCTATTTAGACTTGAAGCATTCATTTCCTCTGCTACTGCTCTCTGGCAAAGAAAAATTCAATGTCAATTGATTCTGTTGTACCTATATATCGGCATCGTTAAAAAGCAGAATCCTTTGAAAGCCGGTAACTCAATTGAAACTTATTTGTGTGTACTTTACTCGTTTATGATAAAAAGATAAAATTATGTTAACTTAATGAAATCGCCTTTGCATTTGAGAGGTATTGCAAAGCTCGTAAATTTCTTTCGCCATAGTCGAGTAGCTTTGAAATTTATGGTGAACACTTTATATTGAATACACTCACGCGAATATCTTCTTGTTTCCAGAATAATTGGACTCCATCCAAAGTTCCGCTGCTTTCATATAAACCTTATGCTTGATTAGGATAAGTCTTCTTTCAAGAAAATGCTATGAATATAGTGGTAATTTTGGACAGGTCTGTGTAGGATGCAGTTCCTATGCGAATCAGAGGATTTTTTTGTGAGTTTAATATCGCAATTTTTGGTCAACGTATCATATGAACATGTTATGAACTTTTATGTTCCAACCTGATTAACGATAATTCGGGCTCAATATCATTAAGTTTGCAGAAGGTTACGTTACACGAGAGCGATGGTGTGGCGTACACATCATTACGCAAGTTCAAGATCTTGGGCTAGAAACACATTGTAGTCTTTCTACGATAATATGGTGGGTTTTATTATAATAAAAAGATCAAGAGAACATTCGGATACCGAAAGTATTCAGAGATTAATTTTAGAACAAGAAAACCATGCGGAAATCGAGAATTGATTTATCTTACTCAATTTATATCAGCCTTCAAGAGTAGTGTTGAATAAATATATTGGTCATCTTTTTTCATTACTACTCACATTTAATTGCACTTTGAGCGTTTTATTTTCAAATTTCAAAATTTGACTTTCGAAATTCAATTTTTCTTCATATTAATTTCAACATCGTCGTTTGAAAATTAAATCTGAGCGCTTGCAAAACTTAGAATGCGTTTGATTTTTATAATTTATAAGTTAGTTGTCATAGCAGGTTGGTTGATCTTAACCTGCGGTTGTTCATTTTCCTGTTGAATTTTCGAAGCTTTGATAACTTCTATTGTAATGTTTTCTACCCTCGTACCTTTCAACTTTTTTGGCTCGAGCGATGCTCGGGTTATGATGGTATAACTAGATAAAAAAGTTTGGTCGCAGACTCAGTCGATTTTCAAGTTCAAGCAACTTCTCCAGAGCAATCTCTCAGAATGTGAATTTTGATCTGATATTTGTTTTATCGGTAAATACATTACTCTGAATAGGTGTAAACTTGATAAGTACTCAGGCATTATCAAGCTTTTTTATTTTCTTCAAATTTTTCCAACAAGTTTCTACATTTTAGAGAATTGAATTATGAAATGACAAAAGTTGGCTCCGTAAGACACATGTAGGATACCCAATGTGCCCAACTTGGATCATTTTGCTTTCTCAAAGAGAAAGCTTTGTAATGGGGCAAAAATCGACCCACCGAATCGGACCTCGGGACCTCGATTTTCGTAATCTACGGGTCGAAAAACATGGAAATCCAAAAGTGTCTGTATGTATATGTGTGTGTGTGTATGTATGTATGTATGTATGTATGTATGTGTGTAACGTTTTTTTTCGTCCACGATAACTCTCGAAGAAATGGTCCGATCTTCTTGAAATTTTGCACACCGGTTTGTTGTGGCAAGATCTATTACGAGTTCAATTTTCAGCAAAATCCGTTGGTTATTTCCTTAGCAACCGTTTCTAACGTGTTTTCTCACAAATCCTTATGAGTGCTCATTTGGGCAAGCCGGAAAACCAGTTTTAAGTCACACTCGATGGCCAAGGACACTGAATTGTTCTATTTTCTTCATAGCAACCGTTGTTTACTTCCCTAGCAACCGTTATGAAGGTTGGAGATTATTAATTTAAGACTTATTTCCATCATTTTCGACGGCAAAGGACAAAATCTTACCAATTAGCTCCTTAGCAACCGTTGTTCACCGCCCTAAATTGATGTAAATTTCGTTTCCAGTATTTTCAACGTACTATAGAGAAAATTGGGAAAATTTGGTGTCTTTTGCCGTCGAAAATGATCAGAATAGATTTTGAATTGATCATTTCCAACCTCAGCCGTCGAAAATGATCAAAATGAGTCTTCAAGTGTGCTAAATACGGACTTGAGGGCAGGGCGGATCGATTTTGACCGCTATTAAACCGTATGACAGTCACAAGATGAATTGATCGAAAAATTATGCAAGTCCAAATGTCTCGCATCGTGTAGAACCTAGAACCGTTTGCTTTGTTGCATTTGATCAAATAATAAGAGAGCCCGGGCAGACATCAACAGTCGCGACAAAGTTTGGTCAATTGAAAAAGAACGACACTTTACACAGTCACAAAGATACAAATTGAATTGATTAAATAATTTTTTTGCAATTTTTGAAAAATAGATGATACTATCTACGCTAGTGGAATGGTGAAAATACATGTTTGGGACGCGTTTGTGGGTGATGTTGAAGCCTCTTTGAGAAAGCATACTGTTAAGGCACTTGGCAGCGGTTTTTATTTGACTAGGACAATAAATTGGCTTATTAATTATCTTATGTTCCACCCCTGAATTTTTTTTTGCAAATTTGGCTATGTGAAAATTACAATTTCATAATTTTGCGAACGACATCTTACAGGACCTCTCTATTTCAAAATATTTTAGAAATCGTCGCTATAATCGTCTTTTCCTCATTTTATTTTATTTCAAATTTCTACTAAAGAGAAATGAGAATGATTACACTCATTTATTGTAATTTAGTTATCAGAGTGAAATAAGAAAATCACAAAAAAGCAGGCAAGGAATCTTCAAACTGTTGTAAAACAATGATTTCAAGTGCTAAATGAGCGAGGAAGCCACCGAAATTTTTCTTTTATTCCCAACATAACTGCAAACCGCCACGCCACTGGTGCCCAGAAAGCACCGGAAACCCGAAATATGGAAAAAGTGCCACATCGCAGTCACCTTACTTTGTCCATTGATACCACTGGTACTTTTTATATTATATATTTTGATTATCCATTCGCGGAATTACAAAATTTCATTTTTTTTCGGTACACTTAACTCTCGTGTCAATGTATAACCATTTGGACCAATCTAACAGACATTTAGTTGAACGGCTCGAACTAAAAATTCAAACATTGAATTCTTTTCATGCACTGAAAACTCGAAATAGTGATGAGTCTGATTTCCCAGTGGCTTGAGAGAAAATTTATCTGCAAAATTCAATTATTGTTGATATCGAGACGTGGATCCACAACTCGAACGAAGCGAGGCGAAATAACTTGGTTAAAATAAGCAAACCACGCTACGGTGTAAAAATCACCGGTTTATTTTCCAATCCCCGCGCTTTTTTTTCCCCCGTATCCGCTGCGAACCTCGGGTAAATCTCGGTTCTCCGCAGACTTTTCCACCGCATGAAACTTCAGAACCAAGAGAGCGCGGCTGCTTGCAACAGTGTAAATAGAACAAAAAAAGAAACACGCGCAGCGGTAAAAAACAGGCACAGCCAGGCACGGATAGAAAAATACAGATATGGTATATACGAGGGCGGAAAAAGTGTGTAGCTGAGATACACACAGCAGCAGTGTAAACAGGCTCGGGAAACAGGCGAGGAGGATGAAGGGGAAAAAAGTCAGCGAAGAGAGAGAGAGCGAGAGAGAGTCGGATGCGACTCGCTGCGGCTGTTCATTTTGTGCGTTTTGCTTCCTTTCGCATTTGCCCCCGCTCGCTCGCTCGCTCGCTCGCGCGCGCGCAAGCTCCTAGGCACATTTTTAATTCCCATTGTTACCCATAGTCTTTTTACCCTCGGCTCTCTTTTCTCGTGGCGCGCAGAGTTACAAGTCGAATACTTGTGATTCGCTCCGCTAGTGATCCGAACGAGCCGCGGCGCTGGCCTCGCGGCTTCGTAAGCTCACCTTTTTGCGCGGCTAAAAGGAATGAGAATGAGTGTACGCGCAGTCCTTGGTGAATTGAAATGCAGGACTCATGCGGCTGGATCTGCAGGCAGTATTTTGAGCTTGGAGCGTGTGCTAAGCTTCTTCTCCCTCGTATCATTTTCAACTGTTAAATTACAGATCGTTATGAAATAGTATTTATGCACCTGAGCGAGGTTAAGCGATTTCGGTATACGTAAAACGTTTGCGACCCGAGCGTAGCGAGGGTGGTAGGTTTGCGCGTGCCGAAATAGAAGTGTCATTCTTTGCGAACGCCAGAGAGCAAGATTGACACTTTGCTCCCGCTGGGAGGAAAAGAATATATCAAGGCGCAAGATGGGCTTTAGCTTTGACACTTTGAGTTGGATAAGAAAACAAATTCAAACGTTTAGTTTCTTTGTAAATTTGCAGTAACCATGAAAAGTTTTTTAATTTAGCGTTCAAGGGCACTAATTGAAATATTTCGCTAGATTGGCTGAATTATGTTTTTGCATGGAACAGAATAAAACGTTGGTTGGGCATTATATCGATGCATGTCCAGGCAAAGAAAAACCCATTTCAAGTGACAAAAAGCACATTCCGTGAAAAATCATAATTCCAGTTTGTTCAAGAAATTCATAATATTAACACAGTAAAGAATTTAAAGATTTGCATAAGGACCTTTCTTATCCAAAATTATTCAAATATTCAAAAGGAAAAAAAATTCAAGGTGAAACAGGTCTTTCCTGTTTTTATTTTTAAGTCGCATTCGCGGGAAACGTATATTTTTCGACGAATTTTGACCAACATATTCGGATTCTTCGAGGAAAGATACACAAGCATACATGTCATTCTATTACTTGTATAGCGAGCTCAAGAAAACCCACGTCAAATGTGTTTTTGAACGCTTTTAAAATAAATGCTCAATTTATACATGAGATTGTCAATTGTCAATTGTTATAATTGAACTATATTGGATTTAGAATTAGATTTGGCATAAATCAAAACTAAATCGAGCATAAACAGGACTTAAATCATGCGGAAACCATGTCCAGTGAACTTTATCCATGTAAATATATTGTTCAAAATAACTCAAAAATTATGGTTTTCTCGGTAAACGTATATATTTAAGCAGCGTAACCCGTTTTTTTGCCCGCTGATTGAATACATCAGTGGCTTGTCAATTTTTACAGCCCTGCGTGATAAATGCATCTATAGTCTTTACTGGTACAGATAAGAATTAAATTAGATACAATTGAATAAATCAGATTGCGAAATTGATTAGATTCGACATGGTGAGAGTATTGAAATATTTGGAACATTAAAAAAAATCGTTATACAATATAGCGAAGGATCGATACGTGCGTCATAACCCCGATTAACAATCATAAACGATGAGTCATTCTGAGATTATTTCAGATCACCTGATACAGAACATCAGCTGATCGGGCTATGTATGCGTTTACCGTGAACGTATAAAATAAGGAGCTGTCGATAAAATTCGATTAGGGCCACTGCAGTGACAAGACGGGTCCTGACGCGCTCGCCGCAAGAAATTTACCGGGTTCATAAGAACTGTACGGTGTTTATGCCTTGATTGTGCCATTCCGTTTCTGATTAAAATTCACACACGGTAATCCGCTCGTATTTTTCATTGATCGATCAGGTCTTACATTAATCGAGTAAAGGGCGTGTCGGTACCGAATTATAGAACTATGCGAAATCATGAGAAATTTCGTTCACGAGAATAATGAGTCTTGACAACGGCTGTCACTCGTCATCCGGTAGCCTCTACACCAGACCTCGATCCTCGAGGAATGAAGTCGCGATACCGGCACAATACATATATTTAGCCTGAAACCAACGCGACGTAGTTTCCTCCAGGACTCTCTCCCTTCATAGACTGCATATTATACCGAGGCGCCACAATGCTATCTCTTTCTCTCTCTCTCGAGCGCGCGCGCGTGCATTCTCTCGGCGCCGCGAGTCGTCTCGTTCCAATTAACCAGCTCTCATTACGCAGGGACGACGAGGCGCTCATGTATATATGTGTGTCTATGTGTGTGTGTGCGCGCGCGCAAGCTCGCGCTTAATGAGACCACCGATGCGGCCTTCTGCAGCCGAGCTGCTGCTGCTGCTGCTGCTGCTGTATACCCGCGCACGCCCACGTGCTGTTTAAATGCATTGCCCACTCCTCGCTGTCCGAGTGAATTTCATTTGCTCGGTGATTGGAACCGAACCGTGTTGGACCGCGAGTTTGCTATGTACGCCGAATACCAAATTTACTCGACTCGACTGCTCTGATGATTCCTCAGTTTGAATCAGCTGTATTTCATCTATGTTCTCTGGGGCAGATGGTAATGTCGCCTCTGTCCAGATATGTGCAAGCATTCTTTCGACCCTGTTTTCGAGGAGTGGACAACAATTTTGCGGGCTTAATAAAGATGTTTGAAGGCAAGAAAAAATGGATTTTCATTTCCATTTAGATTACGAAATGGCGTGGTGACAGCGGGTCAATAGAGAACGGCTCTTTTTGCTTTCTCAAAGAGAAAGCTTTGTAACGGGGTAAAAATCGACCCACCGAATCGGACTTCGGGACCTCGATTTTCGTAATCTACGGGTCGAAAAACATGGAAATCCGAAAATGTCTGTATGTATGTACGTACGTGCACTTTTTTGTCGTACGATAACTTTCGAAGAAATTGTCCGATCGTCCTGAAATTTTGCACACAGGTTAGTCGCTACAAAATCTCGGTCGAGTTCAATTTTCAGCCAAATCCGTTGTTTATTTCTCTAGCAACCGTTGCTAACGTGTTTTTGATAAAAGCTCCAAAAATCATCATCAATGCACGATGGGTCTCCAATTCTTTCGACGATCGATGAGAATCGATAAGACATTCATTTTGGAACAACCATTGTTTATTCTCCTTAGCAACCGTTGCTATGGAGATACAAAATTCAGCTTCAGACTGACTTTTTTTGTCGTACGATGACTTTGGAAGGAATAGTCCGATCGTCCTGAAATTTTGCACACAGGTCGGTCTCCGAAAGATGTGAACTGAGTTCGGTGTTTAGTAGCATCCGTTGTTTATTTCCATGGCAACCGTTGCTATCGTGTTTTTGATAAGTTCCCACATAATTCATGATAAATGATCATTTGGCTTTGTATATTTATGGGATTCTATAAGAATCAAAGAGACATTTCCCGTAGAAACCATTGTTGATGTCTCTAGCAACCATTATTTATATCCCTTGCAACCGTAACTAGGGAATGGAAAAAGTCAGTTGGAGGTCCATTTTTGGAACTGTTGATGACTAAGAAGTAAGAACATCGAAGCTCAGACGTTTACCATAACAGCTGTTGTTTAAGTCCTTAACAACCGTTACTATGGAGTGGAAAAAGTCAGTTTGAAGTCCATTTTTGGAACTGTTGATGACTAAGAAGTAAGAACATCGAAGCTCCGACATTTACCATAGCAACCGTTGTTTACGTCCTTAGCAACCGTTACTATGGAGTGGGAAAAGTCAGTTTGAAGTCCATTTTTGGAACTGTTGATGACTAAGAAGTAAGAACATCGAAGCTCGGATATTTACCATAGCAACCGTTGTTTACGTCCTCAGCAACCGTGACTATGGAGTGGAGGAAATAATTTAGAGGTTCATTTTGCTTTCTCAAAGAGTGGTGATTAATGCAAATTGAGGTTCAATTGCAATACTTTGAGAAAGCATACTGCTGAGGCACTTGGCAGCGGTTTTTTAGGAGGTAAACGGTGCGCGCCGAGGGGCGACTCACTGCAGTACTCCCAAGTTCACTTTTTGGTATTCCCAGGTACTCCATATTAAAAATAGTACTTCCTTTGAAATTACATAGATAGGCGGGTCTAGAGCAGGTCCGCGGCACAAAATCTTGTCGGCAATACAGAATAATGAGGAAAAAAACATTTTGACCGATCGCTAACGCTCACACCAACTTGTTACAGCTCGTTTTCTCCATTTTTTCACCAATTCCGATTCTTAAGCTAATTTCGCTCAAGTGAATGCGAATTTTTTTAATACCCTCAGACTAGGTCAACAAAATCAAGCGACATACCATTAGATTCCTTGGCATTCCATCTACATCATCTAATTTTTTTTTTCGTCATACGTCCTGTTTATCAACCGTTCCGATAGGTTTTCGTTATTTTTCTCAAATGTACCCAATATGCGCCACCCCCCAAGTCATGAACCATTGGTTTTTCTCTCGAATTTATGTGGCTTACTATAGGAAATTGCACACCTTTTAGGTCATCAATACCGCTGAAATTTTGTGAGATGGTTCATGAGTTCTTTAACAGCTTATATCTCTAGCCATGAAGTCTAACGTTTTCATTTGCAGGAGCTATTCTGTCAATTCATTCGATTTTATACATTTACAGTATATCTATATTTATGGATTTTCGTATATATAGATATACTGTTCATACTCAAAATCCAATATGTTTGACAGGATATCTTCGGGAAAACAAAACGTTAGACTGTATGACTCGAAATATAAGCTATTAGGCTACCCTAAAACAATCTCACAAAGTTTCTTTGAAATGAATAGTCATTTTAGCCAATTTTTACCCCTATTTTAGTTAATATAGTGTCAAGAGTAGTCAAAAGTGTCCCATTCATTTTTGCCTCAGAGGTCATTTTCAGGGTGTAAATTAAGGTTGAAAATACCTTTGAAAATGCAAAAACAGCAAAATCAGCAACTTTGCCTATTTATTAAACAGGGTTAAAGTGCTCGAAAAAATCTGAGAAAATTCTGGGAATTCGGCATGATGCCCTAGAACTTACAAAATAAATTTGAGCCAAATCTAATTTTTTCATGTTCGATCCCACAGAGAATTGCCCATATATATATATATATAGGTATATGCCTATATACCAAGTATATATATACTTGGTATTCCCTGATACTCCTTAGTATTCCTTAGTATTCCCCTGGTACTCCTTAATATTCCTCAGTAGTCCACGGTATTCCCTCGTACTCCATGGTACTCCATGGTATTCTTTAGTATTCTCTGACGGAAAATTTTAGTGAGTCACCCCTCGGTGCGCGCAGTAGCGATATCCGCACAGCGCCATGATACGGTAACCATTTTTTCTCTCGTGTTTGCAGCTATTGTGGTACTTTGGCTTTTTAAAAAAATATTGATTTTAGCAAATTTGATTCAGGATTCAACTTTTCATCCGGTTTTTCTTTTTAAATAAAAAACTGGTTCTGGTGGTTTATAAAAACTGCTGCTAACTGCATTAACAGTATGCTCTCTCAAAGAGGCTTCGTGTGGAAATTATAATGCCAATGAGAGATGTTTCCCGCCATCGACAGATGAGCCTCAAACTAATCGACCGCTATTCCGTAGCAATGATTTATAGAGATATAAAAAATGGTCGCTAGGGATGTCAACAATTGTTGCGGCAGTAAATACGAATATTCGGTGTTTTTCGACCTCAAAAGTACTGGAATTGAACTTCAGCTCGATATTAGCTAGGGACGTAAACAACCGTTGCTTAAGAAAAACGAGGTTTCTGTGTCATTAACCATCAATGAGTAAACTACTTCTTCCTTTCTCGTCGCAACCGTTACTAGAGATGTAATCGGCGGTCGCTAAGGATTTCAACAATAGTTGCTACGGGAACTGTTTCATTGATTCTCGTCGATCCTCGTGTGTATTCAGACCCCAACATTTACAAATAGTTATAGGGAACTTCTCAAGAACGCGTAAACAACGGTGTCTAGAGAAATAAATAACGAATTTCGTTGAACAAAAAACTCGGGCTACAACTTTCCACGACTGACCTGTGTGCAAAATTTCAAAAAGATCGGACGATTTATCCGAAAGTAATCGCGCGCCAAAAACTGCAGCGTTACATACACCCGTGTGGACGTACAAACAGACATATTTGGAATTCCATGTTTTTCAACCCGTAGATTACGGATTTAAAGGTCCCAAACTCCAATTCGAAAGTTCAACATTTTTTCCCGTCACAAAGCTTTTTCTTTGAGAAAGCAAAAATGTAATTATTCACTTAAGCTACCACAGCAATTCATGCACATGAGAAGCTACAGTGAGAATTTCACATATACGTCAGTTACGAAATGCAGTTCCGAGATAACACGTTTGAAGTTTTATTTCAACCTTTGAGACCATTGAAAGGGTTTCGGGAAATAGATTTTGAATATATTAAGAATATTTTTTACTGATATAAGGGTGATGAAATATTGTTTTGTTTAAAGCCAATAAATAAAAGTAGAAACTTTTTTTTGAAATTAAAAGGGAAATTTGTATTAATACTATTTTTGCTATAAAAGTGCATCATTAATAATTATTTTTCCCAGAATTTAGAAATGATCTTTTCTTTAATTCTGATATAAAATTGATTGTTTTGATTATTGTTGAAACAACGACATGGTTGTACACTGTCTGGATTTGAATTACATACTTGTTGAAAAAAGTCTGGAATAGTCCGAATAGAGTAAAAATATTTGATTTTAGTAATAATGCACATTTGCTTTGGAACGGAATTTCCTCCATAAGGGTTATTAGTGTGAACACATCATGGGTATTCATGAAATATCCGATAATTAAGCACATACAAAACATGCGTTGGGCTACTACTGGAAAATCAATGCAATTGCTAGCATAATTTCATGAAATTGATGGATAGATTATAAACAATTGATACATCCGGAGTGTGAATCATCAAGCCAAAAGTTCGCACATAATTACGATATGTCAAAGTGAACCTTATGGAACAACCAGGCATATTTCCTACTTTACCTTGAGATTTTTTCTTATTTTTCAAATATCTGTTATTCGAAATGTTCCAAAAAAACTTTTCTTGTATAATCTTCTCGTACAATGCTGCGTTGCTCAACAGAAGAATCGTGTAAAATTTGAGTTTGACAGCTTGTCAGGAAGTGGGTTGAAATCGGTAACAAAGTTCCGACCATCCCGCCAAGTGACCGACAGAGCGCAAGCGCAAGTTGAATGCGAGGGTATAAAAATTGGTTAGCAACCGAGCTGTTAGCGGCTTTGGTCAGCACTTTCGGAGGAGAATTGAAGTTTTTCACTCTCAATTAGGATAACCGATCTAAGTTTTCAATTTTCAGGATACTAATTTTGGAAGAAAGAGGTTTACTCAGTGATTGATAATTTTAAGTACGTATATCAGTTTGTGAATTATGAACACATGAAAATGCTCTTATCCACCAAATGCCTTCCTGATCAACATAGTTTGGGCGATTCGAATACTGATTACGATGAATTTATTTTTCTTCTGTTAAATTTAGACATAAGAAGAATCATCAGGCTATAATGTAATCGCAGTATTCCACAGCACTACTATTACTCTGCTATAAATGAGTTTTCCCCGTCGACCAATATTTATTTCGACGACAGCGTATCGACGAATCCGTGCACACCGGCCATATCCTCCGCAGCAGCAGCAATTCGTATACATCTGCGCAACTCGCGGCTGTACATAATCCATTGTGTGTTGGCCCGTCGCGTGTCGCTCTCTTCACTCCTGTGCTCTCGGATACGGTGGCATCCGACTCGTGATGTTTGCGGGGGGTCCGGGGCGTCGAGAGCCGCGAGAATAGTATCTCTGCTCGTTTCGCTCGTTGCCTTTCCCTCCATCTGTCAGTGTGTTTGCGTGTGTGTGTGTGTCTCATATACTGGAGCCTCGAGCGGCCGGTGTACATTGTCCTTTGTGGCCCGAGCAGCTCAATTCCCATTGGACGCAAGCGTCGCCTGCGAGCCACGCCCCGCGCGCACCGACCCGGCCGCGGCTCTACAATCACCTACACGTACGCTCGCTCGCACACACATTTGCTCTGTGTTTCGCTCGCGCTCGCTCCTCGCGACCCTCATTCTCGCGAAAGACGACACGGACGCACACACAGCAAGGAATTGCCCAGAGCAATTCGTGCAGTGTGTATGTATATATATACACGATACAACAGCGCCCTCATCTCTTTGCTTCGCACTGGCTCATCCTCGGTGCAAACGAGATTTCCCTCGTGCAGCTGACAATTTTTTTTTCACTCCTGCGCGTTGGCTGTTTGAAAGATTCCTCTCGCTTCGACGCAGTTACAATGTTGAATGGCTGAAGAGTTATGGTCATTTTTTTGCCTAGAAAATTGTTTCTCCCTCGCGTCGAAATGTTTGCTTATCGAGAGTGATTTTTAATTTGATCTTATTTCGTGGTATTAGCATAATATAGGTATTGATCTGAAGATTCGCGGGAATTCATTTTTTCTAAAATTCAATATGGAAAGGAACGTTTACATTAAAGATATCTTAAATTTCAAATTTTTTTATTCGGACTCTGAGAACTATTTCAATAAGATTGAATTATTCTGAGTCAATCCTACTGTTGGGCCATTTTGTCACTCATTCTTTGTATGGAAAACCATTGCGTAATTTTAATCATCTCACAAACAATTGACAATGGGAATTATTTGCGATGAATCATATGAAGCTTCATCCACAATTTCTTCCTACACACATATTTATGAGCTCTTCCCGAATTTATTCCAAAAAATAATTATTGACAATAAAAAATATTGACATCTGAGCAGTATTTACATTGAAAAGAACTTATAAAGATGATGATTAATGTGCATCATCTCAAAAATTTGTAAAGGTTGCGTTTGCGAGTGTCATAATATACCCAATGTGAAATTAGAGCATAAAGATACAAAAGAGAAAAAAAAGATTGTGTGTGCAGGTAACTTTTTCGTGCAGATGTTGTTTTGTCTACCTTTCACCTTTCACATGACTTTTCTTTTCAAGGTAAATCTTATATTGTTATACATTAATTTCTATAAGACTTGCTTATTAATCAGCATGCTTTTCATGGCTATATATTGTCTAAAATCAATTTCAGCCCTTCACGGAATTCTTTTCACGGTCCTCGATATTTTTTAGTCAATGATCATTCACCTAGAACAGTATCTATTATTACCAAACTCAACCCATTCGATATGCGTCTTGAATCGGCGAAACTTGTAAAATAACGTAATGAACCGGGACGGGAGTGCGGTCTTTGTTTTTCGCTTGATCGACTATTCGTGCGTATATTCGAGGGAATCCGTGAACGAGACGAAGAATCGAAGTGGGAAGTGAGTGAAGGTTCGAGAGAGGCCGGGAGAGAAAGAACGAATCGAGAAAGGCTGATGAGTTTTTCGAGTGGCAGCAACTTCGAGGTTGGAGTTTGTCGCTGTACCAGCATCCAACTCACGCACGGCGTACACATCGTGCCGTAGTAGGCGTATCTCGCAAAGGGGGATGAAAACGAGGGATTGTGAAAAAAAAAAATAGGAAGTGGAAAAGCGAACGAGGGTCCGAAGGCAAAGCCACTCCACTCCTCACTCGTTCTAGACTCCTTCCTCTCTCTCTTTCTCTCTCACTCTCTGTCTCTCCGTCTCTCCGTCTCCCTTTCTCCCTTCTCTTTCCCTCATTACGTGTGAGCGTCTTTCGGTCCGAGAGCACTTTTTCACCCAAAATCCCTACTGGTACTCACTTTTCGCCAGTACGCCCTCTTCTTATCCGTATATAGAGCTTTATTTCATGTGGTCCAGTGCTTTCTTTCGTTTTAGAATTTTTGTTGTTGTTATTAGTTCGGGTAGAACAGCACGCTTATAAGGATATTTCTTTTTTTTTCTCTCATTCCAATATGCATTGAAAATTTATTTTGATGCCTGTGATCTATCGAAAAGCTCAGCTCATAAAAAGTTATTTTCGTCATGTAACTATAGAAGGATGGGATAATGATCAAGATATCCACTGGTTATGGGAATCCTAATGCTCTCATAATATTGATTTAGATCTGTATACAATTTATTGATTAATTTGGATAGCCCATTGTGTGTGATAATGCCACGCGTGTCGGCTATGACGCATCGTCTATTTCTGGCCTAATAACGTAATCGATTTAATAATTTCTCTTAAATTTTATATTACTTTGATTTTTTTTCAGTTCTCTCGGGCGATCCTCCAAAACATAAATGAATATACAAATGTATTCATTCATTGTTTAATTTAATGAAATATTCCTGTCTAGCTTAGTTTGATATATTATCTCTCTTCAGATCTTTTCCCTCTAATCCATCTAAGAATAGTGATGGTCTGGATAAAATTAAAATGTAGGTTTCAAAAAATATTATCGTCAATGAAATTCAAGAACAATAATTGAAATATGGGGAAGTGTGGATGTAAATTGCGGTGAGCACTACAAATATATCATCTCTTAAATGAGTTTGGTTATTATTCTTGCAGTTGTGGTTGACTGAGGTGAATATTTTGAAGTACTGAAGAGGTGTGTCCAAATTTCCCAAAGAACATTTCCAAATAAATCTGAAAATATGTCATCCTCTTTGAACACAAATCTGCAATTAGTTTTTGAGGTGTGTATACAATATTAAAAGCAAATATCACAAATATCACAGTATCAGATGCACAAATATCCAGATTTTTCATATCAATCGTTGTTTTGTAGTTCCCAATTCGTGAAGAAAGTTATGGTTCACTTTGTGCACGAAAAAAGGGAGTTAAACCATCTCTTTTTGGACAAATCAGGAAGTTATGTATAAAGACATTGTTTCTTCTAAAGATATGTAATATACTAAAATTGTCACCGCGTTAAATTTCGATATTATAAAAACGTGAAATACACCTTGCTGATTAAAATATGAATTTTTAGTCCTTTGTTTCGGTATAGTGACTCATGCAAAAAAAATGACTCATAGCATTTTCCAGCGTGTAATGTTCCAGAGAAAGTTTCTTCATGTTTCGAAAGCTTTTTTGTTCACCGAGATTTTCCAAAGAAGCTTCGAGTTCCTTCTTCGCACAACTCAATTTACCCAAGTGGTGCAAAAAAATAATTTCCTTCACAACAAAGAATCTCCATGAAAAACTGCGCGTAAGAAACATTTTTCAATATATCGCACTAGAAATATAATCCAGCAGTTTATTGCCTGTATAACAATAAACAACACTAAACGCTCGTATAATATTTGAAACCATTGCAAAGACGAAACGGGACACCCTCCGCACTTAACGTACATCGTTAATGTACAGTAGGCGTTGAAATATTTATACGTTACAGTATACTGTATACAGAAGAGAATGCTAGGTGCGAAGAGGCCGCGAATTAAAATCTGGCTCGTATAAAAATGACGGGGGTCGAGAGATGACTCGGCGGCTGTGAGCAGCGTATATATGTATATATATATATATATATAGAGAGAGAGAGAGAGAGAGAGAGAGAGGAGAGAGAGAGAGAGAGAGTCGATTGCGCTGCGTCGGCGCGATCTCACGGACGAATGAGCGAAATCCCGGCCGTATTATAAGTTTTAATGCGCTCCCGCGGGAGGACTCGGTTATATGCGCTCGCGGAGAGCAGCAGCTGCTGCCGGCGGCGTAGAATTGAAACCCGCGTCGAGTCCCCAGAGACATTTCCGATTCCCTCCGAACTGCCGCCCGCTAAATGCGCGAATTAGAGCCCCTCGTTGTTAATTCATTTCTTTTTGCATTTTCGATCGGTCAGATGGAAGTTCGATCGGGCTCTCGCGCGTCTGGTGTATGTTTTATATTACTCCAGTGCAATTAGCTTAAAAATCGCCAATATTTGACTATAACGACGAGGGGAGATTTTTATTATTGATTCGTGAAGAGGGAGTAGTGGAGAATATACATACATCCGAAAGGACAGCTGTTGAGCTTGCGTTTGTTTATAGCAGCACCTTGAATGTCGTCAAAAACAGTTTTTCTGCTATAACAAAACGTCGTAGTGTCCAAATCAAAAAAAGTTGTTGATAAAAGTTGTAGGCGCTATCATTACGAACATTTTAAGAAAAATTTCATCGAAATCGGTTGAAAATTTCTTTTGTAAATTGCAAAAAACAGCCCAAATTCAACGATTTTGCAATAATTATTGTTGAACAGAAAATAGGTAATATCGACATTATAACTATGCGAAAGTTTAGCATAAAGTATGCTGAATCTACGATTAAAATTTGGTTCCAAAATATTCAATAGTTTTTGAGATTTTTCAATTTGTTGTTACAACTAGGCTTTTTTCAGCAATAAACAAAGGGAGGTTTTTTTAATAGTTCAATAATAAAAGTCGGCTCATTTGAAAGATATACATTTCTACTATCTGATTCAATCATGATTCGACAGATAAATGTATTTCCCGATTGTTTAAAATAGCTCTGAAAATGGTATACCTATTGTTGTTATAAACAAATTGAATAACTTGATGAATTTTGATCGCATTATATTGTGATATAGATCAATCGAAATCTGAGACTTTGGCCGTTGAATTACGGGGTCCTAGAGTTTGCTACGTTAATTTGGAGCCGAGATAGGTTTTTTTTTTAAAAAAATCACAACTCCTTAGTTTATAGGTATTAAGCAACAAAATTTGAGTTATGGACAGGAGAATACTTTAAGTTTTATTGGGATGTATTGTCATTTTCATCTCACGCAGATGATATGGACAATAATCAACAAAAGAAATAGCACTTGTGCGCGGTGCAGCCAGCTGGTCCGTGAGGGGGCCGAAGTGGGGGGCAGCCGCCCGCCGCGCGCTTCGGCGCGCGCTCGGCCAAAACTTGCTCGAGCCGCTTCCCGCGATGTGAGCTGTCAATATCTCGGCTTCTATACATCCGATTTTGATGATTTTTTTTTTGACTTGGGGTAGCTCGGTGAGCTGAATACAAATTCATGAACAAAATTTATGAAAGTTACTTAGCAAGCATAGGAAATGGAAAACATGTGCACAGATAATTATTTATCATTATTTTTACCATTAATTATTGCAGGTACGTATTTTTTTTATTAATTTTTCTCATCATTATAAACAATGATAATATAATCAGTCATTTTTTCCAATATTTTATTGATCAAACATTTTTACAAATATACAATGTAAATTGCTTATGATGTTGCTTATATTCAAACGTAAAATTATTTTAATCTGCGATTTTTTTCTCGTGTAACGCCCTCATTCTCATAATCCTTACAGTCACTCTCATTCAATTCATCATTATCATCATCATCATCATCATCATCATCTTCGACTACATCATCATCATTCACATTTCCTAATGCACTCTCAACATTTTCAAAATTCAAATTTTGGGGCTCGGGCCCCGCAGGTATAAATCCCAAAGAGGCTAACTCAAGCAATTTCTGTACTATAGTCTATAGACGCTTGTAACTTTCAAATTTAGTTTCACTGTATGTATGTCTGCAGAGACTTGAAATAACTTTCATAAAAAAATTAAGTTTATTCTAAGAATATTGGAATACGTGTAAGATTTGTTTAATAAACATTCGAAAAAATGACTGATTATATTATCATTGTTTATAATGATGAGAAAAATTAATAAAAAAAATACGGACCTGCAATAATTAATGGTAAAAATAATGATAAATAATTATCTGTGTACATGTTTTCCATTTCCTATGCTTGCTAAGTAACTTTCATAAATTTTGTTTATGAATTTGTAATCAGCTCACCGAGCTACCCCAAGTCAAAAAAAAAATCATCAAAATCAGATGTATAGAAGCCGAGATATTGACAGCTCACATCGCGGGAAGCAGCTCGAGCAAGTTTTGGCCGAGCGCGCGCCGAAGCGCGCGGCGGGCGGCTGCCCCCCACTTCGGCCCCCTCACGGACCAGCTGGCTGCACCGCGCACAAGTGCTATTTCTTTCGTTGATTATTGTCCATATCATCTGCGTGAGATGAATATGACAATACATCCCAATAAAACTTAAAGTATTCTCCTGTCCATAACTCAAATTTTGTTGCTTAATACCTATAAACTGAGGAGTTGTGATTTTTTTAAAAAAAAAACCTATCTCGGCTCCAAATTAACGTAGCAAACTCTAGGACCCCGTAATTCAACGGCCAAAGTCTCAGCTTTCGATTGATCTATATCACAATATATTGCGATCAAAATTCATCGAGTTATTCAATTTGTTTATAACAACAATAGGTATACCATTTTCAGAGCTATTTTAAACAATCGGGAAATACATTTATCTGTCGAATCATGATTGAATTAGATAGTAGAAATGTATATCTTTCAAATGAGCCGACTTTTATTATTGAACTATTAAAAAAACCTCCCTTTGTTTATTGCTGAAAAAAGCCTAGTTGTAACAACAAATTGAAAAATCTCAAAAACTATTGAATATTTTGGAACCAAATTTTAATCGTAGATTCAGCATACTTTATGCTAAACTTTCGCATAGTTATAATGTCGATATTACCTATTTTCTGTTCAACAATAATTATTGCAAAATCGTTGAATTTGGGCTGTTTTTTGCAATTTACAAAAGAAATTTTCAACCGATTTCGATAAAATTTTTCTTAAAATGTTCGTAATGACAGCGCCTACAACTTTTATCAACAACTTTTTTTGATTCGGACACTACGACGTTTGTTATAGCAGAAAAACTGTTTTTGACGACATTCAAGGTGCTGCTATAAACAAACGCAAGCTCAACAGCTGTCCTTTCGGATGTATATATATTCTCCACCACTCTCTCTTCACGAATCAATAATAAAATCTCCCCTCGTCGAAATCGTTACCCGAATGTGCTTATTTCACTGGAGTATATATTCATACGCTTAATCTCGTCGAGTACAACTTTCGCGCTGATTACCCATAGCGCCGTTTTTGGCCAGATGAATTTGACCATATATATTCCTGTCTGAATTTGCATGTGCATAGAATAGCGGATAGAGAAAAATGAAATGCGATATCGTACGAAAATATTCTGGTAAAAATAGCATTAGCTATGTCCAAAGTTGTTGACTCTTCGCCAGTGCATGAACCTTTGGAGCAAAAGAAATAGGATGATGGAAGTGGTTGAATATGATATGTCGGGATGTCCCGGCATGTTTCCGACGAGATGAATTTTCATATTAGATCTTCTATTGACTCGCACTAATCAAGTTGAGTATATTTTGGCGCCACAATATCCGAATAAAACCCACCCAACTTGAACAACAATGAATATTTATTCATCAGGCTTAATCAGGAGGGTGCTGATTCGAATCCAGCCCAGGGAGCGTGAATTTTTTCTCTCGCAATCTCACTTTTAAATAAATTTGGGATGGTACACTAAGCCTGATGAATAAATATTTAACCCACTAGAACAGTTGATAAAATGAACGCATGAAAAATAAATTGGAGTATGATGGTGAAATGCTGAGTCATTTTTTTATTTTTTTTATAAACAATCTGGCGTGAACGTTCGCGACCTGTCGAAGCGTTATTTCTTTCCACAGATCTGTAGAGGCGCGGATACAAAGGGTAGGAAACATTGGATTCACCTCCCTTGTTGCATCTCTTGGCACTGGTACTTTCGATTCTCGATCTCGAGATCGAAACGAAAAAAAAATTTTCAACGAACGATTCTTGTTGCTCGAAAATTCGCGACCATTCCCTATTTATTAGTGTCGGGGCCGAACGTGTACAACGTACGTGTCCCGAAGCGGTACGATGTTTTGCCACATCAAAACGAATCCCGTGCGAGCGCGCGTATCCAAATGAATTCAATACGCGCGCGCGTCCCCCGATGAAAGTGTTGATACGAGCTCCATTAAAATCCGCTCGTGCATGGGGCAGACGAGAGGCGCAGTCTCAATCGTCCGGCAACATCTGTCCAGCGGCTCATTCAGCGAAACTGAATCATCCGAGCGCCGCTTTGAAAAAGCGATCCGACCGACCTCAGCCTCCGGCCAAACACTTTTTTTTTTCAACCGGTCCTTGTGGATCAGCCACAGCCGAGGTGCAAGACAAGACACTCGTCGACCATGCGCGGCAATGGTTATATATCCTACCTGGTAATCTAGAACGGTCTCTTTATCCCATTGCGGGGCGCGTGAAAGAATACGCGCATGAATGGACGAATCTCGTTTCCATTGGCTACTGTGCTGCATTCATGCGAGCTTCGCGCATTTTCAATTCAAATAATTAATTTGTCCTTTTTGTTCGTGTTTATCTTTCCAAAGTGGGGTATCGAAATGAAAGTCAAATTGATCACTTCCATTCAAGAGGGTCGTTCTATACTGTCATTTCATCCCAAATTGTTTATCCGTAGATTATTCATTAAAAAAAACACGACTTTTTCAAATTTCACATTCAAATCTTGACTGCCAAATATCCCAGCAACCAAATAAAATACGATATCTTCTTCAGGTACTTATTAATTCATCTCAATTGTTGAGTAAGTTGACTAGCTTATTCTATATCTTTTCTTTAGTATTGCCTTTTTCAATTTCGCCCGCGCTCTCTATCCGACTCCAGTCGGTGTGTCGGTGTGTCAGTGGTCTAGTCATCCACGCAATACGAATTTCAATAACCCCTACGAACATTCTGAATCGCGGGTTCAGAAAATAAAATCATGACATAGAATGTTATTAAGTTCTTTGACAAAACTCTTCGTTTCAAAACAATTTCAGTAAAATCGTCTCTTCCATGCTTTTTTTGCAAATGTATTATTACAATTATTCATGTTTAATCAGGGCGACATTGTTCATTTTCTGTAGTTCATGTTACCCCTTGGTATGACCCTGAAAACTCTAGAGGAGACACTGTGAAGCTCCAGGGGGAAGTACTATACGGAGGCGTACTCTGATTACCGGTCTGTTAAATTGCGAGATTTCGTAATTAAACGGGAAATCCTCTGAATTTGAGTTTGCCGACAACAATTCTTGCGATATAATCAACGCCGATGAAGCGAAAAGAGGGAGAAAGAGGGAGAGGGGGGCGAGGGTATATAGGGAGTTTCTTTGAGTGTGTTTACGCAATAGCTGCTGCTGCGCTGCTACTGGTGCCAGCTCGCTTTTGTCCATCGAGCGATGAGCGGCATTGTCTGGGGGGAACCTCTGCGCTCGCGGGCTCGCGCGGCCTGTTTACCAAATAGATCGCTGCTCTCTCGCTTACTTTTTCATCCGGCTCGTGATGTACTTTTGTGCTTTTATGACGGAGAGCCTCTTCCTCTTTTGTTCTTTGCGCGACGAGCCCGGGCGGCGAGAGAGGGAGAGAAAGAGAGAAGCTGTCGGAGAGCAGATAAACGCACGCGCGCGCAACACCGAATCCTCGGCCTTTTGATGTCGTTCTCGTACCTGCCTGGCCCCGGTTGTACATATACGTACACGTGTATACATACGTGCGCATATGAGATTCTTCGTATGCACGGCCGAGTGAAGTTCGCGGCTTTTCATTCAGCCGAGAGAAAGAGAGTAGTCTCCAGCCTCATTTTTGATTGCGCTCTTTTCACCCGGAGGTGTAAAGCTGCTCGCCCCGGCTGTCGGATCCCGCGAGGGTGCTTTCGTGTCGGAGGAAACGCTTTGGTTGGAGCGCGACGGTTGGGAGAAATTTAAAAAAAAAAACGCCATTTCGTCCCGACACCCGCGCTGGTGGAGCCTCGAAACTTCGATCATCTTCTCTGATGATGTTCTCGACACTCAATCTACTTCCGATAGTCGATTCCTAAACGACGAAATAGAACGAAAGAAAAGGAGCGGTCGGGACAGTGATACGGACGTCGCGAGCAACGGCGACGCTTCTTTCGACGCTCGAAAAAAGTCCCACAATCGTGCGACGTGGGAACGAGAAGGTCGCATCTTCCTTTTCTGCATCTGTAATCTCGATCTAGGCGAGCCGATCGTCGGGGGACTCGTCGAATCGAATTGTACGGTCGGAGCCGCGGGCGAAGATAGCGAGGCCGAGATAGAGCCCGCGCCCGGTGGACAATGCGCGCCACTTTTCCGCCCATTCTCTCCCACTGACGGGGGGAGGGGGTCGCCAGCTACGAATCCGTTTCGATTTCGAATCGGCCAGCGGCGGAAACGTTATACCCGCTCCGGGGGCAAAAGCGATACTTTTTCCTGCGCTTCGATCTGGCGTGTCTTTCTCCCGCCGAGGGAGTGGAACACTTTTGTGGTTTTCTCCCGCCTGACGAAAATGGAATGGAGAGATAGAGAGAGCGAGAGCGAGAGAGCGAGGGCAGCCTGGAGTGAAACGCGATGCGCGAGAGATGCGCCTCGATTCGCGGGATTCTCGGGGAGGTTAACAAAGCCCGTTTTTTACCCCTCGATGAGTCCGTTGTGTTATGCCTTTTCTCTCCTTCTCTCTCGCTTCTCTTTCACGGATGGCGAGATAGTGCGAGCGGGTGGTCGGAGGGAGGGAGGGGGGAGAACGCGAAATGTTCTGATTTTTTTTTCCTTTCCTTCCGGGATCGTGATTTTTCTGAGAAAACTCCTCGTCGCTGCTTTTGTTGGGTGCCATGCGTACGTGTGATGAGTGCCGGGCTCGCCCGCCAGTGTACAACCGTATACCCACACCGCCCAAGGATAGATTAACATTTTTCTCTCGCTTGGGAAAATATGCGTGTACTGTCTGGATGCGCGCGAGTGCGGGGGTATACGCGTGTGCTTTACAACGCGAGCTCGTTATCCCATTGCCGAAGAGAGGCAGGCAAACGCATCTTGTAATGGGTTTCCCCGGAAGCTGCTGCTGATTCGGTAGCTGCGTCGTAATCTCTGAATTTTAAATAGCGATAATCCATTGTTTATTAGTGAATATTGCATGGTTGATCGAATGATGCCGAATGTTGACTTGAAACATCAATAAAATGTCAGTTGGAGGTTGAAGTTGAAAAATTGTTAAAATCCTGTGACTCGTTACCAACCAGTAAAGATGAACACTTATTGCGATTTGTGTTCATTAATATGATACATAAATGTCCAGCTTACAAGGGAAAGAGGAATTATTACATTTTGTGAAAATTCTTCCTATTTGCCTTTCAATCAGTGAAAAGACTACCATTTATCAGTGGCAATTGCATATCTGATGAATTATAGTAAATATTCGCTTGAAAATCAGTAACATTTTCATTATCAATTGATAATTTCGTCATACAAGCAAGTAACTAGCGAGAGAATCATTGGTATTCTTCGTATAGCACGGTATAAATCATCATTATCGATGATGTAAGTAACTCTTAACTACACGGGATAATCTGGGAAACCTTTGTACGCTAAAGCCACCGAGTGCAACCTAGCTTTGGAAATTTATTGGATTCTTCATTAGCGCTCATTAGATCTATTAGTGCAGATGCTCGCACATAACGTTTAATACTCAAACGGTAAATACTGGTGTAAAATTGATAATTCAAAGCTATTTGCACGAGTTATTCTGTGCATTGTGCCATGCTTATATTTCGCTATATGTAGCTTCGGTATTCCGATAAACCAGCTACGCCATTCGATAGTACAACTCGTAATAAGTAAATTAGTTTGAATTTCACTTCGAGTGATGTTTCATTGACTGTCCGTGGATGCGACCACAGAGACCAATACTCCAGTGTACCATGTTGATTTATTTCTATAACAATGCAAATTTTCCTTGTACAATTGTAGCTATTAAGACAACTAATGCTTTGTCGAATAGAGCTCATTCACTCAGATATTCATTCTGGCTTCTCGTATCGATGGAAAGTTTAAAACGGTAATAATCTAATTCTCACGAAACGAGATTTTCCTCGATATGCTGTGTAACATTCCTTCGAACCTCAATACTTTTGCTTTGTAAATTTAGCCATACACAATAACGTTCCAACAATTTTCTGTCTATTTATAAAAAAATCAAGCAATCGGAGTAGATGAACTGGAAGCGCAAATTCCGTAACAATTTACGACAATATAGAATTGCGATTTTACCTACAGCTCAAGTGTAGAATTCTCCTTCCCCCAAGAAAACCAATTGCCCTTTTTCAATTGCACAAAACGGAATAGTAACATACTGGAGAAGTCTTATTCCATCCAGCTTACGGAAGCAGCCAGCTCCATTTCGAAATTTCCAAAGCCGGGGGGGTCGGGGAGCGATGGTCGCAGTGACAGAAGCGACGCGCTTGACGACGACGCGAGCGCGCGTGTGTGCGTGAGCCAGAAAGGGAGGAAGGACGCCCATAGGCGCCATTGGAGTGGCCATATTTACCGGGCAGCCGGTGTTAGAGGCAGCGGCGGCGGCGGCGGCTCTCCGTAGGGGGTCCGTCGCTCGAGCGCGCGCGACCCCGGGCAAGCGACGTAAGTGGTGCTCGCTGCTTCCCTTCCCTACCCCCCCCCCCCCCCCTCCGCCTGCTCCTCTAACCCCCTCACGGTACAGTACCCGACAAAAACTTGCGTATTCGCGCGTCGCTTTTCCCTTTTACCCTTGTTTTCGACGGAGAAATTTCGTAATAATTGTATATACCCCGCGTTGGATGTTGTATAAGCGAGTTTTTAATGAATTCATTTGATACTGACGAAGCATTTATCTTTCGTACGGTGAATTATCTCGTCGAAGGTAAAATGATGGTCGGATCTTCTTTACATATAAAGAGATGATATAAGAGTTTTATCAAATATAATTCTTTTGAGAATGGTATTTCGTGCGACAAGTGCGTTAAGTGAGTTGCTCATCAAAACGCACGGATCCACTAACGCGCCGTAAAATTTACGTTCTTTCACTTGTACGGGGTTTTTCTATCCATGGTACTTTGCTCGGAAAGTGGTAT
Source organism: Aphelinus atriplicis (assembly GCA_020882685.1). NCBI lineage: Eukaryota > Metazoa > Arthropoda > Insecta > Hymenoptera > Aphelinidae > Aphelinus > Aphelinus atriplicis. The sequence goes on from CM037073.1 coordinate 96,616,154, forward strand.
ATCATCTACTACACATTCTTTTATTTGATCATTTATTTTAAAGTTTTTCAAATCAAAACACTTTTGGAATTAGTGCTACACTATTCTCATAATTAAGGTTCTCAAAGATTAAAGTTATAAAAATGTTAACTACTCGAGATAATCTAGCTTAACTTCTTGTTAGTCTACTTAATTCAGCGATCAGTCATTGAAGATAATTTTCACGCCTTGTACTATTGAAAATTGAATCATTTGACAGGATAATTTTATTGATACTATTGGAAGCAGGTTAATATTGAAATAATTCTCTTTGCTTTATTTCATTATTAGTCGCTCGGCTCGGTATTTGTCTGTCGATGTTGAAATGGGTGGAACTTTGTAATTGCATTTTGACCCACTTTCCAATATGCTATAAGCTTGAAATTCGCACGTACGCAAATTCCCGTTGTCTAAAAAGTGCCTGCCAACAAAAAAACAGCCTTTACAAAAATACACGAAAAGAGACACGTAGCGCACATGTTCTTTGCGAAAAAAGAAGATTTTTCCAAACATGTTTCCACGCAAGAGACCATGAAAATATCCTGGACGCTTGTCGCGTTATCCCACAGGAACATATTGATCGAAAACACGTTTTCCCCGTGAAAGTGTGCCTCTTTAAAATATATTTTTCATCCATACTCTTGTGTATACATCGGTCGCATCACAAGCCCTCATCGGCCCGAGCGCTGCACCGCGGCTCACGGTAGCAATTGTAATTTCGCTCTATACGCTACAGCTAATCTCCGAATTTCCCACGGTGCAACAATACAGCATTCCGAGAAATCCCGAAAAGTTAAAGAGATATGCGGTGCATACATCCGGTGCGCGATTCGACGGACAGAGGAAATTTCGCCGGGTATCTCTCCTCGGAGCGCCATGCGCGCGGCAATGCATATTTGACGGGGGGCGCGCGCAATAGGAAAAGCCGGGCTTATCCTCGAGCTGGAGCTACGAGAAGTCTCACTCAACCGTATATATACGCGCGGCACACCTATATACAGCAGCAGCAGCAGCAACGAACGGGGCGCACTCTCGAGCCTCGTGAATTATTCGGGGGCCTGCGCGGCTCGGAACACACGAGAGGTACAGAGCGAGTTTGGCATTAGCGCGCGCGGGCTTGGGCGCTTCGATGCATATCTGGTGTCGTGCTTTCTTATCGTTAGGAGCGAGAGGCTCGTTACGGAGGCCACTTGGCTCGCCTCCTCCTGCCTGCAGCAGTCAGACGTAGGCCCGTCGCGTATACACACACGGTATATATGTAACGAGCTGGCTCCCTCAATTGCCCTGGCTGCACGTCGAGTGCGGCTCTCGGCAAATGAGTCGCCGCCGCCGCCGCGATTCAGTCCTTTCAGCTGTGCACCTTTGACGCGCGCCAACGCCTGTGATGAAATTTTCATTCGGATCTAGCCCGGAGATTATGTGTACACGTGCGAAATGCTAATGGGCTCTCCGGACGAATGAGAGTCTGGCCCGACGCTTTTTTATGTCTCTTGCTCGCCCGGATTCGAGCTCGGCCGCGCGCGGGCATTTGCCCCGGCGGTCCAAGGCACACGGCCCGGCTACGTGTGCGCTTTACCACCGGCCGCCGCGTCGAAAAGTGCGAGCGAGTGTTGATTTTCGACAGGCCCGCCACGCGAGCGCGCGATGGCTTTTCAGAGCAATTTGGGAAGCGGATCGACCCGGCGCGGTTGGACAGGGAAGTTGAAAATTCAATGCACAATTCGCTTGGGGCCGCACGATATGTAACACACTGGAAGTCCTAAGAGGATTGCCTCGACGTCCGTCACGCCTGTACCTTCAGATCGACGTTGCACCGCTGATAATTTACTACTCCGACAGTATTATTAATTCATCAAAGAAGTTTTGTTATCCGAATGAACTGGTGCAACGCGGAAATTGACCGGGGATAGTGAGCGATATATCGACCCTTTGATCCCGTCGCTTCGTATCATTTTCATTATCACGATTTGCATGTGCAGCTCTTTTCCCTCCCTCGAATTGAATTCAGGAGTGAGAGACTATACGGCCATAACCACACTATTAGGATTATGATTCTAACGAAATGAATTGCATTCTGCATAATATTACGTAGCAAGAAAAAGCGCAAGTTTATGATTTAAACGACAATAAAATCCAAGACCTTATCTTTGGAGTTGTATCATTCATTTATTTCCACCTCAACTATGATTGATTCAATAACTGGTGAAAATCATGATCAATTCAGTTCCTATTGAAAATCCATTATTTATATGGAAATAGCTTTCTCAAATTGATTTTCAGGAAAGCGCGTCAATTCGATGAATACGATCACACATAAGAAATTCTTTCTAAAACCATCGGATCGTTTCAAAATCAGATTTCACCCGTCGCATCCCTGCGATCAATTCCACTCGAGTCAATTCATCTCGATATTCGTCCCGTTGAATCGAGGTGTCTCATTAGCCCGAGTCGCCATTCGCTCGAGTGCGATAATTTCCTCAACAACTTCAAAAATCGGCGCGGCGTCGACGCCGATCAAAATCGGATCGCTCGCGGAAACTGCATCGGGGCAGAAATCGCGTTTCGAAGCCTATGTATATACTGGGTCGCGCCCGGCCGGTGTCTCACGAGCGGTACATCTAAAAGGGGATCCGCCGAGGCGAAATCGCCCATACTTGCCGGGATGACGATTCGGCGGGCCTTTGTGCGGTGCCGCTCGCCCTCGGTGAAACCGATACGGCCGGGCAACACGAGTTTTGATGCCTAATGAATTGACCGGCGCGGCCCGCCACCCATCGCACCGGCCCAAGCAACGCGTATTAATTACAACCGGGCCACGTGCTTTTTGATTTTCACGCTCGATCACTCGGCCGACCGGCGAACTCCTTCCGACAACGAGTCTTCGGTTGGCAGCACATCTTTCGAGGCAGTTCGGTCGTCAAGAACGTGCAGTACGTGTTTAACGATGTTGAATTCACGATCATCACCAGAGTAGAAGTGTCTAGACGATTTGTTGAAAATATATTATACTCTTCCGCTGAAAAATGAAATGATTAGGCAGATATGACGACGTGCAATAACTCGTATTCACTATTTGTTGAACGTTTCATGTGAGGCGAAATAAATCTTCCGAGATTTGAAAAACTCGATATAAAAGTGAAAAATATCACGAATATGTTAGATACTTACCAGGAAATCACTTGGTATTTGGATGTCCGACCCTTTGTGAATATCAGATTGTCATACATTTTCATACAAAGAATGGATAAATGTGTAACATTACACTCATCTCAAACAAATTTGACGTTAGCTGACGAACGATTGCAAACTCACTAATTTGGGCATCGAACTACCTAAAAAAGCTTCGGTTGAATGTGGACTCCTGGTTATCTTTGAATCGCCAATCTCACCTTTTCCAAGCTGGATTTTTAATTTACTTCGGGGCAGATTTACAGGAGAGCTTGGATGATTTCCCGACCCAACTTGCGAGTGCAGTCGAAGGCCAATCGAGCATATGCAGAGGATTGCGCGCAGCAGTGGCGCGTTGCACGTATATACATCCAACCAGGCGGCGGCCGAATAATCGATACGTCACTCATAGGGCTCGGTTCGGGTTTGAAGAAAAGGTCCGCAGACGCGCCCACAGGGAAAAAACAATGTGCCGCGACGGCGGCGGCTGGGGCGTAAACAGCGGAAAAAGTTGCATTCGCCCGGGTTCGGGCCGCTCTCGAATTACGCGTCTCGATAGCCAGACGTTCGAACCGGCAAACAAAGGCGCCAATGCATCGGCCGGAAATTAGCGATGCAGCAGCAGCAGCAGCAGCCGCCGGCCAATCAAAGTCAGACGCGCGTGCAGGCCATTATGCGCGCGCCAGGATACGGCTGCGGCGCGGCGCGTCGCTCGCGGCCATTGTTCCCCCGGCGCTGTTTGGGGTGTCGCGATACGCGCTCGTGTGTGTATCAACGTACGTGTGTACGCTATGTATGGCGCCCGTCGTCGGGCCACACTTGGACCGCTGCTGCAGGCACCAGACACGTGCTGCTGCTGCTGGGCCGAGAGACGCCACGAATAGAGGGTGTGCGCTCGCCACGATGACTCTGGCCAGCCCTAGCCGTGATTTTCAATCCCGACTACACAATGGCGCCCACTCGAAATCCCATTCGACGCGCCGAGCGTTAGTTGATTTGTCCTCGTCGCTCGCGTCGATTGCGACGAGTTGCTATGTGTGTATACTCGCGTTGACGAGCGTTTGACTTTGATCGACCTTTCTCGACCATCGTGTCACGGCGACGCGCGAATCGTTTGCCATGTTCTCGGGCCTAGTGGTTTTGCAATGGAAAAATCAAGAATGGACGACTAGACGGAAAGCTCCGTACTGAGAGAAATATATTGTAATACTGCAAAATATAAAAAATATGTTTTTATAATGTAACGTTTAATTCATTCATCAAAAATCACAGTAAAAAGCTGAAAAATAGTCAACTTTACGATAATTTATGTAATAAACGTTATCATCAACTTTAACGATGCGATAATTGTAATATTTACTGAAAAAACAGTACTGTAACATATAAAATATAGTAAAACAACTGAATTTTTCGCTACTATGTTAAAATGGTAAGTTATCATAATCAGATTTTTCTCCGTGTGAGCATTCAGTATGCAAAAAATAAAAAACAATATAATAATGAGCAATGATATCTTGATTAACAAAAGATTTCATTAAGAAGTATTTGTATTGACAATAATTTATCCTATTCGAAATTCGATGAGACCAAACGGCACAAGGTATTTGTGTTGTATAGATGATAGTACGCTGAATCAGACAAAATTATTTTCCAAAAGGGAGTTTGACTTTTTATCAAATTTATTAGATCAATCCAAATGCTTCTCAGAGGCTAGATTATAATTGCGAACAGAAAATTCATTCTGGCGTTTGGTTACAAGCTTACAGTTTGCCTGCCGTCAATATTCATACGTGTTTATACACAGTGCTAAATTACTTAGAAACATTCAGTTATACACGACAAAATTTACAAACATACCCAGTGATAATCGTAATATTATTGGTAATGAACTGGCAATACGCTAATATAACTACGATTGAATGAACCCTGTCAAATTAATTTAGTTTATGTATGCGTCATCGCACGCGTGCGTATTTCGCAAAGTAACACTGGTATATGGTACAGCCTGCAACTGAAGAGTCGATTTTTCAAATCGCCAAACGTACCCATGAAGTACTCGTGAAGGCAGAATTGCGAAATTAATTTTTTTTTCCAACCCTGGCCTTCATTCAAATCCAACGAGTCTCTCGACACTCCGATGTATCGCGAGATTATAATCTCGCACACGACACGTCCAAAAAAAAAGAGCCGAAAAACTCCAACTCGCACAAGTGTAGACGAGCGAGGCTGCGTACGTTTCATACATATATATACGAACGTAAAGTGTATATAAGCGCGGTGAAAGCGGCTAGACGCTTGAAACCGGAGAAGCCGGCTAAGCGTGGGCGCGCGCGCTTGCCCGTTCGCCGCGCGCTGCGCGCGATTCCAAATTCAAAAGGCTAACTGTCGCTCGCTCGCGCCCGTCACTTCAATATCACCGCTTTGAATATGAATTTTCTCATCCCGCCGCAGTCAAGCCCGGGCTGAAAGGGCTTCGGACTTTGGCGCTTACGGCTTCTTCCATCCTCCCCACCTGCGACGTCTTTATCTTCTTCGCTTTTTCTCTCCCCCCCGTTCCCCCTTCGTGCCTTCGAGCGAGGAAATACATCTGTACACGTCTTCTGTCTTTGGCGGGATTTGACGATGTTTGACTTGACTCTCGCGCGTCTACGTACCCCCATGCGTTGTTAACACGCGTGTATAGGTATTTATGTTTCCAGCAATTAATCAGAAGAATTGCAATTTTTACTCTTCCCGATGATTGCGGAACTCCACTCGAGTAGTAGTAACAGTCCGTCATTAATGAGACCGGAATAGATAATTAATTTTTTTTAATTGTATTCTTGAACTGTTGTATATTTTTGAATAACCGAAGACAATTCGTTATCTCACTTGAAAAAATAAGCTCGACTGACTTTTATTTCTGTACCAAGAATGAAAATTTGGAAATTATTACATTATGTTTCAAAGTGAAACAATATGATTTTTTCTAGAGACACGTATAAAGATTTGGATTTCGATAGTCCTTTCAATCGTCAGGGGAACCATTTGCCCCAAGCTAAAATACAGTTGAAAAGTAGTCTCGAACGACTCGAATATATATTTGATTTAATTCCTCTATCAATCACCGTTTCGGCGTATATTTTAGTCAAAGTGCAGGAAACCTTGCGCCACGCGATGAGTATATTCGAAAGACAATCTGGAAAAAGTACATTTGATCCGCTAGAAAAGGATCAATTGGGCAAAAAGTGATAACTCACCCGTTCAAAGGAGCCACGCGTGCGCGAGCGCGCAAACAAGCGGATCCGAGTGATTGGAAAAATGGACGAGAAATAGGTGGAAAAAAGAGTGAGAGCGAGAGAGCTCGCGGGCGGACAATCGCGGGGGTATGCAGGCAGGTGCTCGATTCGGCGCCTATACAAAGCCTTCCATTTCGCGCACACAACAAGGCGCATCGACGCAATCGCGAAAAATACAAATAGCCAAAAGAGAAGCGAGGCCAAACGAACGGGAGGGAAAAGCTCGAGCGGGCAATTTCGAAAAGCCCACACCGCACCGCGAAACAAACACAGAGGCTCTGCCGCGTGCATAATTCACGGGGGCCCAAGGGTAAACCGAATCCAATTGCTCGGAGCGAAAGATTAAACTCGCGCGGCAGCGCCGAGTTTTCGGTGCGCGGCGGCGGCGATGCACCGCCCGCGGCCTGTTTGTACACCTGAGCTCGGGGTCACCGATATACACCCAAGATCAATACAACGCGCGTGAGCCTCTCCTCTCTCCCCTGCCCCCCTGCCCCCCCTCCCCACTACGTCCCGGGCATTATTCATCAACCTGGAAATCCTCTCGGGCTGCTGCGCCGCTGCCGGGCTATAACGAATTTTTTTTCCGGGCTGCGCTGGATTTGATATGATAGAGCAGAGAAACGTGGGAGATTGGGGCAGGATGGGGACCGTAACACTGTTCGCCCTCGGCACTCTCGACTAATTCAATTCTAATCGTATATCCCACTGCGAACGCAATCTGTCCGATGGAATAGAATCAACAGTATCTGAATTTTATCCATTGATCAACTTCATTAAGATTCTGAACTGATATTGAGATTATTATTTCTCGCTGTTCTACCTATCTCTGGCAGAAGTCTATCGTCTCGATTTATCAAAATACAGGAATTCACGTTCAATCGAATGTTGTTCTTCAAATATTTGTTCCCACGAGGAAATATTGAATATCATACCGTCGCGGTCGGGTGGCAACAACAGCGCAACTACCAGGTTTTATGCTGTAAAAGGTGATAACTCGTCTCTGTATTATTTGGTTATGTCTATTAGCTCCGGAGAACGAGTCAACCGTTTTTCGAGATATGTATGGTCAAAGATTTTTCATTTTGGAATGAATTCCCCAAACATCAGAGTGTCCGGAACTCTGAACTGTTGCGTTCTTCAATTCCTGACCGAGTTATCACGTTCTGTGACACGAAGCCGAGTTGTCACTATTTATAGCGTGGAACTGAGTTGCTGCGTCGTTGCTGCTACCCGATGATTTTTTTCTAAAAACCTAAAGAAAGTTTGAAAAACCGCAAGTACAGATTGAGATTAATTAGTTAGCAAGACTAGGATTTTTTTACGCGGGAGAAAAACATTTACACATGATTGTTGGCTTTATCAGTAAAGCTTGAATAACCTCCCGTACCTAATTTATCGTTTGATTTCCGGTTCGTTAAATCCGGTTCGCTTTTGTGGATTATATCCCTGGTAAATTCGGAACACGATAAAATGCTGGTAACTTTATCCGTCGATAAATATGATCAAACATCATTCGATTCAACCGCGTTTGCTGATAATGAACACATGCGAAATTCGCATTCATTCGAAGAATGAAATGAAATTACTCACGCCTTGATCGAAGTGAAATGTAAAATTTTAAAGCGCACCGCAAGAAATTCCAGAGAGAAGAATAAAAGTGTCGGAAGCGACGTGTGAAAACTGTACGTCTCGAGCAAATAGTAATATTTAATGTGAGTTGACCCGTTCAAGTTCTCGCTTCGAAGATACGCGAATAAACAGCCGAGATCGATAGGCTTATTCAAACGAGAAATTCGTTCAAACCCAGCGACGACCCATTCAACGCATTATATATGTATAGAACTCATATTCCTTTCCGCTCAACATGTTCAATTTCTCTATTTGCAATAGTACAAGAAGAAGAGCGAATCGGTGAAGTGTATTGTCATTTTATTTGAATCGTTTTAAGCGTCTACGGTACTTCTACGACGTCGCGTCGTCGAGTTTCGCGTTTGGAAATCTCAACAACGGGATTCGACAGTGAAAGCAGTAAAAACGAAATACAAGATAAGCCTCCTGTCTCTCCATTTAGCACATTTTACTCATCGAATTTTCCTTTGCGTTTATCGATATGATAATTATCAGAAACCCGAATACTCGATTTCGTGCGATGCTTCACGCGAAATCGTCCAGCAAACTTAGCGTACAACAATCAACACCTATCGTAACGCTCGTATCGCGACGAGGAGTTTCGAGATGGGTATATATAGGCAAGAAGAGCATCCTTTGTCTGTTCTGTGCAAATTTCGACCTTATATATATATACAACGCGCGGCAGCGGTAAAGTTTTTTAAAGATCCTGTCGTGCAGAAAGCAACGCGAAAATTTGCACGCCAAAGGCACACGCGAGCCGTGTAATTTTGTCGTGCGCGCAGAGGAGCCATCCGCAAAACCTCAACCCTCGCTGGCAAATTGAGTCTGCGATGCTGCGAGGACCGTCTCTCTCGCTCGCTCGAAAGAGGGGTGGCTCTGTGCTGTCGCCGAGCGGGCGCGCGCGTCTGTCCACCATATTGATCGGCGGCGGCCGCGTGCGTATACCTATGTACGGGCGCCCGGGCGCGACAGATAGCGAGAGAGAGAGAGAGAGAGAGAGAGGGATTTGGCTGGCGTTGGAGCCGACACTCGCGGGTGCCGGGGTTACCATGGCAACCCACCACCCTCGCTGTGAACAAGCCCTCCACGTCATATTGGCATAGTATATTCCCCACACCCCCACGCGCCACCCGCCGTCTAACGGGTGTGCCCCGCCAACTTTATTAGCGGCCATTTCTCTTTTGCCGATATACCGACGCGCCCACCTACGCGCGATTTTTCTTTTTTCCCCTCCTCTCTCTCTCTCTCTCTCTCTGATTTCGTTATACGCCTGCCGTGCACGCCAAAGCCCGCGGCCCCATGCAAATTGCTCCTTCCTTCCTCCTTTTTTTTCCTCCTCTTTTTTTTCCATTTTCCACGCCCGAGCTGGACCGAGGCCAGTTTCGAAAGGCTCTTTACGACTTTGACGCTTTTTTTCTTTTCTCTTTCACCCTCCCCTCGAATGGAATCGATCGGACGTAGCCTATTGTCGCGCCTGGAACTCGCGAAACTTTGCTACGAGTAGTCTTTCTTTCACGTACGAAAATATTCGACTCGACCCCTAGGCAGGCTATATGTGTCGGTCTAAAATGTGTCCTGTCGCTCGTCGAATCTATTTTTTTTCCGGAAACGAGGAAAATTTCACCCGAGTATTTTCGGTTATTTCGCTCACGGTTGGAATTTCTCTGCACTTCGGGATCTATTTCGTTTCTCGTGGATGCTTCCGACCAAAGCATTGTGCAGCGCGAGATAAAACGGTAAAACAACTATTTTGCGAAATTCATGATTTTCATGCCACGCCATTCAACGTGTTTGACACCTGAAATATCAAAACAATTTATTTTCTGAGGAATATAGATATTTATAGCAGCGTTAATTATTTTGGCGATTGATCAACAAACCGTTGAAGGTTTTGTCAATGAGCGTTTCCAACTGATGCAGAGATTACGAATCTGAAAGCCCCTGCAAGAGATTTGTATTCGCGTGTGGGTGTTTGGAAGTAATTGACGTTTGTTTTTTTTTCTTTTGACACAAAGAAAGTTATCGCGATACGATTCTGGTGTAAGTAGCGCACGTGTCCAGTATATTGCTACTTGAAAATTTGCTTTGTACGAAATCTCAGTTGTACCAGATAAGAATCAAACAACTCACGAGAGCCTTTGTCGTGTGGCAACGAGATACAATCATAGATCCTCGAGATTATATGGTTTCTCGTTGTTTTCACCCTGAATATAACCTTTCGTGAATAGTCATTTACGCTTCGGACAGAAAAAATTGGATCTGGTTTTTTCTCTTTTAGTGCCGACGAATTTGAAATATATTTTTCTGGCGTGGGGTATTGAATCGAGAATTTTCCTCACTTTCAGTGAATTCAACGGCTCCGTTGCCTCCTCGTTTATTCAGTACAGCTTTGCGCTTTCCATTTTCCGCTCATATACCCGGTGTACACGAAGTAGTGATACGACGAACCTCCCATGAAATCAGACTGAATTTCAATGCTTATTCGAAATTTCCCAACACGTATGATATTTATCTCTGTACATTGGTGAAAAGAACATGTCAAAAATGTATCAGTACAAATAATCAGTAAAGACCCACATTGTGGATTAATTTTCAAATATAATATACAGTTTAATCACAGCATGAGTAAATATTCTCTGGTTTCAGAGTCAATGTATTTTGAAATTAAAGGTTTTCAAATTTATAAATGCTAATTAACGATAAAGGTTAAATAAGGACTGTCCATGGAGAACAATTTCTAAAAATGTCATGAGTTTCAGAATTTCCATTACTTCAAACATTCTCTTAATCCATACAAGTCTTCACATTTTTCTAAACAACTGATGGAGAATCCATCGATGTTTCACTTTTAATAATTTTTCATAGATTTCGATTGGAAAGCGTTCAACGACACTCGCATGTGGTCGATCGGAGAAAAATAAATAATTTCGAATCTCTTCCAGGTACCGAAACGGGGAAAAGGGAAGTGTGTCGCAGTGTCGGGGAAAGATGAGAAACCCGTGCGTTTCGCTCTTATTCTCGTTATCCGCAAAGTAAGCCGTTGGCCAGCCGCAAATCCCATTGGCGGGGGGTGGCTCGATCGCGATAAGGCTGCTCGTGTGTACACGGGCCGGGGCCGATTAAAAAGCGGGGCCAGACGCAGCCGCGGACGCGCGCAAACACTCGCCCACGTCCATTTCGCCAAGGAAGAAGCTCCATTTTCTCGCAGCTTTCCACCCTTCGGTCTTGCAGCGCGTGTATGTGCGCCGAGAGAACGTCGGAAGAACGAGGAGGATGAGCCGGGGTAAACTAGAAAGAGGGTCGAGGGTAGACAAGCAAGTTGCCCAGTCTGGAGTGGGAAATTGCGAATTGTTGGGTAATTCAGACTCGAGAAGAAGAAGAAGAAGAAGCTTTTTGTGCTTCTATGCTCTCAAGTGACTGCGCTTTAGCACGAAAAATCGCGTTTAATGATTACGCGCCTAATGATCACGAAGCTGATGCGCAAAGTTGGAATTTAAAAGTGGAACTTTTACGGTATCAGGTGTGGATGAATAAGATAATGTCGTCTCGACTCTTACGCAAATTAATCGTGTCGGTAAACTGATGAATCGTAGTTGACAAGTGAATAATTTTTGACTTGTGCACGAAAGGATGGGTAGGAACAAATTTTCGAGTGGATTACAGTGAAATTTTAAATAGTTAACAATTACTATTTCATAGAGAATACTTACTATTTGATGGTGAAAATGACCTAACTGACAATTAAATAGTAATTAATATTATTTAAAATAATTAATATTTATAAAAATGACTAGTAATAGCAGTAGTAGTTGTCTTTTTTTAGTAACGCGAGGACATAAGGCCATTATGACACTTTTAACAGTAAAATTTGAGAAAAATTACGAAAAAAAGCCATTTTAATTTTCACTTCTTTCTTTGTAACTCTAATTAAATATTATCTGAAAGAAAGAATTTCTTTGGAAATAATTTGAACACGGTGAAATCTCGTACCCTGTGCTTGATTATCTATATTAATTAGCTCGACGTAGTTGATAGGATCATTTACTCATTAAGACTTTGCCTTTATCGGACAATATAATCATTTGGAATATAATTTAAAATATGACACTGTTAAAAGTTTCTTAATACCTCTCTATCTCTGCAATACTGCAAAGAAAAATAGTAATTTTTACAGTCTGATTTCTTTATGTATGAATACGTCACGGAGCTTTCTATTTGATACGCGTCTTCTTCCCCCGACTCCTTGACATTACTAGTGTTCGAGTTGAAAATGCCTATCAGTCGATGTGGGACGCGTGTCGAATTGTGCCGGTAGCAATTTCACGTTATCGTGGAGAAACTCGAGGGTACGAGCCGGCTTAAACCCGGCACTGCAGCGAGACAATTCGTCGGGGGCAATTCGAGAGGGCTCGCGAGGTAGACAGAGAGAGAGAGAGAGAGAGAGAGAGAGAAAGAGACGTGAACCGACGTCGAGCAGGAGTAAGATTAAAAGCCAAAGAAAGGGAGCAGAGATGCGCGCACAGAGGGACTGCGGAAGAGAGAGGCCGGGAAAGCAATAACGAGCGCAGAGCCAGAGTCGCGTCGTGCGACTCTACGCGGTCAAGAGTCGAGCTGACTCCGGCTGCTGCTGCTGCTGCTGGATTTCCGCCATTGGCTGCTCGCTGCACCGAGCCATTGTTTCCTATCCCATGTTTTTTTCCTTATTCTTCCGGCGCGCACCGAACCAGCGCCAGTTGGTCGCGCTCATCGAAGCGCTGAATGCAGTTCGCCGAGTTTGCTCGAAAAAGCCCGCGCGCACCCGGGGGCTGAGGGACGACGATAATCCGCGCGCGAGCTCGACTCAGTCGATATTCGACGCTCTTTTGTTTCATCAGCGAAACGCTAAGTGGAAACCGAAAATGAACAATATCACCGACCAGCCTCCAAACTTTGCCGCGGCTTTTCTCCCCGCATGTCGCGTTCCCTCGTATCGACGAAAATCAACCCCCCCCCCCCATATAGGTGCCTCGTATATCATTGCTCAATCGTTTTAATTCCTCCCTCTTCCTCCTCCTATTGCTTTTATTACTACTACGCGCTCTGGCGCTCCAGTGTTTCAACAGCGATTATCGAAAACGTCCCTCGTCTTCGCTTCAACATCGATCGTCGAGTTTTGAAAAAGGGAGAAAATATACCGCGATTATGTGAAATTTTTATACTCCCTACAGCTGCATTCGGTTGATTATGATCGTTTTTGATGGGATGGTGAGCCAACGATGAAATTTGTGCGTTTAGTTGGACACAACTTACATCGTACGAGATGAATTGAAAATAGTTGAAAACTACTATATTTATTCTTGAAATTTGCGATTAGCAATACAGGTAGATAATACAGGTCAACAAAATGTTGGGAAACTGTGGGTCTTTTTCGAAATTAATATTTTCGTCGAATCTGCATCCATGGTCATAATCAGCCACGTCAGGATTTCAAAGATATTTGATGTTATGTGCTCTAGAAGTGACGTTTATCAAGCTCTTTTTCAGGTTATTTACAGAACGTAATATTGTTTTTCAGGTTTTTTCTGTCTCTAGTATCTTTTAGTACTACTTTTTTTCTTCAACATGACCTTTTGAATGGTTCTGTACGATTTTTACCACAAAGTTATAGGTGTTTCCGTTCCCTAAATAATAATTTGGGATATAATTTCTTATAGTTACATTATTTCTAATAGATATCATTAGGGTCAATAAAAAAATGTGAAAAAATTTGTCTGGAGAGTATAACACCCCGAGGAAACAAAAGGTACTATTTAATCGAGTGAATTCGCTTCCAGAGTTATGCGATAATTTTTTCACTAACGAATAGTTAGTATATACTATTTTATCTATTTTGAAATTAGAGAGTATCAAGTTCAGAGTTCAAAAAGTTATAATATTATTCGGTGTCATTCTGACAGAGAAAAACTATTTTTGAACCCTTTCTTTTCATCTCATTGTCCGTGATGTCTGTCTGTCGGTGCGGACGAGATGGCCTGTCGAGTTCTGTGATCCATAGACCTTTTTTCCCCATTTATAAAATTATTCTCTTGGAGAATTTCAAATTTCAGATAATTATTCCCGAGCGAGTGTCATCCGTGTAACCGTTCAACAGTTGCTCGGCGTTTTCAATTTCACGATCGTGAAAAATTTTTCAAAAAAATCTTTCTACTCAAGTATACCAAAGAGAAGGAACGTAGAATCTGATCTGACAACCCGGAACTCGATAACTCCAAGGAAAAAAGCGCGAACCATGTAGTATTTATAGTTCGTCCCACCCAGTCGTCGAATCGAATTATTTCCCGCGTCTCCAGCTCGTTTGCAGAAGCGTATTTTCAATTATCATTTTCTTCTCCCCAAAAAAACTCGCGCGCAATACCTCCCGTAAATAAGGAGTGAAAAAGCGAGTTTGTTTTGCCTTCGCTCGTAGTTGAGGACAGGTCAGATGGCAGTGGGTCTCTCCCGAGGGGGAGGGGTCGGAGGATAGGACGGGAGCAACGGCGCTATCAAGCTCGCGCAACGTAAAAATAAAAGCCGCCGCTCGCGAGCAGGCGGAGCGGCCATGGCTTGCGCGCAGATAAAAATGACGGCTCTCGTCCGTGCATCCAGCTCTCGAGTGTCTCTCTCTCTCTCTCTCTCCTGGCTGCAGCTTGAAAAGGCAAAAACGAAAGAAGGGCTGGGAAGAGAGGGAGAAAGAGGGATATAGGGGAGTCTCTCGCCGAGCAAGACTCGCTCGCGCTGCAAAAAAGCCGCCCTCCCCAGAGCAAGAAAAGAGAGTGAAGCTCGCGAGTCTCCTCTCTGTGAAAGGGAAGGATAGGAAAGAAAGCAAGAGCAGCAGCAGCAGCAGCAGCAGCAGCTGCATAGAAAATTTCCCTCTCGCTCGCTCCGTTCTGCCCGTCTTTTCTTCTCATTACTGGGGTGCGCGCGCGCTCGCGCTCCCCTTTCTCGCTCGGGGGCGTCTAATAATGTCGCCAGCCAGGCGACGCTCGCTGCAGCGCGCGGCAAAATGAGCGCTCCCTCTGTGTACTCTCTTCGCCTGTCTGCCTTCCTTTCTTTTCCTCTCCTTTTTTCCCTTTTTATCCTGCCGCCAGCAGCTTTTCTCTCCCGCCCGCCCGATCCTCCGCCCCCCCACCCGCCCCGCACGCCGTAATTTCCAAGTGAGCCTGTGCGAGAACGCCCCGGCTTTCTCCCCGCGCGCGCTCGTGTTGCGCCGGAGCTTTTCGCCGCCCGAAAGCGCGCCGTCGAGCTTTAATTGGCAACTGCAGCTCCGAGCGCAGAAAGAGAAGTTTCGGACGAGGAACAATGTCTCGGAGGGATGACAAGCTCGATCCTCGCGGTAATTCATGCTCTTTGGGGGCTCCGGGGATTGGGAGGAGGGGACACGAGGCCATTTTTTCATCAAGCTGGAAAAACTGGTCGACGGCTGACCGTCTCGTTGTTGATTCGTTTTCGATGCCGCGACGAAAGACAGTTTCATTCGATTGAATCAAAGAGAAAATAGTATCTGTTCATGGGAGATGTTACACAGTAAAGATTGTTACAATTAGTTGAACGTTATATCTAATAGTTAGAAGATTGAGAGCTAATATGTTGTATACAAGCGTATACTTGGAAATGATATCTTTACTAATCGAGGCACTGATAAAATATTTTTAGCTCGAAGGGGACGTGTTCAACCAAACGCGTATTTCAGTTTATGTTTGCGTGCGCAAAGTGCGTGATTCTCACATGACTCTGAGTAGCTGACTGGAAGAGACACATCTTCGATCATTCACGTCTCTTCGGTTCACTTTGCTGTTTGATCGACGAACTTCTCACCCAAGCAAGAATCACAATCTTTGCGCAGTCATTGCATAATGTACTATTAGTTATTATACTCAGAAACCACCATTTCCCAACGATGAATTTCACGTTTTCAGTTTTCGGTAGATATTAGAATTACAGATCACGATTGAATTGAGCCATTAAGCTTTACTATTCACACTTGTGCTTCTAGCGTATCACCATGAAATTTTGCATTCCGTACCCGGATTTGCATTCACAAAGTTTTCGGACAGGGACAGTAGTATCCGGTTGGTTTTACGGCATTGAATATTTTCGCTTCATTTGGTGAATATTCATAACTTTGATGTTTATTCATCAAACCACAAAATTCAAGTGATCACGTGTAACGAAGCTTTGGCGTCCCTTTCACTTTGTGATATTTCCATTCCCCGACAAATATTTGCGGAACTGCACCGAGAGAACTTTGAGTTAATTAAGGATCTCACAGTAAACGTTTGTCCGCGAGTGAGATAACCCGACTTTTCGCAGGTGACGCCGATCAACATTTATCAGTAGCTCCTCAATTTTCACGGTTCTACACGGTAAACGCTTATAATTCAAATGAGAGGCTATGAAACGGAACTGATTGAATTCGATTAGATTCGACTTGGTAAGAGTGATCGATAAAAATATTACGGTTTCCAGTGAAGGATAAATACGGGATAACCATTTTGAAGGTTATTCCACCGACGAATCATCTTGAGGCTTAATGTCGGACGGTTGACTAACTATATATCATGCTTTGACCGTTCAGAACCGTAAAAATTGAGGGGCTGTAGCGATAAAATGCCATGTACCACCAGTGAAAAGTAGGGTTATGACGCTCGCTTACACACGTTTACCGGAGAAATCTTGATTTTCGAGTTTACATGCACCCTAATCATTAACTCGAAAGTTTCCTCGGTGTACGCGTAGCAAAGTTCAATATTATCAATGATTGATAACGTTATATTTCGCAGGTATCGAATACATTATCATATCGAAGCGCATTTTATTGTGAGAATTCGCGAATAATCCATTTTAATCGGAGTAATGGGCAACGGATTTTTGCCCGACAAATGAATTGCCGGCGCGTATGAGCTACATTTGGGAAAAAGACGTAACTGCAGGGAGGAGCATTAGGGAACGACGTCCAAAATAGAATCCGTAAAAGTTGGCGCGGGCGCGCGCGGCTCATCCCCGAGAATTAAATGCCGTCGGTTATCCTAGGGGCGAGCGCTCGCGCGCTAGGGACGGCTTTTTATTTGATTCGAGAGCGAGAGAGACGGGGAGATGCGACAGGCGAGATATAGAGTTGCGCGCGGGGAGGCTCTGGCAACTCGCGAGGGTTTGAAAGGCTGATATTCCATCACCGGGGAATAGAAATCAGAGGCCCTCAAGGGGGAGCCGGAATTAAAATGGCTGTCATGCGCAGCGAGCGACGCCGAGCGCGTTTCTCTCCTCACTTTTCGCTCGTTCGCGTGTCCTATATATATATACACACGCGATCTCGCTCGCCCGATGGGCTGCAAAAATATTTTCCTCTCCGTCGCTGTGTATTTTCAGACAAGCGCGCGCGCGTGAAAGGACGGCGCTACGTTTTAAATTAATCGCGTTGATTCCGATGACTATGGTGATTGATTTTTCCAGATGAACATTATCGTTGATTATCGAATGGAGTTTCGTGATTGGAGAATGCGTAATCAATCGATATATCGAAGGTTGTTGAAAACATTTTGTGGAGACTAATATTTTTACTGTATTTGTTTCGTCATCAACCTCCGCAATCGTTGATCGCAACGATTTTGAAGCTCGCGAACTATACGCGCTCGATCATATTGTCTCGTTTCCTGAGTGTGATGCTATAGATATTTTGTGATTTCTCTTTCAATTACTCGATAACTTTTATTTTTCAACATTTAATTCATCCAATATCACGATTGGAGAGCCGCAGCGGATTACGCAACCGACATCTGCATATAACTGTGATTGGTTTCTGTTTAGTTTCAAGCATTTCACTCAGAAAGAATATGCGTCAACGGATATGTAAGATACTCTCTCGAATCACACGACAATCGGGGTATAGAAAATGTCCCTCCGAAATCCCCCCAAGTCTCCTGTAAAAAGCATCGGGTCGTAGTTGCACACACTCCGACTGCCCCGTCCCGCCAAACTCGCGCGTTACTACTTACTTGTCACTGCTTCTTCCCTCTCTCCCTCTTCAGCCGAGCGAGGCGCAGCCAATCGAGCTCGCGCCAGAGACACGTCGCCGTCGGCGCGGCGGCTGCGGGAGCAAAAAATACAGCAGCTAATCTCGCGCGTGAGCTCTCGGGGGGCAAGGGAGGGGTTTTGAAATGAAAATGACAATGAGTCTGCCGGCGGAGGGTGCGATCCGACCAATCGGCTGCAGCTCCGGGCCCGCCCGCCTTTTGTCGCGCTCGAGCCCTGCTGCTTAATGAAATTCTTCGAACGCCACCGCCGCCGCCTGGTATTTAATCACGGATCGAATGCTGCTCCGCTTCGCCACGACGGTTCCCTCTGCTCTTTTGTCTCTCTGCTACATGTCACCCCTGCGGCTCCGGGCGTTATTACCCGGCGCCCGATGCAGACGCGATGGACGCGTCGAGGGTGGAGCGAGCTTTTCGGATTAAACCGTCAGTCCGGAGTGCGGTACGGCAGGGGGGTGGGACTCGGGGCAAATCGTCGCTTCGAATCGAGCACGATTCCACAGCTATATCATTATTTCGCGATACTGGGCTATAGGTTTCGAGCTCGAGGGCCCGACATACATGCATACATTACGGCATTCGTTATTTCGGCTTCTATTGTGCAAATCTAGTTTGCAAGTGAATAGAGCATTTTCGGAAACAACTACGATACTCTTAAGAGAAATCGAAAAATATTAAAGAAAAATTATATTTTATCCGAATTGTACAATTGATAATACTTCTCGGCAGCGATTAATTATTGATCTCTGAAAACCGGGTTTAGGTGAGGCCTGGAATTCTCGAGGGCCCTTGAAACTTGTTTCTATCTGAAGTTGAAAAGCTTCACGAGCTATTAGTGTATTTTCTTTTTCTTAAATGTATTTCTCTGAAAAATACTGCGTTACATGGTTGTTCTTATAGTTTGTCCAACATCATGCTGCCTTTAATATTTTTTCGGATTTAAGATGGTCCCACTATTTTATATTATAATCGTCCATGAGAAATCCTCTAATTCTAATTGATGCAATTCGGTTTTCTTGGTCAGTAATATGCAAGTCGATTCGAACTCGCACTGAAATAGTATTCCATTCATTTATCTATACAATCACATTTTATGACTAATACGATACACGGAAATAATATTATCCTTTAGAACTGTTATTTAAAGATAAAATATTGATTTAAATTTTAATACTGAAAATTAATGATCTCATGTTGAATTCTCTCGCTTGTTTCATGCAAATTCTACATCTATGCAGAAAATTTTTGGTAATAATAAATGTGAGAATATCGCGTAACACACAAGCTCCTTACGATTGTTTTTATTTATATTGAATATGAACGTATTATTCTCGTTCTGAATCGTAGGATTGTTATAGCATCGAATAAAAGAATTCTTCAATGCCACGATGATAATGTGAGCTCAAAGAAATGCGTATAACCATTACTTGTGAAGGAGCGCGGTAAAAATGATAGCAGCCACTCGAAGTTAACCCGTAGTAGCCTCGAGAATCCGTTGTCACTTTCTTAGGCGATACTTTCATATCCTCGGCCCGCCTCGGCTCTCATTCAAGATATCCGCGGGTAGGAGGCGCATAAGAGAAAAAGAAGCCAACACAAACAGCCGCTTAAGACAGTTTAAGACGGCGCGGAAGCCTTAAGTAAGTAGTTCGCTTCGGCACAAAGATGGTGTGTTTACGCCCACCGAGCGAGCGAGCGAGCGAGCGAGAGAGAGAGAGAGAGAGAGAGAGAGAGAGAGCGGCCGGGCAAAAAGAAAGAAAAACCGAACGCGAAGCGCGAGCGAAAAAAAGAAAGGAAGGAAGAAAGGAAAAAAAATCTCCAATCCAGCGGCAGTCGTTCTCTCTCAATTGTGACGTTTCGCAGGGAGCGTTGCCTCCCCCGCGCTCTGAAAGGCACGATCGAAATCCCGAGGCTTTTCAGGCCGCGCCAACAGCCCTCTCTACACACTTGGCTGCTTTTTTTTACCCCGGGCTCCCCGGCCTAATCAGCGGCTTCGGCTATAATTATTCGCGAAGAAAAAGGAGGCCGGGGTTGGGAGGGGGGTGGAGGCAAAGGGGTGCGCGCATCCGCGGTAATGGCGCCCCTTGAGACGCGCACTGCTGCTGCTGCTGCTTTTCACCGGATGCGTGTGTATAGCGACTCGATGTTTGCGCTTAAACTGCTCGATTCTTCGCGGTTCTTCCTCCTTTCTTTCTCTCGCTCGGTCTCTCTTTTTTTCTTTTAATTTGCTGAGTGCCGGTGTGCACATTGTTGCTCAAATCTACTTGGTAGATGAGCGACGCTCGTCGGGCCGTGAAGAGACCATGAGCTTCGCGAACTCCGACTCGGTTCCGCGACTCGATGTGGGAGCTTCGTGCAAGTTATTTGGGTATTTTAACTCTAGAAACGTTTGTAATGGCACTGACTACCCCTCATCTCCGCGATCGAAATCTTCCCGTATAGAAAACGAGTACGGTAATCGGAAATCTGGAAAATCAACTTGCATGTCTAGTCACTCCGACCATAATAGGCGGATTCCCATCAATTCTTCAAGCGATATGAATTTCCGTCCAAGTATCCGTCAATCTTGTATCTTTAGTTGGAAAATAATCACTCTATACTCGCGCGTTCCAGCGTTCAATCGAAACAATACGAGGAATCAACATTTCCCGAGTAATCTCAATTTTTGTCGATACAAAGGAATAAAAAGACATTTGCTAGATTTTTTTGTGAGACAATTCGAGAGGATAACAACAGATATACCAAATGATTGACTTGATAACAATATTATGAAGAATATTCCTCACGACTTCTCGAACTCATAATTTTTTTTACTAATTCTCGGGTGAGTGCTAGAGAATATGCATACCCATGAAACTTGGACTCACATCCCTACAGGGCATCGAAACATGGTACCGCGGGCAGCGTCCGAAATTCCCGTGTTAATTCTTTGAACCGAGATAACGTGACTCTTTGGCGCTTCTTTGATACGTTTACATAGGTATAGTTACAATTGTAATCGACACCGAATCTGCAATGGTCAACTCCCAATAAAGGAGTCATCAACAGTCGAAAAATACTACCAACCCGAACCGCAGCGTACTATACGTTGAAAGTTGTACGCAACAAAACGAAACTCGGCTGGAAAAGCGAAACGTTTTGTCTAACGAAGTTGCCTTATTTATCTTTCAATTTTCCCCTCTTCATCATTATACCCGTGTACGAGCTGGCGCATTGACGCAAACGGATAGTTATAGCGCGGGGCATCCTACGAGAGGAGGCCTCAAGCGAGTATTTATATGATCCGAGAAGTGCAAACACAGCTCGTCGCAATTCATAATAGCGCGGAGAAGAAAACGGGCAAAGGTAAAAACGAAGGCAGTAAGCCGAGGCTGAAAAGAACCGAGGTGGATTAGCACAGCGAGCCAGGGAAGAGACGACAAAAAACTAACGAGGGGGTGGGTGGTGGTGGCGGTGCATCCGTCAGCCAGAAATAAAATCCTTCGAGCTCGCTTTCTCCGTTTCTCGAACACAATCCGAGAGCCGAGCGAATGATTTGTGACGAGGGATATTAAAAGCTCGCGGGGCACACAGCCCCGGCTGCAAATGAAAAACCCTTCCGTTTCGCTGATAGCGACCCCGCGATATTCTCATTGAATTCTGCTCGGCTCCAAATGACGCTCGCCCCCCCCCCCATCCCTCCTAGACAGCGTGCTTTTCTTTTTTTTCCCTCGCCCTTTCTCTCTTTCTCTCTGTACCAGCTCGTATTATATTCGGTTTGCCAAGGGGAAATGTTGGTTTTGACTTGGATCCATCCAAGGCTCCGCCCCGGCTCGAGTAGATTTTCAAATAAAGATTCGAAAAGATTTTATCGTAATGGAGATTTCAAGAGCGCGATTTTTTCACGGAGCCGCGCATTTTCTTACATATACAGCCGAGGGTACTCGTGGGCGCTTGGGTATTTTCGGAAAATGGATTCCGCCCTCGCGCGTGTACCAGAGACGGCAAGTCTTCAATTCGAGAGATTTAGTATTCGCACACTAGCACGGTCTGGATCTGTACTTGAGGTGACGAGCAGCTGCACGGCCAAAGTAACTTTTGGAATGGCTCCGGGAGAGCATTTTAATCATAATCCCAGCATGTCCCGGTTGTAAACCCAGGGCTAAATTTTCTAGAGACGAAAATTTCGAAAAATGAAAAATTTTTTGTCTTTTATTTCGATATAGCTCGGAAGCTATTGGTTTGAGAGCAAAATGAAAGAGGAAAAAAAGTTTCGTTACAAAATTTACTATAAGAATGAATGAGTTTGAATTCGAAATCTTAATTATTGTTGCTAATATATCGATATGAATACAAAAATTACAGGTTAAAATTTTGCTTTTTTTGGGAATTTTTTTTAAATACTCAAAATGTACATACGAATGTGGAATTTCAGGTCGAAATACCTTGTATTCTGATGAAATAACTCCAAAAAATTTCATCTCGATAAGTATAACAGTTTCCGTACAATCGATTTGTTAATTAAAAAAATATATTCTGAGTTACAATATTTAAATGTTTGTACAGACTTTTACACTCAGTACATGAACCTGATTATTTTTTTACGTACTCTCCAATACGTAAACTATCGATTCCCAGTATAAAAATTACCTCTTAGTACATTCAATCAACAATTAGAATTTTTTGAAAAATCGTACGTGAAAGTACCTTATAAACAATTACTACTGCCAAGCGGTTTTTCTATATATTCAAAATCTGAGAATTGCATTGAATAGAAAATGAACAAGCGCTTATTTTAAGCCCTCATTCATCGAAATCGGATTACTGGGTTCCGAAATATAAAGGCTCAAAGTTGAGGTACGTTCACGGCAAAACTATTTGGAGTTTAACGATAGTAAAAAGTTTGTCGTACAGCTCAAAGAATAATCTTTCCAAGTATAATGTATGATGTACGTAAGTGATGCCCTTCGTACTCAAATAACGAGAGAGAGATCGACGGAAATCATCGAAACGCGGTACTTTCGGCGCGGCGGCAGTGGAATTCGGCGCGGCGGCAGTGGAGGGGGTAGCTGAGAAGAAACGAAGAAAAGTCGATCGCGCGGGTTCAAAATGAACGCGTGATCTTTAATTGACTATATCTCAGCTTCTACGGCAGATAATTTGATGATTCTTTTTTTAAATGAATATAGTAAATCGAAAGCTACCCGACTACGTATATATTAAGTTCAGCTAAGTCTGAATTAAACAATTTGTTAATGAAATAACAATATTGCCATTTTTCAGCGACAAAAAAATCATTTGTTTAATTTTTTTTTCGTACAATTGACATGACACTATCTCAAATGCCTTTGTAAATATACATTTTATTTATTTGCAAATATATTTTGATTGATAAATATATATATATTCGAAGGATTTTGAAAGGAGAGTCGAATTAATTATGTAATAAATATTCAATATACTAAACATTATATTTCAATACATTTATAAACTCAAATTCCGAAAACACACACATATAAAACCTTAAATTCGACTGGAACCATACAAAGTTTAGTTTATATATATGTGTGTGTGTGTGTGTGTCTAAACATAAAATTAAAGATTTTATATATGAGTGTATTTTGCAACTTTGTATGGCTTTAATCGAATTTAAGGTTTTATATATGTGTCTGTTTTCGGAATAATAAAATAAATGTATTATAATATAATGTTTAGTATATTGAATATTTATTACATAATTAATTCGACTCACCTTTCAAAATCCTTCGAATATATATATATTTATCAATCAAAATATATTTGCAAATAAATAAAATGTATATTTACAAAGGCATTTGAGATAGTGTCATGTCAATTGTACGAAAAAAAAATTAAACAAATGATTTTTTTTGTCGCTGAAAAATGGCAATATTGTTATTTCATTAACAAATTGTTAATTCAGACTTAGCTGAACTTAATATATACGTAGTCGGGTAGCTTTCGATTTACTATATTCATTTAAAAAAAAGAATCATCAAATTATCTGCCGTAGAAGCTGAGATATAGTCAATTAAAGATCACGCGTTCATTTTGAACCCGCGCGATCGACTTTTCTTCGTTTCTTCTCAGCTACCCCCTCCACTGCCGCCGCGCCGAATTCCACTGCCGCCGCGCCGAAAGTACCGCGTTTCGATGATTTCCGTCGATCTCTCTCTCGTTATTTGAGTACGAAGGGCATCACTTACGTACATCATACATTATACTTGGAAAGATTATTCTTTGAGCTGTACGACAAACTTTTTACTATCGTTAAACTCCAAATAGTTTTGCCGTGAACGTACCTCAACTTTGAGCCTTTATATTTCGGAACCCAGTAATCCGATTTCGATGAATGAGGGCTTAAAATAAGCGCTTGTTCATTTTCTATTCAATGCAATTCTCAGATTTTGAATATATAGAAAAACCGCTTGGCAGTAGTAATTGTTTATAAGGTACTTTCACGTACGATTTTTCAAAAAATTCTAATTGTTGATTGAATGTACTAAGAGGTAATTTTTATACTGGGAATCGATAGTTTACGTATTGGAGAGTACGTAAAAAAATAATCAGGTTCATGTACTGAGTGTAAAAGTCTGTACAAACATTTAAATATTGTAACTCAGAATATATTTTTTTAATTAACAAATCGATTGTACGGAAACTGTTATACTTATCGAGATGAAATTTTTTGGAGTTATTTCATCAGAATACAAGGTATTTCGACCTGAAATTCCACATTCGTATGTACATTTTGAGTATTTAAAAAAAATTCCCAAAAAAAGCAAAATTTTAACCTGTAATTTTTGTATTCATATCGATATATTAGCAACAATAATTAAGATTTCGAATTCAAACTCATTCATTCTTATAGTAAATTTTGTAACGAAACTTTTTTTCCTCTTTCATTTTGCTCTCAAACCAATAGCTTCCGAGCTATATCGAAATAAAAGACAAAAAATTTTTCATTTTTCGAAATTTTTCGACATTTTCGTCTCTAGAAAATTTAGCCCTGGGTTTACAACCGGGACATGCTGGGATTATGATTAAAATGCTCTCCCGGAGCCATTCCAAAAGTTACTTTGGCCGTGCAGCTGCTCGTCACCTCAAGTACAGATCCAGACCGTGCTACACGTACAGATATAATTATATCTTGTAACGTTGGAGCCGGGGCTCCGCTGAGTCTTTTGCTCCTCGGCGTTTCAAGTTTGCTCATGCAGCTCCGGGAGAACATATTCACGTTTCGAAATGTATATTTTTAATGACGATCCCGTCGAGCGTTCAACCTTGTCCCCCGCGAGGGATATTTCATGCTCGAACGACTCGTCGGTTGGTCCGATGGACGAATCGTCACCAGGCTGTACAAGCCATGGAAACACATCTCGGATCGCGTCTCGCTCGAGCGGGCAACAAGGCGTAAACAAAGCGAAAACAAAGGAGGGGGCAAACTGGAGAGAAGCATCCGAGAGAGAGAAAAAGGCATCGGAAGAAACGCTCCTCTGAAGTGCGCTGCGGTTTCCTCTCCTCCATACCGCCCGGCCCGCTCGATATTCTCCGGCTTTCATTCACGCATGGCGATATGACGGAAACGTCAGTCAATTAATAAGCACAACGAACCTGACTAATTTCCGGCTGCGGGGCATCGAGTGGCACCGCATTATGATTGGCCAGATCCGTATCTCGACAGCCGGTTCCGGGCTGGCAACTTGAAAGCCACGTCGGGGCGCACGTGCCGATCTGGTGCAAATCACTTATTCGTCATATTATTTTTCAAACCCCGGGCTTTGTGTGGCGTTGCCGGCTTCCTTTTCTCTTCTTCTTCTTCTTCTCTCGCGCGCGGGCGTACGCAGGGACGAACGCGCGATGGTTATTGCCGCGGGCTCTTTGTCGTGTACGCTCTTTCGCCCTGTCGGAGCCCCGGCTACAGCCGGTCGGCCGGGGATTGTTCGATTTGTTTGGCTGCTTTTTATCCGACCAACGCCGCTGGGATGTTTTTATTTTGACCGGTTAATCTGGCTGACTGTAACTGTCAATCGGAAGCCTCCTGCTGTGTCGTGGCTCGATTATAATTCGCAACTTGATCTATCGATCGTCGTAGTTTTAACGTTTGCTACCATCTCAATCGTGGTTCGACATTGGAAGTTGTATTTTGCATTGGATGATTCGTGACACTTGTGCTTGGAACAGTGATCGTTTGACAAATGTATCAATGTGCGTAGAGGCGTTATACCACGCTAGCGCAATGAAAGACGAAGCTTTTTCGAGGAACTTTTTTCTCGACCCCCAAGCAATAAGTAAAACCAAAGTTTCGAGATTTTATTCTACGTGTATTATGGTGTACAAACATATTTGTTACTTAGGTCGTGGAACTAGATGAATTGAACATACTTATGTTATTTTCGAGAAGAAAAAATGTCAGACACGGTAGCAGTCTCCGTACACCCAGAGACAAAACATTTTTTTTTCTTTATTCGAGATTAGTTTTTCTCTGTATGAGTATCCAAAGATAAAATTTCTTTCGAAAATATTCAGAAACTAGCTTTAGTGTGAATGTAAATTGCACTGACTTAAATTGCAAATGTAATTATCCATCGTTCGTAAAAGTCTTGAACACCTCGATAGATAATCTATCTAAGAAACAATTAAAATTTCGCATAAATCGGATGACAATTTAGCAAGCTGCGCTATATGTTCTTCGGAAAAAACAAATGGGTTTCAGTTGTCAAGTGCCACGTCGCCATTTTGGTCCTCAAATGCAGATGAAAAATATTTATGTACACATAGAGCAAAGTTTCAAGTTTTTATTCTGAACTATTGCTTAGTGATCGAAAAAAAATGTTCCCCAAACAAAGCTTCGTTTTTCAGTGCTATTGGGTAGCGTAACCATCCAATCCACAATTCTCCAGTATTGTCAAATTTATACCAGGGAATTTTCACCGTTCGTCGTCTCAAGTGAAAGTTCGTTGAATATCACGTGCGAGCGAGGGAAACATGCAGAATGCATGAGGCAATTAAATCGGCCGTCTCCGTCTCTCTCTGTCCGGGTTGCGGAGCCACCCCATGCAGCATCGCAAAAGAAGGCTCGGGGCTCGGCACATGGTCCCCTCGCTACACAGCGCCGAGATCCGCGCCATCATCTCAATCAATTATTGCCACTTAGGCCGGCTCGAGCCGTTCCCCCTCGAGATAGGGGGCGAGAGAGCTGTTCAAAAATGGCGAGTGAGTGCAGTCTCTCTCTCTTTCTCTCTCTCTCTCTCTCTCGAGTCCGGGCGACGAGGGGGAAAGAGCTAGAGAGAGAGAGAGAGAGAGGCAATTATGCGGCGACTCGGCCGTCCCCCCGTTTGCGAAGGGGGCGTACGTGACGCCAATACCGCAACCAGTCCCGTGACAATTTTCCCGAGAGCAGCCCCGTCTGCCTGTCCCTCGATTCCGTTTGATTGCACGAGGGTCGCGCGGCGGGCTCTCCCGAACAGACTCGACGTTTCAAGATGGCGCGGGGTTATCCAAAGGGGTTTTCGCCCGACGGCTCACGCTACACGCGACAATACGCACGCATAGTTGGGCGAATTATTAATTCGAGTGATCGGGGGTTGGTCCTGCTGAAAATTAAGCCTCCAATGATTTTTTGGGATATTTTCCTATGGCCCATTTGAAAATACACAAGCGTCTCGAATTAGGCGACGTTTTCGAAAATTTCATATTTTGGTACCACTTGCAAACTCCGCAGGGTTTAGAACTGTTACTTTGAGTATTCTCGTTTTGCAAGCTGGAGGTGTTATGATTATTCCAAATAGCTCGAGATGTATGAGCTATCACATATAATTCAAGAGATTTTGGTACACTTCTTTGGACCTCTCTATCGGAACAATTATTCCATAATTTTGGTTCTACCGTGATTTGATACTCCTCCGTTTGCTTTTGGGGTAGTTGAATAAGTGAGATGAGACTTTTCGTACTTGGTCTTATCGCGACGCACCCTGAGAATCTTTTGTGACTAATCTCTCGATTCCTTCTTGAGATAGTAAATGCGTTGCATAAACGTAGCTTCACAGCATCACCTTTTGGCTTTTTACCTCCTATTTTCCAGGCACAGCTTATCCGATCCTCTGTATCGCGCGATCTCTTTCAACCTCTCGCCGAATCTTGATTTCACAGGACCCTTCAAAAAGCCGTGGATGTTATCAGGTACGAAATTTTGCAAAACCAGCTTTACACATTCTTACGCTTGATTATAGCTTCGTTGAACCCGAATTAAATCAGCGATATCTTCTGCGTGTAGTTTTCTTTTCGTCATATATCTCGTACAATAATTCTAATTCTCGTCCGATTTTTTTTCACGAAAGAAAAAAGTTGGAACGAACGTACGTGAGCCAGATTTGCAGAAATCAGAATTTTTGTAAAATCAAAGGTGGTTCGATAACTAAGCTCATTTACAATGGGAAAGGAATGTACTGTATGGGAATCGCTATCCAGCACACTGTTCACCTCCTAAAAAAAAGACGGTGCCATCACGACGCTATTTAGTGATCTAAAAAATTATTCCCTCGCGCCTCAGAGCATGTTCAACAAACGCTCGAAATTTCGTTCAACTTTCTATATCAGTCGTTGAGAGGTGAATAGTCGAAAACGACGTAATTTTCGAAACGAAGCCTTTGAGAAATCGAGAGGCGTATTCTGCCGCGGACAGGCTCGGCGCATCGCTCGGTCTATCGAAAATTGTACACCCAGCTCGACTAATCTAACTCGGCAACGAGTTCTCGGGTCCATCTTGTCCGCACACGCCGAGGCTCTCGGCGGCTCGATATAGTGCGCCACTCGAGCGTGTGCGAGTTGATCAGCGCAACTAGCGCGCGGCGTTTACCGAGGGCGCGCTTTCGCGCACGTGTGTGTGCGTATCACGCTCGAGCGTGCGCGCCTCTGGGCCGCCGCGCGCGCTCAAACGCTTTCGTTACGCAGCCTCGCGAGGGATAATGTATCCCTCGGATCCGACCGAGGGGGATCCGACCTATACGCGTGTATATATACGTATATGTATTCTCATCCCATAGCCGGCAAATATGAATTTCCACCCGAGCCTTTCTCACGACGATAGCGTGAGAGGCCAAGTGTGGCCCGCTGGTTAGTCTGTTGACTTTGGCGCCGAGCCGCTTCTTTGTGCGATGCAACGCAACATCCGGATGCAGTGTTAAATGGGGAAAAAAGTCTGGCAACAATGTTTTGAGCATCCAAGCGCAATCGCAGCGGTTCCCATAAACCCTCGGCTGCTCAGCCGGGGCGTCTTGGATGATTCCACGCATAATCTCGATAATCAATTCGGTGACGTCCCAGCGGTTACTCACTCCGGTATATACACCCTTTCAAAACTTCCAAGGTACTTCCGTCGTTTTTTATTACTCAATCGTACTAAAGGTTTTTCGACCTCATCATTGGGTGTGTTTTGATATACAGCTTGTCCTAATTTGAGATGCGAATAGCTCTTGGTTAATATTGAGGCAAGAATAAAGAATATCATTCACCAAGTACTTCATATAAACGTTGCCGTAACAGATGCTTCCACGAATTCCAATTAATTTGAACCAGAAATGGAATGAATATTGAAAAAATAAATAACGAATTTCAAAATGTGATTAACAGATTGATCTATAGATTATGTTTATTACCGATAGTGTATTTTGTACGCTTGACGAATTGTGTTCAGCAACAAGGTCTGTCGATTCTGAATGGTTGCGGGTTTCATATTAGCGGTTTACATCGTTGCAATCGTAAATCCGGATCTTTATTGAATCTTTATGGAATCTCGTTGAAAAACGGTTGCCAACATTCAATGACGCCTTTCAATTTCACGATTCTCTCCACGACTCTCCTGTCCCAATAGTCATTTTGAATGTAACCGAATTGTAACGTAATCACGCCACCAGTTCTTGGAGATTTTATCAAAGTCAAATGAGTCTCCAAAGAGGTCTTTTGACATACGCGCGTACACAGCGGGGCCGAATATGTCTGAGTAGGAGTTGAAAATTATGAATGATTCGTTCGAGCAACGAACATTTGCGAAAGACGAAATGCACAGATTAAGATCTCGCGTGGTTACCTGCGATTTAATCGCTGGCCCTTGACATCACTTTTCAATCCGGTTTCACCCGCAAGCCCCGATAACGATCTCCGCCTACGAGCCTCGCGCGATCAGCCCGCAGATACGATTGATTATTTTTTCCCTCCCCGCCTTTGAAAATCGTCATTCGCGAACAAGTGCCCTCCGGCAAAACAATGCCATGCGAGTTTCTCGGCCATTCAAATCTACCCACCCCCCCCTTGAAAAAGTCCAACCTGTGTTCCAGTCAAGTCGAATTCTCAGTGGGCGCTGGGCCACCCGCGCCCTCATCTCCATCTAGATCCTTGCGATAGGGAAGTCAAATATTTCGCGACCTGCAGCGGCAGCCAGCGATTTTCTAACCGCCCGCGCCACTCCTGAAAACGATTTGCATTGATTCATTCGACTGAATTGTATGATACAGTTAATACTCTTGAGAAATCGTGATTATGAGTTCTAGAAGTATTGGTGCGTTATGAATATCTAGAGGTGGTGGGTTGCACGATGAAAGCGTCAAGGCACTAACATAACTACAGAAATTGGGATATATGATTAAAAGTGTCTATCTGTGTCTGAGATTCACGAAACAAAGTATTATCGATATACTACAGAAATAACTAATTAATTTTGATACGAAAAACTTTCAAAAATCCATGCGTAGAGTAAAAGGTGTTAGTCCATGCAACGTTAATTATTGATATAAATATTTGAATTATTAATTCATCACTGCAAAGTTATCTCACTAGGAGATTTTTCCAACTTTGGGGACCAACCATGACGAAACTTTGCCATATACACAGCCATTCAGTTTAATGTTTTGATTTCCAAGGGGTAATCAAAAATCTGTAAATAATTCTTGATTTATGCACTCACAGTAAATGTGTATATACAGAAGCCTTTAGAATATTATATATAAATATATGGCTCATGGATAAAATCAGTAATGATTTCTGAAATTAGACTGAATAGTTCTAACCGTGATTATGGTCACTCGAAGTTCATAATATCCTTCAGTGAGTAAGTCAATTTCAACAAGGTTGAGAATTCAAACGGATGAATCGACTATCCTACGCAGCGAATGACTATCAAAATAGCTCAAGGTTTCATGAAGGCAGGATGGTATACAGTCTGGAAATAGTGCCGGGCTTCATCACCAATAGATAGAAATCTATCATAATTTGTCCCAATTTTAGACTTATCTGTCAGATTTCTGCCGATCGGACAAACACTAAATTTCTAAAAACTCTCTTTTGAAATCCCACAGATGTCCAAAAGCTACACTAGTTCCTCGCCTAGGTAGCTAACCTCGCCTTCATACACACACCCTACTATCCGACTACCCGAGAACATCAGTGCCAGCACTTCGTGTAACTTCTGCCTTATCGATTTGCGCCAGGTGACGAGGCTGCTACAGAGTGTCGTGAATCGTAGCCAGGGGAGAGAGGGAGAGCCCTCTACTTGATTGCCACGTATATATACATATATATACATATATATATATATCCACGTGCAAACTGAGAGCTCATAGTGGACGACAATCGGTACACATAGGAAGAGCGACCTGCAGCGGCTCCCTTTGAAGCAGCTTCCCCAAGACGGAAGAGGCGTGATTATTGCGCGCGCGAGCGAGCGAGCCCCCAGTAGCAAATATCAGATGCTGCTCAAAGCGCTTATTAGGCCCCCGGGCCCGCCGCGCGCGCTCATAATGCCGCGCGCCACTCTCAAAATATAATGCCTATTAACCGACGCGCCGGTCCTTTCAACGCGCGCGTATATATACGCGAGCCCACGTGCTGCCCGGCTTAGATTCGTTGCGCCACGCCAGGGATATTGTCTGCAGCGCAATCCGCTCGCTTTCATCCTGCTGCGTTCACGTCATTGACCGAATTACAACGATTTCGTAGCTTCCAAGCGCTGCCCGCTGTCTTGCCGTTGCCCCGACGCGAGTACCGAATCGGCCGGCAGTTGTCTTTCGGAGCGGGCAATATAATCGAGAGTACAGCGAGAGGAATTTAGAATGCATTATCTTTCACTCATTTCTTGGATATCAACATAGTCGAAAATTTAAATAAGGAATTCGGAATGTCTGAAGAATCGAAATTTGATGGATTTATTCAATCTAACTTTCTTGTCAAATGATTGAGTTGATAAAGCGTAAATACGCGGCTGCTCAACATTAAGAAGATTATTCCATTAAAATTTTAATCAAATTCTGTGAGGTATACTTTCGAAGATGTCAAATTAAATTTTGACGTGATCGATAATGTTCACAAAAAAGATTTTAAAATAAAAATCGTGAAAACCTTAGGTTTCCTATAGAAAAATGTCAACAAAATATTCGTTCGCTAACGAATTTCTACACTTCACGTTCAACTCACTTTCTTCAAATCTCCAAGACCTCAATCGCAATTTCTTGCAATCATAATCATCATTCGACCCATTACCCTGTAGGTTGTTTCCTCGTTCTAAACCAATTTCCAAATCCGCATATGTTCGATTCGAATCCGAATGAAAATCAATTTCGAAATGTCAACGCCAACTGCGCCATGTCACATATGATAACGACATAGCTGACCGCACGTCAGTGCTGAACCACATCAAACATCGAAACAGTCATGTAAAACCGCTTTCTGTTTCAGCCAACTTATTGAAGGAAGCGACAGAAGGGGCGAAAAATCTCCAAGGTAAGTTGATGGCTCTCATTACGAATTCCATCGTGTGAATTAATGACGTCTGCCCCCGCCCCCCTGGGGATAGGGGGGGGGGGTCTGTGTCCCCACCGGGCAATAAATGATTCATGAACCGGCAGACGCGAGAGAAAAAAAAAACCGAAGCGAGCCCATTTCGCTTCCGTCGTCCGCGTCAAAGGCCGCTCATTTTCCCGGGACGCGCGTCCGACGGTCAAAAGCGCATGTGGGGTGTGCGAAGTGCATAGACGAGTGGCAATTCCGTATATACCTACATACGTATATAAACGAACGCGACGCGGATAGCGCGACGAACGTGGCGCTGGGAATTTCACCCCGTTGTCGCGTTTCATCGTTTGTGTCCCGACCGGCCGTGGGGATTCGACGAGGATTTATATTCTTGAAAATTCATATTTCCAGATCGAGTCCGCGACGCACGAACGATTTCGCCCGCGAGAGCAAGTAGTAGCGCGCGATTTTCCAGCTTAGCGCGGTGAATTTAGGCGGATAACCCAAAAAGACAGCGAAAGAAAAAAGAGAACAGGGAAAATAACGCGAGTGGAAATATCAGTGGACAAATTTTATTTCACTCTCCCTCGCGGGTATTCGCTCTCTCGCGGTTTCTTTTGATGTCGCGCGATCGCAGCTGCACACGGGCAAAAACAGCTCGAAATCAAATCATTCCCGGCCACGCGCGTTCGAGCCAATATTTACCCGAGCTCGACAGAAGAGTTTTGCGCGCGCGTATCAAAAGGTAATTACCCCCGAAAACGCCGAGTCGCGCCGGCTCGAGCTCAATCATTCGAGCAAACAGCGGGCCGCGCGCGAGAGGTAGGTGCCAAATTTCACCGGTCGGCAAAATCCACGGGCTAGAGAGAGACAGAAAGAGCCATAACGAAAATTATTCCGCCGAGGGCTGGAGGATGAAGTGCTCCGGCCATTGTGCGCTCTCGAATATGTCGGTGTGTGTGTGTTTATGTATACGTTTGGCCCGCGTATTGCGATGCACTTGAGCGTATACGTGTATATGCGAACGGCAACTTTGGTGCATAAGTTATGTCCGCCCGATCGAACGACGCGCGTATCCAGAAGCTTTTTTATCGCGCCCCCTTTTTTTCGCGCTGCTATCATTTTCTGATGCGCCGCCCCCTTGCCTCTCTACTGATTTCTATACGCGTCGAGGTCGATTACACTTGCTGGATTTTACATTCGAATTCGTACGTGACTGGTGATTCGACGGTTATATTGTCTCAGTTCATGCTACGCGAAATAAATGAACGATCATTGGTTATAAGTACTTTCTATATTTTGACAACCCGATAGAATTATACAAGTCACACGTTGAATTCAATTGAATATTCCGTCCTAGCGGGAGAAAAGTTTCAGTTTTGCTCCCTGGCGTTCGCAAAGAATGACACTTTTCTCCCACTGGAGACGAAAAATAGCATATGCCCCTTACTCATCTAGGCTATTTCGGCACGCGCAAACTTGCAATCCTCGCTACGCTTGGGTCGCAAACGTTTCGCGTGCCGAAATCGCCTAACCTCGCTCAGGTGCATAATATACTATTGTACAATTGTATTATTGCTTTTTTTTTGACGTAATAGAAACTCGTACTTCTTGTAGTTTAGGACACAGTACCCGGGTTCATGTTGTAAAGGCGCTATGAGATACGGACAAAAGGCTGAAAAGGTCAACTATTTCTCTTTGTACACTGAAACGCGTTGGGCTAGATCTGCGACACGCGATTCGTGTAGTATCCATTGAGGTATACGATAGAATGCAAAAAGTAATGGGCAATTTGTTTTTCTTTTAGCAAGATTTCCAAGTCTTGCGTCGCTACTCCTGTTCACATCTCGATCAATGGAAAATTTATACCGGGTCGTGAACTATTAACAATGTGTTATACAGGATCAGGTAGAGTTTTTGCCTCGATGTAACTTTTAACATGTTGAAAATAATTTATGGGACTGTCATTTACAATTTCATCCCATTTATGTTTTCTGTCAAATAGGGTCGTTTCACCAATATAATGCGGGTAAAATATCGACGTGATTTTTGCATACGAAAAATTAATTAGTAATTTAAATTTCACGCCCCAGTACATTTTAAACACATTTTTTCCCCCCGTACGTTTGCTGTTTTACGACACGAAAACGCCCATTCTCAGAGTATTTTTTGGTTTGACGGAAAAAGGGTAAAAATTCTTGTTCTAAATGTAGTAGCGAAACATCCCGTAGATAATGTCGCGAGGTAATTTTCTATAACTCAATTCGACACACGAATAGAATTTCAACTTTGAAAGTCCGCCGTATAATAGGGGAAGTTTGTCGTAATGCGATTGAAAGTGTTTTAATGGAAGAAAAATAAAAACGTAAAATGATTCGATAGTGGCACTTATGTAAAGTGCCGCCAACGCACGCCTCGATAAAGTTTCGCTCAAAGTGACTTTCCAAAGAAGCGCGCGACGCGAGGAAATTTCACGTTGGAAATATTACATTTAAACACACTGAATCTACAGATGCCTCGTGAATGCACGATCGATGTATTCCGGTTCGACGAGACGCGAAAGGATTACGGTTTTCACTTTGCGTGTGCGTATCCTCGCTCGTTTCCCTCGATACGAAAGGATTCCTCCTCCTCCCCCCGGCATCTCCGGTCTCGCGACTTGCCGTTTGCTCCGGCGTCATCCGGACTTTTTCCTAAAAATAAAGGAAAACACCGATGAGGAAAAGGAAAACAGCCAAAGATCCGCGAGGTCGTTAGCTGGAGCTTTACCGCGCGGAGGCAAAAGTCGACGGGGGGATAGAGGAAAGCTCTATCGCGCCGCGCGTCTCATTAACGCTGCTGCCGGTGCGCGAGGGCGAGCGCGGCGTAACCCGGACGGGGCGCGCAAAAAAGGAGGGAGGGGTCGCCATGGCGACAGGGAGAGTGTGAGAGAGCAGGCGACGAGCTAACCCCCCCACGCGCCGCTCGTGTCGCGCTCTCGCCGAGCAAGATGGCCGCGCGGCCCGACACCATCATGTCAATAACACGTGTATATATATATAGAGAGACAGCCTCGAGCTGCCGCTCCCTAATTAGCTGTCGTCCACCAACTATATAAACGCTCGGCCCTGGCTTCACGTACATGCTCGGCGATGCCTCCTAGTCGCGACCGAGTTGACGAGCTTTTTGCCCCTCTTTTTTCCTCATTGATTTTCATCGTCGTGCGCATCGTCGTCGTCCGCGGGGTGAAGTCATTTTTTATTCAATGCCCCGGTTAGACACTCGGAGTTACGCGTCCGGGAGGAATATACACGCGGGACAATGCTCGTTTTCTCGAGTTTCGCCCATTTGAATACAACGCTTGTGCGTATATACCCGCGGCCTCGAATCCTATCAACCCCGCGTGACGCTCGGGATATCCCACCCCCCGCGATGTATCCGAGGATCCCACTCGAGCAAGCAACTTTCGGGTGAATCGCGATTCGTTCAAATTTATAAAGGGCGATTATTCCGGAGTGCGCTCGGGATGAGCGAGTTCGATTGCCCTCGCGAGGCTCGCTCGCCGTCGTTCGAATGCGAAATAACGAATTCGCGCGCGAATAAATATATATAAGTTTGGCACTCCGATTCGCATACATATATGCGTATGCGGATACAACGGAGCCCAGCGGCAATAACGACGACGAGGCCACTCGACTCGGCGAGCCGAAATTTCCCCGGCCCGCAGGGGAGGGGCTGCCCTTGATTTGGAAAGCCGCGGCGCACAAACGGTCGGCGCGTGGCGCGCAGACGCGCGACAATGCCGATATAAACAGGGCGCGCGGGCGCGGGGCAATAGCTTAATTAATTGCCACTCGATTTCTTCCCCGCACTGCCACTCGACATTTCCTTTTCGGCCACTCCAATTTTTCCCCTTTTCGCTCCGGCGAATATGACGGCGACGAGCGGGGGAGGGACCGGGGGGCAATTAACCTCGCGGCTTTATCTCCCGATGTTTTTCTTTTTTTCTTCCCCCCCCCCCCACTCTCTCTACTCCTGTTTTTTTTGCCGTTTTTGAAAAGGCTCGCGGGAGCGAGTGCACGCTCGTCGGCTTTCATTTACCTGAGCCGTGAGCTTTTTCGAATGGCTCTCGATTTATATCCTCGAACGAATTTCAAATTCAAACCCGGAGAAATATCGCTAATGGGCTCTGTAATCCGCCGATTCCGTGGGCGTATGCTCGTCATCGGGTGAACCATCGAATTCCTATTCGTATCTTATTTCTGGGAGAATTCATCAGGATACGGATGGCGAATTATTTCTTGCCTGATTTGACAAATATCTTAGTCATTCGTGTACATTAATGTAACCCTCTTTTAGACTATTATGCACTGTTTAAACTTACTGGTGTATCCACTGGCTTTGATCATACCCTTGAATTCATTTTTCCTCACGACTATTTTTTGACTATTCTCCTATACTTTAGCATTCACTAAAGGACAACTTCCACATTTTCAACACAGTAGGATTCACCACGAAACTAGAAGTGAAAAATGAAAACCCCCCAAATTAATTATTATCGAAACGTCCTCTCGCAACGTTACGCAAGGCCGATCGATCAGCTCGGCTCTTGCCTGGGAAAGCTCGCAAGCTCGGCGTCCTGCTCGACCGTCCAAATAACATCGAGTGTCGGGATGTCGCGCGTCGCAATTAGCGATTCGGGCCCGAATGTTTGCACACGCAAAATGAGCAGCTCGTTTCCTCTCTCTCTCTCCCTGCCTGTGGTCCTCTTTTTTCCCCTTTCCTCCTCTGGATCCCGGCGTAATTGTCCCGGGCGCCGCGGGCTGTATTTCGCAAAGCGCCGCCGCGTGTTTGCGAACGCGCGTGTGCCAGCCGCCAGCAGCGAATAATGAAATGCGAAACGCACACACGTGGCTCGAGCAATAGTTTCGCGCGATGCCTCGCCGCTTCGCTTTTTAATCATCGCCATTGCCGCCGCTGCCGCCGCCGCTTTTTTGCTGCCTTCTCTTTTTTTTTTTTGCGTGCGCGTTCGCTCGAGAGTGTTAATTAGGGCTGCGCTCTCCGAGAAGAATGGAGCTGCTACGCTTTATTATGATTTTTTTTCACGTATTCATATTTCCCTCGCAGCCGGCCAGATTAGTTTTGAGCTTGCGCGGGTTGAATTACGTTGCGGCAACTTTTGTTTGGTTGTACGCGCGATTCCTTGCGCACGAAGCTTTTTTCCACTTGGTCTAGAGGATCAGGGTTGTTCTCCTGTGGAATGGCGCGTAAAAAAAATATATGTCGGAATCAAATGATTTGGTGGATTTCAAAGTTCAATTCTTTATCTAGACGCAAATATACACTTGGAGGACGATGGTTTCAGCCCGCATTATGAATTGAAGAGACTGATTCACAATCACCAACCCCAATATACTTCCATCAATATTGTAATTCCTTTTTTAGCGACTTTTGAATCCGCCATTCACAATTTCAAAAAACTAATCACCGATTCAAGGAGAATGTCAGGACAATTTTCACCCCCAATTTTTTTAATCAATTCTTTCGACACTTCAAGTCGAATAAATTGTTTCAGTATGATTTCAGAATTTTTTCATTCGTTCCCGTAAAGTGATCACAAACCCCAAGTGCCCGGTCCTCTAAAGATTAAATAAAATTGTGTAAACAGAGTACCCGGGATCGAAAAGTTGAGTATCGCACAAATTGCACAACGAGCCGAATAAAAATTTGGGCAAACAACAAACACCATCGGGAACGCGCGTTCTATTTCATTCGAAACGGATACCTATCGAAGCTTTCACACAGCGCACCCAAAATTCAAGCCAGCTATATACGCTGGCTATGTATATATATCTAATCACGCAAACGGTCCGGGCCATTCAAGCGAGGTGTAAAGAAACTCTGTCCATCTCTCTCGCGCGCGCGCGGGCAGGCGCTCGAGCCAGCCGAGAGCAGTGAGCAATCATGGAAAATCAAATTTACACTGAGCGCTCGGGGCTCAAAGTTCGCCATACAAAAGCAGCCGAGCGCGCGAAAGGGCATCGGCGAATCATTGGCGAGGCCGCGGCTGCTGCGCTGCACGGGCTCGCGCGCGAATCAATATACACGCGCAAACGGAGCTGGCGATGCGCACCGGTCGCAAACACACGGCCGTATATAGCCGGCCACGTGATCACCGGGCTCGAGGTACCAGCTCTTAATTAACGCGCTCGCAGCGCGACAAAGGGGGCCGGCCACTCGTGACGCACGATCACGTCCTCTACCCGGCTCTGACGTCTTTACTTTTGGATCCGAATATGGATTCGTTGATTACGCTGTTTCGGGATATTTGTTTCAATCCTGCTTCTCAAGGGGCTTTCGTTCAATTGTTTCATTCATGCTGCCAATGGCTTCGCTTGCAATTTATCCGATTGTGCCTTTCGGATGTTTGATAAAATTCGGGAATTAAAATTATCGCGAGGGTTGTTTTATATATCGATGTTTTTACTTTGGTCAATGGTGATATTTTTTAAGAACATCTCATATTCTGGAAGATTAGCATTTATGTGTAAAACTGTTGGTAATCTAATAAGAATATTCTCTAAATTGATAATAAGGTGACTGAACCTAATTTGGCACTGTACCCAATGTGACCCTTTTCAGTTACTTCCGTTTATTGTCATTTTGAATGGGTTCAAGGCGCCATTCGCAGAATTTTGGACTTCAAATTTTACCACAGTCGAATTTGCAAAAAAAACTTTAGGGTGCATTTGATCTATTTACCTTAGTTGAAAATTGAACAGTAAACATTGCACAACTGATGATTAATAGTTAATATTTACCCAAAAATTAGTGAAACATCTACTCTTTTGGACAGTCAATATTTTCTACTAATAAATATAGTTAAATTTCACTGAAGAGTTGATGAAAACTACTTACTCGTACATCGATTTTCTTCTCTATTGTTATTAAGGAAAACATTATTGAATAATGATCAAAACAAGAAAATTAATATTGAATAGTGAATATTTACTATTCATCAGTTATGCAATTTTCCCTAACGAATAGAAAACCTTGAATGGTAGAGTTTTTAAATATTTCCAATCTAGAAAGTAGAAAAATCATTTCGTTAATTTCCCATAACCAAAGCCTACTGAACGGGTAGAAAAAAAATGGGGAAAATACGTGGGAGAAAAAACAACGAGCTTTTATCAGGACGAATATTTTTTTCCCATCATCCATCATCAACAAACAATTCGACAGGGGTAAATGAGAAAAATGATTGACGGGCCGAGAGGATATGACGCGGTCGATCGTCGGCGGCGAACCGCCGGGCGCAATATGAAAGAGCACGCGAAAAACAAAGAAAGAAATGAAATCCCGTTGCGTTGCGCGGTGTACACACGTCGGGCGCAGTGTGCGGTGCTATCGAACGAGCGCGTGAAATAGATACAGAGGCGATATCGAGAGCAGTTGGGAAATCAAAATATACTCGCGCATTGCAATTTTTTTTCCCTGGCGCGCTCGCGCTTGTTAGCGACTCGGCGCGAAATTTTCGGACCGAGGCCAGAGCGTCATGGTGTGCAAAAAGTGGCGCTATCCAGTTTATCCCGCGCTCGAGTGATGGAAAATTTGCCCGCGCTTTTTTCCTCTCTCTGTCTCTCCGTCTCCCTCTCCCTTCCGCTCTCGGAGTTTGCACGAGGATCGCTTCGTTGTGCTGTTGAAAAATACGTGTAGATAGAAATACTGTACGAGGCGCGCGTGTTACGGATGAATTTCTTCTCTATCTTTTTTTCTCGATTTTATCCCGGTTCGACGTGAAATGTTTTCGGTGGCGCGACGCGCCGGTCAAGCGGCATCCGTCGATTCAAGTCACCGATGAGTCTTGTGATTTAATTGAAACGTGATCGAAAATTTGAAAGAGATGAAATATTCTAACAAGATAGACTAGTCACGTGTAAAGAAATGAGAATGATTCCGCTTATTTATTGTAATTTAGTCAGAAGAGCAGAAGAAAAAAGGAAAAAAGGCAAGTAGTAAAATGTCAGACTGTTGTATGAGAGTTTATAAGCGCTAAATGAGCGAGAAGGCGAGGGAAATTCCTTTTTTAATGCTCCCAACATAACGGCCAACCGTCACTGGTATCCAAAACAGCTACATTTCCTTCAATGGCACATTGGCTGCACTCACGTGATGACAAAGTATGTGAATTCCGTTTAAGAAAGAAATTATTGTTAGGAAGAGATAATATACATTGTTCAAAATTTTCGCAAATATTCCATGATAAATTAACTACGACGATGGATACTTATTCCGAAAAAAATTACCACGTATCTCTATAATCGAAAGTTTGGATGTTTTTTATCTGAAACATTTTCTTTCCGTTGCATTTTCCAACCCATTATCGCAAGACATATCAAAACTCCCTACAACTCGTGAAAGGAGAGTTTGCCATGCGTTCGTCAATGAAAAACGATAGTTGACAGGGAAAAGTCTTGTATTTGAGTTGTACCGACCGACGAAAGATAGTTGATTCGTTTTCCCATTCTGATGATGAACCGCGAAAGAAGCGTACGCAAATTTTCCCGATTCTTCCGCGTAGTTTCGTACGCAAAATTTCCCTTTCCATGACTTTTACCCAACCGAAAAAATAGTTAAAAAATCCTTAGTGGGACTCGAAAAATGAATTGCCCATGGGTGTGCAACTGCGATACAGCGAGAGCTGATGCACGCGAGGAGAAAACGTCCATTGCGAAGCGAGGCCGGGCAGTAAGTTTGCGGGCGGACTGTACCGAGCGAGGCGCGGCTGGGTATATATACATAGCCTAGGGAGCGAGAGCTCGAGGGAGAAAACTCTCCCCTCGGGTGTCGCTGCAGTGGCGCGAGCGCTTCGGTTGCCGGGGCAACGGACACCCCGCGCTTAGCTCAGCCCCGGTGATTGGCCCCGGCGGCCCCTCTGTCCTTGCGAGTCCTTCTTACCTCGCATGTGCCAATCAACTCGCATCGATGAAACACAGCGAGACCGAGAGCCTCGTAGCTTCTTTATTTATCTGTTTATTCCTCTCTCTCTCTCTCTCCCTCAACCCCTTGCGCGCGCGCGCACGCCTTTGTTGATCCTCTCGAGCTTACGAGGCCCTTTGAGCCCGTGCATATTTCATTCTGCCTCTTACGTGCACGTGACTGTGTCGCTCGTACGTGTACGTGTATATATACCTGCTGCCACAGCCGCGAGCTACTTCGAGCGTGCAAATCCTCGATGATCCGCGACGTCCGCCCCCGCCTATGTGTGTGTGCGCCCCCCTTATACATATATGCTCGCATGCGAATAGATATTCTCGGTTCGCGCGAGCGCACACACGCGCATTCCCGATTGGGATCAACCAAGACGGCGACTTGCGGATATTGTGCGGTTCTCATCGAGTAGTTGATTCAATGGCTCTTTATGTACATGTCGATCGTCACGCGGCATATTTAGGGCATTTTATCGTATGCGCTATGTCGTCTTGGAACGGCCAAGTAGACGCGGACTAACATGAGGGAAACGAGTGGAGTCGGATGTCAATTGAAACATTGGTCAAAACGGTTTGAATCGCTGGGAGCTACCATGAAAAATTTATTTGCGTGTCTCAACTAGACGATGAGGCAATTTCGAGGGGCTTCTCACTCGAGTACAGTCCCGGAGAGAGTACCACGTGTTTTTTCTAGTACTGCGAATTTATCGATAAATATTACTCTCTATTTTTGCCAATATTAACCAACGAGCTATTGCTCAGATGGAGACAAGCTGGATCAAAACGCAGTAAGTTTATGCTGACGAGATAAAAACGCCGAATGCCGCTTCAAATTTAGTACCATACGGAGTAATAAAAACTATGGCAGTTCCATCAAAAGTTCTGGAGTGAGAAGTCCTTTGGGTAATTTTGTTTAAACTAGACTCTATTTTTAGGTAATTCAACTCGGTATCTTTTTTGGGCGATACGGCAAAACCGCAAAACGATACTAACCTACTAATTTGTGAAATGTGAGTCATTATTTCGCGTTCATCTCTGTCAATATGAATCGTAACTGTGCATATCAAGTATAATCATTTTATTCCCCCCGTCAATTTTTCCGTCAGTTTATAACACGTACTTTGTGCTGGGAGCTGCTCACGAATTCGATTTATCTCGCTTTTCATCCGATCGTTCGGGTAAAAGTGGAATTTAAACTGAGTGAAGGGCCCCTTCGTCAGATCAATTATCAAATTCGCTGACTCCCCTAAATTCGTAGATTATCCTTCGGATCGTTGCGAGGAACAAACTAAGCTGTGCCTTTCGTGAAATCCCATTAATACCACCGTAACAGTTTCAAATGGATATATATAATAAATGTTTCAAGCTCTCTTAGTTATTTTTTTTGTCTTTCAATGAGCTTACACACTCCGAACGAATTTTACTCACATTTGTCCTCTCGCGATGCATCATATTTTAATACTATTACAATTGGATTTTCATTACACTGAAAAAAGAATCTAGTGAAATTTATTCAATTTTAACAAGAGTAAATAGTGGTAATATGGAATAGCCATATGACTTTGGCGAATATGACAGTTGATATAGAATATAGTTTAGCTCATTTCACAAACTACAAGTATAGTTATTGTGCCAATCAAGTCGCACCTACGATAAGAGGGTACGACTTGAAAAAAAATTCCATGATCAGAGCTACTAAGATTAACAACTTTGAGTATTTTTAGTGCTAATGACTAAATATATAATATTTTTTCTCAATATACTACCACAATACACTTAAACCATGGTCAATACAAATCTACTGGAAATATATTGAAATACTCTATGAATTCTATCGTGATATAATAGTCATTTCATTTCACTGAAAAGACATGATTCAATTTTCAATAACATAGTAATTATGAGACTAAAATATAGCGCAACTTTTGTTACCTATTCAGCACAGTAGAATTTTCAAACCACGTTTACATTACGGCTTAAGCTACTCAACGATATACAATGAGTTGGACAGTATTGCTAGTTTTTTTTCTCCGTTATGCAAGCATACACGTCGAGAGGTAGAGGAAAGAAATGATACACAATGATCGAGGAAGCGGTATTGAAAATGATATACCGTCAAAAGCATGACAAATGCTAAGCCAGGCTTAGACGGGAATACGCTCCCCAGCCGAATAT
Organism: Aphelinus atriplicis; assembly: GCA_020882685.1. NCBI lineage: Eukaryota > Metazoa > Arthropoda > Insecta > Hymenoptera > Aphelinidae > Aphelinus > Aphelinus atriplicis. The sequence continues at coordinate 96,660,224 of CM037073.1, forward strand.
TGGGTGTATGAGTTCTCTAATAAAGCATCGCGCAACCCCTTTGGCTACATCGTTTGATCGGGCTTAATAATCGAGTGATCCCCATTTCATCAAAGCGAGTCGGTCTCGGTACGTTCTGGTTTTCTGGCCGGCGCGCGAGTGTCGGCGCCGTCAGGTATATTTATACTAAATAGCCATTCAGCGGGTCCCGTTCGTTCCGGCAACTTTGCTCGCATAAGAGCGGAGGTGTGTTACAATGGCTTTAAACTCGCCCGAGAGCGGATTATACATGAAGACGGCTTTGCAATTGAAGGAGAGTATTTGGACGAATGATGCGCGCACCAAAGTATTGGCAATTCTACACTCTAAATTCATTCGAATGGGATATGGGCAGCCAAAGGGTTACATTCGGCTTATTGTTGTATACGTATCGTTGCGTAATTCGTTTTTGTTATACTGTTGTGAATCTCCCGTGAACAATCGACTTTCGTCGAAGCGCAAATTGCCAGACCGTATATTGATGTTTTGAATAGGTACTATCTTTCTCAAAATTTTGCGACATTTTCAGTGTAATACCAATTAATATTTATAATTCAACTTTTTACTGTAAATTCGCAGTGAGTCCAATGAAAATTCACATTATCAAATCTCACGGAACTCAAGTGCATACAATGACAATATCACTGCGATCCACTCGAAAATTCATCCGAACCCACATACAGTGAAACATGTGTACTTCACTTTCATACGGTGAATTTCCACTGTGAGAATACAAGAAAGTACCAGACGTGGGGAACACGGGTGAAAATAGTCTCGTAGCAGCGGTTTTACGAATGTTTCAATAACACTTACGACGCCGGTCACCCGTGAGAGAAAGAACCGACCAATAGATTGGCGACTCTTTAGAAAAAAAAATCGTACACCATACGTATTGCGCACGTCGCATGCTCTGGTGAATTCACGAGCGACACCCATACGAAGTAAAAAATGTATGGTCTGACTCTGAAATTCCGTTTACCCCCGTCTCACTGGACGACCCATTGGGAGGGGGCGAATCCGGCGCGGGTGCAGCGATTAGCCTCTCTTTCATGCCGCTGACACTGGGTATACATATATAGCTGCAGCTACTTACTCCTCGTCGTCGTGGCGCGCGCACACACATAACGAGATAAATGAAACTCTTGTGGGCTCTTTATTTCCTTTATACCCCGCGACGCCGTGGCTCTCGTTTTTTCCCTCTCTCTCTCTTGCTCCCTTTCTCCATTATTCTCTATTCCCTCGGTGGAGATCGATGTTTTGACGTGGCGCGCCTTTGTGCGCGCGCGATATTAGCCCGCGCGTTATGTCCGTTTGGAGATTTCCTCTTTTGACGTCGCCGTTGTTCCTTTTGTAGATCCCGGCTCGGCGGCCCAGGCGGCGGCTCAGTGCCAGCCCGGTAAGTGGATGCATGCCAACTATCGGATGAGGACGAGCATACTCTCCTTTCCTTTTGTTCTTTTACCAGCAAAGAGTCGCTCGCTTCGCTTGGCTGTGTGTGTGTGTGTGTGTGTGTGTGTGTGTGTGTGTGTGCGCGCGCGCCAGGCTCGCGGGATTCGTACTTCAAGGAGACGCGCGCGTTGGGCTCCTTCCTTTTTTTCCTTTCTTTTCGCGAGCAGCGCGTTTTTTTGTGGACGATCTCTGCTTTGGTGGTGGACCCGGGTGTGTTGTGGCCCGGATGCCAGTGGGATTTCCGCGTGCGATGGGTCGAGAGGGGGGCTAGCTACGAATGAACTGGCAATGAGCGTAATTTGGTTTGAGGTAACTTCGGCAAAAATCCAGAAATATTATAACAAAGAACAAATTTAACTGTTTGATATGTCACTGCCTTATATAAGTGTACGCTTGTGAAGAGAGTATCTACATCTTCATCAATCATAAAGCAACTCTTCGTAATGTGGTATCATGGTACGCGAATTAGCGTTGCGTGTCAAATTAGCAAATTAGAAAATTTGCTGCTTTGTCTAGTACTTCCGCTTCTCTACAATGTTTTGGAAATTATTATTGATTTTATCCACTTGCAATATGACCAAGTTCATGTAAAAAAATGTTATATAATTTATGCTTACAGGAACGTCTGATGATTGCAAGACACCAAACTTTGATAACCCCGAAATGGAATTCGCAAGTAAAGGTGCTCCAAGGTAAGTCATTGTACTTTATTCGGAGAAAAATGCGCCAAGAATAAATAGGTCTATTGGTTTATATGACAATCTGTTTTTCAAATCCAGACCTCCGAAAATTTTTTACGGATCCCGGACTCACAAACAAATTGAACAAGTCGTTAGAGAGTTCAAGAAGACTGCCTATGCCAACATGCCGTTCGTACATTTTTCTATTTGACTAAAAACTTATTAATTTACGTGTGATCTTGTGCGTCACATATTTTAATTTATTTTCGCAGGATGACCATACTGAGTAGTCGAGAATTGACTTGCATTCAAACACCTATAAAAGGCGTGAGCAAGACACAAATGTGCAATGATTATCATGATCCGCTTAAGGTTTGTAAAGTTTTCTCATTGGTTTATTTTCCGAAACACGATGAGAAAGATAGAACGCTTTTCTGTCAAATATAAACATTTCTTACGTTTCAATTTGTCGTATTTTTTCCATCAATGTTTGCTGCAGTTTTTTTGTTACCGCCTAAACAATACCCCATGATGTGAACATATCTTTACGATTTGGCTTTGATTTGACCAAAAAAATCAGTCAAATTTTTCTATTATCGTAGGATACGATAGTTGGATAATTTGAATTCTGAATATGCTTTTCAATTCTAGCATTTCGAAATGGAATAAATTGCAATAATTCTGTCAACAGTTATACTAATTTTGTATGCAATTTTCTTCCGCAGCACAGGAGTTGTGAATATAATTCAGCAGACGCGAAAAAATTAACATCATCGTTTAGTGCGATGTCATGCCATGGTTTCGAAACCCCTTGGGACATTGAAGATTTAGTTCAATTTGGAGAACAACACAATACTTGTCCATATTTCGCCGCGAGGAATATGATGACTGAAGCTGACATTATATTCTGTCCTTACAACTATCTCATTGATCCAGTGATTCGAGGCAGTGTAAGATTTCACTCTCTTGACAATTGTTTTTCAATATTTTTCTTGGAATTTGAAAATATTCCTCGATGTAACCGTGAATATATTTTTAAAATCCATAGATGGCGATCAATTTAAAGGGTCACATTGTTATAGTCGACGAAGCTCACAATATAGAAGGTATTTGCAGAGACGTGGGTGGTGCGGAATTCCGAGAAGATCATTTGGGCGAAGCTATAGAAGATTGTACATTGGTTTTTAACCAAACGTTTCCGAAAAACTTCTCATATGAAACCATACAAAAGTACCTAACTAGTTTTGTAACTCTGATGCTCGAACAAATGTTGAAGAAAATTTCAGTGAGCTTAATTGTCATGCATTCGAACTGTCTCACCTTGAAAATTTGGACCAAAAATTCATCTCAACTTATCTTTGCAGAATTTCAACTCTGATGAGACTAGTGATTACTGGAATGGCGAAGACGTTTGGACACTGTTCAAGGTGAACAATTTAGGTGGAACACAATACACAGAGTTCCATATGGCTTGTCAAGAAGCTATCAGAATATATAAAGAAGTCAAGGAAGGCCTTGCCAACGGTTCACTTTACGATCCGGAAAATGGGAAGAAAATAAAGAAAAAGCCAGCTATCAATTATGTCACCGTGAGACTACTCGAAGAGCTTATACTGATACTAGATACCATTCAGCTCACACAGTTCAATATGGATTACCGCTGCTTTATTACCAAGTCTTACCATAAAGATGCTAAAATCAAGGTAAAAAGTAGTTCGATAATAATTAATCAATACAGGAAAAAATTAATATCAATTTTTATTCTACGAAAACAAAAATAAGAAATCCACCAACGGAAATCAAATTTTTTCCCATTTATGTTTGCTTCATAATAAATTCGAGATAATTCGTGTCGGTCGTAATGTTTTCAGACGTATAGATCGGTTTTCAAATAGATTGGTCAAACGGTCATAAAGGGCATTTTAAGGAGTGAAAACTGAATGTCCTTAACGATTTTTCGCTAGACAAATCTATCTTGAATAAAGAGTGACTTGCTGACTGGAGAATCGATAACAAAACTAGTTATTAGGTATGTTTTACGGTGGTCAATCTGATTAATTAATTTACACAAAGTAGTACATCTCCATACTAGACCAAAAGACGAAGTCTAGGCACGTGTGAGGTTGCCGCCCGAGCGAAGCGAGCTTTCAAGTTTCGCTCGCTTCGCCCGGGCGGTAAACCTCACACGTCCCTAGAAATTTTCTTTGGATCTAGTATCGAACAGTATTTCCCATCACGAGTGTAGAAAACTGAACATATCCGGATTCTGAGCACAAGTTAATTATTTGTGCTGCAAGCTCGGGGAAACCCGAGGTTTTGAAATGTGCTTTTCTTCGTAGAAGATGTTGATATGAATATCCAAGGCTCGGAGAACCCCATCGACATTGGAAATCATTCGTTTTCTCGTTAACCGATCACGCGTTAACGCAAGCGACTCCGAACAAAAATGAAATGCGAGCTTGCAGCTAATTCGCCGAGGATAAATGTGATTGAATACGAAAACGAAGGATCTAATGGAAAACTAACGGATCTCAAAAATCGCGCGTGAAATTTTCAGGTGGACAACTCGTGGACGTCGAGCAACCGAGCGGAGCAGCTGCGGACGTTCAAGTTCCTGTGCATGAACTCGGGCATTGTGTTCGAGCGGATGGCGAGGGAGGCGCGCTGCGTCGTGCTCGCCTCCGGGACCCTCTCGCCCACGTCCACCTTCGAGAGCGAGCTCGGCGTCAAGTTCGCCCAGAAGCTGCATGCCAATCACGTGATCGCCAGGGACCAGGTGTACATACGCGGCATCCCCCACGGGCCCAAGGGTACCATGCTCAAGGCCACCTACAACAACACTCAGACCCTTCCTTTCAAGGTCAGCCCTTGTTCTGTGTATCCTCGCTTCGCTTCGTTTCCCACCCTGTCAAAATATTATCACCCTCCAATGACCTCAAACGGTGAAACGTCTATTGCGGGCTTGTTTATATGTGTCTCGGATATACTCGAAGCATTTTTTTGCATGTCTAATTAATGTCAACCATTTGAACAGCAGTATCCAAAAGTCGATGACTATTTTGCAGTATAAATAATATATCATGTGGCTGACTGTTAGTTTATTCCTAATAATCCTAATAATCAAACTAACTTGTTCAAGTTTTCAACTACACTTGTAATCAAATAGACTTCAAAGCTTTTAAAATAAAACTTTTCTTTCACTTAGATTGCTTTTTCTCCTACCTGAATTCTAAACATCACTATAAAATATTACTAAAATCATACATTGATCATTCAATAAATTCATTTTCGTCCCAGCGGCAGTAAAGTGCCTACTTTGCGTCCTGGCGTTTGCAAAGAATGGCACTTTTCTGCCGCGGGGTACGAAAAATAGTATATGCACCTCGCTCGGATCTAGGCTATTTCGGCACTTGCGCAAACTTGCAATCAAAGCTGCGCTCGGATCGCAAACGTTTTTCGTGCCGAAATCGCCTAACCTCGCTCGGGTGCATAATATACTATTTCACATATATCAACATTTACAAGGTCATGTTCTTAATTATAAATGAGTGAGACACTTGAATGAGTTAGTTTGATTATTGAGAATGAACTAATAATTGCGACTCTATGGATTCACGCTGATATAGTCAACCGGTAGAATAATTGAAATATTTGTCGTCAGTTTCTCGATAAGGAGTTTAATTTGTATGTAAGGCGATACTAAACTTACACTAGGGAGGCATATAAAACTAAAATCTTTAAAATTCGTGCACTCGTTGACTACTTACCATGGAATAAATTAAATTTCATCTTGTGCATAACAAGTTACTATGAATGTAATAAATTGAATTCATGTCTATATCCGCCCATACGAAGAAATATTCAATATATTTTGTCATTATAAATTTTTCTCTTGTTTATTCAAAACGTTCATCGAACAGGACGACCTGGGAGGATTGATTTTGGAGGTGTGCTCATCGATACCCCACGGAGTTCTGTGTTTCTTCTCTTCGTACGCGATGATGACGAGCCAGATCGACCGGTGGAATGAGACTGGTTTGTGGAGTCAGATCCTCCGCTACAAGCACATCCTCACCGAGCCCCGCAGCAACGTCGACCTCGACGATGTGATGCGCGACTACCGGGAGACGATCAAGAGCACCAGCGATGGCCCGAACGCAGCCGGCATCACAGGAGCCCTGCTGTTCGCTGTGTTTAGGGGAAAGGTCGCCGAGGGCATTGATTTCAGTGATAACGAGGCTCGATGCGTACTCACGGTTCGTCTATTTCTCATACTTTCTCCGCCATTCATTTTCCTTTCCAAATTTTTGCTCGTATGCGAATTCTCAAAGCTGTAGAAATCTTCAGTTCTTCTTACGGAGGGGAGGTCATACGGGTAATATTGTCAAGCGCCCAGTATCTACAGTCATCTGTTGACTCAATTTACGTTGAGTCGTCAATGAGTCGAAAGTTAATTAGGTTGATAATACATGGGGATGGCCGAGAATACTTTTCTCTCTGAAGATTGAAACGATTTTCGATGTTTTATTTGGGCGGGCAATATTGTTCATTTTTCATAGCCTATGTTCACCCTTTGGTATAATACTCCCTCCCACCTCCTTAACCCTCTGAGCTATTTGTTCTTATTTTAAATTGTAATTGTTCCGTGTACCAGGTCGGAATACCATATGCTGTGCAAAATGATCCGTCTGTAAAACTAAAGTCGGAATATAACGATCTCAACAAGAATAAAAGAGGTTTGCTGTCAGGTCGAGAATGGTACTCGGTCCAAGCTTACAGAGCGTTGAATCAAGCTCTGGGACGATGCATCAGGCATCGCAACGATTGGGGCGCAGTTTTACTTGTCGACGAGAGGTGAATATCACGTTATCATTTACGCAATATTTAGATTTTTCGAGTTCAAATCTCTCAAGTTAATAGGCAATCTCGTAGATGGTTTCAATGTTCCAATGTGCTAGTATCCGATATTTTTTGAGTTTATCTAATTGATGAATATTTTTTTCTATGGACAATTAAGATATAATCTAATTGATAACTCACCTTGCTATCCTATCAACAAGCTAAATGAGTCGTACAATTATTAAAATCTGTTTGAAGATTGCATATATTTTAGATTTAAAATGTTGCTTTTTATGAAAGTTTATATTCACACTGAGTAAATTGTTTTTCAGATTACTCTCTGACTACAGTGCAAGTTATTTACCCAAGTGGATCCGAGAAATGGTTGGTTTGGAGAAACATTTTTTCAATAATACATTCTTGATGATATTATCTTGAAATCATAGAGATCCCATCTGTTTTCTATTTTCAGAAGCTTCAAGGGGTGGAATACAACCTCAAAGAAGAATTAAACGATTTTGTAAAGAGACAAAAAATTCGTGATGAAGAAAGAAACTGTAGCAATATTATCTAACCTATTTATTTTTGAGATGCAAACTAAAAGTGCCTATTTTTCTTGTTTATATATTTTCTAATATATACAAAAAGTTTATATATATCTGTAACTGTACAAGCCGCTAAGTTATTACTGAAGTTAACTATTTATTGTTTGAATTCTTAAAAGTATTCCGTTTCCCATATGTAAGGTCTGTTTATAGATTTAATGAATGTGTCTCAACTTTTAGTTAAAATTATTTAGGTCGAAATATATTTGATTAAATAATGTCTGTACAAAAATCATCTTTCATTCAGAGTATTTATATGTATCTATTTCTTTACAGTATCCCGTTTCTCTATTGACCTCAACTGTTTTTTCTTCATTCTCTTTATTTTAGCAGTATTTTTGATCTGGAAGAACAAAATTAAATTAATCTTGTTATGAAATTGAAATGAATTCATAATTCAAATATACTTACAACTTGAACAACTTCATTTTTCTTTCTGCTTTCTTCTTCTCGTTTCATATTCTCTCTTCGTCTTTCCTTCTTTGCTTGTTTTTCGGCTGCTTTCTGTGCTTTGACTTCTTTGGACATCTCTTTTACTCTTTTTAAATCATCTCTCAATTTTTTCTTTGCATCATACGATATTCGAACACCTCGTGTTTTGACAATTGATGAAAATCTAACATAATCAAATACCATTAACTTGGGTGAATTACTCAACTTTGATCATAGTAAAATCTGTATGTTGCTTATGCTATTGTAATCATTACCTTTGTTTCTGTTCTTTCCAAACTCTCCCAGATTTTGGTTTACCCCGAGGTATCACCTTCTTCTCCTCATTGATTTTTCCTTTGTTTTTTTTGTCAGTATTCTCTATTGTCTCTTCATTTTTCTTATTGGTCTTTGAATTAGCTGTTGCTGCTAACAAATCTTCAATTCTTGTTACTTTTTCTTCTATCATTTTGACAAGCAACAAAAGGCAGCAATCACGTGTATATATTTATGTAAACATATTTTGAGGTTAGAGACTCACGAGACATCTGATCGAATAAGCTGCAACTTCATCGTCTGCTGCTGGTAAGGTAGAACACACGTAATCTCTGCGCATACGTACGTTGGTAACAATGCGATCAATTGCTCTTATGATGATAATTTGCGAAAACACGTGTATTTCCTTCGATAAGCTCATATAAACTCAGTTTCAAAAGAGCTGTTGAAATGTTGATATCGTCTATCATTTAATAGAATTGAAAGAATCATGGATTCCTTGCGGGAAATGAGTCCTTTCTTGGATCCTAAATCCAGATTGGATTTGAAAGCAGTAGCACTTCAACATGTTTTAGGTAATAATATATTTATTTATCAATCTCAGAAATTCATAGTAACTTACTTCGGATTGTCTCATAGGCATCACTGGAACACCAGAAGGGCGTCAACTATTATTAGGAATACCGGAAATTCTACGACAGTTAATTCTACTTTTACAAGATGATACAGCTGTGATTGCTAAGGATGCTTCGCTAGCATTAATTAACATATCTGGCGATGAAGATGGAGCCAGTGCACTTTTGATCATTTCTGAATCATCTAGGACTATGTCTAAGGATGAAAAGACTGATAATTTGATATATTTATGCTTGAAGTAAGTACTTTATCTTGGTTATTTTAGGATCATTATTTTAGATGTGTTTCATTCTAGGAATATAATAGATAAGGACAGTAAATTAGCTGATCCATGCTGTATGATATTGTCAAACATCAGTCGATCTCACAATTTTGTAGACAGAATTATTGCAGCAGTTGAGAAAACAGAATACACTTGGAATCTCATAATAAATGCATTCACGACAAACAAGTATAATACAACAGGAGCTAAATTGCATTATTTAGGACCAGTTTTTAGTAATCTTAGTCAATCAAAGAAGATGCAAAAGTATGTTCATTTGTATAAAACTATGTTAAGTCCATGTTATGATTATTCATTAAAAATGTTATTTCTAGTTATCTGATGAACAAAGAAGAATGTGTGTTTCAAAGGCTACTTCCTTTTGTTGAATATGAAGACAGTACATTGAGGAGGGGTGGCATTGTTGGAACATTGAGAAACTGCTGTTTTGATATTGATAATCATGAGTGGCTTTTGAGTGAAGATGTTGATATTTTACCTTATCTACTTTTACCTCTTGCTGGACCGGAGGAGTTTTCAGATGATGAAAATAATAAACTACCTATAGACTTGCAATATCTACCAGAGACAAAAAAAAGAGAGCACGATCCTGACATTAGGTGAACATTTTAATTTTAATCAACCTGGAGAAAGTGAAATTTACTATTCATGAAAGTTTTCAATTGTAATTTTTGCTTCAGAACAATGCTATTGGAAGCATTGGGTCAGCTATGCGCTACAAAGAAAAACAGGGAGTATCTTAGAGAAAAGAATGCCTACATTATTCTAAGAGAATTGCATAAATCCGAAAAAGACAAGGGAGTGTTACTAGCTTGCGAAAATGTTGTAGACATTTTGATAAAGTAAGCAATTCTTCTTGTAGAACTTATTACTCGTTCTCAAATATATTTCTAGCGAATAACAAGACGTATTTTTTATATTTCAGAACTGAAGAAGAAATAGGATTGGATAATTTGAAAGATGTTGATGTACCCGATGAGTACAAAGAAAAATTCCGTAAAATGGATGAAGAGTATTTGAAAGAAGATGAAGAGGATGAAAAAGTAGAAACTGCTAGATAAGAGAAAATTCAATTGTATATATTCCATTGTACACTGTATTTATTTGTAATGTACATAACAAAATTTATTGACTGTTCTAAAGACAGAATTCTAAAGTTAATTTTCACATGTCTTACTATGTGATTCGATAAATATATGTAATATTCTGAAAGAAATAGAATACATTTTGAGGTGCATTTTCGCATATTTAAGAAATTTCTCCATCACACAAATACCAAGCACGTTGCTGAGATTTGAATGTAAAAAAATATATTTCCAACTTCGTCATATCAGTTCATTATTCACACTTATGAATATGTAAAAATGTAGATTGTAATATGTGTATTTATGTATAAATACACAAATCTCTCAAGTACGATTTTTTATTGGTAAAATTAATATTACTTATTAGAATCGTCTGAGTATTTTCCGATACAATATGAGAATTCCATCACATCCAAGAAAACTGCTAGACTGTTTCCGAAATATCTCATGTACCACATGAATGGGAAATTTCAATTTTTCATGCATGCGTTGAAGCATGTGTCCAAAATTTGAAAAGCAATTGACTCGGGCGTTTGCGATATGAAACAGATGTAAAAGCGTAAATGTGTACATGCACCAGTGTGTGAGGTCTTACAAATTAGGTAACCCTACATAACATTGACTCTAAATTATTAAAAACGTGAAAATACAAAACACGCTGCCGAGTGAATTCGTGGTATGCTTTCTCAGAAGAGCTTTGTGAATTCAGAATTTTATTATTAAAAATGGACCCTACATTGAATTCTTCTCTTTTTTCTCAACCATCTAAATCAGATGTAATCTGTTTCTCACCTTGCTACTATCGACTCTTTGTTAGTAACTATTAATGAATACATTTTTAATCCACATGAAATCGGTCCCAAAACGTAACATCGGTTCCATACGAGAAATTGACGATCCAAATATTTGTTTGAAATAGAAGAAAATATTTTACCCTTCTTCTTTGCCACGCATTGTTATATAATAAAAAAAAACAAAGCCTCCTTAATGATTCATGGATAATGGAGAGATGGAGAGTAATTTTTGTAAAAGTGCTCAATATGCAAATACTACTAAGACTTCTGAAATTACTTTTGTAATATGCCTGTAGAATTTCAATCGTATTTCGGTGATTCACTAAATTTCAGATTAATTAATCCTGATGCAACTTGTCCATTCAGTTTTGAAAATTCGTCTATAATTGAAAATCTCTATTTCTGATATTATCATTCAGCTGCTCGAATCAAGAGGCTCATGAAAAGAGTTTTAAAACGTCGGAGTCAATAAAAAACAGCTATGTTTTAACACTCTTGGACGATGAATAGGACTCATGGGTGTCACTGTCCTCAAAGGTATAGTGTCTTACATCCTGCTTTTGGCATTTAGTAGTGGACATTTTTTATTGAGAATTTGATTTCTAGAGCAATATTATATTGAAGTATTCCAATCGGTCAGCTATGCGGTGAAAAGAAAAGCAGAGTGTATTTCATAAAGAGACATCTAAGTCGCACCGACAATCTCGGAGAGATTCATGGTTCCTCAAAGAGATGGCATCTGCAGCCATTCGTTCTGACTTTCTGATTTCCTGGTGATATTGGCATCTTTATACTCAAAGAAAAAAACTCCGTAAGACGATTGAAGAAGATTTGAACGAAAATGAAGAAAATGAAAACCATTGTGATAGCGGGAGCAAGAAAACTCAATGTATATGTATATATATTTGATCGTAAACTATATGTATTTGTATAATGTACATAATAAACTTTGTTGACAGTATAAACTTCTAAAATGAATTTTAATAGTCTTACCTTTTGATTTGATACGTATATTCATAATAAAATATTCTGAGAAATATGACGTAATATTGTATTGTAAGATTTCAGTACAAAGTTTTCGATAAGTTTCTCCATCACACCGTTACTATGCACACTGTTTAAACTTAAATGTACAAAATATGTTTGCAATATCATTGTGTATCGATTCATTATTTACACTTATGGATATTAAAAAATGTAAATTATACTACCTATGTATAAATGCACAAATCTCTGGGACGTTTTAGAATTGTCTGAGTATTTTCATCAATCATGAGAAAGCTTTGCGAGATATAACGTGTTGGGTACCCTGCAATCACGTTATAAGTATCTGCAACTATTCAATCTAATTTTATAAAATCATATGAATCGATGGAATATAATGGGTAAATCTAAACTTTAGGCTGCATGGATACTCTTATAGGATACTCGAAAAATACTTCACAAAGCTCATTTCAAAGTTTGAGTACGATTGGTGCGGCCCAAGGATGTTGGCCTCTTCCCGTAAATGATCCAGAGCATTATCAAATAAATTGCTAGACTATTTTGAAAACGAACCGCATAAACAGGGAGTTTGAATTTTCATGCGTGCATTGAGGCCCGACAATCGAAACGCGAACGAGTCGAATTTGTTTTTCCGAAAAGTAATATCATCAAAAGTCGAACGACTCGATATTTTGGATATGATCAAATATAAAAATCTATCAAACGTAAACTGTGCGCGATATCGGGCGATTTGCAGCACTGGCTCGGATCTCGCGAAGACGAATTTCATCTGGACGACTGATCGGCCGGAGCCGGAGCCGGAGGAAATCGTTTCACGCGCCTTTTCGGGGCTAAGATGAATGCAGAATCAGGTGAGTTGGCGAGCTCAGGGCAGGTAGCCAAGTCCGGCCTCGAGGCTGACGCTGCTCCTGAGGCTGGACGTGCTGCTGGGCCTCCTGCCGATCCTGGCGGGCCCGGGGGCCCCGAACACCGCGGCTATCTCGGCCGACTTCTTGATGGACAGTGCCTCGTGGTGGCGGGTGTCGGCGCCGCTCCGGCAGTTCTTGGACGAGCGCACCTCGCGGCCGCTGCCCCCGACGTAGATCAGCCGGCCCTGGGGGTCGCGCGCGCTCACCACCAGCACCTTCTCGCTGCCCGACGAGCAGCCGGACGAGCGGCGACGGCCCCCCGGCCGGAACAGCTCGTAGTCCAGCGCTAGGTTGTCCGCGCAGTTGGCCCGCGGCCCCGAAGGCTGCACCTGCGCACAATCATTGCCTTTTCAAACTCCGCTCCAGCGTTTCCAGCCTTTTCTCTTTTCTCTCAATGTACACCCGACTTTTGCACCCGAGTTAAATGTCCTTACGTTAACGTCGTTAAAAGTTAACGTCGAGCTACGGAGAAAATTTAAGATGCAGCATCAGTAAAAAGTAGGACTGTGTCTTTCTTGTTGAAGCGCGAGATTTTCATTTTTAAAATTTAGCAACACATCCAATTAGCCTAAGTACAGATCATTCGACTGTCTTATTACTAAAAATGACTCGAAATAAGTTTAGCAGTTTTGGTCAAAGAGGACTGCAAGAAGTCACATCAGACGAAATCATTGAAAACTGTGAATTCATTCTAGAGCGTAATGATTCCTGTGTTATTAACGAGAAATATAAAAAAAAATTCATGTCAATACAGTATTGCACCGAAATCTTCAAAATCAATGTAATCGAGTCGTTGGACAATTCCCTCGTTAAGCTCTTCATCATGGAAAGAACCGCTTAACTCACAATGTCCCATTAAAATTCACCCGTCGGACTTTGGTAAGCACTCCCGGCGAATTTTCCCGTGAAAAGCCGGGGGTCCATGGGAGAGGTCGGACGAAGAGGCAAAACGCAAGCTCACCTTGAGGTACTCGAGGCTCTTGGAGGTGGTGAGGTTCCTGCTGCGCCTGGCGGTCTTGGCCCTGTCGGGGCTGGCGGCCCTGGACAGTGTGCTCTCGGCTGGGACGATGCCCTTCTGCCTCAGCTGCTCGAGGATGCTAGGCTGGTGGTGGTGGTGCTGGTGGTGCTGGGGCCTGCGGGCGCAGTAGCACTTGTTGCTCTCGGAGCAGCTGTCGGTGTCGCAGGAGCAGGGCATCGACGCCACGGCCCCGCCGCCGCCGCCGCCGCCGCCGCTGCTGCCCATCGGCCCCGGCCCGGACTCCGCCTTCCGCGACAGCGAGCAGTAGCACTTGTCCGCCGAGACGCACGTGCACGACTCCGAGTCGTAGCTGCACTCGCTGCAGCTCACGTAGCCGCTGCTGCTGCGGTTCGCCGTGGCCATGCTTCGCCCGAACCGCCTGCCTGCACACAACACACCCACTCGATTATGGTTACTTCCTATCCTACTCAAGTGTTCTACTCTAAGTGACTGTAAGACATATTTTCACTGTAAACACCAGAGATGATTCACTCGAGTTCCGTCACATTAGATAAATCAACTCTCATATAATTATAATAATATATTTTCTTATAATTCTGAATAATCATAATAAGGCAAAGATTTTTTTTCTATAGAAATTTTGGACTGATTAGGCGTAAAACGTAGAGTTTAGAAAAAAAGTATCACACAAAAATCTCGTGTTCCTTGATAGTTACGGAAAGCTTCATATCGGTACAAATTAGTGATCTTACAGAAAATCGGGATTCTTTGTGGTTTGTAATGTATATCTAGTACACGGGGCAATGGCTCTAATGTGAACGATTCTTTTCTTCAAACCGATTGATAATTTAGATCGAGACATTTTAATACATTGAACGGGGTGTGAAAAACATAGATTTCAGAGAGAAAAAGTGTGAAATTTACCGTTAAATATAGTTAATTTTACCAAAAAATCTATAGCATATAGTTCAAGTAACTACAATGATACAGTTAAGGAATACAGTTGATTTCCCTACAACAGAATGTTGATATTACGAAGGGAATAGATATACTAGAGTATATTGTTAATCGGGGAATATATAGGCGGCTCACATGTGTCGCTGTCCTCGGAGGTGGTGTGTCCCATCCTGCTCTTGGCGCTGCCGCAGCGGGCCGCGGTGGAGCGCTTGCGGCTGAGCTTGGTCGCGACGACCCTGGGATGGGGCGGCGAGGTGCGCTTGTCCCCGGACGAGCTGCTGGCGTAGCTGGCCCGCTCGTTGAGCCGGCGCGCCGGGAAGATGACGGAGGTGAACTCGGTGGGGCCGGAGCTGCCGCTCTTCAGCCGGGACACGGAGCGCTTGATCGCCCGGCGCAGCAGGCCCCGGCTCGAGCGCCTGCGCTGGGGCCGCCTGCGCCTGCGCATTATGCTCGCCGACCGCTCGTACAGCTCGTCCTGGGTCAGCGTCGCCGCGAGCTTCAGCAGGAACTCCTTGTACAGCGGCTTCAGCTCGTTGAACGACATGCCCTCTGGATCTGCAATTGTTCGACCCCTCGTTGTACAACACCGAGTATTCACATTCGCGCAGTCTCATGTCTTGACAGTACCGAATTAACTTTCAATGCATCGAAATTTAATTCGATTGATAATTATAGGACTAGATTATAGGACAGACAGTGTCTAACGAGTGATCATTTCGAACTGGACTGTTTCCGAGCCAAATTTCCCTCTCCACATGACATCTTGGAGTTTACTGATTCGAAGGCTCACTCAAATCGATATGTTACTGGTGATTGAGATGACATCTCAAACATCGATACAAGGTGGAATTTACTACAAATACGCGATAACTCAATATGGTTGTCGAACCAATTTTTTAAATGAGCCGATATTTTAATTCCGTATACTCAAAGTGACAATTCGTCAGATTCAATGCCCTGGTTCTTATCCTGCCTCAACTTTTTGTTACGTAAATTTTTTACGTGGAAGTGGATGACGGAACCGTTAGACTAACACGACTGGCTCCAACATTTTCGTTTCTTTGAAAATTCTCTAAAGAGTACAATACGTATAGAATACAAAAACGCAGAATGGGAAATGTCATTCGACAACGCAGTGAAATCGTTTTCTCGGAATATCTTCAGCTTCACTTTGGACGTAAACTTCGGACTTGATTGGCATATGCCCGGAGCTATCTACTCTCCGTCAAAGAGGCTGTATGCAAAACCGGTTTTCACCAAAGAAGTTCTCCCGAGTGAAACAATCGCGAAGTGAGATAGCGGTACGCATACACCTCGAGTTACGCTTTTGGTATGAGCGTCAGGATAGACATATAGGAGTCGCGATATCCGCCTTCTCACGAGTCTAAGTATGGAACGGCTCCTCTGCGCCGCGATTCAGTCGGAAAGTGTGTCAAGCCGACTTCCGCGATGCTCATTAGTGTCCGCTCGGGCATTAGGTTCAAACGACGACTCATTGTCTCGTCGTTTGGCTGCGAGCAGTAATAAAATGGATCAAGTGAGGAAGGGAAATAAGAAAGAAGGATCTAATGTTTTGGCACGCGTTTCATACTTCGAACAATGGAATGACAATTCTACTTCTTGAGAATCCGACTAGGATTGACAAAGCTTTTTAGAGCGATGAAGTTGGAGCTCATTGC
This sequence comes from Aphelinus atriplicis, assembly GCA_020882685.1. Taxonomy (NCBI): domain Eukaryota; kingdom Metazoa; phylum Arthropoda; class Insecta; order Hymenoptera; family Aphelinidae; genus Aphelinus; species Aphelinus atriplicis. Next base: position 96,676,846 of record CM037073.1, read on the forward strand.
TTATATAGAACGATAGCATATTATAAATTTAATGATCGGATATTTTCCAATGGTAGGACTATGGAGCACGGATTCGTCACATGACCGACTTCCTCTCGTTATCGACAGGACGAACCAACGTATACAATCACAAATATGAAACTTGCGATACTACACCACACCCCACCGTGACCATCAGAATGACACGAGTCATGTGATGTTTTCTTCTGCACATTGTGAATAATGAACTTTGACTGATCTTCGTGAATATTTACTGTTAGATACCAGTGAGATGAATCTCAAGATTTGGCGGATAATAGACATATCTAAAATAAATTTACAAGTTAGCTTCAATGAAACGCTGAGATCAGTCAGCTTTCGCACGTGGGAAACTGCTCTCTTGGAACCTTACAGTGAAAAAACAGTGTATGAAGGTAGATGAATGATTGAGTGAAATTGAAATTTTTCATATAATAGAAGTGAAATTTCAATTTTGTTCCATAAGTTTTAACATGAAATTCGAAATCAATTTTTGGTATCAGAACTCATGGAGCAAAAGTGAAAATCCACTTTCATTATATGAGAAATTGACTGCAGTCCCACTCAATTATTCACACTCACCTTCGTACAGTGAATTTCAAGTCTCATACACTGATTTTCCACTGTATAAGGTTTTAAAAGAGTGTGCCGACTCTTTGCACGTGACGGTGAGTTGGACTGACCGATGATGGCAGCGAGTATGTCGTCGACGGAGGTGAGGCCCTCCTGGTTCCTGAACTCGTGGAACAGCTCGGTGAAGCCGAGGGGCGTCCTCGCCTCGGGCCCGTCCCTCTTCCTCACGCTGCCCGGCTTGAGGAAGCTGCCGCGCCGTGGCAGCTCGACCCGGGTCAGCAGGTCGCCGTGCTCCACGTCCAGCTCGCTCTGCGAGCGTCGCAGCAGAGGCGGCGGCCCCCCGGCGCCCCCTTGGCTCGGCGGCTCGCTCCCGGCCCGGCTGCGACGACGAACCGGCGGCTGCTGGCCTCCGGGTAGGTCCATCGTGTTGACTCGGCTGAGCCGTTTGCCCGATCGGCCGCTACTCGAGTCGCGCCCGGCTCCTTGCGGTGCTTGCCTGCGCGCTCGTCAAAATTCACCTTATCAGTTGTACAATTTTCACGAACGAATAGTAAAAATTCACCATCAAATAGTATTTTCTAACTATTTCAAATTTAAAGAATACAGAATAGACTGTTTTAGTTACAGTATCTACATATTTCAAACTCATTTCAAAATAACAAATCTTTTTCTTTCGTAAGGTAATTGTTACTAGGAGTACGATATTGATTTGAATAATATCTAATATTGAGTGTATAAAATTTTGTACCGTAAATGAAGGTTACTTTGGACTCAGGAGTAACTAAAATACTACGACTAGAAATAGATAAAACTGCTCTTGGATTCTATGCATCGTACAGTAGTTGGCTGTGTGTCATTTTAGAGCTCAGAATTTCTAGCTTTTTTTCATCTACTTACAAACATCTAAGAACACCAATTTCACAAAAATCGCAACGCCAAAAATGACAATTAATACAATTATGAAGTAACTGTTCCATTGAATATTGTTAATTGCAAGAAAATATTCCATATTAATAAAGTTACCCTTATTTGGGTGGTAACTCTGGAACAGCACAAGCAGGATTTGATTAGCATTATTCTATGATCGTCATAGACTTTAGAAGTCGGCTAAGTGTTCAAAGTGACCCCTTTTTATAGTACTTATATTAGTTCCTATGTAATATGTCAATTTTCCTAAAAATTAACTTTGAAAATTTATTTTACAATTGGATAAAATACCCTCGCACAAAATACATTTTCCAGTCGTTTCCAACAGAACAGATCTTGCGAAACAGCACTTGATTCCAAGCTACAGCACCTATTTACATTATCGCACTGCAAAATCTCACCTCCCAGGTCGCGTGACATCGTAGACACGGTCTTCGTGTATGTTGTATTCGTCCTCGGGCCCAAGACTGTAGATCTTGTCTGCGTCGCGAAAATGATCCCGGTTCTGAGAGGCGATGCTCCTCCGACGATGTTGCCCGTAAGGTGACTCGTCTACAGGCTTTGATGGGGCACATCGTCCCGACGACGAACTGCTTGCTGATTTGCGACTGGAGATTGTGGGGTGTTTCGCGTCGGGCGTCCTCTGTTGGCTCTTAGACTGCGGAGGCTAAAATATAACGATCCGATTGAAACCTAAGCGTTTGTGATATTGAATTATTTGTGTATTATAGTGTTAATGATGGGTCTGTTGTTTGAAAGTTTAAGTTTTAAGTAATGTCATTGGTTGTAAATTTATATTTCTGACGCATCGGAAGTTTACCGTTCGAAATAGCGTCCCAAAAAATAAGCCTACATGGATTTGATGCGTTCATAATAGAATTATAAATGACCGAAGAAAGTATGAAGAGAATTCGATTTTATTGAGAAACAAAAGCAAAAACTTGTAAATCTATTGTCACTCAATATAGTATTGTTGTGAACAGCGATACTCATCCTGAGGTATACATACAGTGCGTATTCACGCTAGAAAAAAAAATTGAATCTCGATTTTAGAAGAAGAGTCAACTAGACGTTGTATCAAAATGATTTGTTTCTTAATTCTATAGAAGAGTCTGTTTACGAGAAGAAGAAATATTGTCATAGCGTTAGACTGATTTTTCTTCTTGAGTCGAAAATTGGATTTTTGTGATCGGAGAAAAATCTATTAACCACTATTTGATTTCATCTTTTCAACGTTTCCGTTCATAAGTATTAAAATATGATATACCGATGGTCCTTGCAAAGAAAATCGATACTGATTTTCAAGCATCCCAAAAGCTACGTTTCGGTCATACCTTGGGAGCGACCCGGGCTTTCGCGTAGATGCGGCTACTCTCATACAGTGAGTTTTCGGTGCAGCAGCCCAAGTCATAGGAGCCACTGCGCTGCCGGTCACTCGATGACTTGTTGCCGTTGTAAACCTCGACGACGTCGTTGCGGGCTTTCCGCTCGTCGTAGATCTTCTCGATCACCTGCACCTCCTGCGACACGGCTTGGCACTGGGCCCTCGAGCCATATATTTTGTTCTTCGCATTCATCCGTCTCTCCTCGTTGCTCTGCTGAAGATAAAATGCGAGGATCACTTGAAATGTCATTCAACCTAAAGGGTTTCGTTTAAGCACTGCTAGCAAACTGTGAATGGCTCATGAAAAATATTATCGTTAGTATTTTGAAGAATTTCACTAAGGAATCAATTAAAACGATTTATTCTCTCACAGAATGACGAACCCTTAAAAGTGACCAAAAGGCTCTATATATCGAGCTTTACCAGAATTCAACTGGATTCGCAGAATCACCGATTGAAAAAATAAAGAAAAACCAACGATTTCCGAAGGAGTATTCGTTACCTCGAGAACCGACGAGGCGGAGCTCGAGTTGCTCTCGATCCGTCTCGGTGTAACGTTCGACTCGGTACTGGATTCTCTGGAGGGTGAACAGACTCTTCTGCTACGAGCTTCAAGTACGTCCTCGGCTTTTACGTCAGATATTTTTTTCTTGCGACGGGGCTTCTCGATGACGCTCACGTTCGCGCAATGAGACGACGAACTGGCCTCGTCCTCGGTGTTCCCGCTGCTGCTCACCGAGTTCTTCTTTACTCGGGGTGGTCTCACCTGTATAAATCATAGATGTTTATTATTTGTCTATATTCCAAAACGATTGTATTAGCGAGCCGAAAAAATGTGCGACTCCAATATGGCCTAGAAATGATATCTTTGACAAACTCTCTCTCTCTCTCTCTCTCTCTCTCTCTCTCTCTCTGCACAACGCTTCAACTGGATCAATGACGTAAAAAACAAGTCTGGCACATATCTGGCTCATGAAGTCTAGTGAAAGTCTGGCACGTGTCTAGAATTGTGAACTAATGCCAGCGTTCGATCCACACATTTCGTTTACTATTTCTTAAAATCAAACGAAATAATCATTCAACTCATTCTAGAATTTTTATTATTTCTCGACAGTATTCACAGGCATAACAAACCATTCTTATCATCTCTAAGGACTTGATGGGTCAGACTTTCTTTTGACACGAGCTTTATCAACAAATAAACATAATGCACGATATATGACAGTATATGTGGACTAACCGGCTGTTGCTGTTGCTGCTGCAACGCAGGCGGTGGGGGTGGCGGCGGGGGCGGGACCTTCTCGACGATGACGTCCGATTGGGGGGGACAGAAGGGCCTCCTGCTGAGGGGGCTGGTCTCCCGGACGCTGCCCGAGGCGAGGGAGGCGAGGCTGACGCAGCCGAGGCCGTTGTTGTGCCTGGGCCTCCTCGAGGTGGCGTCGAGGTCGGCGAGCAGGGCCCGGTAGAGGGTGGCCGCCGCCGCGACCGCGTCCTCCTCGCAGCGGCAGGCGAACGCGTGGCACTCGAGCAGCCGCGCCGCCCCCGGCCGGCGCATCACCACCGCGAACAGCGGCGGGTAGTCGGCCACGTCCTTGTCGAGGCCCCGCATCGTCCGGTACAGCTCGGCGTGGCGCTCCTCGCTGTTGGTCAACGACGAGAGGCCCCGATCCTCCGCCACCAGGGGCACGAACGCGTACACCTGGTCCCCCGGCTTGCTCTGTACAAAAATCACCAGTCCGTCATTGGGCTCTTCTCACTCTCCGAATTTTCATATCTCAGGATAGTCAATACGGCCTCCCATTCATTCTATATGATATAATACATTTCATTCTATATGATTTAATGCGTTGTGCGTATTTATGAAACTAAATAAATAACCGAATCTCACATTGTCACGATTTCATGATAAAACTATATCGGTATTTTATAAAAACCTTCGAGCACTAACAACTTGTATGCAAATTATTCTGAATCATCGCGACACTCGAGCTAAAGAACCGAGTCACGCTCTCCGACAACCGCTCGAAATTAAGAAGTAGCCAAAAAGTATTCTCATGTATAACTATCAATCAAATCCACGTAACTTGCAATTATAGCTTTGGAAATAAAAATGAGATTGGTCATGGTCGAAACTTATTATGACAACATATTATGCTCTCTGTATATGTACATCTCACTTTATATGTCTATACACCTAGACACTGTACACGATGTGGATAGGTCTAGACCAATCAAATTACGAGTTAACGGCTCCACGCTACAGGCCATCACTTTTTATATAAGAATATAAGGATTAAATAAGGAGAACGCGTTGGACCGGATCCGCGATTTATGATTCTTCTAGTACCTATTGGCTCACGATAAACTGAAAAAAGTTCCTTCCAAACGTATCTGATTTAAAAGCCTCACTCAATGGAATTTCAAAGTCTTGGATCTATTCCAATATATTCATCTTTGAATCGATAAAAAAATATAATGGGCAATAATTAACATGCTCTAGAAGACACAGGTCAAATTTTTGTCCGAATATAATTTTTCACGTGTTAAAACTAAGTTAACAGGTTTCTGGGGCTATGATACAGATGAAACGATAATTTTCTATCTTGCAATGTACAATTTTCTTCGAACGGGTAGTTTTAACAGTATTTTCCCGGGAAAATGTTAACGTGATTTAAACGTAAGAAAAATTTGGCTTGGATCTTCGTGGCCATTTCACCTGTATATTCAGGGATAACGATACTTTTTAAGGAAATTTTCACTCGTTGAAAAATTATCTATTAAAAATGTTCAGTCAAAAGGAATACTAGGAAAAAATTACAAAATCTTAGGGGGGCCGTATGATGTACAACTTGGATCTTGCAGAATTTCAATTTGTCCTTGGGATCGGCAGCTTCACGACCGGATCTCGAGTTAGCACCTTTTACAACGCCGGATTTAGACTTGACTCTCTGTCGTTCGAAGGCGAGACGTATTGTAACTCTACGTAGCTGTCATGAGTTTTCGTAAAAATGTTTTAGATTAAGATTGAGAACGAGGTCGGTGAATATGAATAAAATTTTGACGACTTCAAGTCGGCCCAGTCTTACCACGTCGGTCCGTTGTTACTCGGGAATATTTCATTGCTCGCGAGTACTACACGGGAACACAAGAGGCAGTCATATATGTCGAAGTTTATTGCAAAATTCACGAGAGTTCGAAGGACATCGAGATTATTTTTCATCTACACTCGAAATTTCGTCGTTAATTTATTCGAGATAATGAAACGCGTTTAAGTACTCGAACGCGCAAAGTCAACGCGCAGTGTCAAAACTGAGATTATTCAACGCAACAAGTGCTCGCACAGCGAGAAGTCAATTGAAAAAATGAGTTTGACGCTTTATAGTGTTTTGAACGAGGGGTTTCTCACTTCGGTACTCCCACTTGGAGTTCTTACAGGAGTACATTCGTGGGCGAATAATGCCAATTATTCTTGCCAATATTAACCAACAGCTACTCAGCTCACAAGTAGAGGTCGCGCACCAAATTTGCGGGGCCTGAAATATATATGATTCCTTATACTGAAACATGAGACTTTTATTTTTTTTGCGTTTCGTTGAATGGACCTCTTGACCTGGTTTTGCTGGTTCGTTGATAAAATCGACATTTTAACTTTTCGACAATTCATCGAATGAGTATTTTGGAGAAAAATAGTGGGATGAAAAGTACTTGTTTCGGAAATACACGTATATCTAATACCAAAATAAATTGTTTCGACTTTTGTACTAGTAAAGATTAATAAAAGCAATTTGAGGAAGTAATTAACGTTTGAAAGTCGACGTATAAGAATAAGATTCGTTCAAGTAATTCAGAACAGAAAAAACTTAATTATAAAATCTTTAAATATTAATAACTCTCTGTAAGTGCATTTGTTATTTCTGATGTATTTATATCAGATTCTCAAAACTATTACTTTCACTATGGAAAGAGTTCTTTTTTGTCTGAATTATATGTGGATCTCTGAAACTTTCCTCCACTGTTTTCCTCGAAAATGCTTTACTTAGGAGTTACCGAAAGTTTCGAGTTTAAAAATCGATATAATCAAAGCATCCAAAAATCAAGCTGAAGTAAACCATTTGACTGAAGGGAAAAACACGTGTCTCATTTTTCAGGACGAGCAATCACGTGTATAATATTCCAGTAGTCCAACAGATTTGGCAACCTCTCCTCGTCGATTTATCGTGAGTTTTAAGCTCCTTCATTCAGAGAAACAAAATTAATCGAGAACGAATATTGGGAGAAGCGGAAAGGGGGGGAGGGCAGCTGATTCGAAACTCACCGAGCCGTGCCTGCGTCGGCTGTGCAGCTTGAGGGCGCTCCAGACTGCGATGCGCCTGAACGGGTTGTTTTTCTCATGCAGCTCGCTCGTGCGGAAGGTGAGGCCGCGCCGCGACACCTCCAGCTCGGCGCTCACCGCGAACCCGATGCGCTCGGCCAGCTGGCGCAGCGGCTCCTGCAGGCCCCGCACCGACGCCACTCGCCCGCCCACCGGCGCCGCCCCCATGTACTTCACCTGAAAATCACACCCCCGTCAGTCCACGACCTTCGACCTGCTCCTCCCCGTTCGCGCACGCTCATCGTGGTGGAACGATTCGTCGCTCTCGAGCCCCATATCTGCAAAAACGACTGTTCCATTCGCGGTGTATGGAAATTTACTCGATATTTGAGATGCAACAAATTCAATTGCGTCCGGGCTATACTCGAAATGAGATTCGTCGTTTTGCCACCCTGAATTATGTATTTGTCGTACCGTGTGTTGTGGTACGAATCGAGTAGTTGATATGTTGCGATCACAGATAGTATGACGAACGCACACTAATTCTAATCACACTGCTGTAAAATATTCCAAAGCTATTTTCATAATGCAGTCGACGAAGATATAGACGTCTGTCGTGGTTGACAACAGTGTGAGACAACAAATGAACAAAGGCGGGAGGGAGTCATAAGTGTCCGAGTGGCATGGGATTGACTGATCGATGCGTATTGGTAATTGAGTGTGCAGATTTACTGAAGCACCGCATTGTTTTATTGTATTGTAATTTTCTCCAGTATTCTCGAAAAAAAATTTCCACCGTGTAGTTTTATGATGCGCGTTACATAAGATATGGAGAAAATAATTCGGGTGTAAAAGACGTCACACTGATATCTTCACCCCCTCCTCCTTCTCGTATTAGCTCGAATTTTAATTCGATCGAAGAAACAATTGGATCTAATTTTTGTGCGCGGGTTATTGATTTCTTAAATAAAATATTCAGCGTATTGAGCCGCTCAGATACAAGCCCAACGGGTACGAGTGAATTTTGAAATTTTCGCGTCTATTTTTAGATCTGATGCTGTCGATGTAAACTTATTGTTGATGATCGCACGAGTCTAGCGAAATCAGAACATGGATTCAGAATCTAAAGTTAACTTCCTCGTTCGAAAGAAAAGATTTCGAATGTGATTGTGCCACTTATAACCTTGGTTTCTAAGCGCTCTGACAAACAAAATTTTGTACTAGCAACGATTGAGAATAATATTTCCTCTTCAACATTTTCACAACCAAGCGAGCTCTCTTCATTTCCATACAATAACCGCACAACACCATATGAGCCAGTGTTGTATTTCGAGATTCAAGCCTAGTTTTACTCTCATGGTACATATCATGCACCTGGCGAACAGGCAAATTTTAATATCATACCTGATAATTTCTCTTTTGGTATGAGAATCTATAGAAGGCGGAAGTCCACATCCACTTAGGATAATTCGCATCGTTATGGAGTTTCTAGAAATGCATATTGCATGTTGTATTGATTGCTCATAGATCTGGTTCAACTATTTATGAAACGTGTCGATCTAGTTCCGTTTTGAAGAGCTTTATATCTTTCAATAGCTTTTCAAAATACTCCAAATTGGAACAGTAACAGAGGAGAACAGTAAAGGAAGAGATTTCAGGAATACTGTTCCAATATCCAAATGGAATCGAAATTGTAATATTGAGAAATGTGTGCGTCAAAATGAATATATCGCTATCTTTGTGATAATATAATGGTATTATGGAAAAAAAAATAGTTCCTACTGATGTTCGCATACAGAGTAGATTCAAACCGTCTATTTGAAATTTGAATAATGAAGTGGCCATCTATGATAAGAAATGCGCATTGAATACATTCTCCTCGTAGCTCATGCGAAGAATGGCCATTCAAAAGTCAAGAACGTTATTAACGTTCTCCATAAACTTTGCTTTTCAAAAAAGTCATATTTATGATAATAATAATAATTCTTTCGACGAAAAATCTCATCCATCAAGGAAGTAAAAAAACCATTCCAAGATGGCCAGAATACGACAAAATTCTTTTAAAACATGATATAATCTTGGATATCACTTGAATCTCTAATGTAAAGGAGAAGAAATTTCCTCTCTATAGTCCTTGAGAAGAGCTCGTTACTCCATAATAGCTCTGTACCAGAATATCGTAAAATTACAAACGGAGAGGTGAATCTCATAAAAAGCCCTAGTTAAATAACACCGAAGCGAAATGCAGAAGAGCGAAAACAGAAAAAAGAAGTGTCGAACGCGTCGTGTATTGAATCACCCACTATAGGGAACAGGAACGGTTTATTACATTTTTATGCAAATGCGTCGTCGCATTCCTCTTGGGCAGGTGGCCGCTGTGCTTTTTCACTCGGCCGCGACCACCTCAATGTTTTTCCTCGTTTGTTCGGCGCGTGTCTCGTCCGTGCTGCAGCTAAATATAGAAAAGAACGCACCACAGGTATTTCTCATTTCCTCCTTGGCCGTGAACAACAAAAGCGGTGGTCTGAGACGAAAATTTTTCGAGAGAGAAAGTCCATAACACGCGCGTAATCGTGTTACACGCAGCCCAAGCCAAGTGTATTATCAAGCCGATCAATGGAAAAATCGCGAGGTCGTTGACTATTAATTTTTCCGAGCGCGATCCGACAATTCTGCGATGCTTCGCGCGTGATGATTGCCTTTTCGCATTCGCGTTGTTAATCGCAGCGGAACAAATATCCATTATTACGGTTTGGAAGATTTTCGATGTAGATCTATCATCACGTCATTTATAAAATAAGTTGTTACATTTTTCTAATTAGAGCCGGATTATCCCGTCGTGTGATTAACGCATGGATTTTAAAATTCTAGGCGTGGCACGCGGAATCCATAAACTTTCTTCTCGGACCTCAATTCGAGTTCCATGTCTCGAAAAAATATTGGAAAGTTATTGACTTTTTCTCAACGCTTGTCTCGTAGTTTAGATCTCAAATTTTCTCTTCGGTTATGTCTATTTATTCACGAGATAATTATTGTCAACTATCTCCAAGAAAGTATATACTTGCTAATTTTGTTCAGAGATGAGAAACAAATGAGAATCGACGCGAAAAGTAAGAAAGATTTGTTCATTATACGCATATTTTTGTATATATAACACAGATTACTTCAGAGTCTGCACCAAGTGCATCGGACCCTGGGCCGCGATTAACCTTTCTAATCCGTGAAAAACACGATCGCAATGATCTTGCAAACACGTAAACTTCCGACGCGCGTATCCCACGCATCGATCATAATCCCGACCGTGAAATGCTCAACTGGCGAAGACAATCGAAAAACGAAGGAAAACAAAAAAAAAAACAGACGAAGCCGCTTAATTTGCCGTGCCGGCACGCATAAACGCGCGAGCCGTGCGATGGCTCCTCGGCGAGCTTTTTCCCGATTAACATGAAATATTCAAAGCTTTCCGCGCGAGACTTTCCATTACGCAAATATACCCCGCACGCGTTGCACACACGTATCGCATTGGCGAATCGACGTTTCTACTTTTAATTGAGCCTAAACGAAAAGAGGGAAAAAAAAGAAGAAGAAAAAAAAACACGCCCGATGAACTTGGCGAGATATTATGCACGCGCATAATGCAGCAGGCCAGCAGCTCGGCCTCCGCGGGCGATTATCATAAAGTGAAACTTGGCGGGCGGCCGATCTGCATAACGCGGCCTGATCAAGGCCACGCGATGACAGTGCGCGAAATCGCCGGCCGCGGTTCGACAGCCTCGCGTGATCGCTTATCGAGTCCGGTAGACACGCGCGCGGGGCTGCCTGCTCGTTTTAATGCGCGCCCGTGTCGCCGCGGTGACGCTTTGACGTCCGTACGCTTCTTGTTTCCGCCGCTCAGCCCGGTTAAGCCAGAGAAAAACCTCCTCCTCTCCCGCCCCCGCCCCACTTCGCTTCTCGGCAAATTCGTGCGATACGTGTGAAGGAAAAAAATCCGGTAAAAGTCTGGAGTCGCACGATTTTTAAAGAGTCTTCTTATGGAGAAAAAAACGACAGGTAGCATCGATCAGAATATATACTTTTTTGGAAAAGTATTAATCTGCAGGAGTTCAAAAATCTTATTTGCACTCATAAATTGAATGTTTTTTTTTGTTCTTGATCTAGTTGTTACAATATACGATTTTGGGAAATTGAGCGGAGGGAATTGAGGGAAACGAATTTGTAAATAGCGGGCAAAGTTCAGAGAGCCTTTTGAATTACAGAGCTTGATTGACTTTCTCACGTACCTCTTAACAGAAAATTAACGATTCTCCGAGAGTTGAATGTACAAATGATACATTGTAATAAGAAAGTGCATTGCATTGAATTTTCATATTGGAAAAATATGAGAGTCAAATGATCATTTACCGCGGGTGTTTATAAAATTCATCAAGTCAGACATTAACATTCTTTACCAGCTGGCAAATAACTCTTATTCTCATACTTTTTTCGAAGCAATGTTGATTCAAAATTAACGAAATTCTGTGATATCGATAATATTAAACTTGTAGTGATGTTGATGAATTGATCATCCAATAATTGCTAATTTCCAATAGTAATATGCGTTATTAGCAACGTTTCGTGGTACAGTTGTCTGTTCCCTCATGCAGGATACGGCTCCTGGTTGATTCACTGATTGGAGCATCATTACAAAAATAATAAGCGAAAGAGAAACTCGTCATTGTTTTCTATAAAAAATATTTTGAATCTCTCGTACTTATTATTTTGTTAAACCAGTAACTCGTGGTTACTCGATTAATTCACTATTATTCTTATTCGTCAATTTGCAGTAGAGTCAACATCACTCAAATTTGAATTTGGCATTGAACCGACAACATGCCTGTTACACAAGCCCAATTCATGAACATTTTAAACTCGTGGTAACGTTGGCCTGATGAGAAAATAAGACATCACGACCAGCACGTGGAGGCTGTTCGATTGGTCAGATAAATCGATGGAGCGTTAACCCGTGCTGAAAAAAAATTCTGACCAAACCGAGGGGCTATTCACTTCGAAATCACTGGTGAATTTTTGTGATTTTGTGATTTGTATTATTTTGTCCGTCCGTTCGTCCGTCCCCAAGAGGGTTTTTGGCTACGGACAAAACATTCAGCTTCATTTGCTCATTTGAAAACAAGGGCTATTCAGTATAGAATTCGACAAAAATCCAAACAAATCACAAAAAATCATTGGAAATCCCTAGTAATTTCGAAGTGAATAACCCATCGGACGGGACATGTTTGGCCCATGAAGTCTGGAAGAAGTGGAACGTGTCTGGCATTATGAACTAATGCAAGATTTTTGTCTATTTGTGATGAAGAAAGTAATAAGGATTCTAGAACGAGTTTTCAATAAACGAGTTGAACTCATTTGATCATAAGAAATCGTAACCAAATGCATAACCCTTTGTTTTAAACAAAAGTCAGGGATAATATTGAGCCCGATATTTTAGAATTGATTGATTTGTCCGTGCATGAGTTTCATGCAACTACGGCGTCAAATCTAGCACTAGTTCACAATGCCACAGAGAACCTTCTACCAGACTTTTTACACGCTGAAATTGAATCATATAGATGTATGGGACCGACCGGTAGAACAGCGGCGGCGCAGTCGGAGTCCTCGGCCTCGACGCTGGCGAACATGGCCTCGATCCTGGCCTGGACGGCGCCGTTCACCCTGCGCTGCTGCTCGTCGTCACAGCAGCCGGCCGGCATGGCCGACTCGAGGCTGCTCCTCGCGCACCAGCTCGAGCTGCACGCGCTGCGCGAGTCATCGAACAGCGCGTCAATCCGGGCTTTGCTCCGCAGCGAGCACTCCGACGCCGCGGCCAGCCTGAACCCGTCCTCGCAGCAGCCCGACATCCTCACCAACCTCTACTGGACACCTGCAACATTTTCATTCCCTCGTTATGATCTTTCGTTGGGGCTCGCGCGATTAAATTTACAGCTCGGCAGGGAGGCAATTAACGTTTTCGGAAAGCTCGTTCTGTATTTGGATTGGAACGTTGATAGCACGAGTGCGTGCAGCGTTTCCCGATGATCCCAGGTTGGGTATCTTGGATACTGAAATGTAGATCCCTGAATCCTGTCGTTTGGTTATTTTTTGTACTAATTTCTTATTACAAACGATCTAATTTGTTCATTCGAGATATCATTTTTTCAAAACCAACAAAATGTTTAATTTTTCATTTCCAATAAATTGAGCTTTCATTGATCTAATTTTGACGAAATGTGCGAATCGCTCGGTGCGACACGGTTACAAGCTCGTAAACGCGTATGAGAAAATAGACGGCATTATTGTAATGAAATGCTTCCAATAGACCTCGAATTTTTTAGATATTTTTCTATTTCATAGATTTCTTGGCAAAAAGTGAGTAGCTGTATACCTTTTGGGAAGTTAGCTGCGGTCGAAAGCACAAATACAGCAGCTAAGAAGTAAAAGGTGTATAGCAGTCAACAGATCTCTCTCTCTCTCTCTCTCTCTCTCTCTCTCTCTCTCTCTCTCTCTCTCTCTCTCTCTCTCTCTCTCTCTCCTTGTAGGGTAGATGTGTTATACTCGAAAAATTATGGTCTTACTTCAAAAAGAAAAATCTGCTTGATGCTGTAATAAGAAGATTTCTTCTAGCATCAGGAATAGAGTAGATCTTAGAGAAATCCGTTTAACAAAAGAAGGAATCTTCTTGTTATAATGTCGAGTGGGTGTTTCTTCTTCAACCAAAATCACGTTTAAGTGCGTGTACCCAAAGAACAAAAGAGCAATCAATGTCAGCTGCCGGCAAAGCAGATACTCAACAATCGTGACATTGCGTAGTGGCATGTGCAATTGTTTGCTGGCGCCAGCTGTAACGATTTTATAGAATTTTACACATTCGTCTCTATGATCGTTCTTTTTGTAGTTACGAACTTCATTAGTGATCATTATCGAAATGAATACATTTCATTGTTAATATACTACTAGAATGGTCTTGATATTCACTCAAGGTATTTTATAAATTCACGTTATACTTTGCTAAAAAGAAAACCTAGCGAAAAAATATACTCTAAAAATGAATTAAATAGTAAAAATAACGGTGATGTTTTCACACACTTTTATTAAACTTAATTTCACTAATTGTGTCAGTTTGCCGGTACCTGACCGGTTTAAAACATTAAAAATCAAAATTGAACCTACTTTTCGATAAGTTATCAAGCTCAAAATTTTGAACATGTGTTGGCACGAATGTCGCTGTGGAAGAATTAGTCTTTAAAAAATAAACGATTTTAAATGTACGGGAAACCCATCTTTTGAAAATAATCTTCAATTTGAGAGACTAGAAAGAAAAATTGATTTTCACGGCTTCAAAATATCTTGGTCGTAAGGATATGATGGTTATCTTCGTTGTATTGAGTGTAAAGAATGAAAGAAAGTTAATGTTCCTAGGGAGTAAGTTTAATTTCATACCCATGCCAGACTTTACTAGCTTGAAGCGAAAAATACTTTCTCTCTTTTAGTCTCTAAAACAAAAACATCATTCTGGAAAACGTTTCAAGAATTTTCTTGCATCACTTGTCGTTCGAGAAAAAAGGTGTACATACATACTCACAAATAAATATTTGAACGGTTTCCTAGGTTATCCACGCAAACAACACAGGGAGCATGATTTCCTTTCTAAACTGACACAAGCAAATATTTATATCTTCAGTCACTATTACTACATTTATAACTTATCGATTTTCGAGTAATCAGTCGGGTAAACAAAACATACGTTCGGAAATGCACACTGTTCGAAAGGTAGATCGTAAAGTGGACGTGTTTTGTTCTTCCACTGCCATCATTTTTTCAGGAAATGTTTCTATACTGACCTCGGGAAATACTCGGCAAACTCAAAAATAGTTTTGGTTAAATTCGTTATTCCTGGCCAACTTCCATAAGAGCCAATTTTATAACTTGTAGTTATTTCAAACTGTAATCGATTATAGTTGAAAAAATGTTATCAACTGCCACAATCGATTGCAGTTTTGAATGATTGAGGTATATTTATATCTAACTGTAGATTATTATAATTTTCTGTTCTAATTTTTTCAGCTTGTTCGAATTGTACTATAGTTAAAATAATTGCTTTTATCTAAATTAACTCAGTATGCTTACCACTAGCTTACGTCCCAAAGAATTCGACAGGATGTCGGAGACTTCCGTATGTTACGAAAATCAATTGAGTTATTCACATACTTATAGATCAAATTTGAAATTACATCATGGACACCTTTTCACCTACCACATCGAATACGTGAGCTTTTTGTAGAACAAAACAGCTGTATACTCCTTAGGTCGAGTTCTTTCATATAGTGCTCTTTAATATTGGCTCAATTTTTATTTTCGTGTAAATAAACTACATTTTGTGAAATCTTTGCCTACCTACCCCTCTCACCCCTTTTGTTACTATAGTCGCATGGCGATGAACTACGATATTAGCCTAACCTCAAACCTGAATAAACCGAACTCGTTTGTGTTAACGACCAAACTGTGAATACAGATATTCGAATTCCAATTACAGTTTTGGCTTTTTCCAAAACTGTCATTCTCTTTTTGGCTTATTTGTAATTTTTACATTTGAACTAAATCCTCAGTCAACTTAGAAACAACTCAACGCTTTGTCAATCTTGTACAGCCACAAGGATTTTAAAAATAAGTAAATATTAACCGTTTCGATAAAAAAATGTTTTATCTTCTAAATACTACATTTTCTGGAAAGATTTAAAACCTTTATTGACAGAAGAAAAAAACTCACGTGAATACTTCGAACGATGTGCTTTGATCAAAGTGTTTGCGAGAAATTGAGTTGCCTGTATAGTACATTCATAATTGTCACGTTGTATTTGTTCATTAACGTGAGTGATATGATAGTTGATAAATATGAATATTTTCTACACACAGATAATTAAGTTTATCGTACACATAGGCTCAGTATACTTATTACATCACGCAAGTAAAAGCAAGTATGAAGTTGAAAGAAAATGTGTCTAAATCATCTGAATATTTCCAAGTTTGGTGCTGATGGCTATCGAAAATTTCAATGTATCAAATGGGTAAGTTCCTGGAGATATTACCACAATACAGGCTCAATACTGGTGAATTATTTATAATATACTCCTTCCTATATCTTTCGACATTTTATCACGCAACAAATAATGAAAAGTTTAGTAATCGATCAGTTATACATGTCCTCGTGAAATTTTCTTGCAATGTACTTCTACTAAATAACAGTAAAAATACAATGAGAAATGACATGAGGTTGTATTTTATAGGAGTCAGAATATTGATCAGAATCGCTGTTCTGCAGAACATGAGAATGAACTTGTGTCTGACTACAAAAGCTGCATTCCACAATTACTGGCTACTACTGCAGTTAGTTTATCCGCGTTCAGCTTTGGTACACTTTTGGGTTTCAGTAATATAATGATCGCAGAACTCTACGATGGAAAAGCAGGCATAACTATGTCCCTTCATGAATTAACTTGGTTCAGTACGTAACCGATTCTCGAATTTGAATCTACATCCCATCTAATGAGTATGGTATATTCTAGGTAGCTACCTGTTTATGGAGCCAGTGGGCTCAATCATTAGCAGTGTATTACTCGAACGAGTGGGCGATCGATCTGCGATTCTGTTTTCAATGTTTCTATACATTATAATTTGGCTCATGTTTTATAATGCCAAAAGTACGATCATACTGTTAGGCACTCAAGCTCTAACAGGATTACTCTATTTGATTCCAATAATTGCTGCTTCAACTTATATAACAGGAATGAGTCAACCACATTTGCGAAGTAAACTAATGGCTTTTGCTCAAATATTCGAGCCCAGTGGAATGATTTTTACGAATGCCCTCAGTAGTTTTGTCGACTGGAGAACCATAACTCTTGTTTGTCTCAGTTTCCCTGCCATTGCTTTTGTAGTCATTTACTTCATTCCTGAAAATCCAGAATGGTTATCTCGTATGAATCCTGTACATCCATTTATATGTATAACAATCATTGATATTCAAACATGTCACATTAAAGAAGTTATTCTTCTAGGCAAAGGTCGTCTTGTTGAAATGGAAATTGCTTTAGCTTGGTTGCGTGGTTCAAAATCGCCTAATTCACGTAAAACTAACAATGCAGTCAATTCTAGTGCAATACGACAGAAGAATGATATCGATGACGCCATGAGGAATGACCAAAGCAAAACTGTTTTGAAATTGTACATGCAAAGGTCCTTCTATCTCCCACTCTTGCTGGCTTTTGTAATGTTCATTATTTATAACTTTAGCGGATTAGTGACTGTGAGTACTTACTCAATAATTATATTTGCGATGATTGGTTCTCCTGTTGACGAATACATGGCAACAACAGTGCTTTATACGATAGGAATCGTCGCTCATATAACTTGTATTTTAATCATCAATTATACAGGCAAAAGGAATTTAATATTGATTTCTACCATAAATGTAGGTTTATCATTTCTTATATTCTCGTTATTAATATTTTTCAATGTACAAAAATTTCCTCATGGTTCTATGATTCTTGTGATTATGATCATGATAGGGAGTTTTTCGGGGTCTGTTGGATTTGATTCAGTC
The DNA here is from genome assembly GCA_020882685.1 of Aphelinus atriplicis. Taxonomy (NCBI): domain Eukaryota; kingdom Metazoa; phylum Arthropoda; class Insecta; order Hymenoptera; family Aphelinidae; genus Aphelinus; species Aphelinus atriplicis. Next base: position 96,694,693 of record CM037073.1, read on the forward strand.
ATACATATGATATACATCGAACTTTTCCCCGAAGAATGTCGAATTATGGGTGTTGGGGTCGTATTTATGTATAATTCTATTTTAACTGCAATTGTCGATAAAATATTTCTTTATGTGGTTGAACTAATAACTCTACAAGGAGTATTTCTCGCATTCGCGTTCATAAATTTCATTGGATTTGTCGTTTTTTACTTCATCGTTCCCGATACGGACGGAATATCATTAAGAGAAATTGAAGAGCATTATGCTAACGTCCATAGCTTGAAACATTTTTCATGTATAGAAAGAAAAAACATATGTGTGAATACAGACTCAAATGGAGATAATTTAGATGGTTTGCATCACATTTGAATAATCTTAATAGATAAAAAACTTGTTTTGATATACCTCCTTGACTTTCGATCTGTCTCTGAAAAAATAGATATTAGTTTATAAGAGTATAATCAAACATGAAGCAATAGAATTGCTTTTTTCCCGAGATTCTTCACTAGTCTTCAGTGAAGAATAGTTTGAAACCTCTAACGAAGAAATGGGAATTCGAATTTCATGGTGGAAGAAAGCACATTTCAAATCTCGAGGTAAAAAATTACACAAAACGTGGAAAATTGTATAATTCATAATAAAAGAATTAGATTATATTTGGTTGCTTGAGAATTCGGGTATTAATATTCAGACCTTTCTTATCCAAAATTATTCAAATTCTCAGAAAAAATTACTTCAAGATAATAGGTCTTTTCTTTGTTTTGAAAAAGTCGGCATATCATGGAAAACGTACAGCTCTAAAAAGTTTTGAACAACATATTTCAATTCTCCGGAAAAAAAAGAATCCTTGCGATTTACTGAAAATGAATCGAGCACAAATTTCTCACTCGCATAACAATACCAGGAAAATCCTTTGTATAATGTGTAAATGTGAAAATCATTTGTGAAAATAATTTCACTTTAGTACAGTGAATAATTCACTGTAAGTACAGTGGAAAAAGTTTCACTGAAGCTTACAGTGAAATTTTTACTGTTATGTATTAAAGTAGCAAGGCATAGGTTCTGAAGTGACGGTAATGTCCATATGATGAACGGAAAGGAACTATGCGTGATGAAGGTAAAGTGCTTGTTCGAGGAAATGGTGGTACGGGTCCAGAGGCGCAGCCCTTGGTAGGGGTCCAGGGGTCGAAGCCCCCCTTCCCACCAAAAATACCAAAAATGAAAATTCAAAAAATAAATTGAGAAATTTGAAATGATGAAGCCATACTTAAATTAAAATATGTAACATTTCAAAAACAACAGGAAACTAACTATTAGATGATTTGAACATTTATAATTGAGATATATCGACTTATTAGCTGGGGTAGCCGTCGACATATTAACTTAACAAGCGGATTATAACTAAATATATTGGTCACACGCACGTGTGCGTATAGATAATTTGGACAAGCGCGCGTGCATGTGAATGCTTGAGCATATATATATATATATATATATATATATATATACATAGTTACAGTTAATTATATAGTTCGCCATTCAGTTATAGACTGCGGCGACGCCTACCAGCAAACATTTGGCACCGGTGAATGAGTTGTCTATCTGAATCAGTTGGGTACTGTTCCGGTGAACAGCTATATTGACTGCATTACAGGAGCTGACAATCCTATATCGATACGTTAGGTCACAGTAATACAAAAAGCTCCAACGGTTTCACGAATTTGAAGCACGAACGTTGACTACGATCTACTCAGTTGTTGTTACTTTCGTAGAGAGTACAACATTTTGAATTTTCATTATTCCACGCACTAGTACCTAATTTCATTTTATTTCATGCTCTAATGCGTGAAATCGCATTTCACGGTCAAGAATAACGAAATAGTATATTATGCAACTAGTGGGTTAAATTTTGAAGACGGGTGTGGACGTGATCTCGAGTGGTCGGCGAAGCAGTTCCAGGTCCGTATTTATGTAGCTCAATTTGGGTATACCTAACTTCAACCATTTTTTTTCCTCCATGCCAATAGTGAATAATTCAAAATACAAAATAGTAGTCTTTGTTGAATTTCCAGTTTAATTACGCTTATTATGAAAAGAAAAAAATTACTGTCCAAAATAGTGAATCTTTGATTATTATTGAGTAGACATCAATCATCCAATTTTTAATGATGATCGGTAGTTTTTAGCTATATGAGATTTAAAGAGTAGTAGACATAATTGGCATCATAATTTATAGATACTGTTATTTTGCTGTAGTAAATATTTTCATTTCCTTCTCTTAAAATAATTAAGTTTATCATATCCATTGTCTTGAAGCATTCAGTATATCATGCTAGTTCAAGTTAGTATGTAGCAAAGGAAAATTTCTAGGAATTACTTGAATATTTTTGAGTTTGATCACAATGGCAAGCGATATTTTCCATATATCAAATGGGTAAGTTCCAAGAAAAATGTCCACATAAATTGCAGGTAAACTATTTGTAATATACTCCATCTACATAAACTTTTCGACATTTTATCATACAGTAGTAACTGGAAAGTACAGTGTTGGTTTAATATACATAACCTCATCAAATTTTGTTTTAATTCACTTCAAAAAACAATAGTACCAATCAGATAAGAGATGAAATTTGAACTTTTTTTTTTATAGGAATCAGAATATTCTTCAGAATAACCGTTCTACGACCCATAAAAATGAACTTGTGTCCGAGTACAAAAGCTGCATTCCACAAATTCGGGCTACTATTGCTGTTGCAATATCCAAGTTTTGTTTTGGTACATTTGCAGCTTTCGGTACTGTAATGATCGCAGAACTCTACGATGGAAAGGCAGGTATCACTATGTCTCTTCATGAATTAACTTGGTACAGTAAGTAACAGATTCTCAAATTCGCATTTATATCTTTTTCAATGACCATGAAAGTATTATATAATAAGTATGATATATTCTAGGTAGCTACCTGTTTATGGAACCAGTTGGCTCGATCCTTGTCAGTGTATTAATTGAACGGGTGGGCAATCGATCTGCGATTCTGATTTCAATGTTCCTATATATTATGATTTGGCTCATGTATTATAAGGCCACAAGTGCAGCGATGTTATTAGTCACTGCCGGCCTCACAGGCTTACTCTATTTAATACCATTAGCTGCTGCTTCCACTTATATAGCCGAAATGAGTCAACCTCATTTGCGGAGTAAACTAATGACTTTTAGTCAATTATTTGCTCCTTGTGGAAGGATTTTCACCTCTGCTCTCAGTAACTTTGTTGCCTGGAGAACGATTGCCCTTCTCAGTCTTAGTTTCCCTGTCATTGCTTTTCTAGCCGTTTACTTCATTCCTGAAAATCCAGAATGGTTATCACGTATGAATCTATATATCCATTGACAAGTCATTCATATTCAAACTTATCACATTAATGGATATATTCTTTCAGGCAAAGGTCGTCTTGTTGAAATGGAAATCTCTTTAGCTTGGTTGCGTGGTTCAAAGTCGCCAAATCCACGTGAAACTCACAATGCAGTTAATTCTAGTCCAAAACAACAGGAGAATAATATAAACGAATCGATGGGGAACGACGGAATCAAGACTGTTCGGAAATTGTATTCGCAAAGGTCCTTTTACCTCCCACTCATGGTGATTTTTTCAATGTTTTTTATTTATAACTTTAGCGGAATGGTGGCTGTGACTACTTTCTCAATAGTTATATTTGAGATGATTGGTTCTCCGATCGACGAATATATGACAACAACAGCACTCTATGTAATAGCGATTGTCGCACAATTGATTTGCTTTTCAGTCATCAACTATACAGGCAAAAAGAAATTAATAATGTTTTCTACGATTAGCGTAGGTCTATCGTTTTTCATATTCTCCGTATTATCGTTCTCCAATGTAAAACAATTTCATTATGGTTCTACGATCCTAGTTATTGTGATACTAGTTGGAAGTTTTTTCGGATCTATGGGCTTTGAATCAGTCATATATATGCTATACATCGAACTTTTTCCCCGAGAATGTCGAAATATGGGAGTTGGGATCGTACTTATGTTCAATTGTATTTTAACCGCAATTGTCGATAAAATATTCCTCCACGTGGTTGATTTGATAACTCTGCAAGGAGTTTTCCTCGCATTCGCGTTCATAAATTTCATTGGGTTTGTTCTTTTTTACTTTATCGTTCCCAATACGAATGGAAGAACGCTGAAAGAAATTGAAGAGCATTATGCTACCGTCCGTAGCTTGAGACATTTTTCAAAAATAAAAAAAAGAAAGGTTTCTGTGAATACAGAATCAAATGATAATAATTTATCTGGTATGAATTTGCATCACATTTGAATGATCTTAATAACTTAAAATAGTATATTATGCACCTGAAGATAAAAGTTGACAAATACGCAGGACGTCGGTTTCGCTGTTATTCTCGACTGCTGGCTACGTTTTTTTTAATATACCATGTATAAAGTTCTGAACGCTGACAGTAAAGTTACCTGTGGACGACCTGCGAGCATGTGGCCACATACACTACATGGCCTCTTTCTTCCCTTGTGTTCGGAGAGATAATTCAGCAATGTATGCCAGGGTATATATATGAAATCGCATATTGCATTCAAAGTTCAAGTCCGACGTCCTGAGTGCATTATGTGCTATCAATACACCCTGGCATAAATAGATGAGCTAATCATCTGAGCTAATCTCCGAGCACAAGGGGAGAAAGTTGACGCCATGTCCATTGCACGATCGTGGGCAGGTCGTCCTCAAACCACTACATCGCCGGCGATCAGAGGGAGAATTGAGCACTTTATAGGTGGGTATGTTAACAAAATATTTTAGTAAGTATTCCTCCTTGAGTTTCAAATTTTCAATTCATCATTCCGTAGTATGAAAAAGTATATAACATTGGAATCGTTAATATTTCAAAGATTAGTATCAAGAACTTTTTCATTTTAATATTCAAATTCATTTTAAAAAGCTACTCTAAAGTAGTATATCACCTTATCTTTTGCATAAATTTGCCTGTCACGGAAAATGTATGACTTTTGACAAATTTTGAACAACACATTTGGATTTTATGTAAAATAAAAAAGACATGATATTCTTTGTGATTCACTGGAGGAAAATCGAGTACCAATTCCTTACTCGTATTTTCGTTGTATTCATGAATCAATTTTTATACTAATCAAAAGTATGTATTGCATTACATTATATTAAAATTAATACTCTTTCCTTTAAGTATATAAAAAGATACTTCAGAAATTGACTAAAAAAATTATTGAAATACCCTCCCAAATAAAAAAAGTAAGTAATAAATTATTTGTAGAAAATTACGTCTAGAAATGGACTGACTCAAGGCATGATGTCAAGGGATGGTTCCTATAAACACGAGTTCTCTCTTGCAAACTTTATCCAATTCAAGGATACGTTGAGAATGAACATTGAGCAAGAATAATTCTCATTATTTTGAATAGCTGTTGAAAAGAGATTGATACATCGAATAATCTATGACCTTTCTATGACTTTTCCATATTTTGTAAATATTTTCTCTTACATAAATTACCAATACGCGTGTCCTATATAAAAGTCAAGACTTTTACTCGACACAGATAAGGGATAGAGAATTCTTGCCCATACGAACTATGCCGTGCTTTAGCCCAATTATTATAGTTCTAGTGCGTCAAATCGGATCTTGCGCTCTCAAATCGATGCGTAAAATTAGCGTTTGATCACTATACCATAAAATATCATACGAAACGTCTAAGAAAAATTGTCTAAGAACATGACTATAGTCATTTTATAAGAAAAAAAAAATTACCCTATCTGAAAAGTGGAAATTTATGGGAGAAACTGTTGATTTAATATAGAATGAATATAGTATAATGTTAACACTATACTGTATAAGACAATCCTATTTGATGACTTCTACATATTCCTTATACTACTGAAAATTAAGCTGATCATGCCCAGTGCGAATGTATGCAACTATCGATTTTTACCAATTATAATGATTCCACCATTTCTTATTTGTCAATTGGCTAAACTATCATCAATAAGTATTTTTTTATATATTAATAGTAAATTATTCGAAAAATGAAATAGTAGTTGCGTAGTTAAATTACTATTGGAATGATACTTCTACAATAAGAAAACAATTACTGTCAAAAATAGTGAATATTTCACTAATTTTCAAGTGAATATTCACAATTATTCATCAGTCTTGCACTATTTACTTTTGAATAGTAACTTCCTCAATCCATCCTATACTTTTCGATTTCCTACACTTAAAATAATTACTTTTATCGTATGCATAGGCTTCGTGCATTCATTATGTCACGCGAATTCAAGTTCGTACGTAGCCAAGAAGAATTTGTCCAAATGGCTTGAATATTTCCAAGTTAGATCAAAATGTCCATCGAAATTTTCCATATATCAGATGGGTAAGTTCCTAGAGAAAAATTTCACATTGAATATGCGAATATATATATATATACTCAATGCTGGTGAACTATTCATTATAATATACTCCTTCTTCTCATACTCTTCGACATTTCATCTCATGATAGTAAATGAAAATTTGAGTATTCGTCCAATATACATGATCCCATAAAATTTACTTGCAATGAACTTCAGGAAGATACTAATAAAAAAAATGACTTCGGAATTTTTTTGTAGAATTCAGAATGTTGATCAGAATCGGTCTTCTACGACCGTTGAAACTAAAGTTGTGACTGACTACAAAAGTTGCATTCCACAAATTCTGGCTACAGTTGCAGTTGGTATAGGCAAGATTTGTTATGGAACACTCACAGGTTTCAATAATATAATGATCGCAGAACTCTACGATGGAAAAGCAGGCATAACTATGTCTCTTCATGAATTAACTTGGTACAGTAAGTAACAGATTCTCTAATTTGAATTTATATCTTTTCATGACTATAAAAGTATTATATAATGAGTATGGTATATTCTAGGTAGCCACCTGTTTATGGAACCAGTTGGCTCGATCCTTGTCAGTGTATTAATTGAACGAGTGGGCAATCGATCTGCGCTTTTGATTTCAATGTTACTATATATTATGATTTGGCTCATGTATTATAATGCCACAAGTGCAGCGATGCTATTAGTCACTGCAGGTCTCTCAGGCTTACTCTATTTAATACCATTAGTTGCTGCTTCCACTTATATAGCCGAAATGAGTCAACCTCATTTGCGGAGTAAACTAATGACTTTAAGTCAATTAATGCCGTCATTCGGATTAATTTTCACCACTGCCCTCAGTAATTATGTCGAATGGAGAACCACTGCAATTACCAATGTTAGTTTCCCTGTCATCGCTCTTCTAGCCATTTACTTCATTCCTGAAAATCCAGAATGGTTATCACGTATGAATTTATATATCTATTGACAAGTTATTCATATTAAAACGTATCACATTAATGGATATATTCTTCCAGGCAAAGGTCGTCTCGTTGAAATGGAAATCTCTTTAGCTCGGTTGCGTGGTTCAAAGTCGCCAAATCCACCCGAAACTCGGAATGCAGTTAATTATAGTCCAAAACAACAGGAGAATAATATAAATGACTCAGTGGGGAACGACAGACGAATTGTTTGGAAATCGTTCCTGCAAAGGTCTTTTTATCTTCCACTCATGCTGATTTTTTCAATGTTTTTTATTTATAACTTTAGCGGATTAGAGACTGTGGGCACTTACGCAATAATTATATTTGAGATGGTTGATTCTCCCATTGACCATTATTTTACAACAATAATACTCTATTTAGTAGTGATCGTAGCTCGATTAACTTGTATTTCAATCATTAACTATACAGGCAAAAGAAAATTAATATTGATTGCTATGATCAATGTAGGTTTATCGTTTTTCATATTCTCCGTATTATTATTCTTCAACGTCCAACAATTTCCTTATGGTTCTACGATCCTTGTAATTATGATATTGGTTGCGAGTTTTTTTGGGTGTGCTGGATTCGACTCAGTCATATTCATGCTATACATTGAACTTCTTCCTTGTGAATGTCGGATTGTAGGAGTTGGGATCGTATTGACTGTTAATTGTATTTTTGGTGCAATTATCGATAAAATATTTCTTTACTTGGTTCAATTGATAACTCTACAAGGCGTATTCCTCGCATTTTCGTTCATGAATTTTATTGGATTTGTTCTTTTCTTCTTCATCATTCCTGATACGAACGGAAGAACGCTGAAAGAAATTGAAGAGCATTATGCTACCATTCGTAGCTTCAAAAATTTGGCAAGAATAAAAAAGAGTATGTTTCGGTGAATACCAATTCAGATGGACATAATTTATCTAGTTTGACTTTATTTCACGTGATCATTTCCTGACTTTCCTTAATATTTTGAGAAAACACTCGAATTGATCCATTAATTTTTGAGATCACTTGCTAATATTCTGTAAATCAAGTATATGGTTGGCAAGACTGCTTGCTCATGAACTATATCAATGTTGCGGATAGAGAATAAATGATTTAGATTTCACTGATGATATGTAGAATTCTTCTACGCTCTGATGTAGTAGTATTGAATCGATGGACGAAAAACGTTTTTTATAATAGTTCATGTTATCTCAATATTTCAAAATTCATTAACAATACGAATACTAGTTCTCGTGAGGTTATTATAATATGTATCTTCTTCAACAATGTTTTGAGAATTTGTTTTAGCGAGAAAATGTATTATAAAAAATATATTCCTACAGCAAGTTTCATCAATTTTCTGTCTACGATCCTTGAATTATGTAGGAAAGTTTGGGTTAAGATAAAAACTCTCGTATTTGCAGTCTTGGCCTTAGCTTGGTGTACAAGTCTGTCTGTTCGTCTTTTTATCCGTGGGTTTTTTTTTGTATCAAAAGAAAGTATGTCTGGAAAATATACAATTTCATACGTGTGTACTGTAATCGGTTACTGTAATCGGTTACGCAAATCCGCTTATGACAGTCGGTCAATATACCTATGTGAGCATAACTATTATGATCTGAACATGTACTGGACTTTCCTTCGTCCATAATTTTCTTTTGCATAAAAATGTATTTTTAAAAAACTTTTATCTAATGACATTTTTGTGTTCATCCATCAATTATTTGCAATATGAGTGTGTACCTCATACATTGTACTTCAAAATAGTGCCGTAGACATATTTTATCGTATGTACAATACCTGAAACTGATAAGTGAATATCTACGGAAATGTAAATAATATTGATGCTACATTTATTGCTTCGATGAACGTACTGTTACATTGATATTATTTTCATGTGATTAATAACATAGAATCAAGCTGGCGAATGAGGTTTTGAAAAATTCTGAATAAATCATGAGCGTAAGCTCGGTTCTATAATTTATCCAATAAACCTATACATCCATTGGAGTTATCGTATTCGCAATGCTCGAATCTTCGACAACTATATATCACAATCTCACTGAGAGACGAATCGACGAAAAGGAACCGATCGGTGAACTTTCTCCGAGCACCGGAATTTTCAATTGAACTTACACGGTTAGTTGACGGACGCGGAAATTTATCGGGGGAAATCCTCGATATTTACACAGCAGCTCTCACCTTTTTCGCGTGTCTTGCGATTGCGATCCAGCTCAATTTAAGTGCGAGCTCTGTCGGAGATTTATTTAGATGCACGCTCTCTAAAAACCAGACGGAGCGTGGCGTTTTCGGGGATTTCACCGGTGCGTCGGTCTTTTTCGAGATCCCGTTTACACGCGCGCGATTACCTTGCCTCTCAGAACTTCCAAATACACCAGTTGGGTCGGTTGCAGCTCATTGATTTATGGAATGCCAAATCTCGATGAAAACACTTCTTCGGGTCATGTATTTACCGCGAATTTCGCAGGGTTTTGGCGAGTTGTTGCATGAATACATCCAAAAATAAAGAATTTGAATTTTGTTACGCAGCATATATTCATGTAGGTGAAGTACCGAGCAAGATTGAAAATTTGACAACTTCCAACGTAAAACATGGTTGGTGGATTCAGAAGCCAATAACCGCCATTAAATATCCGATTTTTTTGTGTAATTGGTTAAATTTTCCTTTTTGTTTGGAAAGTTCATAATTCCGTGATGAGAATGAGAAGTTATGTTTTTAATTTCAAATCCTATTGTAGGTTGCTGGACAGGAAATACAAGCCGGGAATGATAGTTTTTATTAAAAGTCTTCAAGGAAACGCCAAAGTCGTGACAGACATCCCTTTTGTTTCATAAATAATAGACATTTACGAGCCGCAGCACGTCTGCTCTTTTCAAGCTTCCTTCTCGTGCCCAATGAATCACACTGAAATACGTAAACAGCATGTGATTTTCTTACCTCGTACAGTCTAGCATGTCCAATAACTATTCGAAATCGGTTTTGTATTTATATATTTTTTCATTTAATTTTTCAAACGAATCTCCAGGTGTTTATTGTCAATCCAACGCCAACAGGCTGTATACAATGCGAGAAGTTTCTCGGAAAGCCTCAGTCATGCACAGAAATGATTTCCGTACTCATCACCCGACACGTTTTCGTGATTTTAAAACACGATCGGAACTCCAGCGAGTAGTCGAGAAATAAAAAATGGTCGTGGAGGCTATCCTCCTCGAAAAAGTGGGTTCGAAGCAAAACTGCATCAGGATAAATTAGAATATACACCGACGCTGTCCGATTCCGAGCGCTTGGGAATACATAGCTTGGAAAATGCGCCGAACCGACCAATACACGGGAACGAAGCGAGCTGCGAGTTTTATCGCGCGCTCCACATTGGCGGAAACGGTATCGTCCGCGTAAAACCGAAGCTGCTTAATTGCGCGCGGGCCGATCGCGCCGCCGCCGCCGCCGCCGCCGCCGCGCCGGTACGTGAACACGTGGCCGACAGTTACTCGGCTCCAGGTTGTTTATTATGCGGCTCGTATATTAATGCGCTCGTTCCACGCGCCGCGCGCCGACCGTATGCGACGTGATGCTGCGCGCCGCGTTCCCATCGGTCGCTAACTGTCCGCGGATCACTTCAGCGGGAAATTTCAGATGCCGAGAGAAGATGGACTAATCGCGGGTAATATCGAACTTTTGCAACGAGGATTTTTTAAATATACGGCCGTTTGGGAACGCCACGTCGACCAAGTGATGCAATGCTTCTCAGCGTCGCGTTACTCGGTGAATTTAATATCGCCGAGATACGACTTGAGCCGTTTCGTGCGCAGTTACGCAAGATAGTAAAATTGATAGTGCATTATGCCAGTGGAGAGTTGTAGTGACTGTTTTGAACGACTTTGTCGTATTGACGAGGCGTCGGCTCGTAGGTGGTAGTTGGATCTTGAAGAATTTCGATTAACGCGCGAATTCATGCTTGAACCTATACATTGTGTCGCAATGGCACAAAGCTGCGTTTATCGTCCGAGCGCAAATAGCACATGTGCAGTATAATATTACCAATAAATATCACAATTTTCCGTACTCGTCTACGTCGGATAAAGAAGGGAAAGGGGATAAAAAGATGAGGGAGTACACAGCTAAACACACATTGTACAATATTTTGACCCGTGTATTTTCAGTATATTTCTCAGACGACTCTTTACATTATCCTGATGCTACTATGGCACCGGCCGGTCCCGCAAACGAGCCAATCATACAGCCTCCTACCGTCCCCAGACCTGGAACGAACGAACCAGCTAATGCACCGACGGCACAACCACCGGCCATACTTCCAGTATATATTAGAATCTTCTTGTTCGGGTCCTCTGTTTCAGTTTCCCTCTTCGACTCTTTCGTGTTCTGACCTGGAGAGGGATCGTTGCCGCCTATGGCTGCTGCGTTTGCGATTGATAACACTGCGCACACCAGCAAGACACATAAAATGCACGACGAGAATTTGCCGAGAACGGACATACTTTGGTTCTTTTTTTAAGGTGGAACAATACGTATACGAATGCTCGCGATTGATTTTATTCATCTTTTATATACTATTTTGGCCAGCGAGGGAGTAGGGATAAAAACGTGTATCGTATTTTCGCGGTTTGATAATCGTGTGTCTTGTGTGCATATTGATTATCTCTTATTTGGGCGTTACCCAAGAGAAAAATTATGCACAAATCATGCGTAAAAAATGATGCCCGCAAATGGACTGGCATGATATAGGTATGATCAAAGCGTATCAAACAGTCCAGCCCTCTATATTTCATAGTAAACATTTAGATATTCGCATAGGACTATCCATCGATTATACGTCGAAAATGTTATTCATAAGGGAAAATGTTTTCCAGGCATGGGATAGGCATGGATGAAGCATCATTTTTTTTCATTTTCTCATCAAATGGTGAGCTCATGTTTTTTAACAATTATTGAGAACAAAAGTTGGATTTGAATGAAAATAATTTTTTTCGCTAAATTTTGATGTTCAAACAACGTAGCTTCTAAATTAAACTTTTCTCGACACTGCCAAACTTTCGATTACATATAAACAAGGTTTGTTAGAACTTGCAAATTTTCCATATCCATCCCAAAACCAAGGCCATATTTTTTATGCATAACGTTGAAAATAAATATATTTTATATTATCTTTTGTACATACAGTCAGATTACGAAATGATGAGTGTGGCGATATGGATCGATGGTACATTTTTTCAATCACTTGAAAAATTACTTCTTGGAATCATTATAGATAGAGCTTCATTGACTCATTTAATTGTTAACAATTTCGCCAATTTTCAAATTGAAAATCATTCGAGATGTTTACGTTGGAACTCCAATCAATGGTTTCTCAAACCAAAGAGGTTCGTCATGAACTATCATTATCAATTTTCAGTAAAAATCGGCTTCTGAAGCCTTTAATATTCGAATTTATAAATTTGTTATACGAAGTGAACACCTCTCGATTTCGAAGTTGACGACATAGTACTTTTGTAACTGTGCCGAAACATGATAATATTTTGCCCCTCAAATTCTATTATCAGTACATTCTTAATTAATATTAGATATTTCAGACAATTGCAAGATCATAGATCCCTTAAAGTAATGATATTCGGATTCGTGAATTTGGACTTGCGAATGATCATGAATTGCGATTTAAAGAAAAACAAGTCTTTTGTTTCATGGTAGAGGCACACTTGATCACATGATTTATGTAAACTAAAGTTTACATGTAATGTTTCATCAATTTTATTTTATACTAGTGCATTTTATACGCGCTTCGCGCGCCTTTAATTTGGTTCCGTATCATATGCTTCATGAAATTCGAAATGTATATAGCCTATGATGTCTTTTTAAAAAGTAGATCCAAAATCTCGAATTTGCTGTTTAGCCTGGATGCAAAGAGCGAGCCTGCACAATGCACTTTATCCTTCTCCATTGCAATGTCTATTACCTTAACCTAACCATACCATAGAGACATCTCTGTAGACTGTACTCTACCTATAGTCTCTATATTGACTCTATACACTACATGTCTCATGGTTTGGTCTTAGCCAATCAAATCATCGGAATCGAGGCTTCACATCACTTTTTTAAGAAAGGATATTTCACTACTCAGCCAATATTGATAATACGTGAACGTTTTATCTCTTATATCGATCCATCCAAATATATTTCACATTATGTAGCCACTTCCGGTCGCTTATCACAGTGGGATAATTTTGAATAATTTGGTATGATGTTCGCTCACAAACTATACGAGCACACATATTTTTATTAAAACTCGCAACATCGGAACGTAACAGCATCATCGATTTCGGTCGATTTATGATAATCGATTCTTCATCGGATCCAATATTGCATTTTTATACCAATTTATGCGACACACTGATAACCAATTCTGACAATAAATTGGTAAATCTATTTTTCAATAATATCTTTATTTCCAATCCTCACCATTGAAATATGACACAGATCTTCCCCAAATCATTTTTCCAAAATTCATAACGAAATAGAAAAACAGCGCTTTCACATTTCTACTGATCGGTCTGAGCACATTTCGCAGGTACCATAAACTTCCCTGCTTTTTATCACGTTACACGCGAGTTATTTTTTTGGGAAAGTTATAAAACATCAACTTCCGTGTTTGTTTTATCAAGTTAACTTCAGGCCATTTTTTGACTAAAATCGCTTGATTTCGGCCCACAGACTACACGCGCACGCATATTTTTTTCGATATCACAACGTCAGGATATGATTGCGTGCTCCCCTTTCGATTCGTTACTTAGTTTTTGCATCAAATATCCCCTTTCATTTATTTTTTATGTCGATTTATGCTACACACCGTTTACCAATCGTGGTTAAAACAGGTTCCATCTCTTAATCTCTCGAATTACAACTATCTTAGATTGGACTGCATCTGCCTGAACGCTAATGCAAATCTGTCGCGTAGGACAGCTGATGCAATTCGCTACCTGCAGAGATGTTGGAAAATGCAGAACCGCGCCAGTGATATCCTGTTGCAATTTCACTCGCTAAAAGGCCAACCGCAGCAGACTTTTGATGTGTTTGCTACCAGGTGTCGTGATAATATACTTATTCGTGTTTTTTTTTTACGGAAGAACATCTAGAACACTTTTGTGTCATATGCAAATCATCCCCTTGTATATGTCTCTCAGATAAGGGTACGCATTTTCTAGAATCCACTCTCAATCATTTTTCTTGGTCAAGACTAAAAGGCTCACAACATCAGTTCCATATCCGTTGGAATAAAATCATAGTAATATGCATCGTCGGGGCCGTATCTGAGATGTAACAAATCTCCCCTCGACAATATCTACGAGAAAAATCCAAAGCACAACTTCCCGTCCGTCTAACAATAAAATTATCTCCTTCCCCACCCACCCCTAAATCCTCGCAGTCCGGAATACGCCACTGTAATCCAGACCCTCGCATCCAACGCATTTTCTTCGCAAAGATCAAAAGGATAACGTTGCGAGCCGGCGCGCAAATCGCGCTGTATCCAAAAGTCGGTACTTCGTCTTCCGCTACGCACACACACACGCCCCCATTCGCGAGTGCTCTCGGCTGCGCCGCGGCAACGGCCTGATTTGCGTCGGGCTCTCGCGCGCGCGCGGTTATCGCTTCTTCCCGATCCGCGGATACCTCTCGTGTTCGAGCTCTCGCGTGCTCGCTCGCGCACGTATGCATCCTCGGGCGCGCGTGCCTCCCTCCTCTCCGATTCGATTTTCTAAGGCCGATACGCGGCCTTGATTTTGCAGCCGAGGAAAGTTGCAGCCGCTTTTTCCAATTAAAACGCTCGTCGAACTGTGCTGCTGTTTAATTGTTGAAGCTATATACACACACACACTCGACCGCCGCGGCTCTTGGTGCGCGCGCGCGCGATTAATTATTTATTTGGTTTATATGCTCGGCGCCTTTTAGAAATCCCCGCGCACGCACCGATCGAGCTGAGTATCGGCGGCTCGCGAGGCGGGGGCGCCAGGGAGCAGCCTCGGCGCGCTGCTTAATTTCGCGTGTAAAGGAGGGCTCCGCGCGCCGAGCTCGAGTTGTCGGTGTGTTGTATAGTATATCCCCAGCCGGTGGGAAGCCGAATCGATATGCGTGAAATTGATCCGCGCGCGGTGCATCCAAAGCGGCCAGTTGCGCGGGATTAATACCGCGTGACTCGAGCTCCCCGCGAGAGCTAATCTCGCATCTCGATTCGATCCCGATGCGGTTCTCTCTTTACATATAAATATCCTGCTCCACTTCCTCGCGCGCGAGCTCGCCTATATATCCACGCGTGAGAAAAACACAGCGGCGCGTGGCGATTGGTTTTGAAATTCTTTGTTTTAATCGATCGGCGAACGTTCGCGAGTACTCGCGCGCTGCAATCTTCGTATCGGTTAAATGAGATCGGACGAGTTTCACGGCTAACAATACGTGCGAAGGAGTTTAATAATGAATGGCGGCACAATAGCGCGCGTAAACGCTATTTAATATAGCGATTCGATTTACGATGAAGCGGCGATCCTTTGTTGCCAAAGATCCTCCGCATACGCCTTTCGAAATTTCAACAGGCGTTGGATTACCGCGCGTTGATGATAACGAGCGAATCGACGAGTATATAAACTAGCAAAACGATTCTTCCACTCGAGCAACTTGATTCCCAGTGAAATTTACTCGAATTGAAGAATCACTTTAGCGGCGTAGCTCGCGAAAGCATCGCACATCTCGATACATCTATTATTGGCATGTTTCCACTCGAGCGTGGTCCTATCTCGCGCGCGCACACACACACGAGCGCAACGCAACGTTTCCGGGACAACTCGAGTGTATATATGATTAAAAGGCGACTCACCGGAACCCAAAGTAGAGCCGAGCAGTGCAGCAGTCATGGCCGGGCCGCGCATCCCACGGTGGATCAGCCTCGGGCTACAACATGTATCCCGCGTGCGTATGCACGTGCGTATAGAACCGTACGAATGCACGCGGGAGGACGAGGGTCGCAGTTGACCCAGTGAACGGCTGCGGGGAAACTGGTTGATGCGCCTCGCTGCTCCCTCCTCGCGAGCCGTACACGATACGACGGGGGGCTCGTCGCACTCGACGCACTTTTGTTGATATCGTCCTGTCGGCCGTCCCAACAGCACAAATCCAGATCAACGCATTTTCGCGGTGGAAACGTCGCGGGAGATTCGGCTGTGCCGTTGTGGAAACACACAAACGCAGACGGGCGCGCTCGCGCGCGAACCTGCGGTGCAACTGATGGACGGGAGGTCCGTCGGCGGGGCCGGCTCGCTGCCGACTCGCTGATGCACTGACGGGAGGATGCGCGAGCGCGCGCGAGAGAAAGAGAGCCAGGCTGCGCGGTGCATCCGCGCGGCGCTTCCGCGCGCCCCGCTTAACGGGATCGGCCCGCGAGTTACTGTTACGCGCGAGGTACTTCCTCTCCGATGGCCAGCCAGGCCGACACCTCCCCCCACGTACGCCAGGCGCGGTTTCGATTTTAAACCGCAGCGAGAGTGACGACAAGCGCGCTTTCGGCAACTCGCGGCTCTCCGACCTTGGGCCGGAGAGCTTGCGAGCTTTAGGTGGCTCATTGCGCGAGCCCGTATGTGGTGCAGTTGGATTCGGGGCGGCAGGATTCTGGGATTAGTTTTTGGGGTGGCTTCGTGCCGTGTACCAATCCGAGGAACCTGACTGGGAAAGCGCAATGCTTCTCCAACGTTTTTGCGATTCTATCGTTTTGAAGTGGATCAATCTTATTCTAGATTATACGCGTGACCAGAAGACCACGAGTCACATTTGACACTACAAATCGACAGAAACCTTAGTAGTCTTTTTCTCTCTTTCAACTCAATAATGTATATAAATTTATAGGAACTCGCTGACGTCACCTTAACAGTGAATATTTAACATTATTTAATAAAAATTGCGCAACTGCGGGTAAAAAGTAAATTTTCATTTGATTGCATGGTAAACTTTTTTCCCCAATATAATAAAGTGAATAATCTGATACACTGGATTGATATTTTGGTCGATTCATCAGAGATATTTGACTACTTTTTATTGATAGAAAAAAAATTCACTCATTTTTTCATGTTTTTTAATAACTCGGAAAGTTAAAACTATTAAAGGAGCTTTAAATTATGTACATTGCTTGAACAAGTTCCAAAATTTATGAGTTAATTGGCTTGAAAAAAGCTATTTCCAGAATGAATTTCCACGTTCGAATACCTCACCTCGCTATCCAGTTTAAAATTTACGGTACCACTCTGTTTAAGGACGTACTTCAATCTACCGCTTTCGAAAATACAATTCTTCTACACTTTTTAGTACCCGAGATGTCGATACATTTTTTTCAGGTTTATGAATTTAGCAGTCTCACGTATAGATGAAAATTCAAATTTGCCCCGGCAAAATTCGAAAGTATCCTCCAATTCTTCGGCACTAGCCGTGGTATATTTAATTTTTTCAAATTAACTATGAATTATTAATGGCTTTCTCATAATTACACGTGTTCAGCCTTTTAGATCAATACATGATCAAAGTGAATAAGGCCTGATATGACCAGAACATGTGAGCAGGCTCTGCGAAAGAAAGCAAGAAGAAGGAAAAAACAGCAACCGAAGAATAAACTGCACATGACCTACTTGTGCAGCGTAGCAACAACGTGTTTGCAGGTACGTTGCTTCTGGGTGAGTACCTGACCCGACCCTGAAAAGGAGATAACACCATCTTTGGTGCCTCCTTAGTTCCTTTAATCTAGTTTTGATTTGGGAGATTATTATATCTATCTGGAGTATCGTCGACAGACGCGAACAAGAAAAAGAAACACATACACTTGTTTGCGCTCCAACGAAAGTAGAATCGAACACCATAGTCGGCGATAAAGTATACATCGACTGGGCGTATTGACTGAAACATCAGAATAACTCGGCGTTTTTGGCATGAGGAAAATAAACTATCACCTCGATCAATCGAAATACTGTTACATTGGAGATTAGAATTTTCAGATTGCCAATTAAAACTTGTATAAGTTGCTTACGCGTTCAGACCGAACGTTCGAGCGGTTTCGTGAAATTCATAAAGAGATTGAATAACGGTTATCTTCGCATGAATGTAAATGTAGGGGACTTGTTTCTTGGAGTTGTTTAATTGCTCGTTGCTCTTAAAGTGGTGATAGAACAAACAAGTTTGAGATGAAGGAAATGCAACAACTAGATGTATTGAGGAATAGCAAAGTAACCCATAAATATTACTAACGGTATTCCTCGGGGATATGCCGACAGAATCTTACCTAATATATATTATTGAGAGGACTAGATTTTATTTTTTTTCACTTTACGTAATTATTGAAAAGTTCCCGGTATTTGTAAATTTGTTCTGGAGATGTTAAATTGATAGATTCGATAAAATTTACTGTTACCTCAGAAAATACTTCGGTCCCGGCACTCCATTTGTGATAATCAATGTCATCGATTAAATTTGGTGTTTTTTGATGTTTAGACGAACTGAAGAAGAAATGAGCCGTAAGGTTAATTTTATGTTCAGAGATTCCTAATGATCAATAGCTGGAATCAAAGTTCCGTTCTAAAATGTTGTTTTCAACAATTGTTTGAATACCATAGTTTTTGAAGGGTGTCATTTTTTATTTTATATAATTTGTACACAATTTTCTCTTGAAGAGTTTTCAGTTATTTTTTTCCGTTAATGATTGTAAAATTCTAAACTTTGCCGCGATCATTCGGTGCTCGATTCACCATTCCTACTGCGCGTATAACTTTAACGAGTCTCATAATTGTTTGAAATGAATCTAAAAACTGTTTGAGACATTACGAGTCGATTGACTTGCCAAGATTACCCACAAGAACTGTCGTCGTCATGCCCATCCCCTCATAATACCGTACTAACCAGACGCAGTCCATCAAACTCCCGTATATCCCATAATGCTTGGCAGGCGTTCTCCAATAACAGGTTAACTACGAAAAACACACGTTACCCAAGCGTAGCATCCCCGCAATCTGACATCGAGAGCGTAACAGCTGCCAAGGCGAATGCCACCCGGAACAAGTGTCCCGAACCCCACCCTCCCGATCGACTGCAGCTACCCGTAATCCGTTTGCGAAAGTATGGGGGCCCACGCCAAGCTCAAAACAGTGTCACGGCCGCAGGAAATGCTATGGTTCGCCAGATGAGGCGTAGGTTAGTAATCGCGTGCGCGTAGGTACCGATTGCAGCCATATACGAAGCCACGATCGCGGACACCCAATGAACACTGTAATCTGAGCAATTGAGTTAACTGCTCGTATGTACACTCGACCCTTTTGTTGAGAGTGAATTTTTATCGAATACATTTGAGCTTTTCAGACAAGTATCAGCTAAGATGGACCAAAGTTTAAACGAGTTTAGCATAAACTGACAATCGAATATTGATATGTATTTTGTTAACGTACGAATAGGAAAGAATGTTTTTATTGATGGGTATAAACTTTATAAGATTTTTATTGTTGAGAGAACCATTCATTGTTCAAAATTAAGTTGATTTGACGATCTTCGAGGGACAATCCTTGAGGATTAGCTTCGCCCCCACCCCCACTAAGGGAAAAAAGGAACTTGAAAATCGAAAAATCAAAACAAACCTTACTACATATCCATTCTCTTATTTTGCAAAATTTTCTAACGCTATCATGTGAACCACATCGAAATGTCGGTGAGTGTTACCGACTGTTGCGTGAGCTGCGACTTGTAACTGCAGCGCTGGTCCGAAGAAGGTCGTGACATCAAGCAGAGGCTATCAGAGAGAAGAGACACCAGGCGACTTGGCTATAAACTTTACAATAGCTAGCAGTCAAGCATCGATGTCAGGAAGAGGAAGACGTCGGAACCAGAGACCTGCATACTGATGGGATCCCTAAACAGCAGAACTATGAATATACTGCAGAAGACAACAAAGGAAATGCCCAGCAAGCATGGAGGAGGGATAGTAGCGCGACGAAGAAGAAACAAATAAATGAAATGAAGCCTGAAATTGCTTCGTAATGCCGTCGATCGGAGCAAGCGTAGAAGTATTTTCCATTATTTTACCTTAGAATGTCATTGATCTTGATCTGATAGTTTCCAATAGATAGTTTCTAAAACTGAAACGGGACTCAATAATCAAGGAAGCATATAGTAAGGACTTTTTCACATGCTTTGACATCCGCTTTGAGTATGACCCTTTCCCTGATTTGACTTCCGAATGAACTTAATCTTCACTTGATAGGGCAAAACAGACCTCGGATTCATCTTAAGCGCTCTCACGAATGTATAGAGTCTGATTCAATCAGATGTATTTTTCAAAACAATTTCTTTGCTCTGCCCTGTCGATTTTGTAGGTCAGAATCGACCTGTTATAAATGATCGGCGGTTGAAGTAGTGTAAACGAGTTCAGATTCGTGTTCAGTGGATTATTTTGCATAGAGGTACTTTTTTGTGTGCTCGTGTTATTGCTATCATTTGGTAGAGCAGCTGCACGTATATGTTAGGTGGGATCGGGAGTGAATGGATTGTGCGGATCAATCACGTGTTGGGAATATCACGAGTTTCTGCTTGTTGCAAAGGGTATGGGAATCCGAAATGAATAGTCCGACGGAGCTGCGATTGTGCGCAGCCAGAGACGTTGCCGGCGATAATACGATCCCGGCGTAGCGGGTAAACGATCGGTGAGCACCACACCTTCCTCTATTTGAATATGCTAATAAGTGCTGATTCGAACACAGCTCGAGAGCCGGAGTATTTAGAAAGTTTCATGTCTCACCTTTTCTCACGTGCAGTGCCCATCAAAAACTATGCGATTGTATACAAGGCTCTCCGAAGAAAGCATGAATAATATTTGCTAGTAGAAGAAGAGCTTCGAATCCAGACCGTGTTTTCACACAGCGATGGAAACTATTTTGAGTAACTGTGCGGTCGATGAGTCATTGGTTGAAATGTCCTGTGGCTTGATAATACACGAATCAGAGTCTATATCCACGTTGTTTCAAAAATGTATGAGCATCAACAAATTACCGCTGTTAAATGAATTTTTGTAAAAGCTTATTTTTCGATGCAATGGAGCGATCAGTCGAATTCTTCAAGCACATTAGTACCAAGTGCGATACTATCTGATATCAAAACTGAATAATTTAATATTCAATTCTTTTTACAGTATTAAAACTGAACGACTTGCTCTAAACTGATTCGTTTCATTTTGGTTCATTCAACTGTTACTTGTATAGCTGAGAATGTATGCGTAGGTTTTGACAGTAGTGACCTGAAAACATATCTAGTCGGATTAGATCCCAACCAAATTGAATTTGGAAACAACAATAATGTAAACTCGTCGCGCAATCTGCCCACGTGGATGCTTCTGGAATCGCAAGAGCGCACATTTGTTACACCGTCATCGGTGACCTTGACCACTTGGACAACGTCCAGATCCATGTCACTTTCATCAACAATATAATTCCAGGAGCGTATGTCTTTAGAATACCATCATCGGCGATCCTGGATCACCTGGATAACGTACGAGTGAATGACAAATTCCTCCAACAAACGATTTCAGGAGTTTGCAAACTCTAAACGCCATCAACAGATACTCTAACAACCTGGATATTGTCTGGATCTCGGGGCACCTCCTCAAAATTGAAAATTCCTAAAAGGTTTGGGAGATGATCTTATCCAGTTTTTATGGGATCATTTCTTCATAAAAAACATTCATCAATTGAAGACTTTCACTACCCTCTGGGTTACCTGCAGTAACTATTGTGTATTTTCTTACAATTCATCATGGTCAGAATTGATGAATCTCGATAAAGAAGAAAAATCTTCCCTATACTCTCTAAATTTTTTTCGGAACATAAACACGTGCATAACTTGATGTTTTACTGCTTGGGTTTTATGGGAGATATATCCTCAATCTTCGACGGCTTTTTTTCCCAGATCACAATTACATCGTTTGAACGAAAGTTAAACAACGTTCATCCATTTCCGCTAAGCTATACATTACTGAGGCTTTTACGAGCGGTACTATATTTCTTTCGACAAGTTATACGTCTACACCCCAGGCGTACGTGGCTAGAAGCATATTTAAAAAACTTTTTCGAGTAAAAAGAAATATTTTTTCCATATATTCATTAAAAATAACGACTGAAATTAATTTATAGACACGCCACATGATACATTTAAATATATTGATTCGAATATGAAGAAAGACCGAATGAAGCGTCTCTATCCTTCGATAAATTGTCCCGATATGTTTATATCCACGTTACTTCCGAGAAACGGCATTATTGCAAGTCCAACCGTTACTTCATTAATAGCCGTCCACGCAATCTTTCTCTCGAGCGAGCGAGAGAGAGAGAGAAATCAAGAAATGTGCCCCGTTCACCGTGGGTTGTTTCTTGTAGCATCTGTAGATGGCGAAAATGTCTGCGGTGCTGGAGTTTCTTGCGTCGCTCCGTACGACGGGCTATTTTTCGAAACATCACAGCTGCCGTGGCACTTAGCTCCAATTATTGTAATTTATATTGTACGGCGCTCTTTTGAAACTAAAAGTTCGCTTGGATTCACACACGTGGCGTGCTGGGTGGTTGCGACGATTTACGAAACGCCCAAGAATTTCGAGATCGGGTATATATTGTATCTTTCACCGTGAGATAATTGTGGCTTTCAATCTTTACTATCTTTTCCGCGTGAGAATTGTAAATGATCCTCAATGTCAGTACGGTACGCAGGCAATGAAGATATAGATCATGTTCTTCTAAAGTGCTCTCTACGAGGAAACCATGTGATTAAATTTTTCAAAAAGCTACGAAACTTGTACCTGAAGAACCCAACGAGCGTTTACCTTATTATTATATACTACTAGAACCTAATATTGAAACTTATGTATTATCATGTTGAAATGCCTACGAGATTGTACACTCCAAATATGAATGTAGCATTGCCAAATCTTTCTGTGGACGTCGCTCAAAGGCGTCTCTAAATATTGAAATGAGAAGAAAATAATTATGGCTTGATTCAGTTTTCCATGTTCCCCGTGACGACGCTCAAAACGCGAGTTAATTACAGCACGAATATAAATGCATCATACACCGAAACGCGCCCAGTTCATAATCAACAGTCAATAACGACGCCGAGCTTCCCCCGTAATACAAGGAACGTTAGCGCGAGCCCGCAATTACGTTGTGTTCCAGCGCGGCCAGCCGCTCGCGGAGCATTTGTCATTATACATTGAGAGCCGTATTCTTGGCTCGTAAATAAACGGCAGCGGTTCGTGAGTGCCGAAACCAATGACTCGCGAATAAAGACGTATTCGATTTTTATTGCAATACTGCTGCTGCTCCTGGCACTCGAGCTCGCGCTAACCATAGAGGAGCGTTGCAGTTTTTTGTACCGATCGCGCAGGGCCTTCGCATACCAAGGCGCAATTTGCCCAACGGACCCATGCGAGTACTACGTATATGGAGCATTCGCGAGTCAAATCACGTGGACGTCTGTCTGAGTTCTTGGAATTTTTTTCAGGGGCTATACCACCCAGCAATCATTTTTCTTTTCATCTTTTTACTGGTTTAAATTATGAAAATGATACCCGATACTATTTTGGGGAGAGAATTGTAACAAACAATTTGAGAGCTATTGTTGATGATCATAACAAAAAATTAAAAAAAAAAAGAGAATGATTGTCATTTTGTGAAGTGACGATGAAAATTTCAAATCACGTGTATTTCCGAAGAAAATCTTATCCACATTGAAAAATGATTTATTTTAATAATCGAGTGCGCACCGTTTTCAGTGCACGTGATTAGAAATTTTCTTCAATACTATGTTACTTCTCTTAGAAAACTTTAATTACGAAAAACCTCGGTTTCATCAATTACAGGGAGACCAAAATTCCAAGAAAATCCAATCAAGATCGAAAGAAGTTTAAAAAAAAATCCTTGAACAAATCACGAAGAGTTCAGGCAGATGAGTGCGTGATTCGACTGAGAATGCCCCATATGCATGCACTACAGGTCTACACAGTTATATAGCATGTACACATATATATATGCGTGCTGCTGCACTCGCGCTCGCGTGTCGAAGCCGCCCCGGCAGAGATGCGCTTCCGGTTATTCATAGACCAGCCATTTGAATATCGGCGCGGGACGCTCTGTCTTTTTAATTTGCCCGCGCGCTCGCTCCGCTGCCTCCGGCCCTCGCACACAATGCACTTTGATTATACACTTTGATGAGTAGTGCAGCGCGGCTGCGAAGCTGCATGTACTCGTATAAGGATATTCTCGCGCAGGACCATTTAGAATTTGTAAATTGCTTCATCGAGGTTTGATGTTTAGCGTGGGATGTATTTATTATATTGTGAGTGCCAGGTGGGTGTTGAATATCAAAGATTTTGTGAAACTCGATTCAAAACGTTTTTCTGTCGGAAGTATTATGTGCGAGGATCTCATAATGCATACAAAATTAGCTACAGGAAATCATTCATCAATAATTATTCGGTAATAATCAAATCGTAAACGAGATTATGAGATATTTCTTGCACACTTCCCAGAAACGATGTGATATTTTTAGAATAAAAAATATGCATATTCCTCCATAACCGGCTGGTATAATCTATTGGAATCATGAGTTTCTTGAAAAACTAAAGTAAATATTTCTTCTAAACAATCCATGCGAAAAAACTAATAATTTTTTTTTTCTGTAATTCGAGATGCCACGATTTGAACATTTAATTCTGAACTACCCCAAGTAAAAAAATTATGCATAAATTATGCCTATAAAGCTATGCCTAGAAAACGACTGACATTATTTATGCATATCCTAGGCAGTATCAAGGCAAACTCAGAGGGTATAGTTCTCTATACCTTATTTATGTGCCTAGTGAGCGTTGGCTCTTTATTTACTGTGCATCAATTATGCCTATAAGACAATAGACATTCGTTCCATCAAAATTTGATTAATTATTACTCAATTGTATTGAGTGTTTAGATGGCACGCCCGCACACACACACACGCACGCACACACACACACACACACACACACACGCACACACACACGCACACACACACACACACACACACACGCGCGCGCGCGCGCGCGCGCGCCCGCATGTGTGCGCTCCGTTGGTATAGCCCTGTCCGTTGGATGCGCGCCATCTGCTGGCGGACCTACTTAGCAGGACTGATACCGATCGCCGCGGCCAGCAGACAGCATTCTTGGCTTGACCGCCGCGCGAGAAAGACGTGCCAGTCTCATCGGTCGGACGGTGCCAAAGACACACACACACACACGCTCACACACACACACACACACACACACACACACACACACACACACACACACACACACACACACACACACACACACACACACACACACACACACACACACACACACACACGCTCACACACACACACACACGCTCACACACACACATACACACACACACGCGCGCGCGCGCGTACACACACATGCGCGCCCTCTGCCGGAGGGCCACTTAGCGCAAACTTGAAATTCGCTAGGAGATAGCGAGTCTTTATATTTTGGCTTTCTTCAAAGTACGTCATGAATTTGTGTATTCTAATCTAAGCAATTGTTCTTTTAAATAACGTAAACTATAGTTGATACTCCGGTTCCCATCTCAGGAACATTCACGTGATTCTGATCCCAAAAACGGTAAATAACGAATGGGATTATTTCAGGCCAGTACTCAGTGTGTCGCTCGGAACTCGAGAATTTGTCTTTCGGGCAGCAGTCGACAACGAGACACGACCCGTCGATGGAGTAGTTCCTTCGCGAATAGAATCACCCAACCCTACTCTTCTCGGTAGAGGGCGCGGACTCGACCACATTCGGGGAATTCGTGAGCTGTTTCAATCGGCCCCAGACCTCCACCAGGACGCGATCATAGGGGCAGATTTTCAAATTTCGCCCGCCACTCCAAAAACACAGATAAGTCCGAGATTGTTCAAACTATACCGATCCCCGATTGCCTTTTCCTCAAATCCGACTAACAGTAATTGAGTGCGTATTTCAGGGATAAAGTTGGTTAATGAATATCTATTTCAAAATTGGGTATCTGGGTGGGCTTTGTCTGTATTCTGGTTGTTTGCGGATGATTTTCTGCTGGCAATGGGTTCAGCTTTCTTGGTGCAGCCTGATTCCGGTCAGCCAGTAAGACGGATAAGAGGTCGTTCCCGTCAGTGGAATTTTTTCGTGGATGGGTGGAGTATGGACATTCTTTTGTATTGTGAAACGTAATTGGGAAGGGTCTTATCACTTGGTTTGTCAAATATGCATTCCTCTGAAACTTAAAATTCGCTAGGTGATAGCGAGTCTTAATATTTTGGCTTACTTCAAAGTGAGTCATGAATTTGTTTATTCTAATCTAAGCAATTGTTCTTTTAAATAAAGTAAACTCTAGTTGATACTCCGGTTCCCATCTCAGGAACATTCACGTGATTCTGATCCCAAAAACGGTAAATAACGCATGGGATTATTTCAGGCCAGTACTCAGTGTGTCGCTCGGAACTCAATAATTTGTCATTTGGTCAGCAGTCGACAACGAGACACGTACCGTCGATGGAGTAGTTCCTCCGCGAATAGGATCACCTAACCCTACTCTTCTCGGTAGAGGGCGCGGACTCGACCACATTCAGGGAATTCGTGAGCTGTTTCAATCGGCCCCAGACCTCCACCGGGACGCGACCATAGGGGCAGTTTTTCAGATTTCGCCCGCCACTCCAAAAACAAAGATAAGTCTGAAATTGTTCAATCTTCTCCGATCCTCGATTGCTTTTTCTTAGAATCCGTCTAACAATAAAAGAGTGCGTTTTTCTGGGATAAGTTGGTCAATAAATATCTATTTCAAAATTGTGTATCTGGGTGGGCTTTGTCTGTATTCTGGTTGTTTGCGGATGATTTTCTGCTGGCAATGGGTTCAGCTTTCTTGGTGCAGCCTGATTCCGGTCAGCCAGTAAGACGGATAAGAGGTCGTTCCCGTCAGTGGGATTTGTTCGTGGATGGGTGGAGTATGGACATTCTTTTGTATTGTGAAACGTGATTGGGAAGGGTCTTATCACTTGGTTTGTCAAATATGCATTCCTCTGAAACTTAAAATTCGCTAGGTGATAGCGAGTCTTCATATTTTGGCTTACTTCAAAGTGAGTCATGAGTTTGTGTATTCTAATCTAAGCAATTGTTCTTTTTCATAACGTTAACTCTAGTTGACACTCCGGTTCCCATCGCACGAACATTCACGTGATTCTGATCCCAAAAACGGTAATTAACGCATGGGATTATTTCAGGCCAGTACTCAGTGTGTCGCTCGGAACTCGAGAATTTGTCATTCGGGCAGCAGTCGACAACGAGACACGACCCGTCGATGGAGTAGTTCCTTCGCGAATAGGATCACCTAACCCTACTCTTCTCGGTAGAGGGCGCGGACTCGACCACATTCGGAGAATTTGTGAGCTGTGTCAGTCGGCTCCAGACCTTCACCAGGACGCGACCATCGGGGCAGTTTTCAAATTTCGCCCGCCTCTCCAAAAACAAAGATAAGTATGAAATTGTTCAATCTTCTCCGATCCCAGATTGCCTTTTCCTCGAATCCTACTAACAGTAATAGAGTGCGTATTTCAGGGATAAAGTTGGTTAATGAATATCTATTTCAAAATTGGGTATCTGGGTGGGCTTTGTCTGTATTCTGGTTGTTTGCGGATGATTTTCTGCTGGCAATGGGTTCACTTTCTTGGTGCAGCCTGATTCCGGTCAGCCAGTAAGACGGATAAGAGGTCGTTCCCGTCAGTGGGATTTTTTCGTGGATGGGTGGAGTATGGACATTCTTTTGTATTGTGAAACGTAATTGGGAAGGATCTTATCACTTGGTTTGTCAAATATGCATTCCTCTGAAACTTAAAATTCGCTAGGTGATAGCGAGTCTTAATATTTTGGCTTACTTCAAAGTGAGTCATGAATTTGTTTATTCTAATCTAAGCAATTGTTCTTTTAAATAAAGTAAACTCTAGTTGATACTCCGGTTCCCATCTCAGGAACATTCACGTGATTCTGATCCCAAAAACGGTAAATAACGCATGGGATTATTTCAGGCCAGTACTCAGTGTGTCGCTCGGAACTCGAGAATTTGTCATTCGGGCAGCAGTCGACAACGAGACACGACCCGTCGATGGAGTAGTTCCTTCGCGAATAGAATCACCCAACCCTACTCTTCTCGGTAGAGGGCGCGGACTCGACCACATTCGGGGAATTCGTGAGCTGTTTCAATCGGCCCAGACCTCCACCAGGACGCGATCATAGGGGCAGATTTTTCAAATTTCGCCCGCCACTCCAAAAACAAAGATAAGTCCGAGATTGTTCAAACTATACCGATCCCCGATTGCCTTTTCCTCAAATCCGACTAACAGTAA
Source organism: Aphelinus atriplicis (assembly GCA_020882685.1). Taxonomy (NCBI): domain Eukaryota; kingdom Metazoa; phylum Arthropoda; class Insecta; order Hymenoptera; family Aphelinidae; genus Aphelinus; species Aphelinus atriplicis. Next base: position 96,723,551 of record CM037073.1, read on the forward strand.
TAGAGTGCGTATTTCAGGGATAAAGTTGGTTAATGAATATCTATTTCAAAATTGGGTATCTGGGTGGGCTTTGTCTGTATTCTGGTTGTTTGCGGATGATTTTCTGCTGGCAATGGGTTCAGCTTTCTTGGTGCAGCCTGATTCCGGTCAGCCAGTAAGACGGATAAGAGGTCGTTCCCGTCAGTGGGATTTGTTCGTGGATGGGTGGAGTATGGACATTCTTTTGTATTGTGAAACGTAATTGGGAAGGATCTTATCACTTGGTTTGTCAAATATGCATTCCTCTGAATCTTAAAATTCGCTAGGTGATAGCGAGTCTTAATATTTTGGCTTACTCCAAAGTGAGTCATGAATTTGTTTATTCTAATCTAAGCAATTGTTCTTTTAAATAAAGTAAACTCTAGTTGATACTCCGGTTCCCATCTCAGGAACATTCACGTGATTCTGATCCCAAAAACGGTAATTAACGCATGGGATTATTTCAGGCCAGTACTCAGTGTGTCGCTCGGAACTCAATAATTTGTCATTTGGTCAGCAGTCGACAACGAGACACGTACCGTCGATGGAGTAGTTCCTTCGCGAATAGGATCACCTAACCCTACTCTTCTCGGTAGAGGGCGCGGACTCGACCACATTCGGGGAATTCGTGAGCTGTTTCAATCGGCCCCAGACCTCCACCGGGACGCGACCATAGGGGCAGTTTTTCAAATTTCGCCCGCCACTCCAAAAACAAAGATAAGTATGAAATTGTTCAATCTTCTCCGATCCCAGATTGCCTTTTCCTCGAATCCTACTAACAGTAATAGAGTGCGTATTTCAGGGATAAAGTTGGTTAATGAATATCTATTTCAAAATTGGGTATCTGGGTGGGCTTTGTCTGTATTCTGGTTGTTTGCGGATGATTTTCTGCTGGCAATGGGTTCAGCTTTCTTGGTGCAGCCTGATTCCGGTCAGCCAGTAAGACGGATAAGAGGTCGTTCCCGTCAGTGGGATTTGTTCGTGGATGGGTGGAGTATGGACATTCTTTTGTATTGTGAAACGTGATTGGGAAGGGTCTTATCACTTGGTTTGTCAAATATGCATTCCTCTGAAACTTAAAATTCGCTAGGTGATAGCGAGTCTTCATATTTTGGCTTACTTCAAAGTGAGTCATGAGTTTGTGTATTCTAATCTAAGCAATTGTTCTTTTTCATAACGTTAACTCTAGTTGACACTCCGGTTCCCATCGCACGAACATTCACGTGATTCTGATCCCAAAAACGGTAATTAACGCATGGGATTATTTCAGGCCAGTACTCAGTGTGTCGCTCGGAACTCAATAATTTGTCATTTGGTCAGCAGTCGACAACGAGACACGTACCGTCGATGGAGTAGTTCCTTCGCGAATAGGATCACCTAACCCTACTCTTCTCGGTAGAGGGCGCGGACTCGACCACATTCGGAGAATTTGTGAGCTGTGTCAGTCGGCTCCAGACCTTCACCAGGACGCGACCATCGGGGCAGTTTTCAAATTTCGCCCGCCTCTCCAAAAACAAAGATAAGTCTGAAATTGTTCAATCTTCTCCGATCCCAGATTGCCTTTTCCTAGGATCCGTCTAGCAATAAAAGAGTGCGTTTTTCTGGGATAAAGTTGGTCAATAAATATCTAATCATAATTGGGTATCTGGGTGGACTTTGTCTGTATTCTGGTTGTTTGCGGACGATTTTTTGCTGGCAATGGTGAAGTTAAATTACATGTAAGTTCTGTTTCCAGTATTTTCATTGTGCTATTGAGAAAATTTGGAATTTTTGGTGTCGTTTGTCGTCGAAAATGATCAAAATGAGTCTTTAAGTGTGCTAAATACGGACTTAAGGGCAGGGCGGATCGATTTTGACCGTCATTAAACCGTATGTCAGTCAAAAGATGAATTGATCGACAAATTATGCAGGTCCAAATGTCTCGCATCTTGTAGAACCTTGGACCGTTTGCTTTCTTGCATTTGATCAAATAATAAGAGAGCCCGGGCAAACATCAACACTCGCGACAAAGTTTGGTCAACTGAAAAAGAACGACACTCTACACAGTCACAAAGATACGAATTGTACTGATCAAATTATTTTTTTTGTAATTTCTGAAGAATAAATGATAGTATGTACTCTAGTGGAATGGTGAAAATACAGGTTTGGGACGCGTTTGTGGGTGATGTTAAAGCCTCTTTGAGAAAGCATACTGCTAAGGCACTTGGCAGCGGTTTTTTATAGTCATGTCAATGCGAGAACAGTTGTTCCGTGTTGCCACCTCTCATGAATTCCTTCCAACGTTTAGGAAAAATAGAATAATTTGATCATGCAAAGGTTCTTTTAGGCCGAATCTGAAAGTGTCCCTTGAAACATTCGAGACTCGCATTATTCTTCGACCGCCTGACAACGCGACAGGGTCTCAAGCTGCAGTGGCTTGTCCGTACTCAAGGATCATCTACCTTCCACCTATCAGAGCCCGGGAATTAGCAATTGTTCGATGAGCAGAGCGCTTCGTGAGGGGCAGGAACTAGACGATTTCGCCAGTCACCCCAATCTCAATAATAAGTTCTTATTTTCTAAAAATATCTTGATCCCCCAATATCGAATCTATTGGATCGTGAGAGAATCGCCCATGAGTATTCACTCAAGCTCGCGTCAAGAGGTGAAATGCCATTCAGTATTCGTATTCGCGGGTGGGTTTGGTTTAAGGACCTTGTCCTCTTGCGGATGACTATCTGCTGGCAATGGGTTCAGCTTAATACTTGGTGCAGTCTGACTCCGGTCAGTTGGTAAGACGGATAAGAGGTCGTTCCTGTCAGAGTTTGGCATCTGTGACCTTTGTCAAGGTTGCGTGGAAGGTGAAATGTCATTCTGTATCTTTATTCACGGATGGGTATGGTTCACGGATCCGAACCGCCATCTATCGGTAGTTTAAGATCGATCTTATTTGACTGATCCATTTGGTACTACCGATTGATTTATCAATATAGCGTAGCTATAGCGTCTCAGATTTTGCTCCTCGCAATTGAAACAGATTGCGCTATATACAGCTGTCTATATACAGCCACCTAAATATTTACAAGATTCTTCTGTTTTATGTTTAAGTAATAATAATATCATTTGAATTTTTGAATGAAGGTTCATCATCTAGGCATAATTGATGCATCGTAAATAATGACCTAACGCTCACTAGGCATAAACAAGGCATAGAGAACTGTACCTTCCGAGTTTGATTTGATACTGTCTAGTCTATGCGTAGATCCATTGTTAGGCTTAGCTACCTAAGTATAATTTATGCATAATTTTGCTTTCTCAAAGAGAAAGCTTTGTAATGGGGCAAAAATCGACCCACCGAATCGGACCTCGGGACCTCGATTTTCGTGATGTACGGGTCGGAAAAACATGGAAATCCAAAAATGTCTGTATGTATGTATGTGTGTGTGTGTGTGTATGTATGTGTGTGTAACGTTTTTTTTTCGTCCACGATAACTCTCGAAGAAATGGTCCGATCTTCTTGAAATTTTGCACACAGGTTAGTCGCGGCAAAATCTCGGCCGAGTTCAATTTTCAGCAAAATCCGTTGTTTATTTCTCTAGCAACCGTTGCTAAGGTGTAAAATTTTTCGTTTCTTTTGTCTAGGATAACTTTCGAAGGAATCGTCCGATCTTGCTGAAATTTCGCACACCGGTTAGTTGTGGCAAGATCTATCACGAGTTCAATTTTCAGCAGAATCCGTTGGTTATTTTCTTAGCAACCGTTTCTAACGTTTTTTCTCACAAATCCTTATGAGTGCTCATTGGGGCAAGCCGGAAAATCAGTTTTAAGTCACACTCGATGGCCAAGGACACTGAATTGTTCTATTTTCTTCATAGCAACCGTTGTTTACTTCCCTAGCAACCGTTATGAAGGTTGGAAATTATTAATTTAATATCTATTTCCATCATTTTCGACGGCAAAGGACACAAAATCTTCCCAATTAGCTCCTTAGCAACCGTTGCTCACCGCCCTAGCAACCGTTGCTAATGGGGAAAAAAATTGATGTAAGTTTCGTTTCCAGTATTTTCAACGTACTATAGAGAAAATTGGGAAAATTTGGTGTCTTTTGCCGTCGAAAATGATCAAAATGAGTCTTCAAGTGTGCTAAATACGGACTTAAGGGCAGTGCGGATCGATTTTGACCGCCATTTAACCGTATGACAGTCACAAGATGAACTGATCGAAAAATTATGCAGGTCCAAATGTCTCGCATCGTGTAGAACCTAGAACCGTTTGCTTTGTTGCATTTGATCAAATAATAAGAGAGCCCGGGCAGACATCAACACTCGCAACATAGTTTGGTCAATTGAAAGAGAACGACACTTTACACAGTCACAAAGATACGAATTGAATTGATTAAATAATTTTTTTGTAATTTTTGAAAAATAGATGATAGTATCTACGGTAGTGGAAAGGTGAAAATACAGGTTTGGGATGCGTTTGTGGGTGATGTTAAAGCCTCTTTGAGAAAGCATACTGCTAAGGCACTTGGCAGCGGTTTTTTTATTTGGGACAGAGAGGGGTTAATGCTTACCCGAAGATAAATTATCAATTTGTGAGAAATTATTCTCAAGTGCTATTGATTTTTTTCCACCCTGAAATCCCAAAAGCTGATTAATCATTCAAAAGAGATCAGGATTGGCAAATGAAAGAATCATATATCATTATTATGTACCACTTGTAGAATGCCAGCTCGTTTGGATAATATTGCAAAAAAATATACACATAAATTAGTTCTTTTAATATTGAGACACGATTAGCATAATAATCTATCCGAGGCATTTTATCCAGAAAATATGTGGTAGAATGATACTTGTGAATACTTCATTCGTGTCTGCATATTCCAGTGCCAGCGTAGAGCGACGATAACTATTTTACTTTCGTATCTTAATCGATTTCTCGTAACTCGAAAGATTAATTTACGATTCTCATTTAAATTCAATACTAGAGGGGAAAAAATAAACGCCTAGTATCGTAGTCTCAAAAGGATTGATTCGTGCCTCAAATGAATTTAAAGCTATCCCCCGAATCTCACTTCAGGGAAGTTAATTAATTTTTAATGAGTATATTGAATCGTGCGTGAACTGAGTAAAATGAGCGATAGAACTTTGAAGTAACTCTGAACTTTGAACTTTAAAGGACAATGGCTGCAGGTATTTCCGTGTGAGCCAAAACTCGATCACGCGATCCCTTTTAGTTTCAAGCTGCTATATGACTTATTTCAAACGCTAATAAAATAGGTTTCTAGAAAAGCTCATAGCAAGAATATCGGTGTAGGAAATAACACCAGCATCGCACATGTAATACAGCGAGATAAATAACAATTCTGATCTTTCTTTCGGAATAAATCCTCTGATTTTCACGATCTCCCCCGCTTGCGCAAGAGCTTCGTTATGGAACATCCACAACGTGAACCGCGAATCGCAAACGATATACGCACATGATTCGTTCAATCCTGTGGCGGGTGGGGGGGGTGGTAGAGGCGATTAGCGGCGCGCAGTTCATCGGCCCCTCCGCGACAATGTGTGCGCATGCATGTACGCGCGCTTTTCTCGTTTCCCCGCGCGCAATTACGCCGCCGCGCGCGCCGATCGCGGAGACTCACGCGGGATGTACTTATGTGTGCGCGCGCTCGCGCGTATATAGGCAGATTCGCCCGACTAGAGTCGCGCAGGTGTTACGCGTTACCCGCGCGCGAATAGCGGCTCCTATACACACACACACACACACACACACACACACACACACACACACACACACACACACACACACACACACACACACACACACACACACACACACCACACACACACACACACACACACAAGCCGGAAGTCGAGCTAGCGCGGGGAAAACAGCTGTTGCGCGTTGCAGCTATATACCGCCTGAAGCGACGTGACTTATCGCTTTTGCGTTTTTACCGACGAGTTGGCGATGACGCGACTGGATTCGACGGAGTTCTGTACTCCGGCACCGTTCCATCGAGAACAAAGCGCACTGAAACGGGATGAAAATGTGTATAACTGCCGGATCGCCCCGATCTTTCGTTTAGCGATCGAAGGTTGTCCGGGTGGTGTATTCTTTTTTGCCAGCTCTTTCGCGCAGCGAAGTCCGTTTCCTCGTGTCTATCGCCGTTTCCGAGGAAATCGCAAGAAAAGTTTTATCTCGCAATTTTTCTCCACGTACACCGGGTGTTTTTAACTTTTTTGTTTCTGATAATGAGTTCAGCCTGTTCGAATTGACCTTACATCTAAAATGAAACTATTTTGGAGAAAAGTCTATTTGAGCGCTACTTTTATCGGATTATTGTCTAACGTATCTAAATATCCGCGTGGTCGTAGCTATCGGCGTTCGCGTACTTAAGTATGGAATGCTACTTTTTATTTTGAAGGAGTCGCGTCAAATCTTGCTCATGTTTAATTTGGCAAATTGTGAACAGGGTACAATTATTTCTCAAGAGAAAATTTAGGGTCGGTTCTTGATACTCTTTACGTCGAGAGTCCATTTTATAAGAGCTCGAAGAAGCTGTTTCACGGGTATAGCGTGTCACAAACATTTATTTCACAAAACCTCGTTTAGAAACCATATAGTGCTTATTCACTCGGTAGCAGTTTTTGACATGAATATGGTGTGCTTTGTCAAAAATCCATCGGTATAGTGATTGTACATGTTTTCGGAAACGCTGTTCTCTGCAGTTATAATTGTCCACTTTAACGTACAAAACGTTGTTGCCAACAAGACAAGTTTTTCAGGTAAGGTTAATTGAACGTATAATTGAAAAACGTTAACCAGACGGTCTTCTAACTTCCTCCCAGAATCATTCTTGGAAGACCTTCAGAATGATTTAGTATACTGTTATATTTTATTCCACAGTTCTTAGAGCAGTTTGAACCGCTCACCGGCACACGCATTCCTGTAACTCTACTTCCAAGGTTTACTAGCGCCAACAATGACGGTGTCACCGTAAAAGAAATATTAATGCCTCTCAACACTTGTCAATTTTTATTGAGTGAGTGATAAAAGTTTCGCTACGCGCTTGAAGCGGATTCCGCAACATGACATTCCGAGTAGCCGCTCAAATAGAAATCACTTCGCTCCCCGCGGGAAAATAAAAAAAGCCTCGCATTCGAATTCACTCTTTCATCCGGACGTGTGAAATTGCGAAATCCCATAAGAATCCCATATTTTTCACGGCGCTAATTAATCTTACGGTTGCGGAATGACGGATAGCACGTATTCAGGGCCTCGATCCAGGTCGATAATCATCGAAGCGCTGCGGCGCGCCAAACGCACTTTACCTAACTGCGATTGTAATGCCAACGTACCAGCTGTACAGTGTGTCCTATAACGGCGATTTTCATGGCACGGCAAGTCTCGCGCCGTTTGTACAGCGCGCAATTTTTATCCAATTATGAGCGTAACTTGCCTGTCAATTAAGCCCAATGAAATCGTAGAAAAAGTGTTCCCTTCGGTTTAGCAGGGAGTAGACAAGAGTGTAACCGTGGCTTACGGCATATAAATTAAGCAAATGAGCAGAAAAATATTTGTATTAAAAATATTTGAAATATTCGATTCGTAATGCATCAATCAAATATAACCGCGAGTCGTTCAACCGTTACAACGTTGAATTTCGAGAACACACGATTCAGCTGCGATTCGCAACGAGGCGTAATTCACTAATTGAATCACCGTATAGCGTGTCTATGATTCGCAGGCGATCCAATCGCCACTTATATATCGACTCATATTAGCGGGATCTACATACTCAATGGCAGTTATAATTAACTAAGCCAATAACAGACGGACACTAGCGTCTAATTAATCCAGCTAATGATCCCACTTTCGATCTCCATTACGCGCCGCGAAAAGAAAAAAATTCATTACTGCACACATGAAATCTGGCGCGGATTTCCCTTCATTTTCCCCCTGCAATTGCCTTGACCGTCAATAATAATTGAAACGGCGCGCTCGCAACCGAGCCAATTACACAGTCTGATTCTTTTGAAAAGGAACGTCTTATCTGGATGACTGTCACTCGGTTTCGTAACCTATACAGCCCCGTAGTGCACACCGTGTTCTCGCCTATGACATGACACTGAACTCATTTCGAAAGGCACAACCATAATACTCGCGTATAATCGCGGAGTGATTGTCTTTGCAACCGAATATCGGAGGCTGATTGAATTAGCCAGTGGGTTATAAAGTTAAGCCGAGGACGTTTTTACGAGTGACTTGGCCTTCGATTATCTTCTTTCTCTCTTTCTCTCATTTTGCATCATCTCCAAGAGAAATATTCAAAATGCGAATTTCTATCGATTGGATCCCATTGCGAAACACGACGGAATAATTTTTTCGACGGTGAAGAGAAAAAAATAATAATTCGCGGTTATACAAGCGACGAATGCGAACTTACGATCGGTAGTAATTGGCGTATAGTGTGTGGAAAGAGTTGATAAACGGGAATTAATACATAGGAAAACGCTAAGTAACGACTTTATTACCGCGCCTCGGTGGAAAATGACATGTCTCGCGGCCGCGTCTTTTTCTTCCCCGACCACAATGTCATCGTACCCTTTTGGCGTTTTAACGACATAAAAATTACGTGGGAATGAGCGTGCGAATGCGACCTTAATGAGCCCGGCGATTGTAAATGCTTAATCTCTGTTATACAATACGTTATGAGAGCATCTCGCGCGCGAGTCACCTTTCTTTCAGCGTCTAATTACTTTTCGTATTAGCGAAGATTTCATATACCGCGTTTTCAATTATATTTCCATTGAGTCTTAATTGCCTAATTTATAATCTCGTTAGGCTGAAAACTCGTATTAATTAAAATGATGAATCGAGATAATTCCGTTGACGAGGATATACCTGCACTGCATCCTCAAATCGGATTAATATATAAAATACTCCCGGCGCTCGCGTACGGAAACATTTCAGATTTGATATCTTATGTTTCTCGAGGAATCGTTATGGGGAGTCTCGAGGGCATATATACGAGTTCGGCGGTGGTTATCCCGATAATCGACGCAGTACATTCAAATGAAGTGTGCACAGCGTTGCATAAGAATTAATCAGTTGGATAATGATTGAATCTCGGGTTCAAGCTACTTCCACGCGATGTTCCTCGTTAGGACATGTGCAATTTCCTATGAAATTTCGTGCCTATCCTGTCTCATTCCAGATGCAGCAAATGGGGAGAAAGTAAATTTTCGCCAACTGCATATTCCGCATTCCATTATACTCTATCCCGTTCACTTATGTGCGCGCGCGCGCGTGTACAAACAGCAAACCCTAAAGAGACGAACACGGCCGCGCGTATATCGGCCCGCTGAAAACGTTTTACAATGTAATTGCGGCTCTTCGACTGCGCGGCGTTGTAAAAATGGAAAATGCGCCTCATCTCCGTCGCTCGAGCCACCGAGTTATACAACGAGAAATCGCGGCCTCTTCTATTTTGGAATCGAATTTCACTCGGCCCACATATATATACACACTCGTATCCCCGCGCGTGCGAACTTTCGATTGCACTTTTCATTGCCGTGTGTATAAACAGCCCGTGTGTACACGTAAACGGCATTGGGGGGAAAAAAGCGCCGAGAGGCTCTTTCCCGAATTTCAATCGGGGCTTGCGCACCGAACCTAATTGGCATTTAATTGCTGGAAACCGCGACCTAATTTTTCGGCAAAGCGTAACGAGGCGATATACACGTGTGTGAGTGTGTGTGTATATGTTAAGTATATATATAGCGCAGATGGTGTAACGGTAGCGGCGTCATCGCGACTTTTCACGTCCAATGTCGCGCTGATAAGTGAGCGCGCACTCGCGCCTCCAACGGTACATATCGTTATTATTAGCGTGGCTCGGGCTTTTTTTTTTCATTGCGCCGACACGCTCGACGCGTCGATGAAAAGACCCGGTTTCACCGTTACACACCCAATACGCGACAATTTTTCATACCGGCTCGTTCTCTCTCGGCCGAGGTTCGTTCGCAAAAGGAAAATCTTCGAGTGCCATGAGTCCGGCCCATGACTCGAGTCGTTCGATTTTCAAACGGGAAGCACTTTGCAAATTGTCCCCGTAGGCTTCTTTTGGCGTTTTCGAGTTTCGTCGATAAAGTGCGTGAATGATTTATAGTTAACCCCGGTGAAAATGATGAATGCGTATGCGTAAATGTACTACGAGAACGTAGAAAAACGTACCAAGTGTCGCAGTTGGAACATGAAGGAAAAGTTGTATACGTTGATTAATACAGCATTTGTATACGTTGTTTATTTTTTCTAAGGGATTGTGATTGATTCGTACGATAGATGTTTAGGTGCATCGGAAATCTTTGGGAAATGCGAGTTTTCAAAGCATGCGAAAAAGTTACGTTGTTACTTTTATCGATTGGACGTTTTTCCCAACGAACTGCTTTTATTCATGAATACTGTATAGAGGATAAACAATTATCTAATGAAATAATCAAGATACTTTCTCGTGATATTCCATAGAATATTATTTTAAATGAGTTTTAAATTATACATTAACAGAGTAAGCTATTGTAAGCTCCATGAATTATACCAATTAATAATAAACAAAGATACAATGTGTCTCGTGAATATCACTATTCATACTTTAATTATCTAACTATTGATTCAAGTGATTCATATACATATTCAATAATGTCCCTCTTAACTAATATGAATAACAATCGATATTTATTGCTTATAAATCTGTTTGAATGAAATTCCACAAATGCAATAACCATATCCCTTATAACATATTGGTAATTATTCAGTTACATAAGAGTTTGTGTGTCCTAACTTGTTAGTAAATACTTATTGTTGAATTTGAATGAAATAATGTAAATTATAGTATCGAATTATTTTCAAAATTTGTATTGAGTGAAACGTTTGAAAAGTCACCATATCATTTTACACGTACTCTCAGGGGAAGAAAAGGTTTTTCTAAAAATCTTGTATTCGTCTTGATAACAAGTTAGAGAGTGAGACACTTGAACAAATTAGATTGATTATCAAGAACCAACTAGAAATGCGAATATAGAATATTAGCTGTATGAATAAACAGAGATCCCACTCGAACCACTGACTTAGTACGTGTCTGAAGGGTCCGAACGGGTATAGTGAAAGGAGGCGGAAATTCTTTTTCGTTTGACGGCTGATCTAAACTGCGATCGATTTGATTGCTAAGGCTCGAGCGGAGCACCCGAGCGCACGGGGCAATAATAAATCCACCAATTAATCAATCGCGCATTGTTCTTAATCAACAATGAAGCACGATCGTGCCATCGGGGGGAAAATCGTTCAACATTCTTGCGTGCAGCGTGATTTTTTCTTCCCACGCGGAAGAATCGGACTACATCAAGTAAAAGTTTCATGCGTAAATCATACCTGTAGGAAATCATGATTGAAAATGAACTGACATTGATCTAGGCGCAATCAAGGCATGTAGCTCGTATGGATGAGTAATTTATGACTTAACTACACCTGCAAAACGTTTAGCCATGCATTGATTATGCCTAGATAAAATATATTATCGATGTGATAAAAAAGTTGATGGGAAATTATGTCTAGACATTTATTTATCATCCATCAGGCATTGAATGAAAACCGCTTAAAAATTCATTGACAAGTACAAAATTCATTCCTGTTCAATTATAAGAGAGAAGATTTACAATTTCCTCAATTTCACACCAAAGAAATCAAAGAAAATCATAAGAATTCACCGGTACATACAATACTCTTTGCCCAATGTCTCTCAATTCTGTGCCTTCTCAATGGCTTGCCAATGCCTAAGGGATGGCATATCTCCTTCATATAATTCATCTAGGCATAATCGTACTGCACAGCCCTATATAAACGTCTAAACATTTACTAGGCGTAGATAAGACATAGACGAGCTCGTATCCGTATAATTTACCATCCATAATTTATGCATAATTCACTCGGAACTTGCATCCTCCCGCGTACGTGTCACGCGAGGATCAACGGCCGATTCATCACTGAACGACCGTTGCAGCCCGCATCCGTGTATATAAGTACAGCACGTCGAATAAGAGCCGAGGAAAGACTCTGTCACCTGTAACCCGATAAAAGTTACACGAGTATAAGGCGTCGCGTCGGTGCGTAATACCCGTAATATGTATGTATATATCCCATTACAAAAAAAAAATAAGAGCGAGCCAGGAGGTGTGCGCGTATAATTTGCGCAACGCACAAGAGACAATACAGAGAAAGCGGGACGTACGATACGTAACCTTGAGTGCACCGCAACGAATTTTCCGAGGGATATATATATATATATATATATATATATATATATATATATATACGTATAAAAATTCACATATATAGGCAAAGCAGGAGCTCGAGGATGCGCGTCTCACGAGTTCGGCAGTGAGCTGCAGCCGCGACGTGACTCAGTGAGCATCTTCTCGCTTTCCCTCGTGTACGCTCGGGCCTAATCTCGATCCTCCTCCGCAATTTGGATGCGAACCTCGAGTGAAAGCCCACTGCTGTCACTCACTAATTCAGCCGTCCCATATATAAGTATATAACTGTAGTCGCGGCCGAATTTCTCGTGCACCGGGAGATATGGTGTATATAGGTGGGCAAGTCGGCTATATAGGCTCGGGACTTTTCTTCCTTTGTTTGCGGTAGCTTTTGTGATTTTTCCGTAGTCCTTTCCGATCATTGACGGCTCTATTCATTCGGAACAAGCGGATATTAAAATTTAGAAAATTTTTATCGTCAGTGAAAATTGTAGAACCAATGAGCAGTAAATATTCACTTGATTGAATATAGCAAACTTTCTTTTTTTTGCTCTCTATACCGACAGTGGATAATTCGATGTACGAATTGAGTAGCTTTGGTCAATTTTACAGTGACATTTTACTATTTATCCGTAGATAAAAAAATGTACCTTCTGGAGTAGCAAATGCTTTGGAAGGTGAACTCGTCTTTAAGTGAATATTTACTATTTTTCATCAGCTATGCAATTTTTACTTACATAATAGTAGTTTTTAATTATTTTAAATTTGTGATTTTCAATTTTTCTGTTGCAGGCTCATCGATGATTGCATTTTCTTCTTTATACTCTCGCAACATTTCGTGTAAATTTTTATGTATCGTGTCTATATAACTACGATATTATCAAGTGTAAAGTGGTAGAGAAATTAAGACCTCAAGATTTAATTTTTCAATTAACCATTCACCGCAGCCGAATGGAAATTCATCAAAGACTATATTGACCCATTGAATCAAATAATACGCCATTAATCAGATAACGAAGAGCGTCAAGTTGTCGGAATTCGCGATTTAATATTCAATTTATTAAACAATGACGCTTAACTGAATCTAGTCACATTGTATGATTTATGTAGGCTCCTCTCATCAAAATGCACCATAATATTATGATGTAGTGGATGTGTTCGTAATATTTAATGTATTCTAAGTTGCAAAATATTACTAATTCTCACGTGTAATTCAGTGGGAAAAAAGAAAGTCAGGATATAGTATGGATGCGCGTTACATGGAGCATTTGACGTAATTTTCTCAGGATCATAGGTGTGAATGATTGAGGCTCATTTTGATGGATCAGTTGCGAAAATTATTTGATAAAAACGAAAAATTAGAATGCATTTGGAAATTTTATTCTGACCTCAATCGACTATCGACTATTGGCTTTGACGTACTAATGTGTACTGGCAAACTGGACGACATATCTTTGCATCGACTTATGCGAAACGTAATGTGAAAATGAACGTTGGCAGTGCTGATTCACATTAGGATAAAATAAATAGATTCCATTAAGATTGAGTGGTCGTTAAAACTCATTCAACTGCGACTCGACTTGATGAAAGTTGATTTTGGCGAAACAGGTGAGAAATCTGTTATGCAAATGAAGTTTTTACTATTTACAACGATGTTTGTATAAATTCGGCACACAAAATTTCATTTTGTGATTGAACGATGTTCCGCCTTAAAAATATCAGAATATTTGCGCAATCCACATCCAAACTGTCATAGCCACATCGATTGATAAAAATCATTCCGGTTCAGAAAATCCAGATTTGCGCAAACAGGTCAAGGCCCCAGCGGTGTGTGTCGAAATCAAAATGAACTACGAGGAATTAATTTCTTATATGTACATATCGTATTTATTACTTGCACAAAGACCTTTACAATATATTCACATGTATAAATCGTCTTTGCAACTTTGACGCGAAACATCTACGCATTAATATATATATCTATATAATCCATTTATATATATATATTCATATTTATATATACTCGTAACATTGTTATAATATACAATTTGTCCCCCTCGCGCATGCGAAGAACGAGGAAGGCACTTGCGGTTTGTTTTTCACATATAACGATTCTTCCGTCTCTCGTATATAAATGAGGCGGCGCTGCACTCAACGTCAGCCTCTGCTATGCGTATACAACCGATCGATCGATCTCACAAACAGCCGATTTTTCCCCCTCACGGGTTAGAAAGTAAATAGGCGAAGAATCACAGGGAAAAATCGACGCGCGGATCGCGTATATAAATTTATATATATAGTCTCGCTCGCACATGCACGAGAGGTCATTACACAATTATGATATTTTTCATTGCCAAGGAATACAGTATTTTGTTAGTCTAAACATAAACTCTAATTGATGCAGCCGAAATTCGCCTTTTTCCGAGCTCGCGCGGAACGTACACAGCAAAAACGATTCCTTGATTTGAGTAAAAAATCTTTTTCAAAATGTGACGGAATGAATTTCAGTATAAAAAAAATACTTAAATCAAGATTTTTATTATGTTTTAAGTAAAATAGATTTTCAGTACTGCAACACTTTTAAGTAATCGTTTTCACTGTGTACGTTTCATCTCTATCCTTTTTTTCTTCCATTCAAACTCCATCTCAGATGATCGGTCGAGCTCGCCTCGGCCTTGATTTTGGTTGCAACAATGGCGGGACAGAGAAGAAAGGGAAAAACGCATATGGGAAAACAACTTGATACGCGCGGAACAACATACGTATATTCCCTCTGCGCGGCATCTCAATGAAAAATACGCGCGAATCAGTTCGCTTACTATAATATATGTATATACCTACGGACATACGAGTGAGTCTATTTTCTCGCGAATACTCTCCGAATGGCACATTCCTGGTTACAATATTATTATCCCTTGTGACGCTCGTCACTCGTCACACTACAAGTTTCATCCTTTCGCGCGACCAAGACCACGAAAAATACTTGTTACTCCGTTATCGAGTATATGAAACAACATTGTATACACCCATTGGAAAATCCACCCGCGAACGCGCGGTTAAATAAAGATTTTTCTTCTCCAGACACGAGTGCAACGAAAAGGCACGTGGCGCAGGTGTGTATTGGCGCGTATACACACGTATACCTATATCTACGCATTCAAAAGCGAACGCGGGATGAATCGAGCGCATTATATATGTATGTATGAATGGCAGCTTGCACAGCTGATTTATAATGGGCACACCGGCAAAATTGTCGCGATTAGCGCGGGAGGAGATACGCGCGCGCGCGCAATTTTGCGTATATACTTACTCTCCAAGTTTGAAATAGTTAAAGAAACTAACCATTCAACAGTGAATATCCACTTTTCGTTAGTTTAAATTGACGAACAGTGAACATTCACCTGATGGAATAGTATGAAATTTTCTCTTCTCAATCCAACAATTAATGAATCGACACGCGAAATAGATATCGGTAGAAAAAAATCTCTCTTTCCGTAACATTTCATTGTTATCCATCGCTCATGCAATACCCATCAACGAACTTTAGCTTTTAACTATCTCAGATTCGGAGAGTCCGGGGCTTCCGGGGACACGTTAGACGGCCAATGGGCGCCGAGAGGGGATTCCCCGAGCTACACGCGATGGCGAAACCACTCTGGGCAGATTTTGCTCTGGAGCATCAATGGACGCGTGCTCGGGAATACTCGGCGCGATATACCGCGACCACTCGACTATTTACAAACGTATTATCCTCTCGACGCGCGTGTAACTCGCTTCGCGATAAGGTAAAACGCGAAACGGGCATTTTTTACAAAAATAAAAAAAACAATAAATCATGACGCGCCGCTGCGTGCGTGGTTTGCCCCTTTTTTTCTTCTTTTGAATCATCAAGGACACATCGCGCGAGCTTGTTTCAGTGGCACATGCGCGGATCGTCGGTACGACGAGACACATAATGAGAACCGACGAAAATAAAGCGTCTCACGAGTGCGCGCAGCGGAGTCACGGCACGGAGAACATAGAGCGCGCGCGGCTCGAGCCTGGCTGTTTCCGTTTGTACAGGTGCGCGCCGAGTCTCGTTTTATATTCCGGGCTTCGACGCATATCGCGCTCTTGAACCTTTTCACTCCACAACCTATATAACTCCTCCGGAGAGACTCGTCGCACACGCACACCCACACACACACGTGACGTCATTCATCATTATTTCGCGCTACTCTATGTACATACAAACACACGCACGCGCGATGAAAAATCTGCTTACGAGGTTGTCTCGCGACGCAAAAGTCGCCGAGGACCCGTGTCTGTCAATCTTATAAGCTACGAATTTCGACACACGTCTCATGACACTCTAATGGAAGAAGGAAATTTGATCGAGAGAGCACAGCTCGCGCGCGAACGTGTCCGAATGATCGATCCGTGTTCTCGGCGCGCCAAACGATCCTGCTAAAGTAACAGCTCTCGCTTACGTACCCCTTTTTCGAGCGTACGCGAGAGCGGGTTCACGACCCCGTGCTCCATTGGAAACGAGCCTAATAACACGTGTGCCAGTATCTGTGTGTGTATGTGTGCGCGCTGTGTGGCATCATTACTATTATTATCCGAGAAGACACGAGCGTTGCGCCAGGGGACGGACCCCGAGACGGTTTCGCGAGTGTTCGAAAGTATTATAGACACTATACAATGAGAAATCGGGTAAATCTTCGATAATATTGCCATTGCGCGTTCGCGCAACGGGTTCATAATATGAGAAAGGGTCCAAAGGCCGCGCGGAATCCGTTTTTGCGCTGGCGCGTCGCTCGCAATGTGTATAATCGAATTTCCCCGTCTCTCTTTCTCTCTCTCTCTTGAGCAGAAATTAGAAATTCCCCTCGGCGCTTCCTGGATCGCGTTTACGGTCTCCTTCGAGACCGCTTCCCTTCCTTTTTTTTCGTTACTTTTCAAATAATAACAAACTCGCGCACGCGGCCTGTCGAGTTGCATCGGCGGATCGCAGCCGCGAGTATATAATATATATATATATAGGAAGCTGCGCGCGGCGACTTTCTATGGCGTGTTCCTGTTTCCTCTCGAGCCTCGCGTTTTTTCTCTCCTCCCCCTCCCCCCGCCGTATATCCCGCGACAACTGCTCTCCCGGTTTTCTCCGTTTCTCCGACACTTTATATATATAAGCGGACCGCTTGAGCCGTATGGTATTATGCCGGGTCGCATATTCGTAAATTGCCTGCGTTCTGGTGATTTTCGAACCAGCATCACCAACAACGATGAAACTGTCCGGGACGTGAAAACTCTGCACATACGGACCGGACGGTCTAGGGAAGTTTTTTCAGCGAGATCGGATCGAGAACGATTGCTCCGGGCTCGTACCACGCAGATTTTTCTACCAATGAACCTGCGTACGAGCACAGCTAGAGAGAGAAAGAGAGAGGGAGAGAGCACGTGAATATGCCGTTGTGTAAATGATTGCACGCGCGTAGTTACTTTAACCGTTGGCTGAGCGCGCTAAGCCGGAACGCATATCCCGTGTACCACGAGCTATCAGTCGATACCCAGACGAACCCACTATTCATCCTCGTATGGCCGTCATTCGTCGGGTATGATTTCTCACGCGCCGAGTGTACGTATACGAATAGTCGAATAATCGCGTCGCCAACCCCCGTCCCAACAGCGAGTGTGAATATTCCAATCGAGAACAATCGACCGAAAAAATAAGGCAATCGTAATAAACAAGAGTCGACGCGATGATAATTTCATACGAGCCTCGCGGCCGGAGCTCTGGTTCAAAGGCTCGCTCGCGCGCGCTCTCGGGATATAAGGTGAAAGGGTTTCGCGCGAGCGCATGTCGCGCAATGGCTAGCTCCCATAGACGCGCATCGTGCATTATACTCACACACACACGCTCGCTCGCACGTATATATACGTATCTACATCATGTCGTGAGCGCGGATCTCGCGTATCAGCGCACCCGACAGCTGGCGCTCGCCGATCGACGCCGCGGCATTCCACACTCGATTTTTCCCTCCGCGCGTTCTCTCTTTCTGGCTCGCGCTCGCGAGCTCGCGAGAGAGAGAGAGAGAGAGAAAGAGCGGCTATCTGGTAAAAAGGCTGGCGCGCGAGCGCGCCGTGAAAAAGCACCGTTAGCCTAACGTTTCGTGAAGGGGTCCGCGCGTTTTTCCTGTTTTCCCCGCGCGCGAGCGCGTGCCGAATCGAAAAAACCGGTCGAGCGAGAGAGCTGTGCGTATGTATATATTGTATGCGTGCATGCAAAGCGAGAGCTTCTCCGAGGGGTCGGTCGCCGCTGATGTGTGCCGCAACGCCGTGGTCATGGTGGTGGTGGTGGTGGTGGTGGTGGTGGTGGTCGTCGTCGTAGGCCGAGGACGTCGGGTGCGATAAAATTCGATGGGTTCGTGCTTCGAGTTTTCCGGTGAGCGCACGCACGCGATGTATATAGGTGTCAAGGCTGTACAACGATCCGGTGAGAAGTCGTGCTGTTGGCGATGGCTTTCGACGATTCGAAAATATGGTCATACGTGCAGTCGACGGAGCGCACACACACTGGTACACACTTTGAAAATTCACTCGGTGCATTTGTCCTTGGGCCGCGGGCACGGTGTTGTTCGATTCAATAGACACTGGTGGGTGGGGTTGGTGGGTTGTGAACCTGGTCCCGTTTCACCGCCCAGGTTCACCGCCTGGGCCTGGGCAGGGGCTGGGGATGGTAGTGGGGCCCGTTGCCGTTCTTGAGGTGGTGGTGCCCCCTAGCGTCGAGCAGGCCGGCGTCGTCGAGGCTGATCCCGGCGACCATCTGCGCTATCTCGCGGTCCTTCTTGTCGTCCTTGGGCGCGGGCGGCCCGGCGAAGCCTAGCGACGCGAGGCTGCCGTGGCTCCGGCTGCGGTGCTCCGCCCGGATGCTGTAAGAAAACGCTCGCTCGTTTAGGTGACCCTTGCGCCGATAGATGCCCGTACCGAAGCGGGAGTCGTCGTCGGGGCTGTCCGCGCTGCCGTGGGCTCGGCCGTTCTCCTGCGCCGGCTGCTGCTGCATTGGCTGCATTGGCTGCTGCTGGGCCAGTCCGACGGCGAGGTCCGCGTGCGACGCGGCCATCCTCCTGGAGTGCAGCCCGAGGGCCGAGTGCGCGTCGTCGGGGGGCCTGCGCTGGCCGGCCCGGTTGCCCGTCGTGCCGTAGCCGGCCGGGTAGACGAGGGAGCCCGGCGGCGGGGCGAGGGGCGCGTAGATCGGCACGATGGGCGCGGCCGCGGGGATGGGCCTGACGCGGCCCGCCGGGTGGCCGTGCAGCTTGCGGGGCAGCGTCGCCGCGGGGACCAGCAGCAGCGGGCCCGGCCGGGCGAGGGTGCCCGCGACGCTGCGGCTGCCCGCGGGCGGCCCGTGCAGCGGGTGGTGGTAGCCGTGGGGCAGGGGCGGCGGCGGCGGCCGGGCCGGGTGGCCCAGCGTGTGGTGGCCGTTGCTGTACACGGGCCCGTACTGCTGCTGCTGCTGCTGCTGCTGCTGCTGGTGGAGCTCCTGCTCGCCGCGGTTCTTCGGCTTCCGCGGCTTCTTGCCCGCGCTCTGCTTCTGCTTCTTGCCGTCGCGCTGCTCGTCGTGGCCCATGAGGGGCTGGCTCGGCGGGGGTGGCGGTGGCGGCGGGGGCGGGGGCCCGATCAGCTGGCGCGGCCGGGAGCCCTTGCTGCTGCGCAGCGTGCCCTGCTGCTCCTGGTAGAGGCCGTCGGCGTCGTCGCGGGCGCGGGCCCACACCTTGTGGTTCTCGTCGCCGTTGTACAGGCTGCTGGAGTCGTCGTCGTTGGAGCCGGTCTCGATCTTGACGGAGACGGGCGAGCCACCGCTGCCGCCGCCGTTCTCGGCGAGGCTGGTGCTGGAGCCGCCGAGGGTGTGGTAGAGGGCGGCGTTGCCGTTGGCCGGCGGGCTGGCCGGCTCGAGGCCCTTGGCGAAGCGGCTGTCGGCGTACGCGTGGAAGCAGCAGCGGACGAGGGCGTTGGCGGCCATGTCGCGCTTGCAGATGAACGCGTGGCACTCGAGGACCTTGATGCCGCTGGTGCGCCGGAGGACGGCGGCGAACAGGGGCGGGTGGTTGGCGCTGGGGGTGCGGGCGAACGGCGAGTCGAGGGGGAAGAAGCGGGTGCTGGAGGCGTCGCCGCCGCTGCCGGCCTTCACGTGGCGCACCGCCGCGCAGTAGTGCAGCGACTCGATGGGGAAGAAGCGGGTCACCTTCTTCCGGTGCTCGTCGACGTTCTCGAGGAGCAGGCCGTTGCTCCAGACCGAGAGCCACGAGTCGATGCCCCGGGCCCCGATGGCGCCCTGCTCGGGGTACAGCTCGCGCAGGGGCTCCTGCACGCCGAGCAGGCCCTCCTTGCTCGCGTGCGGCACCGAGCTGCCGAGGTAGAGCACCCGGCAGCGGCAGTACGGCGTCGACGTGTCCTGGCCCGAGCCGCGCATCTTGACCCGGGTCGTTCACCTATCTCGCTCTGAACCAGCTCTCCGCCGCTCCTCTCCGCTGTGCCTCTTTCTCTCCGTCTCTCTGCTGGCTCTCGTTCGTGTCTCGCTCGCGCGGCCGAGCGCTCCTTTCACCTCAGCCCAGGCCGGGCGCACACTCGGCTCGCGCCACCAGCAGCATACCACCGCTCGCGCGACTCGTACACAAGCGCCCGTGATCAGCGGAGGCTGCGCCGCCTCATGGCTGGCCGGGTGCCCCTACCAACTGTCCCGAGCGGGCGAGCGAGCGAGCGAGGAATTCGCCGGAGGAGGTGGTGGTGGTGGCGCTCGCCGACACACCTCGTGCTGCTGGTGGTGCGCGCGCGCGCGGGGGGCACACAGCTGGTGGAGAACACATATACACACACACATACACTCGGGTGGTGAGAGGCACGCGCGCACGCCGACGCGGAGACGGTCCGCTCCCAACTGAACCGGGCCCGCTCTCGCGCCGAGCAGGTTCAGCCAGGCGGCGGCGGCGGCGGCGGCGGCGGTGGTGGCGGTGGACAGCGCGCCGCCACCGCCGCTCATGGAGAGAGGTGGAACGCAGCCGCTATACAGTCGACTCCTTCCTCCGGGCCGCGCTCGCGCAGGTAAAGACACACGCAGGTACGTAAGACCCGAGATCAGGGCCCCCCTTCAGCTCGTGTAAGTATATCCCTCCGCGGTCCCTTGCCTATACGACCCGCGGCTCCGACGATCGAATTCGCGTATACGCGCCCGCTCGCGCATTCTGACGCTGAAAGATGCAATGGGGGCCCGGCAAGCAGAAGAAACACGTGTAAGTGTGAGCGAGCGAGTCACGAACGTACATAGACGCGTATACAGGTGCGGTGGCGCGAGCGTGCGTAAACAGGATCGACGACCCCCCCATCCAGTGGGTAACCGATCCGGCCGGACGCGAAGGGAGAGCCGCGCGCGGGCCAAGGGTAAGCCGAGGTCGCTCGAGGCGTCTGGGCTGTCGGCCGCTCGAGACGCACCTGCGCGCGACTCCGCTCCCTCCCGACTCGTTGAATCCTCGACCCCCCTTCCCTCGCCGCTCGTTGTGGGAGATGATGCGCGCCCCTGCTACGTGTATACGGATTCTCCGCCGAGTCGCCGTCGTCGCTTTTATTCCGAGCCGCTCGCGAGCCGCTGCTGCTGCTGCTGCTGCAGTGACCTTGTTCGCGCGGAGCGGTGAGTCAGTCCTCGGACGGGGGGCACGGCTTCGCCTCTCGTTTCTCTTCCTTCTCCCCTTCCTGATATGCGCGAGACTCGGTTCGGGGCGATTTTTGTCTTTCTTTTCCTCCTTCCAACCGTCTCGCGCCGGCCGCCGGAAATGGCCGATGAAATTATTAGACACACACACGCACGCACACTCGGCGCTCCGAGCTGGAACTGGTTCCCGGCTTGGGCGCGACTCGTTCCTCAAAGAATGCAGGCACCGCTCGCTGGATGGGGGGATAAATCGTTAAGTTGATTACACCATTCGCGGGACGACTTGATGAATCGTCCGCGGTGAATCGACGGCTCGGATGCGTGTATGTGTATATCGAAATCGCGTACCCGTGCGGCTCGTTGCGCGAGTAGAAATCTCCGCGCTTATCTTCTCGCGAGTGTGTGTGTCTATACACTTTCCGCTCGCGGAGCCGCATCGAATTGAATCGGCAACAATTTTTCAACCGCCGTTCGAAAAGGTTTAACTGATTCTGTACACGGATGGAAAATAGACGATGACAAGGTTTAAAAAAAAAACAATAGTAAAGATTTTCAAAGCTCGGTTTGGGCCTGTAGGGTTGGAACGATTCGAGAACGTTCCCTAGTTTGTATTTTCAAAAACCTTCATCAAGCGTTCGGCATTATCAGGGTTTCTAGGAAAAAAATTCGAGACTCCGAAAAAAAGAAGAGTCAGGAGGCCCTACAGATACATTAGCACCGACCTTAATACTGTTTATACCCCTAAGAATGATCCTAAAGAAAAATCAGATACATCCGTTGAGAGGAACTGTCTGGTCCACCATATGTACCCAGGCTGATGTCGCATCCCTCTTCCCTTACATCTGCGAGAAGCAGGTTATTCCAATACTTTCACTTTGAAACGCAAACCCAATTTATTCCCAAGATTTTTATCAATGTCTTCCCACCTTTTACAAAGCACACGCACCGAAATTGGGGGGGGGGGGAACAGATCTGTTGAATTTTTTAAAGACCGCATATCGATCTCACGAGAATACATGTACTCTCATTTCCAAGAAATTGCGTCGAGTGATCGATCGGGGCCCCGCGTGTACACGCAACTCACGAAACGGCCGCGGCCTGTAATTTCGCCTCTCGGCCGGAGGGGGGCGAGTTCTTTAGCCGAAAAAAAATTCCCGACCCCCTGTGGCGGGTCGATTTTCATCTCGCGCCTATACGGTCGGTTCTCTTCGTCACCCGAGGCCCTCGCGAGACACTCGCGCGCGCGTTACCGAATCCGTTCCATTGCCCCGCGCTCGCGGGTAAAAATCCTCCTATCGGTCAGCCGCGAAACTCATATGTATGTATATACGCACGCGTGAGTGAGATCAGCTGACGCAATGCGCGCTTTCTAAACGTCGCGCGATTTTCCACCGAAACCGAGCCCGACGACGACGACGACGACGGCGACGTCGAGCTATTCTATACGACCGACTCGCTTACGTAAAACCGCCAATTACACTTCGCGGCGATATTACGCTGTACATATATATGTGTGTACACGCAATAATCCGCGCTGTAGGATTGAGATGCGTGCGCGCGAGCGTATCCGGCCAATTCGAGTATCTGACCGAAGCTGCGCGTGCACCGGAGCATATACATATAGGTGGTGTCGCACGCGAGCCGCGCTTATCGCGAGCCGGCATCGCGGTTCACAGGTATACATACCACCCGAGAGTGAGCCGCTGGGAAAATCCCGGGGAACGCGGCTGTGTATACAGTGGGTGGGACGCGGCGGCGATGCGCTTGTTTATTCATATTTAGGCGGTCGGCTCATTTTCTATGCGGCTCTTCCGCCGACGCTCGGATATACGCGTATATATGTGTGTGTGCGCGTGATTCCCAGAACGCGCGCGCGATCACGCATGCGTGCGTATGTATATACGTGTGTGTAATCACCTTAATTATGAAGAAGTTTGTCGGTGATTATTATGTTTTCGCGGAGGATCTTTGATCGAGCGACTAGTGCGCTTACGTGTGTCTGCAGCGGTGTATGTCTTGTAAAATTGCTTTCCACTGTATTCCCTTCACTGTCCAGATGGTTATCGAGATACGCGATGTGTATCTGTGCCCACGACTCGAGCTATCTTCGCTTGTCCGAAAGCGAGTATTGGCAAGCCGGTGAAAACGCGCGTATATTATACATCTAAAACTGCGATCGACTAACTTTTGAGCCACTCGGGACCTTTACAATCATTCCTTTGTCGGGAAACGATACCCAACCGATCGAGACGCAGCGAATATATGCAACTTTCCATCCGTGCGCGCGCGCATATAAATCTCGCGACGTCGCGCGTATCCCCCGAGAGGAGAGCCCCTCAATTTTCATCTCAACGAGCTAACCCCCGAGCAATCAGCGCGTCCTTAGAAAGTACATACACATCGGCCGTGTAAAAAGGTGCGGCGCGAGGTTGTAATTACGCGAAGCGCGGATTAAAACGTCGCCGCGCGTTCGAGCCGTGGATTTAGCCCATCAGCTGCGAGACGAGCGGCAGCCGCGGATGGAGAAGAAGAAAAAATACGAGGCAGGCGTCGCGTGGGAATCAGTCGGATCGAGCCCGCGACATCGGGAGGGGCTCCAGAATAAACGAGTCCTGGCATCGAGTGCAGCTCATCTCTCGCCTCTCCTCCCTCATTTATTCGGTTTTGGCTGTCCCCGAACTCGAGAAAAATGTGCTGCGTCTGATGCCGGAGGCAGTGCAACGTGAATTGGATGTATACGAATAACTATCGAATGATATACCGTTGGCTGGATTAAATTGAATAAATACATGATTTTTTAAAAACAATATTTCGACTTTATTTTCTAATAAATCACAATTTACCGGGGTATGAAGTGTTATGAGTAACCATGTATATACCATTTTATAAAGTCTTGCAAAAGAAAGAAAGAAAACTGTTGCACGTTGGCTGACTGTTTCAGCTGTTGGTTGATGACGGTTTTTTCCGAACAGATAAACTTTCAGCGACTTCGAGTGCTGCACTATAGCCCAACTTCTGTCATGCTGGTAAGGCCGGACGAAAGAGATTGGTAGAGCAAAGGAAAGGCTTTACGAGGCTCGATCCGATTTGTGCTGTTTTGACACGAAAAATTTACCGAAGAAATTTATCGAAAATGAAAATCAAAGTCACTTGGTACCCCAACGAAACTTGCTTGGTAAGAATCTACTTCGATGCAAAGAGTTTATCAATGTTGTCTCATATTCAGGGGCGCTGGACGTGAGTAACTGCGAGTTTCTTCGTGATGAATTGTATTAAATGTACGGTAAAATCGGTAAGTACGGAGAAGCTGTACAAGTTCGCATAGTACACGCCGAATCGCGAACCGCAAGTTCAGTGTTCGGCGAATCAGTGTTTCCTGAATGACTCTCTCGGACTCGGACTCGAGCCGCGCGGCCAAGAGACGACGGAAGAAACGCGGCTGGCGATCGTAATGTTCACTATTCAATTTACGCTCGAGTTTTACAGGTGGATTCGAGCCTGTGGTCGCCAGGATCGAGTCTCTCTCTCTCTCTCTCTCGTATTTCATGAAAAGCTATATATACACGCTCGATCGGCGCCATGGAATTTCACGCGCCGGTGTGTTGCGCACAGGCGAATGAGTTTCTCGGAGAAATTCAGAGACGGAATTCCAGAGGGACGTTGCGAGAGCGGCGCTTTGAGTCTCGCTTTAACTGCAGTTCAAAACCTCGCGGCGTATCTTATATATACACCTATACACACACATATATATACGAGCCGGTAAAAGGCTAATTTATGACAGGGGGGAGGGTGCGGGTAAACTGGGCCGATTGCTGCGGTGAGCATCTAAGGCTTGTTTAGAGCATCGCGCGCACTTTTGACGGAGCGCAAACATTTCGCGCTGGAACGCTTGTCCGCGCTTCGGAATTGCCGGGCCTCTTGAAGCCGAGAGGTGGAACTTTTTGCCCGCACGTTTGAAATTAAACTTCGTATGCCACGCTACTCGTCCGTGTATACACTTACACGTATATGTACACGCTTGGCGAAGAATTTCCGAAAAACCCGTTGGCCTGGGGATATTGTAGAAAAAAAGTTCCGACCGGCGATTCCGAGATATTTGAGAATGGGGCTTTTGCGCAACGCCATTGCTCGCGCAGCTTGCGGGCAAATATACCTACTTGTGCACGCCGGAAGAAAAATGTCCCAATATCCTATATACTCGATCCGAACGGAATCTTGCGATAAATCAATCATCGCCGCCACGTAAAAAGCACGCGTACTCTCTCTATATTTAGGATAATCGAACGCGTATACTGTTCGATGCTGAATATTTATTATTCGCTGGTTGAAATTGCACAAGTGATGAGCAGTAATTACTGTTTCTTATCAGTCTTAACATACTTGTGAAGTATTCATCTATAAGATTTGATATATTGAATTGTCTTTTGATGAAAAGTATGTTCACGCAGTTCTGTTTTCAATATCATGTCAATTTCTATTGTTCTTCATCAACCAAAATATTTGTTCATTCAAAGAATATTTCTTGAATCCACGTGATAGTATATTATGTCAAGAATTTTGAATGTATTTAGCCTGTAATACTCACCCTGGCATTGATTATAGCGTTAGTTTTTTAAGTCAATTCAACACTTGCTACACTGCCGAAGATTGCTGAAAACAAGATAAACGAGTGTTATGCTACTCAAAATCAACAAAGAATATAGTTGCTTCTTATGCTGCCAAAGAAGCTGTATATTCAAGAAGTAGAGTGCAAAAAAGTTCAAGTGATTTTATTCATCATTAATCAAAGTGCAATTGAAATTGCTGAAAATCCAATGTTTCATAGACGAACTAAACATATTGGAATAAGATATCATCATATCAAGTACAAGGATAAGTGTCTACAAGTCAGTTTATCGAATTTTCTTTTGTTGAAAACTTCGTGCAGTTCTATTTTTAACGACCTGGAAACTGTTGCTCTTTACAAATAAAAGTAACTGTTAATTCAATATTTATACCGGATATATTCCATTATTCATAAGTAGAAGAAAATATACCCTCCAAAATAGCGAATGTTTTCTTTATTGTCAAGTGAACGTTCGCTGTTACACGTGAGTTACATAATTTTTACTGACGAATGATGGTTTTCACTTTTAGAGAGTATATCGAGAAAATATATTGAAATTCATCAGATACGTGATCGCACAGCAGCCCCGCAGCGTTGATTTCTCTCCAGTAGAGGCTACTCTCTAAATTGAAGATAGTAGAAAAAGTACTATTTAGAAGTGAATACTAACTATTTGTTGGTAACAATTACATAACTCATATGACGTAGTGAATTCGAATATTCGCAATCATTCATGAGTTGTGAAATTAGTTACTACTCAACTACTTTCAAATTTGAAGAGTATATAAACTGACGGAGATATATAAATATCCATCACTCGCGGGCTCTCTCACTCTCTCTCGTATCCAACGGCAAATTTCAAATCGATCATCCGGGATAAAAAGGTAGGAGGAGCGGCTTATCCATCAAGGGAGCAATTGCTCGCTGGCGCGTCACCTGCGCCATCAGCGTCCGTGTGAGTGGGTATATATAGAGAGGCCAACTCGTCGTCAGCTCATTCATTTACACGTCGGGGAGGCTGAATCGGCGGCCGCACACGGGCTGCATTCATCACAGGCGGAAGAATGTGAGAACGCGCGCGAGAGGAGCAGCTTCTCCCGCGATATACACGTCTTGTTCACCACTGCCCGGCTAATGAGGGCCGGGGCTCCTCGTCGTCGTCGTCGTCGTCGCTCCGATTCGTATATAATGAAGGAAGAAAGTGCGGCCGAGTGCGTTTTCATTGCGCGACCGACGACGCCGCCGCGTCGAGCTTAATAAATGTGGGAGAGTGAGAATCGCGAGATCGTAATGGCCTTTCTAAGGGGAGCAGTTTCAACGGGAATCGTTTATCCGCGTTTCGCGAGCACCGGTCCCGCAAGCTCGGGCGCACTTCCCTACGATTTCCAATCAAACCCCCCGGTAGTACTCAACCCTAACTCACTATTATTTCTATTATTTTCAGCACTATATTGTGATTAGCCTTTATCACTAGTGTATTGGATGTGTATAGAAGTAAACGAACTGCGAACTGAGCATCATACGCAATTGATGTTTCAATTTTCACATTTTGCTGAAAATCTTCTCTCTGGCACAGTTGTGATACATTTCTGAAAAATTTACTTCATTATTCAACTGTCATCTGTAGTCATGAGTGTTTTACTTTATCTTATTAGAATAAAATCTAAACTTTTCTACAACTTTAATCTATCCACATGTATATTTGTGAAATTGAGTCTTTCGGATGAATGATTAGTAGATAAAAAAGATTAATTCTCCTTGTCATCGGTTGCGTGTCCGAGTCATCTGATTACGTTCGAGGTTATTATTTTCACACTATGGCAATACATTCCAGTTTATGTACTAATGATGACACGAGAAAGTACTAGAATCAAGTATTAAATGCCAAGTATCCAACTCAAATTGGTTTCCGTATCGTAAATTTCATAAAATTCCTACTTGAAAATCGCCTATTTGAAATTAGAAATAGTTACAACGATTCCATAAGCCGGAGACATCCGGCAACATTGTTCTTCAAGTTACGATAATCATAGTCATGAATCGTACGAATGAATCAACGAAAAATCACCGGTGATTGTCGAGCGAATAGGTCTCGGTAGAATTGAATGGATCACCAGTTGTTATGTTTTTGCCATAAGAAATTTCCTACCATTGTTTTAAAATTTTAAATTCGGCGTCATGTTTCCCCTCCCTTCCTCGTGCGGCTGATTACCATAACGTAATTTAGTTTGGCTCGTCGTGTTCAGGCGAATTGCATTCATAGCCGATGAATTCTTTGAGCGTTGAGAAAATTAGTATGGAAATGAAACCCACGTAGAAACGGTTCTAAGTGGTCACAAGTCTAAGCGGCTCGTGACAAAGGGGTAACATAAAAGTATATAATTTTCCTTCTGCAGATCGAATCGATTATTCATGTTATTTGGAAAATATTCTTCCATAGCTTCTATACATGAACAATAGACAAGGACCCAGTTATTCCCGTCTGTTGTCTCAATCGTAATGTGTTAAAAAGTCGATGGGTCCAGAGTTAATTCGGTTGATAATAATATGATACGAATACTTGCCAATTGAATCGGTTATTGATGTTATCAGGGCAATTCTGTTAATTTTTCATAGCTCATGTTACCCATCTGGTATATGATCTCTCCTCAAAGCAACCGAAATCGATATGATACCCAATAAAATTAATTCATGGCGAATGGTATGGACACGATGATATTCCGACGAAAACGAACGAGCATAAGCGAACAATTCGTATAAACAAACAATAAAACGAACCGAAAATTTGATTGATAATCATCGCTATATGGTTTCCCCCGTCCGAAGCCGAAGTCTCAAAAGTGCCAGACACCCTGACCACCAATAAACAAAGAGAAAGAAAAATCGGTCGATCGTAACGAAATCTTAGTTCGTTTACACGGCTCACCTTTATGTATATATATACATACGTACGTATACATAATACGCATACGCACACACAATGGAGTGGCGCGCGCGATCTGGCGGTCGCGGCGAGTCGAAAATTGCACTTGGCGTGGGAACGGAATTCCCCGGGCCGAACTCGCGCTCGGGCACATGTGTGCCAGTGGGTCGCGGTGGATGATGATGATTGCGCGCGCGCGCCTCTATATACACGTACACGTCTCTCTCTCTCTCACTCTTATCTGTCTGCCTGTCTCCGTCTGTCTCTCCTTACGTGCGCGCGCGCGCCCGCGTGTTTTTGCCCGCGGCCTCTCTCGGGGATTCTATATATACAAACACACACGCTCGGCCGATCGCATTGTTCGAGAGGCGGCGTTTGTCGATCCCGACGACGCATAAGCCATGAGGAAGTCCGGCCGCGGTTCCGTTATACCTCGAGCGAATCCCCGCGTGCTATAGCCGCCAGAGAGGCGTACGCGAGCGGAGATAACGTCGCTGCTTTACACTCGCGGTCGGACGCTTCTCTCTGCCTTCGTGGATTTTTGACGAGTCGAAATCGAGAGGGAAATTGTGTTGTAGGGACAGACTCGAGGTATCCTTGCAGTGAAACGTTTTTCACTGTAAGCTTTAGTGAGATTTTCCTGTAACTGCACAGTGGGAATTCTTCAAATTAATATTATAGAGAAATCTCACTCTGTAACTACAGATAAATGGGAAATCTGGTGAGTTATCGTCCGGACGACGCGGAGAGAAAACGTGATTGACGGCGTTGTATTATAGGTGCAACTTGAGGCAAGAGCCAAGCGCAGAAACCGGCGTGAATGCAGGTGTGAATTAAACCGGCCTGACCGAGGGTGACCGAGGGGGCCCGAGTCAGCCGCGGTTAGTCCGGATTAGCTCGAGTGAACTGAAGCTGGAGCAAACGAGAGTCGCACAGTGTCCAACTCAACTGCTTCGCGTCGATTGTATGTGCAGCCCTCGTTCGCCTCCATTAACTAGTCAATATTCACTGTATTACAGTGGGCGACATTTTACTGGAGCTTTCAGTGAATATTCACTGTGGTACAGTCAGATTTAACTTTAGGGAATTCGAAGAGGATATGTGATGAAAGTTTCCAAAATACAGTAGTATAGTACCCCGGATAGAGATTTTTGAAATGAAGGATTCTTCGTACACTTTCATTCAGTTCCCCCACATTATCATCGGCTTTTGAACCGTATTTCGAGGAACTGAAAATCTCAAGCTTTGGACATATACTCTTTGTCGACGACAAAGCTAGCTTGTCATAAAATTATTCCCGGGAGAAAACCTTCTCTCACTGGACGTTTAGTGGCTTGAAAAATATACAGTTTCTAATGTGTATGACTTAGATGGCCACAAGAGAGCCCGTAGCGCATGTGTGTCTGTTTCAAGAGAAATGAACTCTTATAGTTGATTCTTGATAATCAAACAAACCTGGTCAAGTGTCTAACTACTCTCGTAATCAAGACTTTCGACAAAAGTCAAGATTTTCAACAAAAACTTTCTCTCCTCCAACCCTCTACAACGTATATGGGTAGATTGATATAGTGATTGTATATGTTTGCGAATAGTTGGATTGATTTTTCAGAATCAACTAAAAATACAACTCTCTGGAAATGCTGATAGAATCAGCCATATACATAGTCAATGCTATTGAAGAATAGAATCAATCACTTTAGAATATCATTATTCATACTTGATTAGATTGATGATATTGAACGGATGTTTGTTATTCACTCTAATTAATAGTGTTTGATCTATGCGTCAGTAACTATTGAGGATCTTTTTGAAACGGAAAAAAAGTATGTAGAAAAGTTTGTCGAAGTCGGGCTTTTACACAAGTCTATACGATTATACTTTCAGATTCTTCAAAATTCCCATGTATTTCCCTTTATTTTTCACACGCACATACATATACACCTGTACCGCTATTTTTCAACGTGGACGATTTGTTTGTTGAACGGTGCGGAGAAAGGGAGCTCCCTGGAACTTTGCCGCGCGGCTGCAACCCATACGTCCCGGCAATATAGAAGCAATTATCAAAGAATGTTAATCACGTTTTCGCGTCTATTCATTTTTTTTGTTGTTGCGATGCACACTTGCGCAAAGGGATGACGCAAGGAAAAAACTAATCGCCCGGCGAAACAGTCCGCGCAGCCGATGTCTAAGATGCTCGTTCCTCCGGTGTACAATATGTGTGTGTGTGTGTGTGTGTGTGTGTGTGTGTATACGGTTTTGCCGTGCGAGCGCCATAACAGAGAACCATCAAGAAGGCGGTAAACAATAATTGTCTCTCCACCTGCCGGTTAACCGAGACACTCGGCAAACAAAGTGTCGAGTTGCGTAAGCGCCGATACATAAATTGTCCTTCCCAACGCGCCCGATTGTATACAACACGGGGGGAGCGAAAGATAAAAGTGTCGGATTCCTAGGAGCTTTCTCCGCCTGGGACCACCTCGGAGTCGCTGCGCGGCGCTCGGCGAGCAATTAAATGAAATGCTCGCCACTAAATCGCCGCGGCTCGCTCGTCCGAGCCCCGAGTCTCGTGATGGGCAAAACGACGAAAAACTTGGCGTACACTGTACACTCCACACTCACACACACACACACACACACACACACACAAGACGAACCGGCGCACCGGCTCATTCATCATAACGTGTCAGCTCGGCTATACACAGCTCCGATCGTTAGCCCGCGCTACGCGAGAGATACATCGATGCGAGGCACTTTTTTACCACCTCCTTTCTTTTACCCAAAGTTGACTTTCCCGAGTGACGTTGGCGTTTTTGTGCGCAATTTGAATTGTATCATTGCAGTGTCAGCTGGGATCGAAATCAAAATATCATACTCTCTCGACTGAAAACGGTTGAAAGTGTGTTTACCGTTCGATCGTGAGAATCGACTATTCGTTAGTGAAAATTGCACAACTGATCGGCAGCGTAATAATAATTAACTATTCCCAATAAGAAGTACTTTTTTCTTTCAATATACCAATAGTGGATAATTCGATACAGGCGTTAGTATATTCTTCCACTATTTGAAATTTAAACAGAACGGCGAAGGTTGCTTTCAATTTCATTCCCTTATAGCCCGACGTGTGCTCCAGGATGTATCCCAAGAAGCAGCTTGAAAAAGGTCCCCACACATACTGTCCTCAATCCTAAAATTTAGCTTTGATTAACAACGACGTGCTCACACGATCCCCAATGGATATACCAATTGCTTTGATGCCTACGATAGTTTACGGCCACTCGACATCGGTACTATCCGATTATGATTGAAATGCAAATGAGCTAATGATTCCATTTGCGATGTTCCCATGTAGCCCGTACCCACACGTTCGAATAAATCGACTCTAACGTATTTGTTCGTTCTGGTTATATAGTTATCGGTTACAGTTCGATAATTCGTACACGCTCGCGGGCTTGTATAAATACACGTACGTGCACTCGCATACGTTCGCTCGTATATATATCCCCGGGCGAATACCGTACTGAATTCCGCCGATTTTCGCTTATCGAGCGAGCGAGAGAGAGATTGGTTTCACGTGCGCACACGTGTCGATTGTTCTATTTTCACTCGATAGATATAGAATGCGCTTCGACCTATAAAGCACAGCGGAATGCCGATGTGCGGTTTTAACTTTCGACCGTAGAAACGACGACGAGGATGATGATGATGATGTCTGCGGTCGGCGATGTGCCCGTAGATTGTGCGCCTCGCAAGAATGCAGCGCGCGCGCACGCCGCTACAGAGACGTGTATATATATATACGGGAATCACCGGACAAACTGCGCCGAGCTGTTGTTTCGCATTTTCATTCTCTAGCTACGTAGAATCGTCTGGAAAATCGCATATCCATCGGGTTGACAACGCTTGATAGGGATACCTTTTGGGGAAATGGCTCGTGTCCAGGGTGCGACGTTCGAGTTGCTGATTTTACACTTGATACTAGAAGACGATGGGACAATTTACTCGCTCATTGATTAGAATTGAAGAAATTTGATAGTAAAATGAATAGGCGCATGGTACGCATATGGTACGCATGGAATAACGGCTTTTTTAGTTTGTCCAATATCGTTACAGAATGTTCATGAATTTTCAAACGAGTCGGCATGACGATATACAATTTTTCTAAGTGATTCTGAATCCGTTGGTGTTTCCAATCCATTCATCGGCTTTTCCAGTTTCTTCTTCCCACCAGTGTCATCAATTTTGATGTGCATTTTCTCCACATTCCACGTTACAATTGAGGGGCTGCGTGGAATAAGGGCCTAACTCCCATTTATTCCACGCAGCCCCTCAATTATTACGAAACACGTATTTTGTTGGAAGCTTGTCGTTCCCAATAGAAGTTGGCCAATCATAGGATTTTGGTAGTTAGATTCTTTCATGATTTTTGAGACTAATATTTTTCATATTTACCCGATGGGAAAAAAATTATATGCCTATTTGGTGTCAAAAAATAACCTCGAAAAATAAGATTCGTACATGTACCTCGAGCGTTACATCGGATTTATCTCAAGGGAAAAAAAACCGTTACCAAGTGCCTTAGCAGTATACTTTCTCAAAGAGGTTTCAACATCACCCACAAACGCGTCCCAAACCTATTTTTTCACCATTCCACTAGCGTAGATAGAGACAAAAAAATTATTTAATCAGTTAAATTTGTATCGTTTCCCTAATGAATGGAGCATTCAGAGCCTACTTCTGCAGCAACGGATACTAGACACGTAAACAATGGTTGCTATGGATAAAACGGAGATTTTGTATCCTGTGCAGTTGAAAATACTGGAAACGAAACTTACGTGAATTTTTTTTCTCCTTAGCAACGGTTGCTAAAGAGCTAATTGGGAAGATTTTATGCCCTTTGCCGTCGGAAATGATGGAAATGGATCATAAATTGATCATTTCCAATCTTCGTAACGGTT
This sequence comes from Aphelinus atriplicis, assembly GCA_020882685.1. NCBI lineage: Eukaryota > Metazoa > Arthropoda > Insecta > Hymenoptera > Aphelinidae > Aphelinus > Aphelinus atriplicis. Next base: position 96,758,028 of record CM037073.1, read on the forward strand.
TATAGGGTGGCAAACAACGGTTGCTATAGAGTAAATATAACAGTGTCTCTGGCCATCGAGTGTGACTTAAAACTGATTTTCCGGCTTCCGAAGCAACGGTTACTAGGGATGTAAACAAACGGTTGCCAAGGATATCAACAGTGGTTGCTACGGGAAATTTGTGAGAAGACACGTTAGAAACAGTTGCTAGGGAAAGAACCAACGGATTTTGCTGAATATTGAACTTGGTCGAGATTTTGCCGCGACTAACCTGTGTGAAAATTTCAAGAAGATCGCGCCATTCCTTCGATAGTTATCGTGGCCACGAAAAGAAACGGGACACGTACATACACACATAAATACATACATACATACATACATACATACATACATACATACATACAGACACTTTTGGATTTCCATGTTTTTCGACCCGTAGATTACGAAAATCGAGGTCCCGGGGTCTGATACGGTGGATCGATTTTAGCCCCATTACAAAGCTTTCTCTTTGGAAAAGCAAAATTGTAATCCCCACAACCACATGAGGAACATATCAAAGTTCCATACTTGGAAAGATCCGATCGAATCTAGCCCGTCATCGAATGGAACTAACCGTCGATCAAAATCTCGTCATCCTGTGCACGAGCCAAAAAGCCTCCAGCTCTTTTCGAAATCGAACAACTCGTCAAATCGGCATAAGCCTCTATATCTCGTATGTAATCTGGCCCTTTCGCCGCGCACCGAGACAATGAAACGGGACGGACACGCGTACACGCGCTCCAAAAATTGCAAAATCCTTCAAGACATAAACGTGAAAAAATCCATAAGTTTGTAACACGATGGAAAACAAGATCTATGGACATGGATCATTTACACTATGAAACACAACGATTTATAGAATTTTGTGACATCGAGATTCATTACGATAAAAAAGTTATAACGATTAGAAAAAATGACCTAGGCATGTTGCGATTCACTTTCTAATTAGAGAACAAACATTTCAATCGCACGAATATTTAATATAACGGGACAGGAATAATTATCATTTAAACACGGCGCATCGTACAATAAACTCGAACAAATGAATGAATCGAATTTTTGTGTATATGCATATAAGATACCATATATTACTTTGGTCGGAAACATCGCCACTTGATTCGGGATCATTGAAATGTGTCAATGTATCAATAAATTATGTTTATTATCGGCAAGTTTCCAAAATTAAACATTCCATTTCTGCGGCAGCTTTTAACGAGTTACGGCCCGGCAGGTTTCAAAAAAACAAAATTTTCGCGGGTCAGTTTTATTATTTGCAACGCAAATCACTCACCACAATTTGATAGGTTAAAGAACCATTTTTTTTTTCACTCATCGATCTATGAAATATGTAGAGGCTCATCTCGATTTGCGATTTTCTTCGGACTTTGGCACGTTTCGAGACCCAACGCATAGCGATGGATATACGGCATACGCGCGAGAGCACACAGGTGGTATATACATATGTATGTATACACGTGCAGGTGCTGGTTGGAAAGTCGCCGGCTGTGGAATCCGGCGCGCTCGAAAATCGGTGCGGTCAACGATTCATTAGCTCGCGGCTGCTGCTGGCACACTTCGCGCTCGCTATAAGGAAGTGTGTCCCGCGCGCCGAAGGGGAGGGAGAAGGAAGTGCCCGCCCGCCGTCATCCGACTGCCGCCGCGATCGGACCCAGTGTGCGTATGCCTATATATATATATATATATACACAGCCTGGTATCAGAGGCGAGGAGAAACTTGTAGAAAATTCGTGGATTTCACTTGTACTCTTTAGACCTGGCGAACGGGAAATAGTCATTGTGGAATGAAGAAATAGATTTTTGGACTTTTTCGTACGGGCTCGCGTGGACATATTTCACGTATTTCATTGGAAAAGTAAGACAGAATATACGTTTGGAGTCCCTGAGGATTTCTGTGACATTCCGAAACACTTTTTGCAACAAAATATGTTGAATTTATCCCGCGCAAGCCCATATGAAGAAGTATCAATACATTTCGTTATCCAAAAGTTTTTTCTCGGGTTTCGCAATAAATATACTCTTTCTTGGTTACAGGCCTGCAAGCGTGTGTAACCCCTCGATCGCTTTATTCTCTCGATGGCAATCGATCAATCCTCGTTTGAACGTATATGGATCGAGAGCGAGAGAGCTGCTATAGTGATGGGTGACGAAGCGCGGCGATTTTTGTTAACTGGTATATCGAAATAATTACTCGACGTACGTACGTGTGGAGCCCGAGAGATTCCAGTCTGGACATTTTCTTGTTGCGGATTTTTTTACACGCGGGCTCGATGTATCGATATCGATCATTTGAAACATGCTTGGTTGACAAGCTGAAAAGTGACCCGCGCGCACGAATAAATCATACGGCGATGTATAACGATTTATAACGATCCGCGGCCAACAGTAACTAATCTTGATGAACCGCGAAAGTCGAAACTATGTCTACTGCGAAAGTTCTTCGGTACCAATAACGAATGAACAATATACATTGGAAATATAGGGATGAGGTGGCGTTCCACTGTCAAAGTGGACCGAGCATTCGAATACTTGAACGAAATAAACCCGACCATTCAATGTTTCTGTTATGCGAGTATACATTTTTGCTAAGATGGAAGAATACGATATGGCGAATGGTAGAAAGGTTGTAGAGAGATTTCGATATTCCAGGACGATAGCCGGGTCGGCATGGAAACTCAAATGTATAGTTGAGATTTAATTTGACCTGAATGGTGTGCGGTAAGTTAAAATATGCCCATCTCACGCACAATGATGGAATCTTTGTTCAAAAAGCCAAATCTGCTCGACGCTATGACAAGAAGATTTCATTTACAATCGATAAGACATCTTCTTGTTATGACAAATTTTTGCCAGGCAGATTTTTCCTCTTGTATCAAGATTCCATTTGTGCTATTTTCCCCTCGATGTAGGACCCATCTATAGAGAGAGAGAGAGAGAGAGAGAGAGAGAGAGAGAGAGAGTACTCACGCAGTTGTTATGGAGTACTGCGGGTTAATGGATGCGAATAGTATACTTTTCATTCTTGCCAATGTTGACCAAGAGCTATTTCTCATATATGTACAAGCTGGATCAACAAAACACAATAAGTTCATGCTGATGAGATAAAAACGCCGAATGCCGTGTCAAATTGAATTCGATGAAGGACTAAAAAACAATGGGCGCTCCGTCAAAATTTTGAGGGAGAAGTCCCTCGGATGACCGATGTCTATCATGTCATCTGTGGACTGCAGTGTCACATCATTATGCAACGTCGACGATGAGTGACTGGTATACATGGAAAATACGTCCCACGCAAAATACAGCCCAGACGAACGTCCGATCCAAAAATCACATACAGTATGAATGGAGAGAGGCGAGGAGCACAGCTGAGCTATCATAACACTAGGAGCATCGGTTGGCAGCTCCGAACAAAAGGTTTTGCAACATCCGTCAAATATTATCAACTTTGTCCATATACCCAATATACCCACACGGAGTCGGGGGAATCAAACAGTCGCGCGGCAGGACTCGGCAAACGTACATATATATATATATATATTACCTGGCGATTAAAAAATTCAACTTGCCTCCCCTCACGCACTTGCCTTTCACTAGCCTCTCCGCGCAAGGCATCGCGGCAACGCCACAATATTCCGGCGAGTATGTATATATATAATATAAGCCTGCCTACTTACGGCGCGTGCATCGATCGTTGACACATATATTAAGAAGCGTATATATGTATAAAAGCAGCCATATACACACGCGCGGCGGCATATACCGTACGTAACGTTACTCTCGAGCGCCCATATCCACCCGTATCGCTTCCGCAGCGTATATGCTAATAATCCGACGCGCCTTATTGCGGATCCCGAGCGCGCAACGAATTTGACATTTTTATTTCTAATTTCTCCCGTAAACAGGTGACGCGTGTAGGAATCCGCTCGCGCGTCAATCGACGGTAAGTTGTTATGGTTCGTTCCGATTGCTAATCCGCGCGAGTCTGCAGTTGATCGTCGGTCGAGATTCAAAGGTCTGATGTATTGACGTATATGACGTTAATGGATGCTATAATTACATGTGAATCATCTCATCCGTGACACTTGTGATACAAGGCATCATTTTTTTTATGAGACTGAGGAGCGAATTAGAGATGGAAAATTAATTGAATTCGATAAAAGATATTTGGATACAACGACCTACTGGCTGCGCCGCACAATATAAGGATTGAGGTCCGAATCACAGTCGTGAAGAGAAGAAGTCGGATGACTTTGTGCTTTGGCAACGGTCTTTTGCGTTTGTTTTCGAATCTTATTGTACGGCAAAACGCAGCCGCGTTCCGTCTACATTGGACGCAGTTCCCCTTTGCCGTTATATACGGACAGACGGGAAAATAGAGAAATGGCAACCCGGGTGGCAACCAACCAGTGCCACGATATGATCAATCGAGATGCCCTATTTTTTTTTATTCGAAGAATAGATCGAAAAAGAAAGCAAATCGTTGATACGGAAAATATTGAGAAGAGACTTGGATGTTTGAAAATAAATAATCGTGAAATATACGGTCGACTCACGAAGCCATATTCGGTTATTGGAAGACTCAGATTGTTCGAGAGCTCGAGCGAGATTCTCACGAGAATTCTTCTCAAGCTCGACTCGTTCGCGTTCAGAGTCGATGAGGAGGATTGAACTTTTCGTCCAAACACTCAAGGTGGATTTCACCATTATACAAGTAAAGAAGCGTAAAATTGTAAATAAACAATATTGAGTTAAATTGATCCATAATTAATTACATATAGTATAGTATCATAATAATTGATGGTAACATTTCCATTATGAGTTATAAGTATTGTTGGTATAGCAATATATGAATGAGGTGATTAAGCGGCTAATACGGCCGGACCGGCAAAACCTATTTGTTTTATGTATCAAAACGAGTTGCGCCGCACCATACCCTACCAATTGAGACACGATAAATTACAAAAAGTCATCACAATCGTTTCTGTTCAAAGAGGCAACTTGTTTTTCTTTTCAGAGCAACAACCAATGTTTCTAAGCAAATTATTTTTTCACCAACTAATCTCTCAATACAGCCGCGCATTTAACCACGGGGAAGTTGATAAATCCCCAACGGCAGCTAATCCGATCGTAATTGTCCGCCTCCCGAAATACTCATACGAACAACAGGTGGATCCGCGTTTCTCCGCACTAAGACTTGCTGGTCATCGGCTCATTGGCGTGAAACGGATCAGTTCATCTCGGGTGGGCCTGGAGCCTCGTCTGCATAGCGGCCGCGACTCCCGTTATTCTAATGATCTCGTACACAAGTACGTATGCATATAGTACACACATATGCACAAGTACATACACATATATGTGTGTGTAATACGCGCGAGCTGGTCGCTGCACACCAACTCGGAAGTCGCTCGGCTCCGTGTATATTAATTCGCGCGCTATGATCATTGGTTGCGCCACCGAGCGGTACGCGCAGGCGTGACACTTTTGCCGCCCCGAGAGCTGCTCTAGAATTCGAGCCGCGGCATTGTGTGTATTTTTTCACGTATGATGCCCATATAGCTGGGACACCCGGTGGGCAGCTCGTGTATGTATATTCATTGATCGGTTTGTCTCGCTTCCGCGGATGTAGGCTGAGCATTAGGTTGAGCCGCGGCTATAAGAGCGGGCATTAGGGCGGGAGTGGCTTATATGTCCAATGCGTGTGGCTCCGATGATTATTCATGAGACGAGAGAGTTGAGAAGGAGGCTTGGAAGGATACACAGGCAAAACCTACCGGATCGGTGGATTAATCAGATTTTACTAGGGATTATACACGAAGTTTCGACTGGACGCGAACGTCGTTAGTTCGTTTAAAACTGCTCGCGGCCACTCGATCGTTCCTTCCATTTGACTCTTTGTAAATTCAATGAAATATCGTATTTTTCTATATATATGTCCATTGAACATTAAATCATTTACCGTATCGAAACGATGATTCGGCCAAGGCCAAGGCAACTATTGGATCATTGGTATAGTACATAATAAAAAAGGTATTCTTTATTTGTCATTTGCAATTTGTTGTACAGTATTAAAAAAAAAATCGTTTTAAAAATCTTTATTCTAGATATTTTGTAGATTTTAAATTTATTACCTAGAATTTGTTTTTACCATACGACGAGAGCAACATGTGGCCCTTTGTCTCTTATTTCGATTTGCCAGACTATCATGCAAGAAATCAAAATTCCGCGAGGAACCTGTATGTTTTCGAAATAAAGCTCTCGCGTCGATCCGCTGAAACGGATTACGCGGGTACGCATTCCAGCGAAATTGGAAACTTCGTTATTTCTCACCACTTTTCGTACGTGACATCAACAAAATTTCATTTCACATGTAAATTCTAGGTCTCCGTCTCCTTTATCGATCTGTCGAAACACACTTGGCTTTATCCAAGTTCGGACTATTTCGTAGGTATAATTTCAGCATACCATGTGGATATTCGCAGAGTATTGCTCGAAGTGTATACGACCTCACTGTTAGCCGTCCGCTGCGCAAACGCGGCGGTGCCAACGAATCATAACCATCGCTAACGCTTCCTAACTGAGCTGGGGAGCGCGAGACTCGCTACATTATAGGACGTCTTGTCGAAAATGAGTTTGGTCAACGAAACTGGCTCGTTTCCCAACGATCCGATCGAATAAATCATTGGCGAACAGTGTCGTACTTGGCACAACAGCCGAGGCGGCTCGTTGCTGTATGGGCTGTCCGAATTCCAGCGACTCCGCAACGGGAGCAGTGGAATAGCGTATATAGCTTCCGACGCGCCACATCCGCCTCACGTATACATACATATATACGTGTATCTTCCTTTGCTCAAGATAGTCACGAGGTCGTGAGCTGCGTTTGCCTTTGGCTCTGCCTATATATATACACCTTTGTACACCTACTTTTCACACCGCTGTGTTTGTTCGCTCGCACGTAATTGCTCGTCGCGATTAACCCGAGCTCTGTGTGTCTTTGTACGCGAGGATTATTTGCTTTGGGATCCATAACGAGTCGATAGTTGCAGAGTATTTGTTTGGGAATTCACAGAGAAGCTGGGTTAATTTGTAACGTGAGACTTTATCTGTGTTGGAGGATATACATATATTAATCCGGTAGAAGCTGAAGTCTACATTTCTCCTGTGTGCGGTTGCGTTTTAGATTTCGACACGCTGAATCGACTGGCGCGAACAAAAAGTTACTGCATCTCCTGAATGGGCGAGATAGAAGAAATTGATCTTGTATCCAAAATGCGGCTGCTTATAGGAAAGTAGTTGATTTCATCGCTACTTTTACGAGATGGAGATATTAACGAGTGTCCCACGTGCGAATCGGTTTTGGATGGTGTAATGCGGAAGTTTCTCTAGTGTTCGACATTCATAGTGTGTTTACCGTCAATCAATATTCATATACGGGGTGTGCAGAGTAATCGATCGGATAGTACTTTCTCGTGGATTTCGACGAGAATTCGTTTTCTCGAAAATATGAGTAACAAAGTCCGACAAGTCCGACAGTACTAAACGCTCAATTATTCATGCATACATTTAAGGGATCGAACCCAACACGAATCTCCTAAATCGAGCGGAGGGGGGGTGAATCACACGGCGAACGATTCGAACTCGAGCATTTACACCGGATCTCGATCGAGCAAGAAACTCGGTTCGGCGCAGAAAAATGACGTCCAAGAACAATGACGGCGTCGCACCCAATTTAAATTTCCGCCGCGGCGCGTCTATGCATATAGTATATCGGAGCCGCGCGCGCACGTGCGTGTATGAAAATTGACTCGTCTCTGGCTGACCCGCACCGAAAGTAGCTTTGTCACTTATCCGCACGCGAAAGAAGGTCGGGCCGACAACGGTCGAGGAGAGAAAGTATCGCCGCGCATATATATGTACACATGTGCCCGCGGCCGCGCACGGAAGGGCTGTTCGATATATACGCGTGTGCATATACAGGTATAGCGCGTGCTGGTGCAGCTGTGCGCTTAAGCGTGGGAGTTGGAAAGAAAACGCTCGCGCGCGCGACTAACGGGTCACTGGCACCGACGTATATACACCGCGCGGCAGGTTCGTCCGGGTATATCTCGAGGATCCGTTTCGCGCGGCTCTTGTACAGCACCAGCCGTGTCGCGCGCGGATCCGCGGCCGTGCAGCTTTGAATTGCGCGCGGCTCTCGCCGGCTCGGCTTGGTTGTGCCCTCCAACATATTGATTCTTAAATAGCGACGCTCGTCCAGAAACGATTTGATTTTTCACACTAGATACTCGCTCGTTCTTGTTGCAAGTTGATTTCAGTTGAGTATGGTCGAGTTGAGTTGCAATTTGAGATTTTAAATTAATTCATTGTCATTTCGCGGAACTGAGAGAAGTTTTGCTGTAATTATCATTTCTTGTGAGATTATCTATTTTCCAACAATCAATGATTGATCTGATTTACAGTTGATGAGAATTCGCTCATTCGAAAATATGTCGCAGTATTCGAATATGGCAATACTGATTTCAAACTACTAAATCCTTGAAGATGCCCAGTCACCCCTTTCATTTGGTAGAAGAAGATAGATATGAGTACAACGATATCGAGCAGCAACATATAGGGAGACCATTTGTTGTCATTTCATCAGCTAACGTTTCGGTTTCCCGGATATATTCCGCCATATCTCTGTACAAAGAGTGGCATTTCGTACGTACATTATATGCGCAAAAAATCAGCGATCATCGGATAATATCTTTTGGCAAGTTAATGCAAATAAATGCAAATACATTACCTGTTTTAAGTATAGGTACATCGAAAAAGCTACATCCAGGAGTTTCTCTGGTAATCAAGACACAAATGCAAGGTGATCTTTTGATAAGATTTTTTATCTTCATAATATATCGTAATCACACAAATCGAATTTTGATTCAAGAAGAAAGATCAGTCAAAATTTCTTCTCAATCAAAAAATTAGTCTCATAATCCTAGAAGATGAAGAACTCTCCTTGTCGTGCCGTTTTTTCTCCTCGGACCAAGATTCGAGTTTTCAGTAGTAACGAAAATTCAACTCCACTACTTTTTTCATCCCCTGCACAATTCGCACGGCGTATAATATCATTTGGAAAATGCTCGCCAGGTGAAATCGCCCGTCCGATTAAAAATCCGTGAATGGACCGAAACATTGTGTTCATGGAAATCGGCACGATTCAAGGCGACCGGCCACGCAGGAATATCATCCTGCCGGGACATTCTATTCAAACGAGTCGGTGCACCCGACGAGCAATTGTAATTCCTTATCTCGCATACATATATATCGCCAGAGCCACTCGGTGTACGAGCTGTTCGTTTTATGCCCTTTCGCGGAATGTCACAGAGATTCCCCGAGCCCCTTTCTTCGTTGTTCGCTCCAGCTGCCTCGAGCTCGACTCTCTCTCTATTCTTTAAAGTTGCGCGGAGGACTCGGTCGCAAAAAGACCCGCCGCAGACACGTTTTTCCCCCCGTCTCCGCGAGCCGTCGCGGACGAGTTTCCACGGCGATTTTCCACCGGCGTTTTTCCCCGACGCTCTTTTTAGAAAGCTCCAATTTTACCTTTATGTAGATATACATATATCCTGTAGGAAATGCTGATCTGGTTCATCGTGTGGAGGTCATACGGCGACCGGTGTCGTCGAGCGTGGCACTGGCATTAGGAGAACTCGATCATTCGGCTGAATTGAATTTCCACGTTAATTTTATGGAGCGGCGTTTCGCACGTGCGAAAGCTTTGCTTGAAACTCAACAAAGGCCGACGTTTTGTTATGCAGATCGGATATAGTCACTTTTGTGTACTCAAGGGTCAGGAAATATATTTTTGAAAGATGTACATGACTGTATCGTGAGGTTTTCATTGTTCAGATATCATTTTACGCGGAAATATTTTGAAATGAATAATCGTATCGCAAGCTTTTATCCTCAAGATATTTCGAAATAAATGGAGGGGAAAAAATCGTGTGAATATTTGTTAGGTGCATACGAAATGATAATTCGAGTATATATACATCCTATTTCATTCTTTAATTTGTTGAACTCCGCAGTCTGTATTTTTCACGAAAATCTGACTATTTATTACTGACTATAAATAGAACGATCTCAAGGTGTGGCACTTCTTTCCTCCGATGACCCGTTCGGGCTCTCAAGAATCGAGAGCGTATTCAATAAATTGGTCTTCGAGATAAGTATACCCCCATTCGTTCAGACTCCCAAGTGCAAAATCAGCTGACTCTTTACGTTCGAGAATATTCCGCTCGAGTCAGCGTGATTGCTTACTGTTCTCACTGGCCTCGGTGCAAAGGGAATTTGCGAAGTAGAAAATCGGTACGATAGTTTTTAGCATAGAGTAAAATTTTTAAATACAATGTCGAGTTTCTATTGTAATACCGAGTGAATACTTACTTTTTATCGGGGACACTGTTTCGAATTAACGATCAATTTTTATATGTAATCTACAAATGACTCGTCTAGAATGGTACACTGTTGTCCGTCCTCTGCGGTGCAAACAACTGTTGAGTTTGGTCTTGAGGAAGCTAATATCCCAGAAAAAGAGAAAACCGAAGAATATACTTGAAAAACATGGACGTCGAATTTTAACAACGTTAGCTCCCATTAGAGATTGAGCTTGAATAAATTATGAATTATTTAAACGTTTACGCGTTATGCTATTTTAATCAGCCATGTAAATTGGGACACATGGAAGATACATCTTGAGATGAATAAATCGAGTTGGTACTCATTATAAGAAACGGTTAGTCAATTACCGCGACCAATCAAGTAGTTTAAATAAAAGCACCACAGTCGGTATTCGGGCCGATGAATATTCAATCCGGGTATATGTATTGGATCTATTGGCTCGTGTGCTTCGGAGCTCAACAAATTTCGCCCTACTTCTCTGCGTATTATGACGTCCCGCTCACACACCGATGAGAGCATCTTCCTCACCCGCTGCAATTGAGATTAAAAAGCCATTATGCATACAATGCTTTTTCGAAACGAAGACCACGAGACCACACGCATACATTGTGCAATAATTACAGCCCTCGAGACTCGGCGTCCGAGCCTCGAGGAATCCGATCAACTCATCATGTAGGTGGCGACTTCTCAATACATCGGTCGGTTTGTTTTCTGAAATGTTTTTTTCAGAATTAATATTTTGGTTTTCACCATTACCTTTCATTCTACGTGTATGAGGCTTGTTTTGTAAGCTTGAAGCTTAAATAAATATTCATAACGCTTTATGATTAATACATTTAGTCAACTGAGGTAGCTATATACACTTTAATGGAGTTTACGGTACTATTAAATGAAACAAATAAATTATAGAAAACACTATATGTTTCGCATTAGACTTTAAGGAATACTAGAAATTAGAGTCGTATTTTATTATATTTGTATATAGAATTACATAATACGAACCAATAAATTAAGTAATAACCACGAACAGCTCTTAGCGCTTATATTTCTGCAATGCTAAGCTTCATCTATATGTTTCAATACGTACCCTCGTAACTTATGTAGTTTTGATATATGAGATACTATTATGTATGAAATTGAAAAGATATTACTTTTAAAGCGTGAAAACGTAATTTATCAATTAACCGCACAAATCATACAGTTATAAACCGAAAGTCTCAAATTTACAGAAAATCAATCAAAATAAATTCTAAAACTTGTCCTAACTTGAGATATGAATCGCAAAACAAATAGTTATATTTTTTTCGAATAGCTCCAGATTCCAAAGCTTTTGCTACTCGTATTAGCCAAAATTAATACTTAACGGAGATTACGTAAATATTTTTGTTTGATTTCTCACATAAAGAAAATAGTTTTATATTTATATCAAAGAGCGAACCGTCGGCTGATATTTTGAAAAATCGTCATATGCATTACGCCCAGAAGCCACGTGGTTGAATAAGTCGGCCGAACTGCTCGAATCATCGTGAAAACCGCATTGTGTGTAGTTACACGGCGTTTCGCAACCATAGTGGCCTGTTACAAAATCGACGTAACTCTCTCGGTTCGATCGATCGGCTGCGGCGTGGCTTTCGCGATTGCCGATAGCGCAAGGCGCATCTTAAACGCCTAGATTTCCATAACAATCACGTTACACACAATGATTCGAATAATGAGATGTTTGTTTTGTTCCGGCGTAATGAAGCCGGATTTTTCTAGTGAATTTTGATGAAATATACACCACCTGTGATGAAACAAGTCGTCTCGGTTGTTGCTCCAAGCTCATGTGTTGTATGTCATCTGGTTCGTTATATTACAGTCATTACCAATCGTCAATCACAGCGATGTACGTTTGATAAAATTCCGTCGAATTTTTATGATCCTATTGTTGGGAAATGATGGAAAAGTTAATTCATCGCTGGTAGGATGCCTCGGGAAAAGGATGATAGGATGATGAGTGAAAAAGCTCTTCAATTGGCTCATATGAATTCCGGTTTAATCATATGTTGCGCGCGGTGAATTGAAGTCTGGATATAATATATAACATTCTCTATTTAGATCAAATCCGTCAGCATGTGCTCTAGTATGCCATGTAATTTGAAAATTGCCCCGATCCTACATATTATATACGCGTAGCATTTCTCAATTTCAGATCAATCAATTTTCATTGTATTTTGCAATTGTCTTCAAGTAAGATCACTGGCATTCGAAACAATGGAATAACTCGTCATTATGTCGTGAAAAAGAAAAAATCAACCGTAAGACAAGCCGCTAGATATGACAAGTTATTTTCATTACCATAGAGAAAAACGTTCCGCGTACTGTGCGTGAGCTGGTTTATTTATGCTCAATCGGAGTATCTTCAAAGCGTATACGACATGAATCAATGAGTCATTGGAATTTATTAATATTAATTTATATTTCTGGGGCTCGCTATCACTTCGTTTATACGGCCGAAGTAGCAGAATGATCCATCACTCATGCGTGCAATTTTAAATAAAATGTAATTTACGATTATTAAAGAGTCAATTGTACTATAACAGATGGCCTTTTGGTGGCTAGATTGACTGACACACTTCTCAAGTATAAATTATTACTGAAACTATGGTGAGCGTAATTAAATCATTAATAATAAAACTAAACACTGTTAGTCGTCTCTGCCTCTTTTATCTCTTTTCCGTGGTATTTAATCAGATTCAAAGAGCCTCAAAATTCAATGATTTAACAAATAATCAATCACAAGATGGTCAGCGAATGAATAAATAAATAAATCGAGATGAGAAGACTGTAGCGAGACTCGCAATATGTAGCACACCTAAATCATTACATTTTGTTTCAAATAAAAAATCCTGTAGAACGCGATGTTAATCAAATCACCATCCAGAAGCGTCAGATTTCTCAATCAGCGATTAATATACTCATATATACATAAAACACACCCGTGACAAACAAAAAAAATCGAACGCACCATATCGATGAAAAATCTGTGTGGGTATAAATACACACGAAATGCAGGAGAGGAAGCAGACGTCATTGTCCTCTCGGCGTCGGCGGCAGTACCTAAATCAAACTCTCGCGCACATCAAAGTGTGGCGCCGCATCGGATGCTTTTTGCCGCTCGGCCGACTGCGAAAGTGGAGAAGAAGAGGCTCGCGTGTATACGTATATATAGACAAGCGAGAGGGTCTACTTCCCGGCGTAATTCACCTATTGCGCAAGCTCCGACCGGCCAAAAGATTATCTCTCCTTAGAGGATATAAGTTAAATCGGCGTAATTTTACGCTCTGCCGTATCGGAAGATTCCGATCGCGGGGCCGTGTGTATGTGTGGCAAGTCTTTTTCCTACAGCTCGGCTGGTTTTTTTGTACCTGTAGGCGCCAGTCGTTCCGCTTTGAATACCCCGGAGGAATCGGACCGAAATCCTCGCGGGGTTACAGGTGTTACACGTTCGTGGAACACGTGGCAAATTGAAAAGATAATGCGCCCGCGCTTGCTTTCGAGGAAGTGCAGCTGCATCTCGTGCGCGTGTATATATATACGTACGGCTGAATTATTCCTTTTCTCATTATTCGTTTTGGCGAATTATTCGTGTTGCGGGTAACCGCGCCAGGCACGCGCGCAGGCCCCTCCGCATACCGCTGCGCCAATGTTACGTCTAAATGATCACAGCCGCTTATACCGCGGCCGTTTCCCCTGATATTTATTTCCTTTACCGGGAGCGAGACTCAATCTTGTGTGTGTATACCCCTCCCTCGAGTGTCAACCGAGAGGCCAATGGCCGAGGACCCAATGACAGCGGCAAAGAGTACGAGTACTGACGGTTGAAACACGGTATACTCGAGCCTAAGAATTGTGAGAAGCCAGAATCGTTTTTTTCTTCTTCGTGATTGTATGTTTTAAAAGCTTTGAAGCTTTCAATACAGCTTTCAACAATTCACATGATAAATTATACCGAGAGGTGACTCACATCCAATTCTGGATATTCGCTGTTATTCATGAGGATAATTCTGCAGGTATTCCACATTAATCCGTCGAATTACTGATACCATTTAGTACTTCAAGTTATTACATGATTTTCCATGGTATTCCTTAGAGGAATACTTTTGTAAGTTACCACTCGGGAAGTTACAGACTGGGAAGACACTGGGTGTGGAATAAGTCTTATTCTGCAAAATCATTCTTTGTCTCGTCAAATAAGTACTCAGGTGATAGCATCAAAATCAAAATTAAAAGTAGTTATATATTATTATTGAATCCATTCATTTCTATGGCTCCGGTATAAAACTGTCCCTGATATCTTGCCGGTCATTCAAGATTATAAGAATGGCTGAATGAAACTCTGGCATGAAGTCCGAAAGTAGTGCCAGACTTTATCACCAACAGATTCACATACCATACACGTACCAGACTTCCACCAGACTTCAAGAGCTAGTTTTCAACAAATTACTCCTACTGCAATTTGCCGAAAATTATTTCATTCGGTATCACTGCCATGGTGGCAAGTCAACTGAGTACAACTTGAAGCATCATTTTGAAGAAGGCATCCTAAGCGGCTGGAAATCAAACCGGAACTCGCGAGAGCGCGACACTCTCTCGAAAGCGGACGAAGAAGAGTATCGGCCGCTCGAGGAAACACTTTGACGACGGGCCGTTAGCCGAAGAATTTGCAGCGGCAAAAAACATGGGTTATTAGCGATGTCTAGCACCAATTAGAGGCTCTATTGTGCCTTCGATGTACACTTACAGATACAAAGATACATACATATACAGAGCCTGGTCGACTATGTACGCCGAGGTGAGTCATTTTCGTGAACCGGATAGTTTTCAACGCTTGAGAGAAACGCCGTGTACTCGCGGCTGAGTTAGAGGGAGGCTAAGTCAAACCAGGACTCGTCTAGAATGTATTAATTTGGAACTGTTAGAAGTTTCTAAATATGTATTGAGATGACTAGATAAGATTCAACTTTCATCAGTTCTTTGGACAGTTTAAAATAGTTCAGAATGCACGAGATGAACCAGTCCAATGAACCGAGACAAAGATAAATTTCATAGTAGCTAACTTGATATTTGCAATCAACACTGCTAACAGTTTCACGCTGATACCTATACTCCTTAGACGAGTGCTGGCTGCTCAAGTCTGGTTTGATTTCACCTTTCTCTGACTCGAGTGCACGGGATATTTCTCTTGGGTTCTGTAAATCTATCCGGTTCACAACAATTGAGCAGGATAGAATTTGAAGCATTTGATCAATAACAGAATGAAACTTCTATCATGAGCTATGTTCAAGAGCACTTACCGGACTCTGTTTTTGTATTTAAAAATGCCATTTCACAAGAAATTTTGCCAACCTTTTTTTCAATTTTTTTTATCAAATTGAGTTTGTCACGCTGCATGAGAGCCAATCATTTTAAATTCATCGTTTTTTAAATCTTTCCAGAATTTTATCAGACTTTCTTATAATGATTTCATTTGTAAATTGACAATTTAGTAAAGGTAAATGTGTTATTCCAAAAAGAATTGCTAGATAAGAAAAGTGGAAGGCGTTTGAATAAAGTCTAACTTGGGTTGCTGATTACATTTTTGCGTCCGTTGTTGGGATTTACGAATACAAAATCAGATAAGATAACAGTGAATCAAGTTGATATACAAGCAGTCTGCAGTAACTTAGAATTGTAGCAGCGTAGCCCCCAAACGTCATCGTCGAGGACATGAACAGGTCCTGGATCACCTTCCTCAACTGAGAATTTCAAGAGCGCCCACCATTGGGATACACCCGGCAGTGTCCCCGAAAATCGCCCGACATCCTCCGGATCCGGGGTCACCTATATTTAAACCTGAAATTCCACGAACGTATCACCGAGAATCTCAAGTGCTTGGGCATCGGTAACTTTGTTCAACAAAAAATTTCAGGAGCGTGGAAGAATCAGCCGTGATCGATCGAGTATCGCGTTGGATTAAACATTTTGTCCTTAGCGCAGATACTTCCAATGTTTAACTTCCGCAATGGTGTACGAGGGAAAGGTGACGAATAGTACGGATTTTCGATCGCGTGAACGGCAAAGTATGGAACGTAGCTCGATTCATCGAGCGGCACATTCTCAATGCAATTATACAAAACAATGAAGGTGAATTGAATCGAGCCCACCTAACAGATACACACACCTCGCCGACATTGAAAAAGCATTATAGACGCGC
Source organism: Aphelinus atriplicis (assembly GCA_020882685.1). NCBI lineage: Eukaryota > Metazoa > Arthropoda > Insecta > Hymenoptera > Aphelinidae > Aphelinus > Aphelinus atriplicis. The sequence continues at coordinate 96,774,736 of CM037073.1, forward strand.
AACAAAGCGTCACAGCCGCGCAGATGTATCTGGGAAAGAAGGGAAAAGGTAAGATCGCTCGCGCCTGGCAGTCGGCAATAACAATGGGGGGAGGACGGGAGAAAAAGGATTATAGAGTGAGTGCCGCGGCTGAATCCGCCCACGCGGCCGCCAAGTCATGTCGCTCCTTTATGCGGCGGCGTGGCCCGGCTGCCTGGCAGTGCGCAGATTCTTGAGCGGTGAACAGAACCCGCGGATCACATTGTTGCGTTTCACTCGCGCTCATTGTTGCCCAACACGCGCTCGGAGGAGAGCCTGCCCGCGAGGCCGTTGCCGTGTGCTCGACTCGCAATTATTATGTATATCAACTCGCTTCTCGAGCGTCGCGGGATATACCCGAGGGATTTTCATGATCGTTGCTGTTCGACCAACGAAAATTCGTAGGCTTTTGGGATTGTTGGGTTCGAGACGTCAAAGTCTTGCCAAAATCAAAAAGTTCCCTTGGGCCCCTTTAGGGGCATTCTCGAATTGTAGGAGAATCAGTGGAACATATTATGGTGGAAATACATAGGAACTACAATGTTTCATGATAAAATCTTGATTGGCTACTACGTAGTTTTAAGTTGCGCGGTTTCATATGCGATGTGATGAGTTTTGCGGACACCAACGTGTGATACAACTATCTCAAGATGAAAATTATGTACCTCAGATTTCCATTTCTTGAATTTTGGTTCAGAAAGAAAAACTAGTTTAACGCTGTGTCAAGAAAAGTTCTGCTAAATAAACAACCGTAGGATCAGGATAAGTTTTTGTTACACTGTGAAACTGTAAAATTAGTGTGCACTCAATTTTATGAGCTGTGTACAGACCTTCTACTCTCCGATTTAACAGCGAATTTCTATGGAAAGTAGATATTAGGGGTCCAGGTCTATCGCCCCAGTGGCAGACAAGGCGTGAGCTATTAGATTGTACGGATATGTTGCGTAAATAAACGAAATCAATATAATGCTGATCAGAAGAAACTAAACGTTAGGTTTCACAGCACGAGATACAGCTGCATATACCGCTTTAGATATTCTGCTACTCCCAATCCATTATAAAATATTGAACAGGAATCTAACACTTCTGATACTCATTATAGATAACGACTCGACGTGTACATACTGCAGTTCGTGTCAAGAACTAATACATGTAATATTACAATATTACGTACGTAGATGGCAAAAATATTGACGAAGTTAAAACCGCGAAAGGATCTGCAGTGTATATACACGAAAGAACGAAAAAAACAAAATCAAAATATGACTTATCTATCGAATACCATCCACCGCTCGTGATTCCGTATGGCGTGTAGCCGGGTTACTTGAAGTCGATTCGACAATATTGTTTGATCCATTAGCCGCGCAACTCGGGCTGCACGGCGGACTTTGGGATTTCTCAAGCGTGCGATAGTATTTTTTCCGCATTCGCGAACAGCTCGAGCCCGCGGCCGTTCACTTTGCCTGTTGCTGAAAACTTTACGACGACGACGACGACGACGCACATTTTTCAGCTGGCTGAGTTGAATGATTGTCAGCTTCGGCAATTATATACCCCGCGAGCTGCCCTGTACTTTCCTCGTTGACCAACGATTATCCACGCGTACCCAACGACTGGCTGAATTACACGTACTTTCTATTGTGAACGATTGATTTTCCTCCGCAATATCACACCGGAGTTTTTGCATAAGAACGGCGATATACGTGTACACCACCGTGTCACAATCGTTTCGACATTTTTCCCTGGGCTCCTTTAGTCTTCAATTTGATCCGTATCGATCGAGGCCTGTATAGAACGCTCGGCACAATCTATCAAACACTTAACAACGCGTGCCATTGGCTGATGCAAAATTACCAGAGAAGGCTAATAGAAAAAAAATGGAGCATGTGATCCATGTAAAACGGAGATTTGAATCGTGAAAGTATATTCGAAACGGTGGGTCGAAGTAGTTTCGACCGACGAGTTCGATGAAGAGTGAGATCCATTAGGATAATTACAGCCCATTAAACGCATGAAACTTCAAAACATATTTTCAAAATATTTTAGTGCTTCTTAGTCACGCTTATACCATAATCTTAGTGACGCAATTGAGACACGGTGATTTATTGTTGATTTTAGAAGGATGCGATGTCTTCTTATAATCCTCTTGACTAATTGGAAAATGAATTGTAATTGAACAATTACGTACAATCATTAATTCGTGGGGGTATTATCCCTCGTCGTCAAGGATGAGTGGATCGATGATGACACTAACATTTTTTTAATTTTTTACTAGTGGATATTAAAAGTAATCAGGGTAAAAATACCTTGGTTAATATCTGAAATATAAGGAATGAAACTAGTCAAGTACATAATTCACTATCATTTCTTGCGAAAAACTGATTCGGAAGTTTCTCACCGTAAATAAATCATTGGCCACAATACTCTGTTATTTTCTCTTTCAATATTCTCATAAAAATGATCATAAAATGTAACAATGGTTCCGAACAGGCGAATGACAGATTTACTACAGATAGAAATCTTTAAAATTTTGTAATAAAAATCGCCCGACTTTCCATTTTTATTCGTCTAACCCGATACGAGTGAAAATATGACTGGATGCTACATCAAATTAGCCTATTCGATAATACGATTGTGAGTTAACGTTTGCCTACGTAACGTGTAACAAACGTCGGTACGCAAATAATTTATCGTGCAAAAACGTATTTTGACAGCACAAGAATAAAATCTCGGCAGCTTGGATTTATAAAATTTCTAATGAATCGAATCTTGCAAAGACAAAAGTATTCGCGGCTTCCTAACGTAATTATCAGCCAAATTAACTTTCGACATTGACAATTTATCGTAAATTGAGACAGCAGCTGACGGTAATTACTGAGGTCTCGACAATCATTTGAGAATCTAGACGAAGTTTTTAATAAAACAATGATAATTGCAAAATTTGCTAATGGCTTGAAATTGCGAGTCTACGATTCTCAAATCGGAATATTGACCTAGGAAGGTTGACTGTAACGAGAATGGGACTTTATTCCATCGAACCTTTCCGCCGATTACTGACACGCCCACCGTCATCTCAAGGAGCCGACGAACTTTGACAATTTTCATTATAGGAAATTCGAAACTCGACTTTATAGCAGTCCTTTCTCCAAAGACCAATCGATATAGACCCTAGCACGGAGACATGATAGAATTACGATCCCCAATGATTTCGCGTTAGCTTCAGGAGACAGGCTTCTCCAATGGCGGTCGTCTCCCGTCATGCGCGAGCTCGCCTCATCATCATTATATCGACGCCGTCCCGGCCCGCGACGATAAAACTGCTTCATCCGAGCAGTGCAGCTCATGGCTCGCGTATAATTTTGAAAGAGAAGCGCAATAATCCACCGGTACTGCTCGCACCGACTTCTGGTGTCATTATACGCGATTGGGAAATTCTTTAATGGCTTCTGCGCCGCTCCGTAAAACACGGTTATTCGGCCTTTTTGCTGCATATTCCGCGTGCCTTCGCCTTTCTCTTTTTTGCAGCTTCTTTTTTTCGCCTCACTTTCGTGTACCGATCGAGGCTGGATTATCTTATAATAGAAGAAAAAAGTTCGATATCTAGGTTGCAGAAGAATCTTGCTCAGCAACGAAAATCTCGCCGGGCTTTTTATATCTTCTCTAGCCATTGATGGTATGTTATGTCATGAGAAATTTGAAGTTGTCTTGGGATGATAAAGACAAATATTGAATTCGGACCCAGTCAGAAACGCAGTTGGGCTTGGTACGATCAAAGTTTTCTATGTGACGGGTGAAAAATATTCGAATAGGCACGTCTACGAGGAATAATAACGGCACGGAGAGGCTCTGACATGCAAGTCACGGAACTTGCTGAAACTTTAGGATATCTAAACATGCAACGAAACATGCGTAGCTCGTCCCAATGAGCCTTGGTAACCTGGTTTCATTACAGCGATTTCCAAATTTATAACTTTCAGTTGTTCGCAGAATAAAGACAAAGAAGTCCAAGAAAAATAAGTTGCTTCGTATGAGTGATTTTATCATGAAATACATCATCTCTAAGGTTCAAAGATCAGTCAGGCCGATAAAAACCTAAACATTTCGTAGAAAAGCAAATTTTTGCAATTTTGTGATCTTTTTAATAAATTGTGCTTTTGTCTAAAAATCGGATAGATGCCTCAAACAAGTGAAAAAAAAAACACGGATGTTCTGTTCAGTTTTTTTTTCTTGTGAGTGTCGTTTTACTGAAATTGGTTGGAGTATGAGGAAAAGGTGTACGAATTCTCAATTACTGTTATATCGTAATTTTCGTTTGATCGAGACACAGTCATATCGTATACGTGTCAATTATTTTTGGAATCTCGACGAAAACAACCAAACAAAATTTCCCATGCAAATTTCGTATTGGAAAATCACGGGAAATTTAAGGAGAACATGCAAATCCAGGGATAATCGAACAGATTGGAATCACGAGAAATCACGGTGAAAAGATTCAAAGGTTTCCTAGTGAAAAGCCTCTCGTGAGAACGAACGAGGAAAACATTTAATAATCAATGCTTGGGTTGCACGTCACGAAAATCGTAGAGCGCGGACGAATTATCATATTCTATCAGCTGGCCTGATTTGTCTACGTCGAACTCACTTCTAATCACAATTGTTGAACCTCATCAACTCTAGACCATTGAAAACACCATTGGGTCAAATGATAAGACCATTGACATCAATAAGTAAACAAATTTTCGCAGCTTTCGGCTGTTCGGCTACATTCCCTTTGTGATTCTTTACAGGTGCTGCTTTCTCAATGGGGACATATAGGCACTTTCTTAGCCCAATTGGCGGCAGTTACTATGGAGATACGAAATTCAGTTTCATAATGACTTTTTTTGTCGTACCATAACTTTCGAAGGAATGGTCCGATTGTCCTGAAATTTTGCACACTGCAGGTCGGTCTCCGGAAGATGTGAACTGAGTTCGGTGTTTAGCAACATCCGTTGTTTATTTCCATGGCAACCATTGCTAGCGTGTTCTTGATAAGTTCCCATATAATTCATGATAAATGCTCATTTGGGCTCGTATATTTATGGAAATCTATAATAATCAGAAAGATATTTCCCGTAGAAACGATTGTTGATGTCTCTAGCAACCGGTGTTTATATCCCTTGCAACCGTAACTAGGGAGTGGGAAAAGTCAGTTGGAGGTCCATTTTCGGAACTGTTGATGACTAAGAAGTAAGAACATCGAAGCTCGGACATTTACCATACCAACCGTTGTTTTGATTTAAAAAAAGTAATCGTCACTCCTCTTTGTTTAGTTAATGTTCACAATCAAGTCATACCGTCATTATGCAAAATCATTGTCCCGGGTTCGAAAGGAACAAATATATTGTTTGGTGATGGATAAGATATAGGTTAATCGTCTTACGACGTTTTCTGAAAATAGATATACATAAAAGAAACTAAAACAACGGACATCAACGGATTATTGTCATTTTTATTATTGTACAGTTCATTGCTTAAGACACTCCTTGCTAGAGCGAAATCACTTAAATCAGTACGGAATTCGCAGTTGTAGTTATACAGATATATATATAAAACAGAATAAACAAATATTTAATCAACGTTTACCATCTAAAATATTTAACAACAATGCATCGCCGCAAATACACTGGTATTGCCGCAACAACATTTGCGTACCCATCGTTGCGCCTGAGTCGTTAATCGTAACGTTTATTCGTTCCAACTAGGCGCGCGATATGGTCTATTGGCCCATTTTGGTTGAATTCCTTCCAAATCTCGACGCTATTTCACTGGCATATACAAGTATTGAACTGAAATAGTCGCGGATATGGAGGGTTTCAAAGGGCGGAAGCATAAAAACGTCACAATTGCGATATGTTTTCAATATTACAATTGCACGACACGGGATATACTTATTGCTTTTTTTTTTATCAAATTTGATTAAATATAAATACCAATTTTTTATAACGCTCTTTACAATAGAGATTATTGATAAATATACAATAGTCGTCCATAGATAATATTATATGGTTCGTTTAACAAATGCAATCTCTTATGATATCGAATTAATGAATTTTATTCAGTGAACTTTACTTTATTCACTCGTATGCTGAAGCGTTTTTTGAGTAAAAGCGTTTTTCGAGTAAAAGCTTTTGACTGGTACTTTCATGTTCTTTCATTACGATTAAAACTATAAAAATAGTCTCCAAAATTATTTTTCAATTCCACAAATAACTGAAAAGTTGTTCGATTTTCCAGTTCTAGTTATCTGTTTCCCCACACTTTTCACTGACCCAAGTTCTACGTCCGATATTTCACATTCAAGATAGACACCTATATTGTATCCGAGGTGTGAAGAAGAAACCATCATGTAATGTAGGATACATTTATGTATATCCATGACGACTCGAATCGTTGAACAAGATGTTCTTTTAGCTATGACGTCGTTTTATATACATAAGTCATGATTCATTGTTTGGTAGCGAAAGTCCGAATGATCAAATATCATACAAGTTTTTTCTCCAATGAACGAAATATTTTGACTCTTACAAAGATGTATCGTGTAGTCAAAACATGAAAATATAACTCTTTAGTATCTGGTATAATAACATGTTTTGCGAGAAGCTCAACTTTATATCGGACAAAAGGAAGTAGCGGCGATAAAATGTACATAACAAAGTGAAAAAAACGTATGGATCATTCGTAGTTTCGATGCACCAATCCGCAGACAAAATACTCGCGCCAACGTTTAAACAGCGGATGAACAGCTCAAAAATACCGGAATCACAGTATAGAAACTCCGCAGAAACTCAGCACAAGCTGGCTTCGGCATACAAAAAAGGATTCGACCAAATTATCATTCATCGCATCGACCGAATGGAAAGTCCCTTGGTTTTTACTATGGAGAAAGAACGTAACGGATATTAGCTGTAAACAATCGATGGAGTTAAAGAACGAAAAAACGAAAGATCAAAATCATATTTGCGTAATTGTATTGCCCGTAACAAATCCTTCCGACTCTCGGACGTAAAGTTGGCGAAGATTCAAAGAAATTTCACTCCTGATCAGCGTAAAATTTAACTGTGGTGGCTCGGCTTTATAGCACTCGGAAGCTGATTCTTGTCATTTTTAAAATCGAATACTAACGAGAGACTTTTATTTTTTTGTTCACCCTTCAAATGCTAACCCAACAACGAGTCTTCCTTTATTCCACACGGAATCTTCTCGATTTTAACATACATTTGTTCATCTTTCCTACCGAACATTCGTATCTTCTCTGATTTCGTTCATCAAGCTTTCCGAATTATATAATTTGGCAGTCATCGAACCTCCTGCATATATTAACAAACATTTGATCTTTCGTGCGCGCAACGTCGAAACGTGAAAATTTTAATTACGCCCATATTGACATCGAACGGAAAAACAATCGGTTCGTCATTCGCATTTGTTTCGTACATCCATACACACAAGTGTACAATGGAGAACATCGAATCTTCGCATAACTCTACATGAACGCGTTTGACGAAAAATGAATAAAAAACGACGCGAATAGCCGCCGGCCGGTGATGAGCCTGGAGAAGCAACGTCGACGAATCGCAGCTGGTGATTTTGGAAACGTGGAGGGTTTGGGAGTTTGGGAATAGTCGGGACGAGGGGGTCAGTAGGGATGAAGGGCGGCGAGGCCGAGTCTGGGCGGCTCGGCGTAGCTGTGCCGGTAGCGGGCGGGCGTAGGGTTGGCGGGTCCGCCGATCTCGAGGGCAGGCCTGGCGCTGTCCCGGTCGAGGCCCGGGTACCGCTCGTGCTCGGCCAGCTCGCCGTACGTGAACGGCCTCGGCCGCTGCTGCTTCTCGCGCACCAGCTGCTCCCGAGAGCCGTGCAGTCCTCGCGCGAACTCCCTCACCTGCGCATGTCATGCCATGTTCACAAATAAAAGGATCACCAGAGCAATTGCATCATTGTTGGGAATCGATCGAGGGGTGCTTTGATTCATGCGCGATTCGCATGGTGCTGGTAGCGAGAGTACGCGGTGCGAGATGGATTTGACGAAGGGTTCGTTCGCGCCTTTTGGGGCTGGTGAAGGAAAAATGTGTAGTTGAAAAGGTAAGCTAGGAAACCTTCTTATACCAGAAGCTTAGATATTCGAAAATTGCTTGTCGTAAGGTCAGGACTGCCCGGGTCATTCAAATTAGGTCCCGCAAGCTATCAGGACTCGGGATACATGTCACTGTGGCCGGTAACAGAACCTTGAAAATTCATGAAAACGTTGGTTACTTGTATTCGAATAATTGTAATTTATTCATAGCAGTTGTAGGCCACATGAAATTCAATTTGTTTCACTACAAGTAGCCAACGGAAGCATGAATCTCGAAGATTTTAATTTCGACATCCAAAGTGGCGAACAGCTTACAAAACCGATATCGCAGGCAGTTTCGACCTTACGGCGAGCAACATGTGAATAGTCAAAAATGGAACTTCCGCCATGTACGCCATGTCGGAGTGCCCGAGGGCTTATGTGATATTCCGACTCACTTTCTAAGCAGAATATGTTGAATATATCTACACGAGCCCACATGAAATAGTTCCAAAATACTTTTAAGGCAAAACAAATTCTATTCTGTACTTCACAATGAATATTTTTCCTTCGCTAGGTCTGAGGTGTATATGATCCTTCAATTTGTTTAAATGTTTAAATTCATATCGAGTATTTTTTTAGTATAATTTCCAAAAAATGTGTAAAGCCATACTTGCAAATAAATTGTGACCATTTCATTCTAACGCGAGCTATTGCAATTTTAGAATCGAAAGCGCGTCGCGACCCCTTGAAAATGTATCTCGCGACAATGGTTGGATCGTCGTGAAGGAAACGTTGGGTGCAGAAGCGAAAGCAGACTCACGTCTCTGGGGTCGAGAGGGCCGCGAGGGCCGCGCAGCTCCCTGGCGGCCATGGGCACCTCGTAGAAGCTCCTGGGCCTGGGTCTGCTGGGGGGCTCGTGGGTCTCGGCCGGAGGCGGGGGCTGGGCGTAGCGCTGGCCGATCGGCCTGGGCCTGGCCCGGTACCCCATCTCGGCGCTCGGCTCGTCCTGGCCCGGCTGGGGCTCGGGCACGTGGTGGTGGGGCATCGCGCCCCGCCTGATCAGCCGCTCGTGCAGGTTGCCGTTCGACAGCGACTGGTGCATCTGCTGTTGTTGTTGTTGCTGCTGCTGCTGCTGCTGCTGCAGCTGCTGCTGGCCGAACTGCGCTTGACGACTCAACCGCTGCGGCTGCACTGGCTCCTCCTGCGACGACTGGCGTGACACCGGCTCCGATCTGAGGACGCACGTGTAACGCGTTAGCTTACTTGTTCATGTTGATTGTCGAGTGTAAAGATTTCATTATTCCTCGCGCTATGCCTCAATCATTTCGATTGAGTTTGGATTGAAATTTTTAACGAGTGATCGCTGCTGTTATTTCATGACACCGTTTTTATAGGAGTTTGTAATCTCTAAATTCCTTGCGAGTGGGTCCTTGTATGGAAAGTGATGGTTTAGCAAGTGTAGTGTATACGTAACACCACTTTCTCACTGAGTTACTACTATTATTCAAAAATAAATATACCAAAAAAATTGAATTCACCATTATATTATGTCTGGGGCATGAAACTGAATGTTCGAAATGTGAGCAGGAATTTTTCCCGAATTTTTCCGGTCCAGTAATAATTTTAAGCAACGACGAATAAATCGAAATACCCATACGTTTACAGGTGGGACGTAATATCCCCTTGGAGATTAGTTTTCGGCCGCGGAATTCGCGCGGTTTCTCGAAACGGATTTCTATATAACGGAGCTCGACTCGGCGAAAGTATCTAAATCAAGTAGCCCGGCAAGACGCCGCCGCGGACTTTCGAGCGGTTTATCCTCGGGAAGAGTCTCCAATGGGGACGTTAATCATCCCAACCCAATTGCATCAGCGGGAGTTTATCATCCCGACCGCGCGGCGTATTTGTATAATACGCATATCCGTTGCTCCCGCTCTAAACCTATCCGCGCATTCCCCGCGCAAGCAATTGATTCGTATGCACATACGCGCGCGCGCGAGTAGCGATTAGCAACGACCAGGACGATCCATCGGACATGCGCCGACGCGGACACTGTGTGCGAGGGGAGGGGAAAAAAAGGAAACGTTCGCGCGCGTTAAACGACGACGGTCAATTCAACGCCCGGCGCACCGCGGCACACATTCGCCCCACGGAGCGAAACTTTCCTCCGCGTGTGTATGTATAAGTGTGTGCGAGCGACGCGGGGAGATAAATAATCGCGGTGTATATACATGCGAGCGAGGAATCCGGGCCGCGACAGTCGTTGCGCTCGTTCGCCGTATCGCGTACGACAATGACAATCCGACACGCGGCTGCGTCGATTGATTTTTCCCCCGGGCGAAAACCGCGGATTCACGCGGGATTTGCACGAAGATCAATTGTACAATGCGGCTACTGTTCGCTACGCGATTTCATATCGGAGAATCAATCCCTAGGATGGTTAGCTGTCGATAGTATTCAATCGTACTGACACGGAAGTGATATTGTAAAAACTATCGTTTCTTTATGTAACCCTTGGCGCACTTTTACAAGTTAAATTCAAGAAAAAATGAACAAAAACTGCCATTTTTCTTTAGATTTTCATTTAGTTTTTTTGTGAATTTTTCATCAACTTTTCGGTTGGAAGTGTCATAATGGCCCTCTGCCCCTGAATTACTAAAAAACCTTGAATTAAGAAAATTATAAGACTAGACGTTATTGCAAATGACACAGGAAATATACAAGGAAAGTATAGTTTGTACTCCGATTTGCCGATCCTACTTGCCGATTTTCCATTGCTACTTGGGCATAAGAGGGATTGATTCTCCGAGAGGAAATCTTGTTTGAAAATCTTCGGGGAAAAAATTCGGGTGAATCCGCGGGAGGTCCAAAAAAATAAAGAGCGAACTTGGTCTCACTGGGGATCAATCGGGGCAGCCAGTTTGGACTGGCAAGTGGAGTATTTTTAGAGAGGTGAATTGTCCCGAGTTAGGCGCAGGTACGACCACGGTTGATTGGGAAAAATTCAAAGCCGCGACTGGTTTGTTGGCTTATCAATGCCGGACTGCACTTGTGTTCGTTCGGCTTCAGCCGCGGTGCACCGAGCGACAGGTGGTTTTCCCAACCCACTTTCGATGCCATTTACAGTTGCGTTTCTAAATGTCTCGCTGCGCTTTTCATTTCGAAACGCACGTTTCCTCGGATTCGGATGTGGAAAAACAAAATGTAACGCCATTTGTTCCCCGAGTCATCAAGATATTACGATCCAAGCGAGATGACTCGCGTTACGATAAATCAAACGACGATGGTAATTTTGCCGATTATTGCGTGTTAGTCAACGCGGTCTCGACGGTCGGGGAAAATCGAGAAAATTCGGAAAAGACATATAGCCGTAGCGTAATGCGACGTTATGACAAAGCGGAAAATAATGAATTGGCCGGCGTTGAGTGTATGGTTAGAAAGCAGAGTGACCCATCGATTCATCTAAAACGTATATAATCCGGCTGATCGCTCGCCACAATTCACTGTGTCGACGAATGAAAAGGCAAAAAGGCGCCTCTAACGAGCTGTGTATCCTTTTTCGAGCGCCGCGAGGAAATGGGTCGAAAGGAGGAAGACAGATGAAGTGGCCCAGACCGCGCGCGGACTCTCTATATTATGTGATACGCCCGTAAGATAAACGGGCCTTATCTACAAGAGCCGCCCGGCAGGAATCGCGGCCAGCACTTTCGATTCTCGGATGGCTCGAGCGATAACAAATTTCATACGGCCCGATAGAAAGCATATGTATAAGTGTGTGTGTGTGTGTGTGTGTGTGTGTGTGTGTGTGTGTGTGTGTTTGGGTGTATAGAATAGCCCCGGAGAAATTTAGAGCTGCAGTACGTTGCGATTCTTCTTTTCGGAATAATTTCGCGCTAAATTATCACACGTGTGTGTACACACGATGCGCGCGTATACCTGTCAAGGAAGTGAGAGCATCGGGAGATTCGTGCGGCCAACGGTATCGGCCGGGAAAAATTATGTACCCGCTCGTTGTGCACCCGACGCCCAGACGCGTATACATGCATACTTTCACAGGTGCAGCGCGCAGTGCGTATGTATCGCGCGGTACGTTTATTGGGTTAACGTGGGCACACAAGTGAGTGATATAAGTTAATTTATTCGGCGCGCCCGGCTCGGATCGTTTTGATTCGCGTAATGAATTGCCGAGGCGCGTACGCGGCTCGTATGCATTGAAGATAGTTGATCAACACTTTTTTTTTACACATGTCAGATCGCGAGACTAATGATTCCGTTATTCAACTGGAGCAACCGGTGCGATTGTATTTTATGCAAGTCGGCGAGCGTCTCTAGGATCAGCCGATATGATCGTGGACTCGTTTTTGATATCCCCATACATACGTGTGTGTGCGAGAGCTGTTATGACGAGGAAAAAAAATTGTTTAAACGTAACGAGCGAATCGATTATGAGGAAGACGGGAAAAATCCGGCGTGTAAAACGAAGATGTTCGAACGGACGCGTTGTGACTGGTGAAGATTGGATGATCATCTGTCTCGGACACGGAAGGAACATGCTCAATACCGCACAGATCGCGAGAGCTGACGAAATTTTGCTGTATCGTTTCGTGAAAAAACTATTTTCAATCGTATCACATCGGGGACGTTTCGATGATTCCCACGAAGAGAAGCACGATTCAAACCTTGAGGCGAGGAAAATCACGTTTGCGATCTCCCGACGAAGAAAAATGTCGTAATCTTATTTGAAGATTCCCTACATCGGATGGGTATGAAGAAATTGAAAGATTAGTATACTTTTTCTATATTCAATATTATAAATGTTAAGGAAAAAATTATTGCAGGGTGAAAAAACATTTCTTTAGTTTTTTTGTCAAAAAAATGTGCTTTCCTTCGTCGGGAGATTTGTAAATTTGCTCTTCTTCGCAGAGGCACTCGAACCCAAACTCGGGGATTAAATACCAGAGCCCAGAAATGAATAATTCATCCCATAATGCATGAAAGCTGAAAATCGACCGGGAAAGGATGGGTCGAGCTGGGCTCGAGACACGAAAAGTGGAAATCTGTAAATCAGTTGTAAATCTCACCTGTGAACAGCGGCTCTGGCGTTGGGCCTGGCGACGACGGGCCGGGCGACGATGGCCTCCCTCTCCATCTGCCTGAACAGCTCCTTGGCGTCGTGGAATCTTTCCCTGGGGCTGGCGAGCGAGTCTCCCGGGCCGATACGGGCCTGGTACCCGGGCGGACTCGGCGTGCGCTGCCTCCTCTCTGCGCTCCTACGCGCGTTCCTCGTCTGCGCGGGAGACGTTCCCCGCTGATGCTGATGCTGCTGCTGCTTGGGTACGACCCGTTCCGGACTGCGGGGCAGACGGGGCAGACTCATGGGTGGCTCGTAATCTGGCTCTTCCACTGGCGCACCCCAGTCGTCGTCTGCAGGAGGAGAGAGAATTTTAGCGTTAATTTTCGATCGAACGCCAACTGTGTACGCAGCTTCAAACTATGAGTTTTACAAGATAAATTCCAAGATCAGGGAATTGAATTCGTGGTTCGATAGAACAGATTATTCATTGTCAATATTTTTCATTATTAATATGAAACTAGTTAATAACTCATGAACAAAATTGTTATTTTTGTTCTCCTCAGAAAAGTACTGGATTTCATTTATACTGTTTTATAACTATCACACTAATTGTCTGTATTCGGTGGCTTTCTTTTTCCGATTCTTTATCATTTTTATTCCCCGAAACTTGTTTTTGATTTACTTTTTTTCTTACTCAAGATTATTTTTCTTGATTTTCACTTATTCCTTCCTATATCTGGACGACGAAAGTTTAATATCTTGAACTAACTCTTTATTAATTACAAACTCGTCTACTTTTTAGGCTTTGATTATTAATTGTATCACAGATTACTCGTTGAGAAACAAAAGACGTTTCTTTTTGATTCTCAACAATGGTTTCAATTCACCTGAGCGTCATTATTCAGCTGGATTTATCCGAAAGTTTTATGATTAAACGTCGGGCTGGAAATTATTAATCGTTGATTTGGAAAGTTGGAGAGTAACGTTCGGATGAATCAGTCAAATTCTCACCAAGTCATCGAGTGAGTTGTAATTAACTGACTGGTAAGTGATTGGATGGATGATATATCGATAGGATATCTGTAAAGGCTTGCGTGGTGTGACAACGGTGGATTGAAATGGGAAATATTAAAAAATGATCTGTTTATTGATTCAGGATTTCAGGGAACATTTCTTCTAAATGCTTGGTCGCAAAGATCCAGGGAAAACGCATCAAACTTTTTTTTCTCGAGGTATGAAGCCCTCGTTTTTGCCCAGCACAGTTTTCCAATTGGATTCTCTGAAGGAAATTCGAGTCTTTTTGTAAATTCATCGACGTAGCACCAGAAATAATTAAACGAGACAAATAACGAATGTTACGGTCTCGCTTGTTAACCCAACGCTGTATACTGACCCGGGAATTACGAAATTATATGTTATACTGCAATCCCAGATGTTATTAGCAAAAAATAGAGTGCGGCGTTCATCAGGGTTAGCGGTATATGACGTTTTCTTACTTCTTACAAAAGTCAAATTGACGCGAGCACGTTATACCCTATTCTCGTAATACGATTCGCAGACGTAGTAAAATCGTATGTTACATTTCAGCCTGTAATTTCGCCTCGCAGTGCAGCACATAAGAATCCTTTGCTGTTTTTCAGAGCAAATAAGAACAAATTCCCGAGGTATCAATCAAATTAAGAGACAAGTTAATTTGTATCAGGTCAAATTGGTTCATAATTCTGTCGCACTTACAAGGAGACTACGCTACGTCCGGGTGTCCAGTTACGATGAAAATTTGGGAAACGGTCTATGGGTATGGTCTGATAGATCATATCTACAGCCACGCAGTCCAAGTCGTTTTCCTGATATTCATGCACGAATCATTTTTGATTTTAGACATGCACTGGGTATCTGTATCTATATGGATCCCGGAATATATAGATATCCTGTACATGGATAAGGTTGGACTGCGGGGCTGCAAGACTGAAAAGTAAATATATCTTGCTTCATCAATGAGTTGTAAAAATCTAAGAACAAATATGTAGGTACGCTTTGAAGATGACAGAAGAAGTTCTCTTAGTTTTCTTAACCAAAACTAATTGTTTTAATACTGTCAAACATTGGCATCTCTAAAGTGGAAAAGGGACTCTGCAAGTTTGAAAAACACCTACCAGGTGTGCCTCAACAGGCCGTTTTAAAAACACTCAAATTCATGTCACCCATTTCGACTGCACTCGTGACTCCCACGATATACAAAATATCTATGTCAATGAAGAACCGCTACGGATTTTAGGGGAGAATTCCGGGCGCGTGATTTCAGATGACTGTAATCGGTCTAAGTGTACACGTCTAATCAATAATCGACGTATGTATATATACGCGGTGGGATCCAATCAATCGCACGGGATACCTCGTACGATCCTCGGCTGATTGGCATCGGGCGAAATCACGACAAATATGGCACGGCCGATTTCTCAGAGCGTACGTATATATATACCGATGTATCTGGCGTGCCGATCGGGAATCAATGTGCTCTCTCTCCGTCGCGTGTGTACGCGCGTGCCCGGCCCGAATCAGTTTGGTCAGTGGCGGTACCCACAAACACACACACACACACACACACATACATACATATGTATCGACGCGTCATCATCGGTTGACCCCGGCTTTCCTCTCGCGGGCGGCTGCACTGCGCGCGAATCGAGAGCGTGAGAGAGAGAAAAAGAGAGAGAGAGACAGAGAGACGAGCGGGCATGTGTGTATGTAGGCGCCGAGTAACGAGGCTAGAGAGAGGATCGCTCGAGAGACTCGCGGAAAAGCGTCCTCGAGCCGTACAGTTCGGCCTGGTGCTCGTTACCAGTGTCTCTCTGTCTACCTACGTGTGTCTGCAGTGTCTGTGTGCGAGGATCGCGTGTCCATAGGGGAGATCGATTAAAATTTCGAGAAAAGGCGGAGAGCTGGCCGCGGCTAAGTGGGCCGCTCGCTCGCACACCGATGGATTTTACATTGACTTTCTCCGCGTAATTGTGCGCGAGCGCCCGGCCGGAGGAGCGACACACGCGCGAGCCTACCGGAACACACACACACACATATATACCCGCATGTAATTGATTTTATTCACGAGCCGTCGGGGGCGTTTTTTTCAAACGATGATGGACAACTACTCGATCGCGACTTTGGTAAGAGGTCACGTGTGTGTGTGTACTGTTGGAGAACCTCCCGCTACCGAGTGGCTGTGTTGGGTGGTAGCCCCGAGTGTCCGGAAAATTGCTTGTCGGATAATTTCCATGGATGCTCGGCCCGTTCGATGGAGGAGGTTTTGAAAGGTTCGCGAAACGTGATTTCATTCGGTTCAAACGTCGTGTTCGTCTGTCAGCAGCGCGAAGGAATTTTGTCGAATCGAATTTTAACCTACTTTTCGAGGAGATGTAAATGTCGAACTTTGCGCACCTGATCATTGTTATCGGCAATGGCATGTCGTGATTGGATATTCTACGGAAAAGGGTAAATTTTCTATTGAAAATTAGTGTCTTGAAAAATTTTCAATTTCAAACGTGTGCGGACTGCAGTTGACTACGAGAGAGTAGCGCGAGCACCTGTTACGCATCTGCGTTCGTTATTGCCTGTCAACATTCCATCCACTGACTTTTTTTAGTCCCATGGAAAAAACGTACGACTAAACGTTTTCTTTTAAAAATAGGCTCTCATCCAAACGAATAAACAGTAGGGAATAATCTGCATCGTTTTGGTAAAATCGCGAATTACTCGATATTGTTAATGGTGGATGCAAATCTCGCAGTTTTGCGAAAGAACGAACTGGTTCGAGTAATGGAAATAATTTTTTCTTTTTCAGTCATTCTGATAAAAGCGTATTTTGAAAAGACTCGTTGTTATATTCCTTTTATTCAACACTCCAAGCATATTGTTGAGTGCTTTTTTCGAATGTAAATGGAAGATATTCATTGGGAGGATGAACGTGAGAGCAAACATGAGTTTATTTTTGGCTATTGGTTGAAAAGCTGTCCGTGCGATCATTCTACTTTGATCGTTTTCTAATAGAATGCTAATGTAATGAATTGACTATTGCACTTTCATGAATCTATTCATCAGAATTCAATCTAAATTGTATCTCATGTATTCTTAAGTATTTTGAGAAAGTTACACATATTTTTACGGGAATAATACTCGCTGGAGAATGAGTAGATGCTCATCGGAATAGTTCAGTAGAAATTCGTGAATTCTCTCTCTTCCCGAGGTACGGGATTCCGTTCGATATTCCGGCTGCTTTATAAATCTATTGACACGAATAAGTTTTCCTCCGGCTGCATTGAAAAATGAGCAAAGTTGTAAATAAGATAAAAAGTTTCACGGCCCCAGTTTGTACAGTAACTCATATTATCCAGCATCAATGCTCCCGACATAAACTGTCTCCTTTCCTTCGACAAGTATTGTGAAGAATCCGAAGTAGAGAAAGGATAACTGTATCTCCTTCTTTTCAGAATCCCGTGAATGGGTTGTAAATTTCTCTCTCCTTTTCAAGTTTCAATCATCTCATAAAACTTTCAGTTATTTCGGGACTCCAATCTTCCAGTGGATAATGTTCGAGAGATAGTACATGATGCGCTAGATCTCGATCGAATTTTTTACTTTGAAATTCTGTATTGATTTCTACTGTAGAAATATTTTGACAGTTGGTATCGTGTTACGACGCGAAAGAAACGACGAGGAAAAATGAGAATTGAATGTTTTGATTCTTTTCTAAATCAACATCAACGAGAACCACAAACGCCATGTATCATTCCAGTCAGGGTAGATATATGTGTTTCAGGACTCGGTATAATTGTATCACTATACATGTATGATTTTTAAAGTGTTTTCTCTCCTAATTATGCAGATCGAGTGGGTCACTGGCGAGAGAAGTAGGCGAGAACAAGAAAATAAAGAGGCCGCGAGGGAGCGGCCAATGCAAATTATCCCGTCTTCAACGACATTCAGCTTGCATGAATGAACCGCTAATTCACTCGATATTTCGTTTTGTTTGCTCTCTACAACACAGAGTATCTCTCGAGATATTTTTAGCGCGACGTGGGAAATAAACTCCATTACTCAATCACGACCATCGGCTTTAATTGCACCGCTGAACATAACCCGCACGTTACCTAATTCTGCACAGCAACGAGACAATTAACTCGTTGGGTGGGGTGGGGGGGGGGGGGTTAAACTAGTCAAAACAAACGAAGCAGTAGGATACAATCGACCTTGATCCAATGGCTGTATATTCAAAACTGCGCGCTTGACCTGGCGTCTCTTGTGAAACAGGTGAAAATACGCTAAGTTTCCGAATTTTAGAAATCAATAGTGCGTGAGGACATGATTTTATTAGGTCGCATATATTTTTTTTCGAGCTAATACGAAGGATGGGATTCGTGTAAGGTCATATTCATTGTATTATATCTGCTCTCTTGATTGAGTATATACCTTTTTATTCAACAGTGGATAATTCTATATACGAATAAGTAGTTCTCGTAAGCTCTTCAGTGTTATTTCATGATTTATTTGCGAAAAAAATGTAGCGTCCAAAATACTTTACGGACTTTCGAGTGAACACTCACTACTATTCATTAGTTATGTCATTTTCACTAAAGAACAACATTTTCAATTTAGAGAGTACATACAAATACCGATAATTACGAAAACTTCCATGTTTCACTATGATGATCGAGTTGGAAGCCGAATGAAAAAAATACTACCGTATCATTTTCCCATATCATATGTAACGTACATGAGAAAAATCCCTGGGCGTTGCGATAAGTGCAGCACTACCCTATTGGCCGGGGAAACGACTCAATCGCGGCAGGTCGATGCGCAACGGTGCCGTGCGCGCGACACGGCATTTTCCCCCGGCTCGTTATGAAAATTGAGCGGCAGAAGATCCGCGACGATTGCGCGCGCGAGCGCGAGGTTAAACGGGGCCCCGAGGCTGTGGGCCGAGAATGCGGAAACGACGCGCGAGAGGCTTTTGCCTTCACCTGCGCGCCCGAGCGACCCGACAAATTTACGATTCTTTCGAGCCGCCTCTTACTGACCCGCTGAAGGTGGCCGGATGGAGATGAGCGCACACGCCGCCGTATGGATCCCCCTGATGTACGCTCCGGCACGTGGGTCATTTTGTTTGTTGTATATGCCAGGAGCTGCACTCGCATCGATGGTCGCGACGTGTTGGACGAACCGATAGTGTGTCGGAGGAGAATTTTTCTCTTCCTTATTTCTTTTGCTACTTTCTAAAGTATTAAAAAGTTTACTATTCATCCAAGCGTATATATATGTTCACTTCTTATACCGGTTTCGCAAATTTTATTGACGAATAGTAAGTATTCACTATCGAATAGTGATTTCTGTTTCGAATTAAAAAGTATAGGTAAGCTTCGTTGTAATGTGCGTTGAAGGTAAGCTTCGTTTGCAAGCATCCAACATCGTAATCTGATTTTTAGGCCACGTACCAATCTTACATTTCGTGTTTCTCATAAATTGACTATTCGAATCACCCGTTAACCGTGAGTTTCCGTTACGTCTAGCCACTTATCCTCGAATAATACCAATTTCACACTTGGAGACGGGGAAAATGATTTCCCGCAGTGATCATGTTTGAATTTTAATTCGCTCGAGGGGGGCTGCATTCATATTCACGCCACACGATCGATTGCTCAGAACTATTTATATATCTCTCGAACGCGCGCAAACTGTTATTATCGCGAGTTGCCTTTTTCCGCGATGGTAACACTTCTTCGAGCACCAAGCGGCACCATCCGAGTTCTCTCGGATCTGTTTCCTTTTATATATTTTCCACGAGGATCTTACGACGCGAGGGCCGATCTCTTTTGATATCCCAAGTTTTTCTTCTCGGTTATCTTTTTTCGGGTTTGCTTTTATAGAGGGCAATTTTCGCGATCGTTATCGAATGTTTTTGAAGAAAGTGTGACACTTCGGCGTCCCCAATATACTTTATGCGCTTCTGAGCCGCAACACCTACACGCCTCTTTTATAGATTAATTGATGAGCCATTCGCGTGTGCGGAGATCCTCGAGAAGTTTCTCGACAACTTGGTTCGGGCTGATGCTGCGCTGACCAAAATGGTATCTCGAAAGTTAGTTGTAATCTATGATCTATGGTTTATCGTTACAAAAAGAGAATCGTACTAAGTAGCTTGAACACATAGTGAGATTCGACACCTTTAGTTTTCATTCTCAATTCAAGAATATTTTTCTTCAATCGAAAATTGCCTCTGAATACTCAGCTATTTGTACATTTTGTCAATCAAAGAATGAAAAAAATTCAGTTGATTCAAGTGGCTGTCTCACACCCATTGGTACGCATATAGTATTCAAACTCGGGTCCACATCGACACGAGTACGAAAAAATTCTCTCGTCGAGTACTGTCGAATAAAGAAAAGTAGCGATAAATCCGAGTGCTTATTCATCTTCGACTCGAAGCTACTGTCGATTAGACTCGCGCGTTAAATTCACTATGACACGTATAGCGTTCTTCTTCGCGTAAACGTGTGAGCGTCTCTATGTGGAGTTGCCAACGTAGTTCGCCGAGTGTGCCAATCCACCGACAAGAATAGAGGTTCATTGACCAAGATCGAATGAGCCAAAATCCAATGCTAACCGCCTACCGTCGCGAATACACGCAGCTCGGTTATTGAAATTCATAATCGCGGTCGATACGAGTATATGCCGGGTGAAACGGCGCCGCGATGGCTCATAAAAAAAATCGGAAGGCTACCGCGGGGGACACAAAGGTAAACAGCTCCCACGTGCGCGCGACCGACGTTTCGTAAGGGTTTGCGCAACGTATGTATATATAGGCGCACGAAGGATGAGCCGCGAAAGGAGGCGACCCTGAACCAGCCGCACGAACTTTTTGTTTTTCGAGGACGTGCTAACCGCCCCCTGTTTACCCCCTGACGTATAAATGTGCTCCCGCTGGCTCAGCCTATTCCCTAATGAGCTGGGAGATTTACGAAGGTTGGTTTTTTTGTTTTATTTTTCGCTCGAATTCTGGACTGCGATGATTTAGAACTGAACGGACTAGTTTACGGACAGCGACGTTGTTTCAATGAATGCATTATTCGTTGCATATTCGAATAGTCAGCGCGCAAAATAATTAGGTTGTTATTTTTTATTTTTCATCGTTGAAAAATGTATAACGGATACATTTTTGTTCAATAAAATATGCTCAAGTGACAAGGAATGAGATGATTTAAGAACTGTTATATGATCAAGACCTCACCCTCGCTCAGGAAGATCTTTGAGATCCAAGTGAACATCTGAATATTCCTTGGATATTTTAACTATTGAATGTTTTTTCGTACTTTTGAGGATGGAGAAGAGAAGTGTCGAGAAGAAAGCTATAGAATCCAATGCCAGTCACATTTCGTATGAAAAAAAATATTTATTTGTCCTACTGCTTATCTAATTTCTTGCATAAAATATTACAAATCACGTATGTGTATAAATAACCTTTATCATGTTAAGTGCTTGGTTAATCATCGTCCTTTTCACTTCACGAGAACCTCTCAATCTGTTGCGCTAATCCATCTTTTTTCTTGATAACAAATTTGCATTAGTTTGAGAGGGATTAACTTACACCTCTCGTTTTCGCTCAAGAGATTATCCTAGTGAGATTCCGTGTTGAACATAAGGAACTATACAGATTCACGAAAAACCTATCTAAACGACTGTCTTCACGTCGAGAGATGAATATCGGTTCTCCATAGCGTATGAATGAAATTTTATCCGACTTCAAATTCATTTTCATGTTTCCATTACAATATTATCGTGAATCTACGATGCAGTAAATCATACCCCAATACATTTTCCGCCAGAAACAATTAAACGATTGTTTATCGTCGAAATTTTTTAACAACCCATAAAGGTCAAATCCTTCCTCGTGTCTGCAGACTCTAATAATCTATGAGAACTTATCATCAGTTTATACAAAGACGAACCCCTCAAATATACGATAGCCGATCATTCTTCTCATGGAAGGAAGATTTGTTCTGACGCAGTCCAGTAAGAACAGGTAAGAAAATGGTCTTCTTTAAGGTAGCCTCAGCGTCATTTTTTTATGGATGTTTTATGGAAATGAAGTTAGTGACCCCTGATTATCTATACGCAACTGGAATATGCCAATGTTCGGTAAACATTTTGAATACATTAATAGGCAATCCATCTAAGAAGTTCCAGTCGAAATTTCAAATCAATCGGATGAAAGTTGCGCAAGTTGCGCCGTCAACTTTACTTATCGGAAAAACAACTTCGTTTTGGTTGATAAATTGATGTACGATAGCTGAACTGCCTCGCGAATACTTTGCTCTCTGCGGATTGAATCGATTAGTCGTGTTACTTGGGCGCAACATCGATAATTTTCCACAGTTCATCCCCCTTTCGTATGAGCCCCCGTCAAATGAAAAATTCCGATCGACGGCTATACAAAGCAGAGACGGATCGAACTGCAGATAGCGTGTCAAAGGACCGACAGCGTACGTATATATACACGAGAGCTGTAGCTTGAGCCCAGCCTCTCGCATTCTAATTCGTTTCGCAAGGCTGGTCGCGTCGTGCAAAATCGCGCGCGAGCGTCCGAGAGAGCTGCCTTTTCAGGAGATCGCTCCCGCGCTCTTTCCCCACAGGCAGCGCCGCATGCGGTATGCAACGGGATGCGATAGCGCGTGAAACTGTTAATTCCGCGGGGAGATTGGCCTGCAGAAACGCGCGCAATTCTCGCAAGGCTCGCGTGTGAGAGAGAGAGAGAGATTTGTTTATTGCCGCGCGCGCTCACGCAGCCGCCGCGCAACGCCCGAGTGATTTTTTACCCCCCCCCCTCCCTCCCGAGTCGAAATTATGTTAATCGTTGTAACCGGAGTGCGATAGCTCGCGCGGGGCGTGCGCTATCGCGTGGACCCCCTCTTTACGCTTCATCATCGCCGTGTGGTTTTTCCCAACCCGACAGCTGATTCTATGTATACTTGTATATCGTTCGCGGATGCGGGCAGGTTATATTTCACGTTTTAGATGATATACATTGGGCGAATGAGTCTGTTGCCCGTTGATGCCGTTTGCGTTGAGAGACCCCTTGCTTAGTTGATCAAACTCTTTTACTTTGATAGCCGAAAAATGAATTATTATTCTTGAAACTGCGAAATGATTGACGCGCGTAACGTTTCGTATCAGCGTCCATTCGTTTTTCCTTTTTTTCACTGTAAAAAAACTGCTATTTATCAGTAGAAAATGTATATAACTGATAGTTAATATTGATTATTCACTTTATTTGTGCAATTCATGAATGTAGAGAGTAGAATACGTGTATAACATCCACGGAAACAATGTCGGGCTGCCGATAATGGAAAAATATACGTACGAGTAACGAAGAGGATTCTAAGACGACGAAAAACGAAAAGTTAAACACCGAGCCAATTTATCCCGGGGATTTTCATGCTCCAAGGGACATTCGGTACATACCCCGACGCAACGTGAAAAGCGAACAAAGAGATTCCGCCGAAGGGGGCTCGGAATAATCCGCGCGTTAGAGAATTGAACGCGAGCTCGCGCGCGGGATTTTTCCATGTTTACAAGTATAGAGCCCGGGGAAGAGCCGCGACGGCTCAGAGGAAGCCGGATGCCGATTGCGAATTTCCGTCGCGTTCGTTTTGCCGTGCCTTGGGCGGCGCGCGCGCACCAGCCCATCGGTTACTCGCCGACGGCCAATCGAATTACAACGCCGTTCACGTCGGCTATAGCCGTTTTTTTGTTTTTGCTTTTATTCGGTATACAACCAAGAGCCTATCATGGAGGGAAGAACGCGTTGGAAATTAAGGCGAGGGCGGGGAAGAAAATTACCCGGTGTACTGTGATCGTCGAGCCGGCATCAATGTGTACAGGGAACGCCACCAAACACTGCCCATTGCCGCTCAGTGTTTGACAGGCGCCTTGTGAAAGTTATTTTGTTGTAACTACCGCGTGATTTGGCGCCGGAAATGTAACACATTTAATGAACAATGCTGCATTTAATAATCCCTCGATCCAACTTAACTGACGCGTCTAAAACGGATACTACCCAGTCGGATATGGAGAACAATTAATCGTAGACCCTCTGCAGAAATCGTATTCCTTTTTGGTCTGCTTTGTACACAAAATTAGAACCACGATTACGAGGTACGCCTAATAATTTTTGTCAACCTTAATTTTTCCGAATTTCTAACCAGCTGGGGATAATCCGTCCGAAGCGAATGGTGTGTGTGCGTGTGTGCGTGTCTCGGCGAAATTTGACTCGCGACTCTGTATCTATATATCGCTCGTGAGATCGATTTTAAAATTACGCGTCCATCAGGAATGGAGAAGCGGCGGCGGCGGCGGCGGCGGCGGCGGCGGCAGCAGCAACAGCAGCCTCCCCATCATCTCGTCCCGATAGCCGAGCGCGCGAGAGTACATAACAACAGATTCGCGCGAGATTGGCGCGTGCGGTTGCGCGCATTCCGTTTCGACATTCCCGGGGCGTGTTTTGCGGAGTGCGCGAATACACGCACACGCATACCCACGTAGATACATGTACAGCCGGGGCTGCAGCAACGCAACTAATGACCGGGGTAAAATCGCATTATGCGATCCTGCGGTCGCAGCTATTCCTCCAGCTGTATACGCGCCAGATGTAATTAGCATTTTTCAACTGCCATTCGTGCGTTTGTTCTGCAACGTCGGGGCTGCCCCGTCTCTTTTTTTTTTTTCGCCTGTGGTACATCGGAGCAAGGACGAGGGTGTAAGTGTCGCGATTATCGAACGGCTGGTGTTTTACTCGAGACGCAAGGGCATAATCGTACCCGTCTCTTGGATCATGCAATAGTTTGGTGATTGAAACTTTCGGATACCCGTACAATGCGTATACACAAAGCAATTCGAGGTATAGTCGTATCGCGAAACATGGAGATTTATCCCTGACGTGATGGTCGAATGGCAGAATTTTAATGTAGCTCGCGCGAAATTCAGAAACTGATGAGAAAATTGGCGGATGGCACGGGCGCTTCATCAATTTCAAACCGTCGTAACTAGAGTGCTCCAAATATATTTTATAGTATACCTTTGAATGGTTGGTCATATTTGCGGATTCAGTATTCAAAATTGTAGAAGTGAATGAAGAATTTTAAGGTTCGATCTATTGCATCTAAGAGTGCACCAATTATTATGCAGCATCCTTATTTAACGATCGTTATCGTTTCATCTTCGGAATGTGCGGCGAAGAAGAATATCCGGTATTTTTTCACTTGGGTACTACCAAATCTAGTATGTAATGGAACATAAATGAGGAATAGTCCGTTTGGAGCTGTACGACGTTTTTGCCAAAGTTCTCCTGCGATGTTTCGTACGACCACACAAGAAATGAATAAATTTGTATTTCCTCGCGTGAAGTAGTGAGCTTTAAAATCCAATATCCTGTCGTAATTCTTGGGTGTCAGTAGCGGGAAGCGTTTGTATTTATTTACACGCCGACTAACTGGTATCGCGAAGTGCGATACTCCATTTTTGTTTGATTTCTCGATTCAACCGCGAGATTTACATCCGCCGAGTGGAGTACGCAGCTGATATTTTCCATCAGCCGCGGATATGAATGAATTTCCATCTGATTGTGCGTATATTCGCTTTTATTGTTTTATTATCATTCTCACTTTCGTTCGATGACTTCATTTTGGAGTCGTTGGAGAAATTTATGTAACGCGATAAAAGTGCAACTCTCGCGCGCGAAAAATACTTGGGAACGCGATGATGCATAGCTCGCGAGATGCAGTGTATAATTTCAACGCCCGGGCAATTTCGACACTTTCACTATGCACGCGAGAGTGTAGCCTTGAAAAATCAGTGCAGATCAGATGTTAATTCGACGCCTTAGGAAAAGCATTTGAGCGACGCACGTGAGTTGAGAAATTCACCCCGGGAATGGCTATTTATATAAAATTGTAACCTTCACCCGACATTTCCCGTGAATTCAAGACCAGCAGACTCTGATGGATTTTGATGGAATCGATACATAAATCCATTATTCATCCTCAACTCTGCTTGGAAACTTTTATAGATGGGTATTCGATTTAAGCATTATACATATATCGGAGTCAAATTCTTTTTCCAAGTGTACGCGCGTTAATTCTTATGCAGGTCTGATGTATTTCGAAACTGAGCTGGTAAATCTTTCCTCCTTGTCGGTCCTCCAAGCGAAATAAAATAATAGCCTGGTTACGAGTACGGAGAGCCGCGAATGTCATAAATATAGACCAATAATCCTCGTGCAACGTTCAATGTGAAATAAGGCGCTTGTACCGACGAATGCATCGAGTAAACGCTCCGTGGCATACATGATCCGGATTCAATTTATTCATGCGGTATGATTAATGAACGATTCATTCGTATAATATTACGGGATGTAATTGGAATTAATGACTCGATAATGTTCTTGTACCAGCTCGACCAACGTTGAAAATTGCTCCCTCCAATTTTTCTACGTGAATGAATCACTTGCGATTCGGACTAGTCGAAACCAAAGAAAAAATGAGTCACTCGTTGTCTAACCAAACCGCGCCTTGTTCTACTGACAGTATCCTTCCGTGGTAAAAAAAAGCAACGGCCGTATATCCTGACGCCAAAACAAACTAAGTGAGATCGCGGCTTGAGTGAGGAGGCGGTATACGATTCAAATGTTCTTTTTTGTCCTCTCACTCCTTTCGAGCGGAGCTTCGCGTGCGCTTGATTTTAAAACTAACAATAAGAGTCACTGTGAACGTTTTTTCCTTCTCACTTTTTTTCAATCGGAGTCAATCGCGCGGCGATCAATTCAAACCCATCAATGAGACTATACAAAGCGAGTTCGTGAATTTACGAGCTCCTAGTAATTCAGTAATTGACAAGCGCGTTCGGACAGTGACGCGTCGGCTCGGATTTCCACGCGAACATCCCGATCGATCGTTCAGCGCGCAGGCCTCCGAAAAATTTCGCGTATAAATCCACCACCTCCCCCCCACTAATCCCCATAAATAGCCATTGCGGAAGTATACAGGAGGAGTTGAAGAGTCGAGCGGGCCATCGATCGACGCGCCCGTAAAGGCGTCGGGCGACGTTCCTTTCTATATATACACGCGAGCGCGACGAGGCACGCGCGGCTAACGGTACGCGGCCCCGGCGTAACAGGTGCCCCCCGAGAGCCTCCTCCGACGTACATACAAACACACACGCACACACTCTTCCGGCTTCCATGCGAGTCGATTGGTCATTGGAGCCATTCGCGCGACTCTTTGCGCGACGCGCGTTTATTTTTTTGCGTGGCGGTTTGGCCCAGTGGCGTCGAGGATCGATTCGTGCGCGCACGCTGACTTTCGGGCACTGCCAGCTCGAGCGGTGGGATTTTATTCATCGGTACACAGGTGAAAACCGCTGCCGAGGGAAAGCTCATTTAGAAATCGAAGTATCGTTTGGGATATCAGTTTCAAAATTTAACGACGTCGAAATAGGCCGTCCTGGACATAGTTGAAAAAATTTCGACTGATTCTCGTCGGAGTGTCGTTCGGAAATTGCACCTCGAAATCTCGTATGTTATGTAGAGTGCGATTTTTCGAACTATTTTATGATACGCATGCGTTGGGGAACTCGACAGGTCGATGCACAAAATCGTATTGGCCTAGTGTTTTTTTGCTTCGGTCGAGTGATTTTGTATTCTTTTACAAAAACACACGTGATGAAAAAAAACTTGGAAAAACGACCGCCCGTTCCCGCGGCGGTAGATTCCCCCTGTATTATTCATCCACCATTACGATTAGCGCAAAAAAACTGACCCAGCTCGATGAATTATAACTGTACGTGGCAGAAAAAATCCAAAGTAGCGAGGATACTTTCACGGTAGCGCCATGAAGAAAATCCCATCCGAGCGCCAACGCAATATGGACGATCGAGCATTTCACATACACCCCAACAAAACAGCCGTACGTTCGCCTTGGCCGCATTGTTCGTTTTTTTCCCCTCCGAGCGGGTAAATACCGCCGACTCTGGAAATTTTCCCCGATGGAAATGAAAGTGAAATCGGCGATCGGCATTGCGCGCCTTGGATAGGGCTCGTCTCTGTCTCTCGTTAATCGCGGGGCCCGCGCGATAAAAAGCCATAACTACACGGGCCCGAGCGATCGGCGGTCGATATATGTGGGTCAGTCGCCCGTTAAAAACGCGCTGCTCACCCAAAGAAAACAAGACGAGCGGGAAAAAAGCCGTCTCTCTCCGTGCCGCCGCCGCCGTCGCCGGAATATATACGCTCGATCGGCCCGATACAATCGGCCGGCTTGAATTAATGGCCACTCATTGTCAACGGCGCGCCGCCGTCGATACACATATATATACATGTATACATGCGAAAGAAATAGTATCGAAAGCCGGGCGCGCACTGCTTTGTTCTCCGCTGTGTATTTCCCTGGCATTGCACACAGCCGAAAGTACGGCGACGATCGCGGGTAAGAGTCACCTCCGAGGCTCTTTTCAATCAACTTGCCGTGGCCGCCGCGAATCCATTCGGCTTTCGAGAGAATCGACGAGTAAAGTCACCACGGAAAACTCGTTGCCAACTCGACACAGCCGCTCCGGCGGGGGGAGCGTTCCAACCGCGTGCGTGAGAGCACTTTGGAATTCCGCGCGGACAGACCAGCTGTTCTCCGGGTTTAGCACCAGACGTCCAATGAAAGCTCGTGGAAAACGGCCATTCTCGCGATTAGCATTGGTACAGAGGATCGTTTTCTTTTCCAGGTCCACTCGGGAAAACCAACGGTTGTCCTCGTGATTGTTTGATGAAATCGAAATGAATTCTCTGCGAGTGAATCATCAGGATCGATGCTGCTCTGATTTTTGTGCGTAGTCGTTCGTTCAACTCAATGTTCGCGTTTGTCGGTGGTGCGATGGTCGAGATTATGCAATAGAACACGCGGGGCAATGGTTTCATCCTACGAACTATCCAAATTTAAAATAGTTGAAAACAACTGTTTGACGGTGAATATTCCCAGTAAGTGAGAGTGCTGTAAATATTCTCTCGATTGAATATATCCCATAGTTACATCATGTTGGTCAACTGAAGGTCCAACTGGCTCCTAGTGAAAATGTGAAAATCCTTAACTTTCCTCGTCTTGGATGACAATACTACGTTCCCGAACAATCCGGACCGCGAACCTGGCTCATTATACAATCGGTTTCCACTCTCGCATTTTGCGTGGCCACGTGTGCGGCTTGATTCCCAATATCCGCCGCGCTGTCGCCGACTTTCACGAGGCGGCCGTTTCCTGATGGGAGAAAAGCGTGATCCCCTGAGCTGCTGCTCGCGGCGCGGCAACCTCGAAATCGCAAAACAATGACGGAGCGCGCGCGGTGAGCGGCAGAAATTCCCTTGCGCTCGTTTGCTCTCTCTCTCTTTCTCCTGCACACGATAAATTAAACTATGCATCGGGCTCGCGCCTTCGTTATTGTTGTCGGGGCTGCGTGTGTAATAATAATACCCGGAGCACTCGAGAGCTCGCTCGCGACTGCATAATTGCTAATTACAGGTCGCGGGCGCCGTAGTGGGAGCTAACCCCCTCGGGACACTGTTGCTGTTGCTTCTCTCCCCACCTTGTAATTAGTAATCGCAACGGGAGTTGCGCTCGCTCGCTCGCGAATATAAACAAACGTTATTAACTGTACATTGCGCGCACGCGCGAGAATGGGACGCGACTGCGAAATTTTCGTTGGTGTTGGAAGGACGGGGGGGGAGGGGCGGCCCTCTCGTTTCCTCGAGGCGTCATAGTTAAACAATGGCTCTATTAGGAGGGGACGAGGCGACGAGAGGTTCGGGGATTTTTGCGATTGGCATCTCGTTCGTAAGCTAAGGTTATTACTCACGGATGGTATCAACCGATCGTTTCTGATGTTTATATGCATTACGTATTCATCTATAGATTTCATACGTATAAATTTACAATGTTAGTTTATACAAAAGTTTCAGCTGGATCAATGACCCAAATCCCAAGTGGTTATAGTCAGTTTCACAAATGGATGCAGTAGATATAAAAGATGGCTTTTGAAGAAAGTACGTTGCAGCGAATTGTTGAACAAAAATTGAATTGGATAAGGAAGCATGTACTCAAATTCGAAATAATGAATTGCCCTATTTACATAAATTCATTTGTAAGAGTCGAATTATCCGTATTAATTCATTTGGAAACTAATTTGTATTCATTTAAGTTATGGAATATTACACCTGATAGGATACATAAAAAATGAATACAGAATATATTTCATGGTGATATAATCTATGTCGTTCTATTTTCAGTGAATTCCAGATGATATAACCATATTCTTCCGTCTTATACGGTACAGTAGGATTTCCCAACGACTATTCTCACGGCGCGTGTCACTTTGCGGTGTTAATTAATGCGACGCCATGGAAGGATGCTCGAGCGGCGAGTGTTATACTCCGATCGCGCGACGCTCGTTTCAATCGTTCCACTCGCCGAACACGCTCGAGTGTCGCTCTCGGGAGGAAACATCCGACGAGGCACGAGGTTGTACCCCTCTCGCCCCCCACCATATCGGTGTATATATCAGCGCGACGGCTAATCGCACGCTTGGCTTCCGACCGGATGGCTAGGATTTTTCCGCAGCGATTTCGTGGCTATCGCACGCACGCGGAAGTGGATAAAGCCAGGGACTGGCAAGACGAAGAAGTCGGGAATGCGCGTATCGGAAGACACGCGTAGGAACGGAAATGAGCATTCCGTCGTTCGATACTCGATTTTCCAAGGAATTTCCCTCGGAACGCGACGCGCGTCACACCCGCGTTCTCTCGCCCACCCTCCCAGGCAGGAAACTCAACGAACTAATTCCATCGCGATGGCGCGTCGAGCAGCCAATTACGCGCGCAACTCGCCGAGCAAACTGCTCATTGTTGCCACGATCCGCCCGAAAAACAACGCTCCCGCGCTGCTCGCGCGTTTCGAAACATCGGCTCGAAACTCGCTGGCGCACGAATCCCCCCTCGTCGCCGGCGTAGTCGGCTAATCGCAACGCGCGTTACACTTTTTTCGCCCCCTCCCGGGCCGCTCGCTTCCTTCCGCATCCCGTGGGAAAAAGGTTCGAGCCACGCGTATACCGATGTCTCGCCCCGCGCTGTATATGTGTGTGTGTGTACACAGACTTTCGCCGTCGCGCGCGAGCGCTCCTGACAAACCATCTCTCGCCGGCGGCTACTGTGCCCCCTTTTTTTTTCTTCCTCGACGCGCGAGCGCGCGGGGGCGGGCGCACGAACGATTACACGCGCGACGTGTGCGGCTCGTTACTTAATACCCGGGTAATTGCGAGCTGATGGACGCTCGACGGCTTGGCGTATACTCGCGCCTTGTTTTCCTCCTTTTTCCTGCGTTTTCTTTTCTCTCGGCTCGTTTCGCGCGCGCAACAGCGTGTTCGTTTCCGCTCGCGATTATTCTCCCTTTTCAAATGCGCGAGGGGAACTAATGGGTATCTAGGATAATTTGATACGGGAAGCTGAATTTTCCGCGATGCTGCTCTTTCGTCTATCCCGGCGAATCCCGCGGCCGGGAAGCTCGGGGCGATGGAGAAGCAACCATCGTAGTCACGAGCGGTTTCGGATCAGTAGATAAGGTCGGAGTCCGGCAAGCCGCTCGGCCTTCCTCAATAATGACACAAACGCCTCTTGGTGGTTCAATATTCCAGACGTACGGAAGTATGAGTGTCACGTAAACGAGACACGCGCGAAAGCAGAACACCCGTCACGACTCAACGTCCTCGTGTGCCGCGGACAATTATATCGAACACTCATTTAGAACCAGTATATACATCGCTCGCATCCGCACAGACGGACGAAGTCGCGGCGAGCCTAAACCGAGAGACTCGAGTGCGCACGTGGGAGGCTTGCGCAATCGCGCGGCGATCGTAAAAAGAGCGAGAGGTGGCAAAAATGGGCGAGAGAGGAAGCCCGCCGTGAAATCTCACGAGATGTAATCGCTCGCGCGCGCGCGAGTGGCTGAG
The DNA here is from genome assembly GCA_020882685.1 of Aphelinus atriplicis. Taxonomy (NCBI): domain Eukaryota; kingdom Metazoa; phylum Arthropoda; class Insecta; order Hymenoptera; family Aphelinidae; genus Aphelinus; species Aphelinus atriplicis. The sequence continues at coordinate 96,806,997 of CM037073.1, forward strand.
AGAGGTATTCGGACACTTTCTACACGCGGCGCAACTAGACGTGCGTATGGACTCTCGTTCGCCGCGCTCGCGCCCCGCGTGTGCTCTGTTAACCCACTTTCGGACAATCGCCCGAGAGAGAAACACGGCTGTAGGAAGCCGAGCGACGCGAAAAATGTCAGGGTCGAATATCGCTTTTGTTTACGAGCGCTCGCGTATACGTAAGGCGAGCGTTTCTATTCACGCGAAGCCCGATCGGCGCACCCCGACACTGCCGAGATCCGAGTAGATATATTGCTCCGGGTCGACGGTTCAAAATGAGATGGACCGATTTATTGAATATACAGCAACGAATATTTGTATTTGAGTATTTAATATTTGGAGTTGAGTCTAACGTATCTTTCCAGCTGAGATTTCGCCGTGACTGGTTTGACACTCTTCTCAGCACTGTAATTTATTTTATAAGATTTTGAAAATCTGATCTAAAATTTATCTTTTAAAACATTAATTATTAACTAATTACAGTTAGGACGATGATAAAATTTCAATACTGGCTCTCACATGATGCGCGTGATAAAGTTATAATAATAATTGTTTAGTATTATATCCATTTCCCTAGGAAATTCAAATTCTCGTGCCACGCCACGTATTATACCTAGTTATATCTGCGTTTACGCATTTTTAGTTAGTTCTCGTCCGTATGCCGAGACCCTGGTGCGCACAAGTTATTTAAATAAACATCTTTTTATTTAAATTAGTGAGTATTTATTAAAAATACCTTGTTCACCAGCAACAAACTTAAACAATAACCAAACAATCTGTGCGTAACAATTTGTATTTTGTAAATACTCGTTTGATTACCGCCCATCATTGTTGAAATCGTTCTAATCGAAGACGATAAATTATCCATATCGTCGATGTATCCAATGGATTCTAATCACCAGCTTATCAAACTCTAAAGTTTGACATACGTCTCCCACCAGATATCTCACGCCGCGCTTTGCTGCTTGTGTCTTCATAAATCTGCCCGAGATATTTTGCAATCGTTGGAGGCTTTGTTGACTTTGAATTCCATTCTGGGGCGCGATACCCGCTCGCGGATAATGAATGTCGTTGAGTAAGAAAACCCAGAGTGACTAGTGTAATTTAACATGTAGCACGGAATGACTGCTTCTCTCAGAAGCACGATAAATTTGAAAGGACAAACCTATGCTGGGTTTTGATAGGCTCTCAGAGCTGTTGAATCGGTAGCTCGCGTATAAAATCACATCTGTTGGGACAGTCTGGTTGAGAATTGAAAAAGAGATTCTGAATGTTTATTTTGCTTATTATCGACTTGACGATGCTCACCGCGTGATAGATTATACTGTACTAGACTTGAACTGGAAAGCGTGGCCAACTATTCACCGAAACGACGCGACGTCTGTTATGACACAGTCGACTCGTTAAGGCTCGTTAATTTCACATACAAAGAAAGAGGTTCGTTCGACCTGGGGTTTGGAATTTTCAAATGTGTAAATAGAGCCTCAATTAGATAAGTACGACTCAAGAAATCCATTCACTTTCCAACCTTGGACCGCGGTGGCACTAGTTTTTTCTCCCCGATTCAAATTACATTCTTTTGAAAATGAATCCATACGAATGTAGTATTGCTTTTCGTCGTGCTGGTGTGCTTTATACCAGTGCAGCAATTATCATTTTCTCCAGTGTGTGCGGGGATGAATGCAATACCACAAAATTTTTGGTTCCAGATGTTTCTTGATTAATTATAACACAGTGACCGACTGGTTTTACTGCATTTCATGAATGTAAAACGTCTACAATACTTTGCACTCTTTTTTCTGGCCGGCTTTTTCAATTTTACCAAAATCAATAGTTGCAAACGAGTCAAGGAATCGTTTTTACAGTATATGATTCGTTCCGATGCAAATCGTGCCGGTGGAGCCTCTCCGAAGTAGGTGAAGATAGGGTGGGATTATATACCCGGATGTATATAACGAGAATCGTCGCGTAGTACACTCACCTGAAGAAGAGTCCCTGGTGGGTCGGGTGGGCCTCGGACCGAGGGGATGATAAGGCGGCGGCGTGGCGGCGCTGTCGGAGCCGATGCCCGAGCTGGCGGCGCTGCGGGCCTCGCCCGTCATCCCCTGCACGCCGTTCGTGCCCACTATCGTCTGGTTGAGGCAGCGGCGCAGCTCGATCCCGGCCAAGTTGCCCCGCGCTCGGTGTACCGTGTCGTAGTCCCGGGGCGGCAGCAGGATCGGGCCTGCGTCGCTCTCGCCCGAATTACCACGACCTGGAACAATTCGACGGGCACATTAGCACCAGATGAGCTGCATTCGACTCGTCGAGCGCCAAAGTGGAAACACAGTTTTAAGCGATTTCGAAGTAGTATTTACCAGATACATTCAGACGCGTTACGCCGGTGAACTGTATACTCTTACGTTTCGAATGTCACATTTTAATTATTGTTTTTTCAATTTGTTCACGATTATAACTTTTGAGTTGGCAATTGTAGATGAATTTCAATGCGATTCTAGCTTACGAAAGTGAGATTTAGAAGCTGAAAATAGACCATTCTTGGTTTCTTCTGTCGTTGACAAAACTGACTGAAACTAAGCCTAACCTAAGGAAGCAAGACTTATCTTCTTCGCCCAGCGAATCAAAGATCAGAATTGCCTTCAATCTTCTATGATTGTTTTGTATAAACAACCCAAATTCAGAAAGAAAGCATTTTTCTTCGGAGCAAATTCTCGTCTCGAACGTTCGAGGCGCAAACGCACTGATGTACGAGTTTGCGATTGATAAGATCTAACCGCGACGATTTGGATATACACGAAGCTAGAAGAATATGAGCACGCGGAATTTCTCAACGTTACCTTGATCCGTTCCGATCTACAAAGGTACATACAGTTTTGCAATACGAGGGCATTCTCAAAACGTGTAAATGCTAATTAGTTGCTTCACTATCCTCGTTCGGGTACAGTTTTCCGACTCTGCCGAGGCTGTATTCGAACGGGGACACTGCGATAAATCGGGTGGGAACTTATGCCCGAGCGGCTCTCGGCAAACTGGGAAAAAAAATGAAGTGGATCCAGGTGACATGGAAATATTGTTTTCTTTCATAAACCCGATATTCGTGCCAGTGGGATTCGAGGCGCAATGACGGGCGCGTATATATACGCTTTTACGTTGCACATACATACACACACGTACAGATCAGAGTCCCGCGATAAAACTGGCGCGTCTTTGTCGCGTAACCGGCATGTTTCATTTATTTCATTCCCGCGTCCCGCGCATATACATTGTACACGAGCGCGAGTGTACGCCTGTGTATGAGCGAGTATGTGAATGATGCCCGCCGAGTCGACGATTCTCCTCTTGAGTATACCCTCTATATATATATTATGTGAAAGTAAAAGTATATACCGCGGGGTATTATGGAAACTTGAATGAAAGAGTGTTGTGTTGTCAATCGTGTTACGAAACTCCAACGCGATAACTTTTTCTTCCCCCGCCCTCCTCCCGACTCGAGGCCGGTTTGGACAATTTTCCCCGTGAGATCGTTATCAATATCCGACATGACGATCGCGAGGTTCGAATGAAACGGCGATAAGGTATATATATATTATCGACGTACGCGCATGCTTTCCTTTTCGAAACTACCGCTTCCTCTTGTTCGCCCGCGGGTATACGCGCGGAATTCAATAGTTGGTTACTTCTTCAAAAAGTGAAAGGACACGCGAATTTGTTTTCAACAAACATTGCCATGCGTATACCGGTCGGATGAAATTTTATATCCTAACTCTCGCGGGCTTTCGTATGTACACCTTTCACCGGCTCACCTACATTGCAATCGAAGAGCCCGAGATTGACTTCTCACTTGTATGTTCGTACACTTGTATGTATATACACTATTATGAAATGTATAACGCGCGCAAAACAGACTGTGGAATTGTACGTTTGAGAGCAAAGTATTTCGACATAAATCAAACGCAGCAATTATGTATGGTATATCCTGTGACAGCCATACACTCGGTCAAAACGGGTATACCGGCGCTCAATCTTAGAAAATCCACGCGTCATTCCACCCGACTCGTAATCACTGAATTCCCATTCCCATTGGTTTACGACGGAAAGATCTTCGCTTCGAGTCTTATTTAGCACCCATGTAGCGAGTTTAACAATCAGCGAAAATATTTCCACTCGTTACAATGATCGAATATTTACATTTCGACATTTCGAACAGTAACGAGAAACCTTGTTTCTCACAATCATATCAATTTCAGCGTAAATATACAAACGCAATCACATTTCCAAATCACGGGTTATTTTACATCGAACCGATTCCCTCACTGTGCAAAGACGAAATGTCAACACTAAGCCGATACTCACGAAACGTGAGTGATTCTTTTTGCCTCGAGAGTAGAACTCGATTGAGTATACGTCGAGCCTAACTCTCAAAAAGTTGCATAACCAATAAACAGTGTACATTCACTTGATAAAATAGTAATAGATTTAGATTCGCGAAATAAAGATTTTTTCATCACTTGGATCAAAAAGTTGATCATGAAACCTTAGTTTTCTACACTCGTGATGAAAAATACTGTTCGATACTAGATCAAAAGACGATTTCTAGGCACGTGTGATTACCAGCCTCGCTTTGCTCGGGCGGCGAACCTCCCACGTGCCTACAATATTCGTCTTTTGGTCTAGTATCGAAATGTACTATTATCGTCTCATCAGTGACACTTACTGCTTATCGGCAGTAGAAAGGATGTTTTCTCAATTGTGACACTGTCGAAAATATCTTCTCTCCCCTCCCACGAAGAAATCAGGCCTCATCTGAAATTCTGCTCCTCTCAAACGGAGTAAACTCTCGATCAAAGAGGAGAAGTCTTGTATCAATGAGATTCCGTTTGAGAGCAGCGGATATTCTGGACGAGGAAGCCTAAATTCGAAGTTCTCCCTGGGAACAAGAGGATCAACGGAGAAAATGTGTGTGTTCGAGGAGACTCACCGAGTTTGGCCCTGAGCTCGGCCGCGAGGGACTCGTAGATGCTGGTGGTCTGTATGGGCGCGTGCCTCAGCTCGCCGCTACCCTCCGACGACTCGCTCTCGCGTGTGCTGCGCCCGTCGCTGCCCAAGTTGCTGCGCAGCCTCGTGTCGAGCGAGCCCAGCCTCGCCAGGCTGTCCGAGTGTGACGCGAGCACCTTCAGCTGGCCGCCCAGCAGCTCCGCCGTCTCCACCGAGTCGCATCTGAAATCACCGCAAGCGATCCTCATGAGTCAATGGTCGTCGACGCATTTTCATCTGCACTCCACTCTCGCCACTTGGCTCCCTCAGTCAAATCTTGTATTAAATCTCATCCGGCCTACGAACTTAGCTGGCAAAACGTTTCAATAAAACATAGAGTTTTGATTACTTGAATTACAGTTTACAAAAATATTTATTATCCATAATTCCAAATATGTATAAGTTGTCGATCTTTGAGGGCCAATCCAGAGTGAAATGGAAAAGGGAAAATTCACAAAATCCACCACATATTTATTTAATGCTAAAATTAAATAAAATGTGGGCATTAAATAAATATGTGGTGGATTTTGTGAATTTTCCCTTTTCCACTTCACTCTGAATTGGCCCTCAAAGATCGACAACTTATACATATTTGCAACCCAACTCATGTTTCAGTTTTTAACTGGTAATCCTACTCAGTTCTTCTTGTTTATCGACTCAACTCCACCCTCTATCTAACTCACGACTCGTGAGTCACGAGGCATATGGTTAGTTGTTTAAAATCGAATTACTTTTCATACAAAGATTCATCCCCAAAATCACAAGCTTCTCTCTCAAGTACTCTCTTCAAATTTTGACGATACTCCGATAATTTTTTAAGTACTCCATTATGAAATTCAATGCGGCATTCAGTGTTTTTACCCCGTCGGCATAAACTTATTACGTTTTGACAAAGCTAATCCGAGGAACAGCTCGTTGGTTGATATTGGCAAGAATAAAAAGTACACCATTCATCCATAAACGCACAGCACTGCATAAGAACCCCTACGGGAGTACTGTAGTGTGAGAGAAGCCCCTCGTATAATCTCCATCCATCCCGAATCCACGGACGAAACCGGCTTCGAGGCTACTAGGATTTCTCATCGCAAATAGCATAATGCGCGCAGCCCTTGGCCGCGCGAGAGCGATAAAAAGAGCCGACTCCCACGTTACTCTCGCGGGGCGCCGCGGTGTGCCCCGGCGCGAGCTCGGGGCGTCCCATTATACACGGCTCTTTGAAAAATACCCAAACGAACGATTCTAATTTGCCCGGCTCGTGTGCGAAAAGCGCAGCTGTTGGCCTACGGAGCCGCATTAACCTGTCGGCGTGAGCGATGCGGCCCGGCTCTCCGTATGTGTATACGCGCGCGGGTGTGGGACGCGCTCGAACAAGTTCGCCGAAGATGATTAGCCGGAAAAATTGGAGCAACCGTATGGTTATTCCCGGGGGGGAGGGGAGGGGTAACGACCTGGTACATCACACGGCGCGAGGCCCGGGGCTCGATCTCACGCCGCTTTTTAGCGAGTTCACCGATAGCTCGAGAGCATTATCGCGGCCCCGCGCGTGTACGCATGCGTGTGTGTACATGTGTGCGACTTTTTCGAGGCCAGAGGCAATTAAGAGTGATCGATAAGCGAACAAGCATCGGCTCCCCGCCGCGCGCCCGCGAGTGAGAGAAATCCCCCGTTTGTTTATCGGCCGCCGGCTCGCCGCGGCAGGTTCGCGCGCGCCCGCGATTAATCAGCGTATACACAAACAAGTGGCCGGTGCTTCGCCCTTCCGCGTCGCGAAAGTACATTGTCGGATTGGTGAATTTCTATCTCGAACGGATTCATCATATTTCCATCGGTCCAGAGCTCGCTCGATGGCCGACGACGCGGAGAAATTCAATTACACACGCTTTTATCCAGCTTCTCCGCGTCTCCTTTTTCTGTCTTGACTGTCGGCAGCGGGGGAAGGTCGGAACTCGGAATTCATAACCTACATCTCGAGAAGCTGACAATTTTAAACTTTGTGGACATACTCATTGTAGATGAAAACGCCATGTTGTCAATTATTCCACAAAAAAAGACTTTTTTAATTAAGAATTCATCGCTTGGGAGATATACTTACACAATAAAAACGACTACTTAAAAGTGTTGCAGTACTGAAAATCTATTTTACTTGAAACGAATTTTACATAATACGAATCTTGATTTAAATAATTTTTTTATACTAAAATTCATTCCGTCCCATTTTAAGAAAGATTTTTTACTTAGATCAAGGAATCGTTTTTGCTGTGTATATTTCGAACGCGTTGGTTACGGGAGAGTAGCAAACATGCGCAGCTGTTACGCATCTGCGTTTATTATCGCTGTTCTACATAAGCCTTTTAGTCACTATTGTAATTCCATAGGCAAACGACTAAATTCTAGGAAATAATTTCCATCCCTCGAATAGGTCGTAAGGCGAGAAGTTTGTTGCTGAAATATTGGAAGAGGGAAGTTGTTGGAGTTCTTATATGCAGTACAGTCGATTTATAGACGAATAGCTCAGACTATATAGCTTATTCGTCAAAACTCAATAAGTTTATACCGGTGATATAATAATTTGAAAAACGTGAACTTCAGTACCATCGACTGAAAAATGACAAGAGTACTTGTAGTACTGAAATAGTACCAGCCACCATAAGAATCGTCCCTTCGTCCTATTGGCGTTCCTTCATAAAATCTCGATCGTATAGCGATGAATACAAATCTCACGATATTACGAAGCAATCGCTCCGGGACGTATTCGATCGATTGGAATCATTTTCTCCTCTCCACAATCGCGTTTGCGCAAAAGCGTATCATTCAATAACGTTTTTTCACAGGTTGAAAGAAAAAAAAGTCGAGATCGAGACGGGTAGCAATTGTGGGGGGGGGGGGACTGTATTGTGTGACTTTTTAAATTCCAAGCGCTCAGCCTTTCCCCACACGGGAGCGATTGATAATAATTAAATCGTTGTGTGAATACAATTCAATCATACACGTCCCTTGGTCGATTCATCCGTCGATCAATCACGAGCTCGCGGCTCCTCGATATACACCCGGTGTTTCCCTCGCCGCGAAAGGAGCGCCATTCTTTCGCGCGCATACGCGCCGAGTATAATGCGGATATGTGCGCGAATGAATGGAAGCCGCGCGAGCAACGTTGAGTAATCGCTCGCGGCTCGATACATATAACGAGCTGCATTACGAAGGATCGTTGGGCGGATAAAAGGAGCCGAGCTGGAGGCTTTGAAGTGCGGCCGCTCGTCTTTCTCTCTCTTTCTGTCTGTCTTACCTGTAGGCGTGCACGTGGACGGGATTGTTGGTGGCCGGGTTGGGCAGCAGCAGCGTCGCCGCGACGACGTCTTCTCGCTGGACGGCAGCGAGCACCGCGTGACCCGGCACCAGGTGCTTCACCGCCGACCTCGTCGAGCCGCCCGGGTGCACCGTCTGGATTATCTTCAGCCCTTTGCTGCTCACCTGGACAACACACAAGTTTTCATTCATTTTTTTAACTTAATTTCTCTTTGATTACCATCTAGCGGTACGATGATTCGGGAAAAACCACCGAATTTCATGGGTGAGGATCCCTCGAATTTGAAATGATACATTCAGACGCGCTTTTCGTGCACACAAGTTTTTGAAATTAAATATCAATCGTCGCTCTCATCGCCGATTATATTTTTAAATGTGTTTAATATCTTTTGAACCTTAAAATATATTTATATTTCATTCGGTTTTTGGAAATAGGATTTCATTATTAAAATATTAAAATTCATTATTCTATAAGCTTATTGCGAGTAAACAACAATCTTCTACAACATTGTAGCCCCGTTCTCAGTGCTCCATGTTTCTCTCTCGCCGTCATTCTCTATCTCTGTCTATGTGTCCCGTCCAATCAAATCACCGGAAGTGAGTAGCTTCACGTCATTTTTTTTAAAGAAGAATTGGGACTATTACTATTCGAAGATGACTCGTAAGATATTGAGAATTATAAATTATAATCTTGGTATTCATAGGGTGAGAATCGATTAACTTTCACGCGTTAGAGGTCACGCATTCTCTTTGTCGGTTAATACTGATGAAGGATTATAGTTGAAACGATTTGAAAATCTATGTAATAAGCCAATGATAGACGGGGCTGGCAGATTATACATTGCTGTCTTATTTTTATTAGCTTATATCTAATGCCATCAAGGGGAAAAAAAAACATGTAAATCAAGTAGCTCAAAAATCTTTGAAGTGACTATTTAAGACAAAAAATATTCTCTCTCCGTCGGTGATCATTGAAAGATATAGAAATTCTTCTCTCTTTCTCTCTCTCTCCCTCTTCTTCTCTCTCATTCGGGGATAGCTTGTAGCTTTAATTACTCATAGGTATGAATAGGGGTGCATTTTTGCTTATTAATGAAGACGAGCAGCAGTAGCAGCGATTTGTATGCATTTTGCTGTGTCATTACTGACGCACCTGCTCTTGTGCGCAAAGGTTTGTTATTCTTATTACTTTTGTTTCTTTGTTGTTTTCTTACTCTGTTTAACTTTGTATAAAAAGAATCGTTTATGTTTCCGACATAGAGCAACCTGTTCCAACTACTAAGACTAAGAAAAGCTATTATCATAGGAAATTCTCATAAAACCGTGAAAAACTAGGCTAACACACTTCTTACTGCTCATTAATATGTAATTAATCGCCAGACAAGAGGCTAGATTATCTTTATTAATAAATTTATGCATTGTACTCTACGCTTTATATTTACCCAATGGAGCCCGACAGGGTTCTACCCCATGACTCAAATAATTTCGTAATTCAATCCAATTTCTCTCTCGGAAAAAATAGGATGGCCTGAATAGCGAAATCAAACGTGACTGATTGGTTGTTTGATGTTTACTTGAAAAAATTTGAATACTCGGGAATGGGGAAGATTCATTTCCAACATTGTTGCAGAAGTATGGGTATAAGAGTACACGAAATACTCGTTTATTTTTCAGATTTATACAAAAAAAAAAATAGTAAATTACATTGAAAAAATGTGAAAAAATAATTCCAGGATACTTCCGGGATATCGTAACGTTAATCTGTAAACATCCGTTTGAAATACAATTCACAATGTACGATAAAAATAAAAATTCATCACAAGATGATTTTTCAATATTCCACGGTATCACGATACTAATCGTACAAGTCGCTAACTGCATAGATTTGGATGATACCATGATTTTTTTCTACTCGTGATGGATTGACAAGCGCGTTAAAAAGATAACCATCAGCGAATTTTAAGAGCAACAAATGATACACAGTCTCCAAATGTGTGAACGAAGCGGCGGAGCTTGGCTAGTATTGAAATTAGCCTTACGTAACAACGGTTTCGCACCCAAAAAAAAAGAACAACAGGAACAATGTAATATCGCGCAATCGGACAATCGTAAAAGAAGAAAAAAGAATCACTCGGGAAGCACGTGTCCCAAATTCAATCCGTCGTGTCGAGCGAACTCTCGACGCGCTCAGTCACGCGTCTCTCACTTGGGAGTCCATCAGATAAGCAGCAGGGGGAGAAGCCAGCTACTACCCACGTGAAAAAATTCGAACGGAGATTGAAAGTGCGAGGATCGGTCCGCGCTTTCGACTCTATACATACACTCGGCTATATGGGAAAAACGTTGGGTCGCGGGAGCGAGAGAGTCGTCGAGAAAAAAAAATTCGACCGGGAAGGGAGAGGAGAGGTTCTCGCCGCGCCACCCGGGTGACTTTCACGCATCTAATCGACGGCCATCGGATTCGTTGCATCCGCAAAGCGAGATGAGCAGCGCCTCGCCGAATTCTTCGGAAGAAAGTCGGCTTCTCTCTCGTCCGTTTACGCAACGACGGCACGCTCGCGCGACTTTAATTCCTACAATGAATCCGGCGATTTTTTTCCTCTCTCTCTCGTTGCGCCGCGTGTCGGATGACTAATTGCAGGCGCTAACGAGTGTTCGATCGGACTCGAGGTACACGGCTCGAGTGCGAGGCCCTGTCGAGCGGTGGAAATTCAACCGGCGGACAAGTGTGTATCCTTATATACTCGAAATCTCTTGATGACATCGACAATTTACGTAAGCTTCGAGTTTCATCCGACTTTTTGCGTCTCTCGACTCGGCAATACAAATTTCATGTAACGCGGAAGAAAACCGAAGAGAGGCTCTGCACGTTTAGTGCATCTTGTCTGCGATAAAAATTTATGGTGATGTTCTGTAGCTAATATTTAAAAATTAGTATCTAATGTTCGATTCAATTATCCGCTCGGACTGCCTTAATTGCCGAGCCATGAAAGTATCAATTAGCCTTCACAGCCGTTTGATGCTTCATGGATTATTCTTTTAATCTCTCGTTTCAGTTGAGAATATGAAAGGCTCGCGGTGATTCACGATAAAATAATCATATCTATATCTATCTAACGATTCAAGCTTCGGGCTCTTTAATATATAAAATCCTCAAGCATGTAAGTAGGTATTCTAAACTGCTATTAATTTTTTTTTCTACCAAAGAAGTAAGCAGAAAGTTTATTTTATTATACCAAATTATTCTTGGCATTGGGGACTCCAGCGTTGGGATCCTCTTATACATTTTCACCATTAAAATTCTCTAACGATAATCAAAACCTGTCTGCCGGTTTATACTCGCGTACTTCGCGGTCGTATTCGAAGTCAACATCGAATATTCCAATCGAACACACTCGAAATAAATGTATAATCTTGGTCGAACGAGGAAAATCAGCTCGGTAAGCTATAAACAAGAAGATTCTCCTGTCGACCGAGAAGAGAGTCTTTGTCCCTATATAAAGAATATTGAAGACTCTCTTCTGTAGTTTGTCAATTGAATCTTTCTTTTTCAATCAACAATCAATTTTCGTTGTGCCGAGCTTCATCTAGATGACGTGATTAGTTAGAACCGGGTCAATGCAAGGCAATGCAAGTATAGTCGCAATAGCCATGGCTGCAAGTTGGCCAACAGCGCGCGGTTGCCGTGAATTCGAGGGCGCATGACTGAGACGCGCCTCCAGAGACGCGGGGGGGGGGGATGAAAATGCCCCGATGTCGGTTTCGCGATCACGACTCAGCTTGCAGCGCGAGTTAGTTTGGCAAGCGAGTCGAACGCTACGCGCGCGCCGTGCGCTTAGGGCTGATTACAGCCGGCGCTATTTACACCGACACTCGAGCACCGCGCGGCCGTGTCATTTTTCCCTCGTCCGCGATGTTTTCCTGGTACACACACACACACATACACAGCAGAGTTGGATTCAACTTTTAGCCGTTACGCTAACGCCGTAATACTGCAGTGTCGTTGGGCAATGAATAATTCATCGCTGCGCGCGCGCCGCCGCACGTCTTTTCATTTCGACAAATTCAATTTGCGGCTTCGAGTTGAGATTGAGTTAATTGTATAATCAGTCTTGAGTAATTCCTCGGGGCCGAGAGACGCTACTCGCTAGAAATAATGTGCGAATGTTTCGGGTGCTGGAATGGAAACTAGAGTTTTGCTCGAGGTAAGTCTCTAATGGGCATCGAGTTACCGTTGCGAGCTTCGATAAATCTTCTTTCAAACTCGAAACATATATGGATTCACGTATCAGGAATTCGAAAGGGTTTTGCCATGATAAATACTTAGCATTCGGCATTTTTCGAGTGACTCTTCATGCCATTCTTCTAGATTAACTTTTTATCAATGTCGCAGTATTCGAATACATCCGGAATTCTTTGAATTAACCAGGAATTTGCATCATCAATTTGGAAATCACTTGGAATTTGGGTGTCAGTTCCTGCTAAAACTTTTGGGAGTCGTTTGTAGTTACCTGCATGGATAATATATCCAGTCATTAATCATTTATTGAAAGAAATTGTATCTTGATTTGAAGAAACAAATCAACTTGAAGTTATAATAAGGAGATTTGCTCTAGAATCAAACCTGTTTCCTTGATCCTAGAGGAGTCTATTTAGCAGCAGAAGAAATCTCCTTGGCATAACGGCAAACTAATTTCAAAGTGATTAATTTATTCTCCTGCTAAACAGACTTTTCTATAATTAAGAGAAGAAACTTGCGAAAAAATCTTCTCGTTACATCTCATCAAGCTGATTTTTCCTCCTTAACCAAAATCGATTTTTTCGAGCGTAGAGAGCTGTGGTCTCGTTGTAAGTGAACCATTTTATTATGAGATGAAAAAAACTCCTGCGATCTTGAACAAGAGCTGAATCTAAAATTTCCAACTGTCATTTTTCCAATGCCCAAACATAATCATGGATTCCGTTTAGCATGAAAAGAAACCCTCTAGTTGTAGCGTCAAACCGATTTTCCCTCTTTAACCAGAAGGTAACATTTTTGTGAACGCGTATACGTTTTCCCGGTCGTTGGCCGGTGCCACGATAACGTCGGGCTACCCGATATCACCGCGCGCGCACCTGCAGCTCGGCGGATAGGTACATACAGAGAGACAGCGTAATCGCACGCTCGAATCCGGGGAAAATGTCATCAACCTCCTCCGCGTCTCAACACGCTGGCTCGCGCGCGCACATGGTCAAACTCGTTTGTGTCGTGTCACTCTCGTGAATCATAAAAATAAAGTCGCGAGCGGCCCACACGTCATGTCACGAGCGAGCATCCTATGTATATTCATACACATACACACGTGTAGACGGAAGCGACCGTTACATCCGAGGATTTCCTTCTCGCGTTCGCCCGTCCCGTTGCTGTTTGCGCATACGGTGCGTCGCGCACTGAGGCGAGCATGAAAAATTGAAAACCAGCTGGAAAATCGATTTTCCTTCGGGGATCCATGTGAAAGTCGCGTGCGAGGTCGCTGAACCGCGGATGCAACTCCAGGACACTGCAGTTTTGCGTGGCGAGTCGTGAAACACCTGAGCTCTTCACTAAGACGCGATTGTTTCAAATGTATCGGACTGGCTGTAGCGACAGTTCGATCCGTTGTAATATGGGTTTTATAGTTAGTTATCAGAAAGTTTTCTGGGAAATATTAAATGCAAAGCGGTATGCCTTTGGAAATTCGCGACTTCCGTATGCTACTGAATATACAGTGCCATCGAGTATTTGCAAAAATTCATAACAAAATTCTCAAATTTTCATCTTTATATTTGAGCTATATGGTCTGACGCTACAGGTACATTCTACTGAAATATCTCTCCCCGGCTGTTTTTCAAACGATTACAGCCGACTCGGGAGCATGGTTACCGTTTTGATAATACCGCTTCGGGACTCGCTTCGAATATGTCAAACTACAACTCCGTCGTTTTGTATTATTTATAGGTAAAAACAGTAAAATCAAAATATTAATCAACAATTTGACGAAATTCCTGAAACTAGAGACACATCTTTGACATTCCAAATGAGTCTTTCGCCCCCCTCGAGTGTATACTCGATAACTATACCTTGAAGTACCGAGACGAGTGTGTGTGTGTGTGTGTGTGCCCCGTGAGTTATGTGTTGTAGACGTGTGATTAAACCGATCGTCGCCTGCGCGACATCACCGGCTAATTGACACGCGCAGTTCTCCGCGCGTAATTGGGGGAGCGGAGCCACTTCTGTTTCGCACTATTCCCGGAGTCACGGATCTGATGCGACGTGGGCTAAAGGCGCGTGCGCGGGCGGGCGGGGCTTACGGTATCTACACCCGAGCCGGATCGCGATGACGGGATATTAATCTAAATTTTAACGCTGTTTCGAGAATCCAACGCTATAACGCTCGCGAGAACTCGCGAGTGTCACCCGCTATAACTGCGCACGCGTTTTTTCCCCCCTACCATCAATCGTGTGCTCGCGCCATTTTTTTTTTCACTAGCTGACTTGATTAGTTCGGTCTCTTATACTCACTGCTGCTAAGCCGATAACGATTTCTTTTTTTTTCCCGTATCATTACTGAACAATCGAGTGCTCTAGATTAACGTAGAACACGTTGAATTTTGAAGCTCTTGGAACACC
The DNA here is from genome assembly GCA_020882685.1 of Aphelinus atriplicis. NCBI lineage: Eukaryota > Metazoa > Arthropoda > Insecta > Hymenoptera > Aphelinidae > Aphelinus > Aphelinus atriplicis. The sequence continues at coordinate 96,822,004 of CM037073.1, forward strand.
GACTCGCTTACTACGCAAGGATTGATGAATCAGTGGAGTTTGACATTACAGTAGTGCAAATGATTTTGAAGTTTGACATTTTGAAATCTTGTTATTCTAAAATGTGTTACATTTTGATTTTACTGGAATATTTGTAGATCAATATATATTTAATATCCTATAGTTGTAGACAATTACTAATTGCTGCGTACTGCATATTTTAATTGAAAAATCTGCGAAGATTTATTGTTAGCTGCAGAACAAACGATCGTCTAGGATCAAGAAAAGATTCTCCCTGTAGCGTCAAGCTAACTTTTCCCCCTCGAACCTCGAGACAACATGTTTTCGAGTGCAATATCACGCGTTGTTTGCCGTGGGACCCTGATGATATTTGCACCCAGACTAACAATCAACGCGAAAGAAAACACACTGATCTCTCAATACGCGATCCACACGAGGCTACTATTCATCGATCTGAAATCCCCGTTATCAGGCCTTTTGCCGCACGCACACGCGACGCTTAGCTTTGAAAACGGCCGCTGGAGGCAAGAAAAACGCCGCGCACAGAACGATACGAGCAATTTTCCGGTCGTGCGTCACGCTCGGGGAGGGAAGAGAGATCAATTTGAGTGTGAAATTAGGGGGATCGATGTCAGTGGGGCCGCGCGCGAGGCGCACGTGCGAGCGTTCGTCAACGAGGCGCGTCGCGAAAGCTCGCGAACGCTGGGGATATCGCAGGAAGCGATCGGTCGGACTGCAGACCTCGGGTCCGCCTCCGCGTGCACACACACACACTGGCGCGGGAGAGATCGAGAGAGCGGCGGAATGTGTGTATGCGCAGGGTCAGCCCGTATACATGTACTTTCGCTTGCCGCTCTCGTTCCTTGGCCGCGCGCTGCACCTTCGCGTTTTCCTATTGTTCGTCCGAGCGGTTGGGATTTTGAATTTTCGCCGATTTATTCGTCGGCCGAGTTGACGATCGGCGCGTGGGAAGGATGCGCTGGGTCGAAACGTCAATTGCGGTAAAATATCTCGGCTGTCGGCGATTTGTGAGATACGATTTTTCGTCGCGATTCGAGTGTACTTGGAGGATTCCTATGTCGTTTGGTTCGTTGTACAATGTTAATTTGTTGACGCAGTGTTGTGCAGTGTTATGGGATTCAATGTATAGAATTTTCTTTCTAAATTTTCACATTTCTGTCCATTGATATCGTGTTTATTTCTTATGTAATCAACGAATTGTGCAATCAAATTATATTTATGTCAGGTTATGGGCCTAACTAAAGGAAATTAAATTAATAAAACTGACACTTTCTTCTTGTAGGTAGTATCTGGCAATGGAAAAGCATTACGTTCAATAATACGCGTCCGATTTAATCTCTACCATGTGTAATTATAATAACGATATTCAATTATTTATTAATGTCTCAATTTCACGACAAAGTCGTATTCTTCGGCATAATTTAATAGTAACGAAGTTACGATAAATTAGATATATTATTCCAAAAGTTTGCGGAAAATTTAATTTTTTGTTAAATGAAGATTGTTTTGTGAAAGAACAAAATGTTCGAAGAATCTCGGGTAGGCGATTAATCACCCAGACATTGCTATTATCGAGAGGAATGTTGATCATAAGTTCCACTATCCATCAACGATCGCCGACGTTCAATATTTGAATTTTAATTCAACAATTACGAATGAATGACATTTCAATTATTCCCCCGGGCGCATTTACTTCGGATAAATAACTTTCTCCGCAACGCGTCGAGTTTTAATGATTTCGCATTGATTAATATAATACACAGTGTGTACCACATCGCAACCACAACGCCGACGTGCGGGATTCGATTTTGCTCCGTTCGAAATTGACGGGATCATTTGTCCATGTCGCAAAGGAACCGACACTCGTCGTCGATGCCGCTCTTTCCTATCCATCAATTCTCTCCTCCGCGGCATCGTGTGCAGCGCACTGTTCGCCCGAGCCGAGCAAACCCAAGCAAAATCAACCCAGTGCAGTGTTTCAGATCACGAGAATATATAAGCGATACCCCACGCTCGATTGATATACGAACTCGCTACGGAGTCCCACTATTTTACTTTCACCAATTACTATCGAAGATTCGCGCGCGGGCTCGCTTCTGTAGAAAGAGCCAGATGGCAAAATCATCGCGGCCGACCGAACGCGATTGATTAATGATGCGGAGTCGTAGATACAGCGGCGGGCTCTCGCACGATCGCAATTACGATCAATTATCTCGATCGCGCGCGGGTTTTCTCTCGACTTTACGCTCAATTATGCGAGCTCATTATGACGATTTTATGCTCATTTGCGGCCCGCGAGCTCAGACGGGCCCCGCTGTTGTTGTTGTTGTTATTATTATTATTGCCTGTCGATCCTCCCTGCACGCACGTAGATCGTGAAACGGTTATTTTTCTCTTCCGCTCCGCTCCAACGGGGTCGCCCCGTGCAATTTTTTATAATAGAATAACGCGACGGTAGCGCGCGAGCGCACGAAACCAAGGCATTATTACGCCAACTACTGTTTCCGACTGACATGTATAATTGCTTAATCGCCCGATGCTCTCGCGAGCTTATACCACGGAGTAATCGATTCGGCTTGATGAGCATTTTATTGCGCGGCAAATCATTTGCAGATTGAAAGTTCTCCTCTTTTTTTTCTTCTCTTCTACCGTGTTTGTATGCCATTGTTCGATTCGAATCTCGAAGTAAAGGTCTGATCGGCCTTTGGCGACGTTGTATCAGTCATTGTAATTGTTCAAGCCTCGATTACAACGATCAAAGAAAATTGAGTCACGATTCATTATTTACATTGTTTCGAGTTATTTTTTCGGGGATGGAGCGATTCAGCGAGAACTCGGTGATTCACTGAGACAATCGTCGTGAATTTTCTACGGCGTATATCGTACGAGATGTAGTTTCTCGCGTTTTGTTCTTGAATTCATTTTTTGCCTGTAAGTGATATTTGTAAACTTCACTATCCAAATCATAGTTATTGTAGAAAATAACGTAAATTATTATATTTATAAGATGCACGCACACTATAGCAGTACAATTTATTATCTTTCTAGGAAAATGTATCGTGCAGTTAGTACGAATTGAAGATTGAATTTATTTTAAGTGTGCGGATATTGGTAGTGGTACAGACAACTTGTACAAAAATAGGATTGAGTCTCGAGGCAAAAATTAAGATTAATTAATGATAATTGATTCGTATACCCAAAAATAATTTAGTAACATTTCATCAGCGATTCATTCAGTATAATTAACTATAATTACACTGAAAAGCTAATACGAAATTTCACTTATAGTATGCGGTAATCGTAATATTTACTGGAAATAGATTACTCTGACTTATAGAGTATACTAACAACTACTGGTCTACCACATTGAAATAATAAACTCTTATACATTCTCATTTTTCTCAGTGTATACGCATAGTGGCCGCAACTACTCGTTGCCGAATTCATTAGAAAACTCGACTCAGACGTCGGAGGGTTCCATATGGCACATGACGCAACGATACAGTTAGCCGCTGATGGATCTGCGCGCGGTAAAACTGTCGGATCGGTCTCGTAAACGACGGACAATGTATATATTACAAAAAAACGAGAGAGCCGGTGAAAGAGAAAGAGTGAAAGAGCGAGGGCAAAATAAAAGGAAGAGACTGGCCGCGGCGAGTCGCGCCTTTCCCGGCCGAGCCGCGGTCAGCTCCTCGGGCGATTTAAAACGAGCGAGAGAGAGAGAGAGAGAGAGAGAGAGAGAGAGAGAGAGAGAGAGAAGGAAAAAAGAAAGAAGAAAACACGCGTGGCGTGTGGGTCCCAGGTCGGTCGCGGGGAATTTGAAATCGGGTGCATCGACCGTCTGCGGTTCCTCTCTTGTGAAATCGAGCGCACGCGCTGCGCCGCCGATAATTTACATGCGTGCAGTGCACACGCGTTTTCACCTGCCCTCTCGCCAAATGGCACGTTGACTTCGGGAGAAACGTTCAACGAGTCGGCCCCGTCGCCGGCCTCGAGCGTATTAAACTTTGAGATTTCATTGGGTGAAACAGTCGCTCGATGTGTGCCGTTTCGAGATTGTCGCTGATATGCGATCGTTGCGCAGCTCCTCTCGGGGCGCTCGGTTTTTTCCCCCGTTTTTCTCTCGATACCCAATATACCTTCCCCCTCGAGTATATATTTATCGGGCGACGATTTTTCCCTTTCGCAGCTCGCAGCGCACTACTATTGATCCATTGTACGGGGGCAGGTGGAATATCGTTACGTAAACGTGTGCAGTACCGCTCGAGAAAATCCGCTCGTACGTGGGAAGCGTGCGATGATTTCTCGTTGCCGAAGGAGAAAAATTCGGTGTATAGATTTTATCAATTCAATTACACGCGATCTCCGGATAGAAAGGGGGAAAAAAGGTATTTTTTACCGATGGTGGATCGTACCGGAAGAATTGATAAAAGTTTTACTCGTGTTGCGCTTCTATAGACTAATCATTGTTTATGAACCTTGTATATTCCATTGGAGTCTCAGGGAAATCCCGACGAGGAGTTTTCTCGATAATTTCGCAAACAAGATATTACAACGAGTAATATCAAGTTTTGTCATTTCGAAGCGAGCTGTGTGCGAAACAAACAAAATCAAAGGCACACAACCCAACGAACGCAAGAGTCGCATGGAAACCAATCATCGAAACAAGACAACACAAGAGTCACACTCGATCGAGCGCACGTAATTCGAATGAAATTATATAGAAATCGACGTTCGACTGCAGAAACGACGATTGCACACAGCCGACAAGAAAGTCACGTACGGCTCGGCGGCGACGGCGGCGGCAATTTTTCTCCAGCCCGGAGATTCCGTTTGATTGTGTGTTTTTGAGAAATTGCACGGATTTCTATATGTACGCTTTTCATCGCCTCTTGTTAGCTCCTTGCTTTTTTCCTCCTTTCCTTCCCAAACGATGACGCTTCATTGCCGTGAGTCTGCGGCGCGACACTCGAGAGTAATTATCGTACCGAGTAGTGTGCTTTATAAATATTAGGAGAAATTCCTCCCCTCCGACATGTCGAGTGTGTGTCGGCCGGCGCTAAGTGTCACGCGTGCCATTTTCATCCGGCGCTCATACACGAAAGGTATTTAAATCACGCGCGCGCGAGCGCAAGAAATTGATTGCTAATTACAGAAACGGACGTTTAGCGCTCTCGGCACTGTGTACTCGCGCCTAACTACATCGCGATGTCTCGGCTGCTCGTTCTATGGTGTCTGTCGAATATCCCGGTTCGCGAGTTGCAGTTGCTGCATTCGAATGTGATGCGCTCGCATTGAATCATCGAAACGTTCATTTCTGCTCGCCGCGGAACACACTGTATAATACTTTTGAAAAATTGCCGTTGCGCGTCGGAATAAGCCGTTCAGGCATGAAAACAAACTGGTAGATTTCGGATTGGCCGCAAAACCGGGGAAAAACGGCCACATACCCATGAATATCGGGTTGTTAGAGGACGCGTAATATGAAAATCGTTCCATTCGAAAATACCGAACGTATACTCATACAGCGCGAAGACAAGAGCCCATTCTCGTATACATGTATACACCTCGGCGGGCGTGCGATAAAAGTCCCCACGATAACATTGCGCTCGGCTATATGGATTTAACGGCTTGTAAAAATTCCCGCGAAATTCCTCGCCGTTGCCGTGGCGCTTACGTATTTACGCATTCCCCCCCCCCCTCGTTTCCCACCTCGAACGAGCCGCTGCTAAGCTCCGAAATTAGATGTGGGACTCGAGTTATCGCCGCGATTAAATTTACATGCCCGCGGCCGGTCTCGATAACACGAGTATGTGCGTTGTGTATATACGTACGAGACAAAAGTTGAGTTCCCACGTGTCCGAAACGGCCTAATCCACGTGTGCGAAAGGCAGACGAGAGAGGAATGCGACTTTCTTCTTTGCGCGCTTATACGTATTTGGGCTAAAGTAATAAATTCGCACGCGCGCAAGTGTGGCTCGCCTTTTTCGTGTCGCGCGCTTGCGCGGCTGCTTTCACTGGTCAGAGCTCCGCGCTGCACACTCGCCGCATGAGAAAAAAAGCGGGAGGAAGAGCTTCGATATGCCGCGGGCACACCTGAGGGAGCTCGGACCGACCGACAAGATTGAAAGTTTGTTTTCCCAACCGGGCGACAGGCTCGTTCTCCGCTTGTCAGATGGATATTTGGATGCATCGTTTTTACGAAGTGCAGTCTATGTGTGACACAACGCCCGATGTTTTACGGATCGGTTCGAGCCTATACGAACTGTTGACGATAAGGGAAAGATGTTACTTTATCGTTGTCTATAGATTGCACGTGTTTATTCTTCCCGATTAAGGAGGGCGCGAGATTGTCTTCTTTTTTTTTTTTTTTGTTTAGTAACGTCTCTGTCGTAGATCTGTAGTAAAATATGCTGACGGGCGATACGTCACGTCTGTTGATTTTCACCGATCTTCAGAAAACTCTCGTTGATCTGCTTGGAAAACAAATTTAGAACGATCCCTGCTGATCATTTACGAATGCGGTATTTTATGGCAGGATTTTTCAATAAATAAAAATCTCTCGCGAAACACTGTACATTGGGGTTGTAGGTAGGATTGCCCCTTCTTGAGGAGCATCACCGGCTAAATTCTAGCCTGTAGAAATACGTTATCGAATTTTTGCAAGTATATGCATCATCTCCAAATGAGTTTTATAATTTTGATATGGAAATTTAGTGACATTGATTTTTCCTTCTTACTATCTTCCTTAAAAAAAATATGATATGAAAACATGATATGGAGCAACGGGAAAAGGGGTAAAGTTCAGCTAGTACCCTCCGCGTTGCACTTCATGTACACACATCGACTCTATACAGTAATCAGTCGCGCGTGCTCGCGCACAGCCCGTCCACCGGAGGGCTCATAACGAGCGTTATTCGTCTGACGAGTTTTGCTTCGGCGGCATGGATCTATTCGATCTCGTTATTATCAGCATCCTGAGAAGACACGAGACCGTAAGGAGGAAAAATGACAACTGAAGGAGCGGAAGCGAGGGTCGTGCGTGCGGAGCGAGATATACATAGTAGGGTTGGGGGGTTAGCGGTGGCGTATACCGGCGAGACGGTAACGGTCGAGGCGTCGCGTGTGATGTGTTTAAATACACAGACACGCGCGTTTATAATACCGTATGTATGCGGTTGCTCACCTGTAGCGTGACCTTGAAAGGCTCCTGGAGCCGCTCGCGCTCCAGGAGGTAGTCTATGGCACCGGGCATCGCGTCCACCCCTTTCGCCTCCCTCGCCCCCAAGTACCAAACGTAGTAGGAGCTCTTCTTGACATCCTTGCCGCTCCTGCCGCGCAGAGCCATCACTTGCTGCAACACAAAAACACATGCGGTTCGGATAAACTCGGACATTGCGTCTTTCTGGAAATTCTGTACCATATTGGATAGCTGGAAAAAACACAGAGGGTTAAATTCCCAAGTTTTGTTCCAACAATTTACCATATCATTCGATGTTCAACAATAATATTTTTTTTATAAAATTAAGCATCAATCAACTGATATACATCACCATACAATGAATAGTATGTATTTTATTGCGTTTTCAGTAGATTCAGGTTAATGTACCCCCTATATGACTTTGGGAGCTCGCATGTCAAGTCAAATACTGCAAAAGTGTTGTCACTTGTTGTAGGTGACTCGACTGTTCATATCGACTACATTTCTAATAAATGCATCTACAATACCTATTTATAAAAAGAACAAAACGTGTCGAGAAACGTCGAATTCCAAAAATATCTGTATACATACATATGCGAGAGAGTGAAAGAGAGAGGAATTTTAGAAATTTCCGACTTGTGATAGTGGGAAGATAATGTGATTCTTTCAATGATCAAATCGGACTCGTTACGTATGATCCAGCCGGGCTTTCATTTATATGAAATTCAATTATTTTATTTTATCCGGAATTTCATCGGAAATACACTCGGTTGCATACACGCAGAGGCTCAGATTAACTCTACATACTATAATGAAAAAAAAAATTGGAAACATGGAATATTTTTGTCTTCACTCGATTCTTGTGCCAAATAGCTTAAGAGGTTCCACCAAACAGCTCTAAGAACTTGCCGCTAAGCAGATCCCGCCTCTTAAAATTGCACCGGTAATAAAAATTATAAAGTAAACAGAAAAACAGTAAAGTGAATGGACTCCCATAACACACACACATACGCACCCGCAAAATCTCCACATCAATTTCATAGCGGCTCGCAACCGTTCGAAAATTGTCTGGTTTCGTAAATTCCAAAGCGGCGCGATTTGACAAGGCGGCGAGTCTCGTACATTCGCGCGCGGTTGCATCAGCGGCACATTGCATCGTGACCCGGCGTATCGGAGACGCAAAAATCCAATGCGACAGAGTCGCTAATTTCCATAGGCTGCCTAATGCCCGTATCCTTCTCCCTCCCAACTATTCACACACACACACACACACACACACACACACACACACACAAGCGAGGAAGAGTATCCCCATTCTCATAAATCAGCTCCTCACGATATACCCACATGCGTGTGTTGCACGGCGCGACACTCGCGACTTTCCCCCGCGCGTGGAGCAATACGATCTCTCGCGGCCGAACGCCGAGAGATCCCTCGGTTTTGCATCAACGCATGAAAATCCTCTATTAAACGCTAAACGGACCCCGGGTGTCGCAATTTTCACATGAGGCTCCCCTGCACTGCACCGCGAGGAGAGAGAGAGAGAGAGATGCTCTCGAGCGACTTGCACAGCTCGGAGGGGTCCCACGTGTGTCTCGGGAGCGCACTTTTAGCCGGCGCAGATTTTCCAGCCGGATACGCGCTCGCGCTAAAAACAAACCCGCGTAACTCAAGCCACGCGCACTGAAATGCACTTGGCGCTGTGGATTCATTACGACACCTGGGATGGAATCAAATAAGCTCTCCGCGCCGAGAGGACTGGATCTACAGTTTTTTTTTGCTCTTTACATAGTACGTATGCATGTACACACTGAGTTTCGACATTCCGCCTTCTTCGGTATACCTTTAGAAACCGGCATTTTTTTTTTTTCAACAATTCATCCTACAACTCGAGTCGAACGATGCACACACTTCGTTTTTCGCTGATGCGAATCAAAAGTTACCGACCTACTCGGGTAGTGCAGGGGAACGTAGACTTGCGCGGAGCCTAACGCAGTGTCCCCCGAGTTGGACAAACGGCGTTTTGATAAAAACGAATCCTCCACGTCGCCAAAACACGATAACCATATACTCGAGTCGAGCTTGTGATTCCATTAAAATTTAAGATTTCGTGTTACCGTCATTTTTTATTGATATTCGATTATTTTTATGAGGCTCACTCAAGGGTACTACTTATACTAAAACTCATAATACTCATATAAAGAACATCGTTGCTACCATCAGCATTTTCCTAATTTATTCGGGATATGTATGGTAAAAGTTTCATCAAAAACAATTTTTTTTAAACTTTAATATGCGAAAAACATATTACAATTCACCCCAAAAGAATGGACCAATGAAAAATCGGTTAATATAATGTGAATGATTCAGCGTCATAGGTATGTTGAGTACATATGTGTGTGTATACACGAGAGCCGGTAGTTCGCATTGGGTGCAGCGCGCGAGGCCGGGGACCAATTACTTGCGGCTCACACACGCACACACACACACACACACACACACACACACAGGGAGACTCGGGGGCGCATACGTATAAATCATACGTACAAGGAGCGCTCGGTCGCTCGCGGGCGCACACGTGAACGCGTTAGCATAATACGCGAGAGGGAGAGAGAGAGCGCGAGAAGAGCAGAGCGGACGCGCTTGTAACCTCGCTACCTGGATCCCATACTGACGCCTCGCGCGCACGAGGCCTCACGATTACATCCCACAGACAGAGAGACGGGGCAGCTTTGTTCCTCCGCGAAGATCGAGTTTGATGGAAAAGACCAGGCCGTTTTTCCGGCTCGGCAAAGTTATTTTTTTTCCGCGTGCGATGAGGAAAGAAGTCGCTTGAGAAATTTCAGCATAATGAACGGGTGGAAAAAATTATAGTGGGTTCCGCTGGGATTTTATTATGTGAAATTCAACGATGTTTTTAGTGGATTACAACGAGCACGTAGTTGAGAGGAATATATTCGCCACTCGATCGGCACTGAAAACATTCCAATTCGATGATCTTACAAGGAGCTGACATTTGGGATTTGGGTCTCCGATACCACTGGATCTTTGGGAGTTTTTTTTGATACGCGAACAGGTGATATTTCCATTCGTTCGTCAGCTAACGGGATTAGAGTCGCCGGAGATGTTGATCGATCATTGCTGATTTTATGCGTGTAACGTATGTCTACGTATGGATATACATAAATCGTAACGTTAAGCTGAGTTACTGAATATTATATATAATATGGAATATCTAGAAACCATCTACTAAAGTTTCAGCGGTGTCAGAATCTTAAACCCCAAGCGGATTCGTGATTATCGACATCGACATTTCTCGAAAGAAGTCCTATGAGTGCAATTTTAGGACGACTCGTTTCCTCTTTGCTCTATTCAAAAATATTTATAGACTGTGGTTTCCACTCTTGAAATTTTGGAGTTACGAACATTTTCGAGATTTTCCGACCTCAATACTGCTTGCGCGGCTCTGTTCAATGTCTCGCCTCGGCGACCAATCAACGGGTTCAAGGTTCGGGTGAGCGTCCGATAGAGTGAATACTCGAGGATGGATTATTCCAATTTTCGAAGGGAATAGCCGTCCTCTCGAGTGGAATAATGGATAAATCAATTATTTCCATCTCGCGGTATGCAACCGCCTTTACCTCCCAACGTTTCCCTGTCAAAATGAAACGCTGGATTCGCGACGATGCTATTTCCCCACTACTGCGAATTAACAATGTGAAATTATATATATTTTCAACACGGCTGATGTGGCAGGTGCGCGCACACATACACTCACAGTCTTGATGACTCCATTCTCAACTGACGACGTGTTGAAACATTCCACGCTCGCGTCCACATTACGGAGCAATGACTCTCAGAATCGGACTCGCTCTTTTTCTCGCACCTTGTTTTCAATGCGAATATCAAATTTAGCTACGAAATATCATGCTCAAGTTTCGACATATTTCCAAACGAATTCGATGATTTACCAAAGACATTTATCGATTCATTTTGCGTTGAAATTCACTGCGCACGCGGAATAATCGACAAGAGTCACTAGTTGATGTAGTATATTTCGGCTAGAAGTTTTCTCTCTAAATCTTGACATCCGCCTGAGCAAATTAGTTGCAAAAAATACATTCTATTATTACAAAACAGAGGAGGATTGTTCACAGTGCAATCGACCCGGAAGTTTCTCGGACGCAAAATTCACAACATTTCTTGCTCCGTACCTTCCAAGGATCTTACAATCGCATTTTCCCAGCTTATTCTGACAAATGAGCGTCGCTATATACCGTCTTACTCTATTTTGATTATTTTTATTCATTTATCAGGTTAGAGACCGAAGATTTCAGGATATAAGGTGACTGGACCCAATATAGCCCTATGTGACCCTTTTCTCAGATTTCGTACTTCTGGTGCTCTCTGGGCACTAGTCGCAGTTTGTTTATGTTGGGAGTATTGAAAACAACATTTTCGGTTGCTCCTTGCATCCTCGCACATTTAGACCTTGAAACTACTCTGATTTTTCCGTTTTTTTCTTATTTCATTCTGCTGCTAACTCAATTACAACAATCAAGTGTTATAGTCATTTTCATTTCTTCACGTACGAGTGATCTAATTTGTGTGAAAATATATCATCTTCCAATTGGTTATACCAGATTTCCCCAAACTATCTCACTCGATATACTCTTTTTTACAAGTGTACCCTACCCAATGTGATCCTTCATGTGATTATGAATCGAGAGACAAAGTGAAAAGTATCAATATTCAAGAAATGACCGTTTTTATAGACATGTTGTAATGACGTATTTTTTTATTACGTTTCAATAGATTTTAATAATCATCTACGGAAACATCATCCCTGTAGGCGTATACAGAAGCTGTGAAAAGTGATTATGAAAAAGTGCCGTTTAGGTACATGTGTACCCAATATGGCCCTCTTTAGTTAGTTTAGATTATAGCCATTTCGAATGGGTTAAAATTGGCAACCGGTAGTTGTACCAATGGTTTAGGATAAGTCCAGAGCCCTCTAAGTATGCCGCTTGAAGAATTTCGAAATTCTAATCTTGCTGCACAGCCGAATTCGCGAAAAACCCCCAGGGGTGGCCTCATTGGTTACAGTTACCTAATAATACGCGGAACACCACTACGCGCGTGTATATCCGTCGCGAAAAATGTGAATCTCGAGAATTTTCCCCGGCGGATATATAATGAAGTCGTCGCGTATACCGAGCGCGCACCTGCGCTCCAAACGAGTTGCATCGAGTGCGTTCATCCCGGCTCTCGCTCGAATATACATGTATATAAAGTGTAGAGGCGAGTGCGCCAGCCTCCGCGAGGCTCGCGCAATGTCATTTATTATATATATATATATATATATATATATTATATATATCTATAGTCAAGGGGTTTAACGCGCCGATAACTGGCCGGTCTGTTTAATTGCGCGCCCCGTTGCGATCGTCGACTCCTACTCTATTTATAGCGGCCGCGCTTTATTTTTAGAGCGAATTACAGCGCAAGTATATATACGCGTACACAACCCACCTGGCTTTTTCGTTCCTCCCCTCCCAATATTCATAATCTTACCGGCTTGGTCGCGCGGGATGCGGTTGTAGTTTTCCGTTCGAACGTCGACAGTTTCTCGTGCGAGTCGAGTATTTTTAGACGGGCGTCGGGCGCGTCGAGGGTATTCGCGTCCCCCGTACGCGTGTATATCGCCCCTCGAGTCTGCGATATACTTTTGCACGTATATATATATATATATGAAACCGTTTTCGAATCGATTTTTCCACGGGATCATTTGCTCGGCGGAACGAAATTGCCATATCCCTAATCATCGACGGGTCGATCCTTGCAAATAATCCACGTAATGACCACATTAGAGTCGAGTGGACCCCCACGACTCGGAGTCGTTGCCCGAGTACCCGTAGCGGTTCGCAGGCTTATTTTCTATCATTCCGCGTTTGAAATAATCGCTGAAACGGATCTGTAGCGTTGCTGCGCGTATGCACATGTGTATATATATAGTGTAAATTGCAGAATGCCACGTGGAATGTGGATGTGCCCGAATGAGAAATAAGAGGACGTTGTTGATGATCTTTTGCTTGTGGTTTTCAACCGTTTACATGGTGTAAGAACAACTTTGGAGCAATAGCTCGAAACCTCGAAACCCCCTTTCAACTTTGAAATTGCAAGATCGAATGCTGCAGTTTTAACCGTGTTACTCCCACTCTCGATCGGTCTTACTCGTTTATTGTTGGTAATCAACGGGCTTCTCGTCCCAACTAAACCACATTTCAAGACGGGTTCGCCTTTTTCTCTTGTAAACAAACGAGAATCGATCTCCTATCCGTTAAAGATATCGCCTATAACTCGAGAACTTTGCGGATACACATTTTTCCGACCTGATTTTCATAAACCAATCAAATATGAAAGGAACAATACCCAGGACAAGTTTGCAGAAGTGTAACGAGGTTCGTTGCCAATCAGGCGCGTCTCGTTCGTCTGTATAGAGCGTCCGCGGCCGAATCGACGTTTGTCTTGTCCAAAAACCTCAATCAGCCTCCGTCGTCTCGTCGTGGGGTTCCCGTTAAAGCCGCGGCACCAAAGAAACTCGAGCCGCAAACTGACAGTCGAGCGTAAACAATCGAGCCTTATCTCCGGAGCCCGTATACGTACTTTTCCAAATCGGCCCGACGAAAAGAAAAAACCGAGCGAGTGAGCGAGCGAGCGAGCGAGCGATCGAGATATACAAGCCAACGCTATGTATGTATGTATACAACGCACCGGCTACCTACACACGCCCTCCTAGCAGTGCAACAGGTATTCGGCTGCGCTCGCTCCGAGATAAAAGTACTCTCTCGTCTCTCTCCCTCTCTTTCTTCTCGACGCTCGTGGCTTTTTCTGTGCTACGGGATATCCCCCGAGTCTTGAAGGGGGAAAAAGCAAGAAATTGACGAAAAAACGTCCAATCTTCGACTCGCCTCTCTCGTACTGTTCGTTCATCCTCTCGACCGTTAGCATCTCGAGCCGTGTCTCCCGTACATTTTTTTTCAAAAACTCGCGCTCGTTTACTCGATAGAATTGGTTTGTTTTATCATTGCTCGATTCACAAAGCTGCGTATATACACGCTAACGCTTCGATAGAGCGTCGTCGAGTACGTGCCAAGCTTACATAAATCTTCACACGGCGAAGATCACTTACGATTCTATTATTTTCGTCCTTCGTCCTCTACACTTCGGACGAGCATTTGCTCTTTTCCGACCAGATCCTCGGAGATCCGGAAAAAATAATGCCGGGATATCCAATGTCGGAAGGGTTACCCAACGAGCTGGTGTCGCTCTCTCGGGAGCAGGACGATTTAGAACGGCAAAGCGATACGTATAGGAAGGTGCGCGCGCGCGCGAGCGCGAGAGAGAGAGACGGCCGGGACAAGAAGGTCACCCGAGAAACTCGAGAGCCAAGATGGTGCAGCGCTACCAGCAGGCTTATATCGTACAGCGCGCGGCGGCGGCGGTGGCTTGGTCCCGCGAGGTTTTCACCAGGCGCTCCATACACCCACGGCATCGCGAGTCTGCTGGGCCGAGTCTCTCTCTGCCGCTCGGTGTTTACGCTAGAAGCGGAGTCGCGGGCCTGAACTCACCGAGTAGCCGCGGGAGACGAGGCTCTCGCCGCCTGGTGCGTGTGTCGTTGGTCCCCGCGGGGCTGTCTCTCGTCGTCGTGTCTCGTCGCTGGCGGTTGCTGCTGGCACAGAAAAAAACCACTGCACACAACACACTTCGGTGGGGAGGTAGGGGAGGGCTCTCGGGGTCCCAGAGGAGGAGGAGGAGGTTAGAGTACGTCGCACGGGGACGCCGAGCGGCGCATGGCGTCGGCGCGAGCTGGCTCAAGTCGTTGCTCGGCCGTGAGCTGCGTGCAGCCGACTGCGGCGGGGCCCCGCGAGACGACGAGGCAGCCCGCGCCGCCGCCGCCGTCGCCACCGGCAGGAGGGGAGGGGGCGACGAGGGACCGTCGGGCCCCTGCGCGTGGGAGAGGGACGCGGAGAAAGGAGATGCGCCTCGGCCGCGCCGGCCGACGACTGCGCCGCGACGTATGGTGCACCAGCCGCGCGCGCGCGAGACCGACACCCCGGCCCGGGTGCAACAAAAAGTCTGCCGCTCCAAGTCTTGCTGAGGTCTAGACCCCGCTACGCTATATAGACTTTCGTCGTTCAACCAAATTCCGGCGAGATTCGGCGACAGACTCTAGACTTGTCAATTTTTACGTTGAGCAAGTCAGGCCAGACTTTGCGCCAGATTTCATGCCAGACTTTATACAGGGAAGTCGACCGTGTAGATAGCCGTGGAAGTGGCCTTATAGCTTATTAATTCTGTCAGACTTTTGTGAAAAAAAAGAATGTCTGGCGTGTAGTGTAGTCTGTGCCAGACTATTGCAAGTTGCTCGCCAGACTCCTATTGCCAGACTACTGACAGACTCCTACCGGACTTTTTCTTCTACACGGGATTATTGCTCGAGAAACCCGCGACACACACACACACACACACACACACGATCACCTGACTTTTTTTTCAACGGAGAAAGTGACAAGCGACGAGAGCACCGTGTAGCTTGATATCGGATATATAACACCTCCAAGTTCTGGGCCACGAGTAAACTAAGCTTTCGCACTGACGTTTCGTGCGGGACTTACTTGTACGATTTGCGCTCGATATCGAGATCCACGCGAAGCAATCGTGTTTCAGTTGGTGTAAACATGTGAGTATTGTTTTAACAAATGAAAAGTTTTTTTGGGCGAAAATTTTTTGACGAAGATAGTGTATTGCAAAGCTTTCCTTGCTTCTTTTCGATATTCACCCGATTCGTTCATCGTCGGCGATCTAAAGACAAAGAAGGCTCTAAGAACCCAATTATGAGATCAATTATGAATATACCCTATCAGTTGAGTGGAAAAATAAGTCAGGGTCGTCGGTGATTCAACTGGGCAGAAATCATAAAATCAACAATGCTTATTTTATTCCTCCATCACAGAAACATTATTGTAAATATATACCATAATTATAGTTCCAGTCTCGGCTGTTTGCTCCGGGATATTTTCATCTGACAAAACAGCAGCTGAACATAAGAAAACGTGCACGCATAAATCCAAACCCAAGCAGTTGTTAGCGACTGCTGAATACGCCATGCTGAGAAATACCCGATCGAACCCTCGTCTATTTACAGTCTGCAACTCTGCACCGAAGGCACAATCGGTTAACATACGCCTCGTCAGCTGCAGGTTACTACCCTGTTCCACGTGTACATTTTGCGTTCGACCGAATGAAGTTGCCGCGGCGAACGAAGCCTGGAAATCAAAGTTCGGCTGATGGAATTTTGGCGAGCGTGAGAGAATCGCTTTTACCCGCGCCGGCCGCGGGAGAAAAACCAAGCCCCAAGTTGGTGTGGGGGACTGTGGCGCGAGTGTCCTGATATATTCCCCGCAACAATAGTACATTGTTCCAACTCTCGCGAGACGTACGCCACAATATAGCCTATCATTCGCCTACGGACGTGTGTCTCGCGTCGTCCTTGTCGCATCAACACACTCGCGCGCGCGCGCGCCTATCTCTCGCGCGTCCCTTCGTTCGCGAGAATTCTCAAGATCGACCCGTCGATCGCTCGCTACTTATCTCTATCTCTTTCGTATGGCCAATGCTCCAGGGATATACACGCTATAGTTTCTTTCGGATCGTCACGACAATCCAATTTTCTCTCCGATTGATCACTCGCCGGGTAATCTTTAAAAGTATATCCCGAGCTGAGAAATATATACGGACAGATTGTATATAAACCAAAGTATAATCTCGTCTCAATTGTATTTTCAAATATCAACGTCGGTGTAGGGATTCCGAAGTGGAGACCTACAGGTTACGATACTCCCGTAGCGTACAATTACACTTTGTGCAAAAGCCACACATTGTGCCAAGAAAAATCGTTTGTTATCCTAACTACAAATAAACTATAAATATAGTGGTATAGTCCCCCAGCCCAACACTCGTATATTTACCCAATATTATGTGACTCAGTGAAATTGATGAGGAATCCACTACGAATTTCGTTAAATTAGTAATAATTACAGTGATAACAAATGTATCAGATACTTTATAATTGTTTTTAGTACGCACTACTATAAATATAGTTTCCTATACTATGTTTTCCATCACTAATTAAGATAGTTAACCTATCTATTTGGAGAACCCCTTAGTATTTGAGTCTCACATGTCATTGGTATTTTTGAAAGTGGTTTATATCGCTACCGATCCAAATAGACAATTTATGCAGTCAATCATCTTATGGTTGTGATCTTCATACGATACTACAGTCGCATGTTTTTACATAAACAATTTACATCATTCACGTGTGACATTTGATACGAGTATTTATACACGTCACGCATGATACCATCAACGATCTGTTCGCATCTCCGGGAAATCAAAACTTTGGCTGACGAGCTAATGGAAATATCACCTGTTCGGGCCATATCGAAAAACTACCTCGAGGAATTCCAGTGGAATCGGAGACCCGTGTGTTAGATAGCTGTTGTCTCCCCCGGTGGTGAGTGTTGTTTTTTGCTCGGTCCCCAAACCTTCGACGCGCGAGATTCAGTCGAAAAGCTGCATCAGGGTAAGATACCGAGCCAATACATGTGCGGTTTTGCTGCAGCTGTACCGGATTCGCTCGCGCTTTCGCCGGGCGACCAGCAGCAGCAGCAGCAGCAGCAGTCGGTCGCGATGTGTTGGTGTGTGTGTGTGTGTAAGTATATATATATATGCTGACCCTTTCCGTGGCCGCGCGGCTCTCCTCTCTCTTTTGCCGCACGCGGCCGGCGCCTCTCCGTCTCTTTTAGCTCTTTTTAAAGCCGCGCGCGCTGCATCGGGGATATGCGCAGGGCACACGCTCAAGATAGAGTGACTAGGCAATTCTAATGCGATGATATGGAAGAAAAATATAGTAAATTATAATAGATTTCTATATAAAATATATTATGGTATATAGGGAATTCTGCTATCTCTTAATGATAAAATTAAGTAAACGATATCACGGCCCTTATATATGTATATAACTATATTTTTAGTAGGTTTCACTAGTGCACACCGAGTTATCACTATTATATAGACAACAGCTCCATATTTTCTCCTTGTCGGCATTATATAAATATACAAATTCAATGATTTTAGCAAATCTGATTATAGAAAGTTACTTGAGTAACTCCTCTCAATTGGAAAATGAACCATGCACCTTCAAATGGTATTTTTCTGTAATCAACCATGCAAGCTTTTCAACAAACCTCCACATCTATCACGTTTATTTGTATAGTTATTATTCTCGTAAGATTTACTTGAACCTTGTCTAGTAGGTTTTGCAACAAAAGTGGTCGGATTTTTTGATTTTAAAGTATAAAGATTGCTTTCTCAAAGTGAAAGCTGCGTGGCGGCGCGAAAATCGACCTCCCCAGCCAGACTTCGGAACACTCATTTTTGTAATCTATGGGTCGAAAAACATGAAATCCCACAAATGTATATGTAACCATGTTTTTGAGTCACGATTTTCCTGAAATTTTGCACACTGTTGAATCGTGGCAAGACGCGTCTCGAATTCAATTCACAGCAAAGTCCGTCATTTATTTCCCATAGCAACCGTCGTTTACATTCATATCAACCATTGCTTCAAAGCCACGGTAAATTAGTTCGTGGTCCATCTGTTGATGGCGAAAGACATCTCTCATTGGCATTATTTGTTTCACACGAAGCCTCTTTGAGAAAGCATACTTCTAATGCAGTTGGCAGCGTTTCTTTTCCACATGAAGAGCATATAGTCGCGCGCGCAGGTGGATAACGCCAGACTCGTTATTGTTTTATAACTTGGGCTGCGTGTGTATGTGTGTGTGTGTGTGTGTGTGTGTGTGTATTTAGGTGTGTGACGCAAAGGGTTGACCTTCTTTGACAGCTTATCCTATACACAGGGGGAGCCCCACACGTATAATACCCCTCGATTCACGTGTGTTCGCGCACTTAATTAAGTGCATTCCACGCACGTAACACTCGATTCTCGCGCGCGCGCACACAATCCCCCCCATATGCGTAACCGCTGCAGTGAGAGAGAGAAAGAGAGCTGTTGTGTTCCGCGCTGCTGCAGCTCTCGGGAGAGCTTTCCGATTGTGCGCGCCAAATTGGCCCTCATTAGCCCGGCGGCCCTTTATCCCCCGAGAGAAGCGCTCCTGGGGGGGGGGGGGGGAAGGGAGCGATGCATATATGGGATCCTCTGCACGCTGTCCTCTGCGTGTGTATCTATATACACGTATATCCATCGGTGCAGCTGACGTTTTGCTGTCCACGCGTGCATATATATATATACGCGCGTGCGCCGCGATTGGAAAGTTCGAATCGTAACTCTCGAGTCGGCGATGGAAACCTATACGCACGTATGTGTAACTGCTACTAATGGGACGTATTATTTTTCTAACACCCACTTTCTAATTTGATTCGGGACATTCGGATTTTAGATATATACGCGTGCAGTGCTGCACTCAGTGGGCGAAACACCGAGCGACGCTACAGGTGGGCTACGTTGAGCTTTACTCGCATGAATTGATCTGAGTGGACTAATGGGAGCTTTCCCGAAGAGTTTACGTTGACGATTTGAGATCCCAGTGCGATTTCAACGACAGAAAAATGAGCAGGATGTTTACGGCAGTGCTTTTCATGCCGGTTTCATTGGTATTGATCAGAAATGGCCTGTCGTCACTTGTGTAATTGATTCAACTCAAAGTATTATTCCTTCAGCGAGTATACTAGATTCTACCGTTGCTAACATTGCAAGATTGTCCTGGAAACCGATTGCATAAGGATGTTCTATTTGTTCAACTAATCAGATACAAACATGTTATAAATATTATTTGAATTTAATGTACTTTTCATTGATGAACTTCTGGAATTCATTCACCTTTGTAAAATATTCAACACGAATTTCAATATTCTTTTAATAAAACAGCCGATAATGATATTTGAGATTAACAATGTTCTCATAAACGTCAATATCTCGTTCTTTGGTTGTATAGATATTAGGTTCATAATTGATTCAAGTACATATAATTGAGAATGTGCTTCAATTACGCGTACACATTAAATGTAATAATTATATATATCTAACAGTGTTGAGACCACATGATTGAAGTAATTTGCACCATTCACTGACACACACACACATACATTATGATTTTGAGACAGAATTAAAAAAAAGTTAAAATGGTTATGAATTCATGCTTATGAAAAAGCAATAAACAAATCTTGACCTACAAAAAATGAAGATTTTGTAGTTAGTTTACATCATTTAAGCAATTGTTGCTTATCTATTGGCTCTACTCGGCAGCTGCCATTACTTTTAGTGTGTGGACATTGAAATGAGTGAATAATCGACTATAATGAAAATTATGATCATTATGTAATAGAATAATTAATGTTCAAAGAATTTATTAGCTGCATGAACTTGGGCCTTCTGACCAGATACATTCAATCTCTCGGCACCGAACATGTAAGAGAGTAATCAAATATTTCCGGCTGGAAGTACATAATCAACCATCACAATGTACACAAGCTATTATTACAGCGAAATGATGATTAATATTCATACCTATCTAGTTCCAAATCGAAATAATATATTGGCTGTTTCTGGAGAAAACATGTAAATCGCATTTGTATTACCGAAAGAAACACGTTCTAACTATTTTATCTCTGCGATAGAAATCGATCTACTTCTCGGTGGAATCATATACGTAAGTTCCTGCGAGCCAGGAAAATATGTTTTATTGGAATTGAGCACGTATAACACTTGAATAGAGTGAAATCAGAGCTCCCATTCACCACTAGCCTCTGTATAATAATCTCGTATTAATAACCTTTCTTTCGTACATTCGGATAAATTATGAGTACTTAACGGTATAAGTAGTTCAAATTCAATAGTTATCAGCCTAGTAAACATTGTTAATTGTTTAGAAATATGATCGTGCCCTATTGTTTCATAGGAATGAAAATGGAGACTTCTTATTCTAATTGGTCGGACTGGGCATTCGTGAAACACGACACTGCGTCGCTGCCGACCGTATAGCTGATTTTTTTAATTACATGATGTATTCAGAAATTTCTCAGGGCGTGAAATCAAGTTTCTTTGACGTATAAATTTACAAGTCCTTGATACTTCAACAGACCCTCCTTGGATTCAAACTATGAAAAACGAATGGATTCACACTTTCAATCACTTTTTCCCCACCAAGTTTCACTTATTCGTTGTATTATGAATAAATTTACATGGAAATTAATTCCAGAAAATAAGCGTCCATAGGCATACTCGTTATATCCTCACTGAAACCGCGAGATAACGAAGAGCAATTAGTTTTTTCATAATACATTATGAAAAGAACTAATCTTTCTGGGCATGAGCTCGTAATGTAAATCTGAGTGTAGAGAGAAATTAATTATTTCCAAGACTATATTATAATATTTCATGATTTGGAGCGCTTTTATGTATTTTGTTTGGAACAGAGTCAAGGAGATGTCAGTTCGAACGTAGTTAACGACGTCTCAATCTTATACAACATTGATCATGCACTTGGAGAATTTCAATCCCTAGGGAGTATGAAGTTCCCAGGATAAATTTGCGACGACACATACCAATATTTGTCATTGACAAGTAGAAATTACCGTTCAGTTGATATTCGATGATACGCTCGCGAGTGGGGTGTGCACAGAACTTTTTTTACGAGGAAAGGACCATCGTATTTTTGCCCAAGCACCAGGCTCGAAACGCTTGTTTTACTCCCTAGCAAAAGTATTTTTCTATCGCTCTCGGAAAATTCTCGATAAAAATTTTCCTGCCCATTTTCCGGCTGTCCACCCTCGAAATTCGTGTTCAGCAGCTCAAACCACATAGGAAAAACCTGGGTGGAGCTTGGGCTATCCATCGGCTACGGAATCCGGCCCTGCGCCCGTACTATATAACTGCACAAGTGTCCAATGGAATTTCAAAGTGGTAGTAAACAATGAGGGGTAGTTAACTAAGATAGGTATACCCAATATGCGCCACCCCTCGATTTTACACATTTCATGACTATTTTCTTGTTCTAGCTGCTACAATCAACGCATTGATGGTAAATAACTGCCAAACATGGTCGAAAGAAAATTTAGTTCAAGCTCTGGAGCAGCTCAAGAAAGGTGAGATATCACAGAGGATGGCTTCCATTATATATGAGATACCTCTTCGAACATCAATAGCAAAAAGTCACTAAACAGTAATGCAGTTGTACTCACTAAAGAACTATTTAGCGAGTCTTCATATACTGACAAATGTGAGATTGTAACTAGGAAAAGATGAGCTGATTCAATTCATGGAGATATATTTTTGAGTATATCTCTCTATATTAAAAGCCAGACCGCCGCCGCCGCCGCCGTGAAAGTTTTCGACCCCTTCTTGGCTCTCCTTTTTGGCTCCCCTGTTTGGCTCCCCTTTTTGGCTCCCCTTTTTTGCTCCCCTTTCTTGCTCCCCTTTTCTCACCCCTTTTCTCACCCCTTTTTTTACCCCTTTTTTTACCCCTTTTTTACCCCTTTTTCCACCCCCTTTTTCTGCCTCTTTTTCCACCCCTTTTTCCCTCCTTTTTTTACCCCCTTTTCCACCACCTTTTTTCACCTTTTATTCCACCTCTTCCACCCCTCAGTTGGAGGTCCATTTTTGGAACTGTTGATGACTAAGAAGAAAGAACATCGAAGCTCCGACATTTACCATAGCAACCATTGTTCACGTCCTTAGCAACCGTTATTATGGAGTGGGAAAAGTCAGTTAGAGGTCCATTTTCGGAAATATTGATGACGAAGTAAGAACATCGAAGCTCGGATATTTACCATAGCAACCGTTGTTTACGTCCTTAGTAACCGTTACTATGGAGTGGGAAAAGTCAGTTAGAAGTCCATTTTCGCAACTGGTTGATGACTAAGAAGCTCGGATATTTACCATAGCAACCGTTGTTTACGTCCTTAGCAACCGTTACTATGGAGTGGAGGAAATGAGTTATAGGTTCCTTTAGTTTACTCAGAGAGTGGAGATTAATGCAAGTTGAGGTTCAATTGCAATACTTTTAGAAAGCACACTGCTGAGGGTCTTGGCAGTGGTTTTTCCAACTGCACAGGATACAAAATCTTCCCTCTTTTTCCACCCTTTTTTCACCCCATTTTTTACCCTCTTTTTCCACCCATTTTTTTACCTTTTTCCACCCCCTTTTTTTCACCCCCTTCTTTCACCCCCCTTTTTTCATCCTTTTTTTATCCGTCTTTCCACCCCTTTTTTCCACCCTTTTTTCCACCTCTTTTTTCACCCCTTTTTACACCTCTTTTTTCACCCCTTTCTCCACCTCTTTTTTCCATCCTCTTTTTCCACCCGTGTCTTCGAATAAATTATTTATTTCCAATAAATATGCAATGGTCCGATCTCCTGGAAATTTTGCACACAGGTTAGTCGCGGCAAAATCTAGGCCGAGTTCAATTTTCAATAAAATCCGTTGTTTATTTGCCTAGCAACCGTTCCTAACGTGTTATCTCACGAATCTTCATAAGTACTCATTGGGACTACGAGAGTTGATGAGAATCAATGAGAATCGAAGAGAATCGGATGAGATATTTCCCATAGCAACCACTGTTGATATCCTTAGCAACCGTTGCTTCGAAAGTTGGAAAATCAATTTTAAGTTACACTCGATGACCAAGAAAACTGAATTGTTATATTTGCTCCATAGCAACCGTTGTTTACCTCCCTAGCAACCATTGCAAACGTTGGAAATGATCAATCTATGACCCATGTCCATAATTTTCGATTGCAAAGGACACAAAATCTTCCCACTTAGCTCCTCAGTAACCGTTGTTAAACGCCCTAGCAACCGTTGCCAAGGGAAAGAAAAAGTAAGTTTCATTTCCAGTATTTTCAACTGCACAGGATACAAAATCTCCGTTTTACCCATAGCAACTATTGTTTACGTGTCTAGCAACCATTGCAATCTTACTCAAAATCTGCTGCTGAAAATCTGAAATGGAACACGCGGAATACCCCAAACAAAAAAATATGATCTAGCACATGTCACTATTAACCTAAAGTTAAACCCACTATCCTTATATAAAAAAGTGATGGCCTTTAGAGTGAAGGCATTAACTCGTGATTTGATTGGTGTAGATCTAACCACGTGATTTGTAGTGGGGTGTATATAGATATAGAGTGATAGATGTATATATAGATAGAGAGTAGCCGATGACATGATATTATAGGTTAGCATAGTCAGTTTCTTTTATGATGCTGTCATAAGTATTGACAATTTATTTTCAAAACTATAATTGTAGGTATGTGAATTTGATTGATGGTACGTGGATATTTTAGGCTACCTTTTAGTTTTGAACAGTTGTCGGATTGGATAACTCTGTTAGGTTAAGATGTCTGACTTGTAAATTTTATGTGTTATGTGGTTTGATGAATAGTTTAGTATTGAAAATCTGGGGTTTGGTTATTCATTCAGCTTTTAGAAATTCGCACCATGAATTGAGATGTACGTCAGAACGATTATGGTCAAGATTCGTGTAAAAAATAATTAAAATATGATTTTGAAACGCATACATGTAGATCGCGCGCAGCGCGTTTGATGTAGCTAGTTTATCTAAAAAAAAACAAACGTTTAACATGAATATAGCTGACATTAATCTTTTATTTTGATTCGAATCGTTCGTTCAGTATTCTTTTCAATCGAACAAAATCGAAGGTTCAAGTTTAAAGTTTTATTGTTTTGAATGTAATTTTCTTTTAATTATTACTACACTTATTATTGAAATTATTGATTTCTAAAGAACACACGGGGGGTTGGCGAGCGAAGCGAGCAGGGGGGGTACCCCCCTAGTAGTGTTAAACCCAGTATGAATCTAAATTTTGAATATGGATAATTCAACAAATCGATGACTGTAATTTAATTTTGATTTCATAAAATGAAATTCAATACATGGTTTATTCTGAAGATATAACTGTACATTTATATTTAAAATTATACTAAAAAGAATGTTCATGAATTTGAGAGATTAATATTGGAATTGAATGTTGCATAATTTGACTCAAAAATAATGTTTTTTCATGAATTTTATCTGAAAACTTGATTTGATTTAACTTTTTAAAAGTTTATATAGTTTATGTAATATGGTTGGCCGGTAATTATTCCGGTAATAATCATGAAAGACTATACGAGATTGCAAGAAATCTAATTCAATCGCATCGTCAGCTAAGCTCATCGTCTTTACAAAGATTAGACTTCAAAATGTGATAATTTTGGAGTGTGTACAATTTGCACAGATGTACAATGAAAATTCAATGTAACATTGAACTTTGAGGTAATTAACTTAATCTATTCACATTTTTCTTATCTGCCTATATATTAATATGATATATAAAGGCAGTGACCACAGTCCTACGACATATATTCGCATACGCTCCTTTGAATTGCATCTGATGAGAAGTTAAGTTATCGTTTGAAATGAAAACTTTAACTTATTGTTTCATCTTCACTACATTGATTCTAGTAGCCATTGCTTGGAGTCAAAGCAATATTGTGTCAAGTGAGTATATCGTTTTAAAAGTGATAAGTGAATTTTCCCTTCATAAGTTTGAACTTCTTGAGTTTGAATCAAATGACTCAAATTAATCAAAGATGTTTGTACAATGTAAGTTCCCTTTTCAACAAGTGTTGGGAGAATAATTTTATGGATACACAGTACATTAGTCTCATTCATTTGATAAGTTTATTAAAGAACTTAAGAATGCTTGAGAACGCAATTTTTCGTTCAGCAAATAATTTTTCTCGAAATCATCCAAGTTTTTCCAAAATTATTTTTCAAAAACTATGTTATTCTACTTGGTATATTATCTAGAGATTGTATCAAGACTGTGATAGTTGTACATGAGAAAGCATACTGCAACAGCGCTAAACAGTGCTGTTTCGTTTTTAAATCTATATTCAAAGAAAAGTAAAAACTGTCAACATTGATGGTGACAATACAAACGATCTGAGTGTACAACGACTTTCCAAAAAGATGTTACATTTACTCGCATTATGACTACAGTCACAAGCTGAAGTCATTTAATATATTTCTCCGTAAAAAACAACTAAAACCATGAATAAGTTCATTTTTGCGATGAAATATTTCACAGGCGACTGCAGCAATAAGGATTGCAGTGGTCTTTGCCGAAAATATTACGGAAACAAGTACAAAGGAGTATGCAAAAGCAAATCCTGGGATGCTTTTGCATACCATTTTGCATGGGTTCATGCTGGCCCAAACATGAGAGATAGGGTCAGTGTAGGTAAGTTGGCAAATTACCCACGTAAAACGATTTTATAGGATTCCTATACAATTGTATAGGACTGTCCTATATAGTTCCTATACGATTTTGATTCTATACAAATTGTATACAAATTGTATACAATTCGTGATTGTACATAAATTGTTTGCAAATCGCAAACAAAATCCTGAATGTGCAATTTTTTTTTTATATCCCGTGTATAATAGTCATATAATATTTCATTCATATATGAATATCTTTAATCCATGCAATAGGAAAAAATATGACTAATGCAATTTACCACGATACATATTTGTAACAGATGTCCAGCGCTGTTTGTAGAGGAAAAAAAGATATTCTGTAAGAACTCTACTTATCTGTCCATCTCTTCCCTACCGTAAGTCGGAGACTTCTAGTAAAGATGACAATAAATCAATGTAACAAACAGCATATTTTGAAGTTGATACTTTCCACCTCGGATTCGAATAAAAACCGCTGCCAAGTGCCTCAGCAGTATGCTTTCTCAAAGTATTGCAATTGAACCTCAATTTGCATTAATCACCACTCTTTGAGAAAGCAAAATGAACCTCTAACTTATTTCCTCCACTCCATAGTAACGGTTGCTATGGTAAATATCCGAGCTTCGGTGTTCTTACTTCTTAGTCGTCAACAGTTCCGAAAATGGACCTCTAACTGACTTTTCCCACTCCATAGTAACGGTTGCTAAGGACGTAAACAACGGTTGCTATGGTAAATATCGGAGCTTCGACGTTATTACTTCTTAGTCATCAACAGTTCCGAAAATGGACCTCCAACTGACTTTTCCCACTCCATAGTAACGGTTGCTAAGGACATAAACAATGGTTGCTATGGTAAATGTCGGAGCTTCGATGTTCTTACTTCTTAGTCATCAACAGTTCCGAAAATGGACCTCCAACAGACTTTTCCCACTCCATAGTAACGGTTGCTAAGGACGTAAACAATGGTTGCTATGGTAAATGTCGGAGCTTCGACGTTATTACTTCTTAGTCATCAACAGTTCCGAAAATGGACCTCCAACTGACTTTTCCCACTCCATAGTAACGGTTGCTAAGGACGTAAACAATGGTTGCTATGGTAAATGTCGGAGCTTCGATGTTCTTACTTCTTAGTCATCAACAGTTCCAAAAATGAACCTCCAACTGACTTTTCCCATTCCCTAGTTACGGTTGCAAGGGATATAAACAACGGTTGCTAAAGACATCAACAATGGTTTCTACGGGAAATCTCTCTTTGATTCTTATAGAATCCCATAAATATACGAACCCAAATGATCATTTATCATGAATTATATGGGAACTTATCAAAAACACGATAGCAACGGTTGCCATGGAAATAAACAACGGATGCTGCTAAACACGTTTACATCTTTCGGAGACCGACCTGTGTGCAAAATTTCAGGACGATCGGACTATTCCTTCCAAAGTCATCGTACGACAAAAAAAAAGTCAGTCTGAAGCTGAATTTTGTATCTCCATAGCAACGGTTGCTAGGAGAATAAACAATGGTTGTTCCAAAATGAATGTCTTATCGATTCTCATCGATTGTCGAAAAAATTGGAGACCCATCGTGCATTGATGATGATTTTTGGAGCTTTTATCAAAAACACGTTAGCAACGGTTGCTAGAGAAATAAACAATGGAATTGGCTGAAAATTGAACTCGACCGAGATTTTGCGGCGACTAATCTGTGTGCAAAATTTCAGGACGATCGGACGATTCCTTCGAGAGTTATCGTACGACAAAAAAGCGCACGTACGTACGTACGTACGTACATACATACAGACATTTTTGGATTTCCATGTTTTTCGACCCGTAGATTACGAAAATCGAGGTCCCGAAGTCCGATTCGGAGGGTCGATTAGCAAAATTACAATCTCAAATTTATTCCTGTTCCAATAATCGTCCGTTGATTTCCGGTCGTATGGAAATAATGTCCATGAAGTTTCCAGCTTCCCATCCCAGGGGAGGAAAAGCGAGGGAAAGTAGCGAAGACCAGAGGGCCACGTGACATGCGCTGGGTCGACTCAGAGACTTGCATCGTAACCTCGACAAGGTAAACTCGGGAAGCTTTCCTCCAAACCTGCCAACCTATTCAAGACTCAGAACTTCTGCATAACTCTTCAACGCGTCGATTGCAGTAGCTCTTAAAATACTGTCAGGTGCATGTCAATTGAAATTTACTCAATTTCGTTCTATCATTATTATGAGCTGAATCGTAGTATTTAGCAGACTTATGAGAAATCAATATTTGTTCACCTCAAATTGATACTAGAGCCACACACTTTTTCGAAATGTTCTGAATTCTGTAATAATGTTAATGTTAACTATTAGCATATGGTAGATTATATCGATGCCTCTTACGAAGAAAGGCACATCTCGCAATCTGTCCGCGAAGAAAGACACGTGTCAGAATTATTCTCCCGCAAATAAAAATGAGGAAAGAATTTAAACCACTATCAAACTGTATAAAAGGCCTGTTTTGTTTTTTGTTAACTACCCACTGAGTCTAAGTTTTCATTCCATGTATTTTTTCACGTCGGAAAATTGTGGGATGTTCGCCATGTATCTTTTTTACGTGACATGTGTCTTTCTTCGCGGCCAGATTGAGATGTGTTTTTTCGTAAGAGGCATCAATATAACAAGTTCAATCCAATATTTCGGGCATCTGACGAGTTTTGGAACTCATAATGGTCATTATCAGATCAAAATTGTCGGAAATTTGTCGAAAGAATGTATAGATTCTACATGAAAATCAAGTACGACATTGGTACAAATGAATGCCTAATTTTAGCGCACATGACTGTCCATGATTTTTCATTTCATCTCAACGTCTATTACCTATTGTCAATAGTTTTGGGTTTTAAAACGTTGAAGGTTTGAAGGAAATGTTGATGTGACAGAATCACAATAGCCACATATGGATAGAGTTGATTTCGACGTTTTTTGGCTTTCTCAAAAGAAAGACTTGTGACGGGGTAGAAATCGAACTTTCTAATCGGACTTTGGGACCTCGATATTCGTAATCGAAAGGGTCGAAAAACATGGAATCCCGAAAATGTCGATATATACGAACGTGCGTACGAACGTATGTAAGTAACTCAGTTATTTGACCCTAATTTTGGAAGAAATCGTCTGATCTTTCTGAAATTTTGGATACAGACTAGTCATGAAAAGATGTAGCCCAAATTCGTTGTTCAGCAGAATCCGTTGTTTATTTCCCTAGCAGCTGTTGATATGGTATTTTTAGGAAGTTCCCTTTGATTCTTTGTATAGATATGCACGTTGAAGTCCGTGTACACATGAGGTTCGACGGGAATCAATGAGATGTTTCCCATAGCAACCATTGTTCACGTCATTAGCAACCGTTGCTGAAGGAATGAAATATCGAGTTACTGTTCATTAAAGCTACTTTTGAAATCACACGACATAGTATCTCTTTATTTCTCATAGCAATTGTTGATGCTCCTAGCAGCCATTGCTAGGTAGTTTGGAAAATTAGTTCCAGGTCCATTTGTCGGCAGGAAAAGACTCAGGATTCTCATTTCTCCGTAGCAATTTTTTTTCATCCAAAGCCTCTTTGAGAAAGTATTATACTGTTAATGCAGTTAGCAGTGGTTTATTCAAGGCTTCTTGTATGCACAAGAAGCCATAAACATAGATATACTGCGTGAAATCAGAAAAATCAATTGGATAAATTGATGGAGTATCTCAGCTGGAAATCGAAACGCTGGACTTGATGGCTGTAGATATAGGCTATTAGCTAGTATCCATAAACCATCTCTCAAAGTTTCATCGTTATCAATGACCTATAGGTTGTGCACTCTCCTAGTGAGCTAAATATTTGCAAGTCTACTGCTAAAGTTTAAGTGCCCGGCTATTGCCATCAGACATCTGACAGACTTTCTTATCGTACCTCTATCATACGATACACGCTCTAGAATACCACAGGGGCCGAATATAGTGTGATGGAAAACAGTTTCTCATTCGCAATTATATATTGCACATGTTACACTGCACGATATCTCACTTGCAACCGACTATATCCTCTTCTTCGTAGAATATTCACGTAGTACTCGATATTGGTCATATTTTTTTCAAATGTTAATCAACTCGAAATGCCACATACATTCGTCTTTTGGCGTTCAATCACTGAAATTCATTCGCTCGGAATCAATGACATTAAGAAATTTGCGATTGCCTTAAAACTTTTAAAACGCATTAATTATCATTGTGCAAATAAAACGAGCAAACACTTGTGCAACCATTAAGATGAACACGTGATATATTAACTCCAAATGTTTCTGGATTGAACAAAAAGTACTAGTGATTTTTCGGATCAAACGATAAATAAGACAGCATCCAGAGAATTGAGGTACTACTTCGCTTACTCTCCGCCGAGTTTAATCTGATAAGAAGTTTAATTTCGTTTTTTTTTCGCTCAAAATGAAAACTTCAACCTTTTGCTTCATCTTCGCTATATTGATTGTAGCAGCCATTGCTTGGAGTCCAGTCAATATTGTGTCTAGTGAGTACAACGTTTTATAAGGAAATTCCCACTTTTACTCAAGTACAAAACTACTTAAGTTTGAAACAAACGCTGTTACAACAGAGCCTTATTTGATTTTACAATCCAAGTTTTCTCTTCAACAAGTGGTTGGGAGAATAATTTTATGGAAACACATTATAGGCGTTCTTCATAACGAGCTCATTTATTTGCTAAGATTATTAGAAACTTAGGAAAGCTTATAAACGTGAGCCTTGTAGTGAAATAGATTTATAAACAAGGAAAATGCCAGTGTCATCGTTGATAATCACACGTTTAATATGTTAAATGCAATAAAATCTTCCACCTTAATATCCTTACGAGTATAGAAATTGAAGTAAGTGAGTAAATAAGTGGACTGTAAGTCGAAGGCGTCCGATACATTCCAAAGTCAAGGGAAGCCCGTGCCTAGAAGCCGCGGATACCAAATTACAATCTTTACCACGAAATATTTTACAGGTGACTGCACGGACGACGATTGCACTGTTGTTTGCCGAAAAAATTACGGGGCCAAGAGTTATGGATCATGCAAAAGCAAATCGTGGGACGATTGTACATGCTCGTCCAAATGAAGCATCCAGTGGAAAATTATGATAATAAATAGATGTAACAACAAACAGCATATGTCTCGGAGTTTATCCATTCCATCCGTAGGGAAATTCCAATGTCAAATTCTCATCCCTGTCCCGATCGTCCGTCGAGTTTGCGCGCAGTGTTGGGGCGCCAACGCGCGCGCATAAAACGGCGAGCTCGGCATCCCACAAAGCCGCGAGCACGGGGAAAAAAGCGAAACGACCGCGGCGAGAAGATAGTATACATACATGCGCCGCGCATTACCAAGTGCGAGTACACTCACACACACGGACAACCGGTATACGCGTACGCATTCTGTACATACATATCGTACGGGCTTGCTTCTCCGAAAGAGCGGGGCTGCACAGGTGCGCAGACGTTTATAAAGCGAAAGAATGCGGGAGCGCGCGAAAACTGTTGCTCGAGCTGCGCGCGTGCTGGAGCAAAAGTGAGAGCAGGCCATTGAGAGTACCATTTTTTGGGACACTGCAGCTCCGAGACGCTTGTCTCGGATGGGCCGACTGGATGTTGACGGTTCATTCGCCACGCACTAGGGTACACTGTGTTTATACTTATACAAAAGTCGAATTTTGGTTCCAGAAGGAAAATCAGTTTGACGCTGTAGTAAGAAAAATTATCCTTCTGCCAAATTGACTCGTCTCGAGATCGGAAAAGAGTCATGCTATGGCGACAAACTGATATTTTTCCTTGAACCACCATTCCATTTTTATAGTGAAGCTGGCACAAGCCATTTTCACGGGGGTAGCTCGGGAAAAAGTTATGTAAGTCGCCAGTTTGGCACTCACAAAAGTATCTTCTCGTTCCTAGAGGAATGAGGCCTCAGTCAGAATTTCCGCTACTTCCGAACAGAATCTTCTTGAGAGAAGACTATTCTTCTACATTCAACAATATATTATGTTTCGAAGTAGCGGATCATGAGGCCTAAATCCTCTGGGAACAGTAAAATACATTTCTGAGTGCGAGAAGCTTGGATTCCACGTCGAGCGCATGTACGCCGGCGACCCGTTTTTTCGATGAAAAACACTGGTATAGATGATTGCTTAAAAGTTTTCCGAATTACAATCTTTTTTCCTACACCTATCGATCCAGAAACCGCGTCTTCCGTACAGTGTACAGATTGGAGTATTGAACCCACCGCTGTTCAACTGTTTTTATTCGTCAGCTTACGATGCGAAGGGTTGTTTTTTTACGTCAAACTAGTTCTCGACTCGCCAACACGCCGGAGTCCACTACATGCTCACACACACACGAGGTGAAAACAAAACTACGTTGATATATCTCGTCTTTTTCAAACTTTTTTCGTTTCAAACTTGCTGCTCTCACATACCGAAGTATTCAAATCCGACATTGAATGACGTCTCTATGACGCAGCTCCAGTCGAGAATCAAGTCACACGTAGAATACAAATTAGGCAGTAATGATGATAATACGATTTTCCAAGGATATATAAATCGATCGTTATCGGGAAATATTCAATGTGAGGTTGAATAACGAAGGTTCCACTCGACGCGGTCGCAGCAGATAACGAGACAATTAAACCGAGTTATTGTACTTCAGGCATTGTCTCTGCTACAATCAAAAATTTTTCATGCTGCAGCTCAAAATATAATCGCAGTGACATTGAAGATGTTCATTCAGATAACTTGAATTCCTCGGAACATCCTGTTTCAAATGCTCCTCCTCTACTCTGTATTACGAAACGTTTTGCGCGCTAATTTTTAATGTCGCGCACGGGTAAATTTGCTTTTTATTAGAATTGCGACGTTTATTCACTCATAATTGTATTTCAGAATTTATCTATATTCGAAGAAATTATGAATCTTTATATAGACGCATGCCATGTTCCTTGAACTTTAAAATGAATCGTTTTTTCGTGTTTGTAAGAGTTGATGAAATTAACATCTTTAACTATTTAAAGTAAAAAAATCAATGAATTTAAATTGTGTGACATTTAGAGTGCAATTGAAAAACATCCAATATTCCATGTTTACGAATTCTGCAGACTTACGGACTTTTGAACTAGGTCAATAGAATATTAAATAAATTGATAAAAAAACGCCTTGATACCATTATTCCTAATCTAAGGTGTTTCGTGACATGAAATCCTCATGGCAGCACTTCCGCATACGGTTGTACAAAAGCCAAGGTGTTACATACCAGAACGAACTTTGAATGACAATACATCAATTCATAAGCTGATTCTATCAGCGCACTTTAAGCATCTCGTCCTAGATCCACCCAATAGGACACCATTCATCATACAATATAAATTCACAAACAATTGAAACATGTAATTATACTCGGTGGGGGGAGGGGGTTGTTAAAATTCTTGACATGATAACTTTGTGTAGTGAGACACTTGATCAAGTTAGATTGATTATGAGAACCAACTGAAAATTCAAAACTCTTTGATGCTGATAGATTCAGTTTATGAATCATCTATCATATATTCAGATATAGTTACAACAACTTTTGGACACTATTATTCGTGTTTTAATTGACTGGCGGTATCGATTAGGTATGAACCAACGGTATTCG
The DNA here is from genome assembly GCA_020882685.1 of Aphelinus atriplicis. Classification (NCBI taxonomy): domain Eukaryota; kingdom Metazoa; phylum Arthropoda; class Insecta; order Hymenoptera; family Aphelinidae; genus Aphelinus; species Aphelinus atriplicis. The sequence continues at coordinate 96,856,317 of CM037073.1, forward strand.
ATATCTAAAATACGAGCGTGAAATTCATTAGACGCACACCCATGCAAACAATGTACATGAAATTTTTCATAACAGCTTTGCGAGCGATCGGATCCAACTCGAATTTCTCGCCCTGTTCCGCGTGTAATACACACCCGACGACAGTGGCGAAACGACCCGTCGCGGGATCGCATCCGATAACGTGTCGTTAACGTACTCACCAACCTGCTTGTATAATTTGATCATGTGCAGCCTGTCGAGACACGCGAGGGAGATGTGCCTCATATCTGGCAGGCAGAACACCGAGCGATGCGGCCGGGCATATCGCGCGCCGGCTCGCGGTTGCGCCTCTATTCCGCGATATATAAATGTATGTGTGTGTGTGTGTGTGTGTCGGCGCTCTCGTCGCCTCACCTCAACTGAGCAGCAGCAGCAGCAGCAGCAGCGGCAGCGCAGCATCTTTGCGCCGGGCAAAAACTAGTGCAGCACGTTTTTCTCTTGCAGTTTTGCCGGCCGGCCGGCCAGAGAGCATCTCTCTTTATCTCGTTATCTTGGCGCACTCGCGCGCGCACGCGAGAGAGCGAACTCGCCGGAAATAAAACAAGGGGAGGCATTGGCGCGAGCGCAGGCCGCCAGCCAACATTTCTCTCTCTCTCCTGCTCTCTCTCTCTCATTCTCTCGTACTATGGGCAAACCCGCACTGTTTTCTCGCTGATGTTGACTTATGAGGGGAACTCGCCGAGATAAGGAGGACGGGACAAGAGGGAGAAGCTTTGATGCATACGCGGATCCCGAGGTGGGAAACAGAGAAGCTCCAAGTGAGAGAAACACACGTATATAGAGAGAAAGGGAAGTTTCAATTTGAGAGGTGCAGTGAAAGGATCTCGGAGGATCTTAGTCGGAGGCGCAGGGAGGTGTATTGTTGTTGCCACGACTTGATTTCCCCCTGGGATTCCGTCAAATAATTTGACTCAAATTGCGGCGATTCATTTAACGAAAGAAGATTGATCGACTCGGGAGGTCCGTCGCGAATGAAAAAGCTGAGCGATTTGCTGCGGAAAATTCAGTTGGGTTCGAAGAGCGTCTGACATCACGCGTCAACCCCAACAGGATTTCATTGTCCATTCGGTTACGCGAAGAGTCGTTGTGGTAAGAAGATGAGTAATCATCGGTCGAAAGGTGACGGATCTTTCGTCCAGTTTTCATTAGAGCCCTTGAAGAGATCGGTTGGGGCAATCGCTCGACCATTGGTGAGATGAATTTTGAAATGTGACACGTTAACTGGTAACCAAGTGATTCGAGAAGGTGAAATAAGGTTTGTATACTGTCGAGGAAAATTGAGGTCTGAAAAAAATTGTCAATTTTTTCACTTGTTGCCTCATCGTCATTCGCCGTCTCTGACAATGGAAACGAGTGCAAACAGCCTCGGGTAACCGGATAAAAAACTAAATCATTCGAATGTCCAGAAGACTAGTTATCCATTCGGGCTGGAGATATCCGATTGATTCGACGTTTTTCCCGGCTATACACAAGCCCGGCATTCTTACCTAACATATATCGAGGCGACTAAACAGCCAAGTCGAACTCCATCAATCGGAAATACAACTCTCGTCTGGCGCTCGCGCGGCTGTGCGTCGTCGGCCCAATCCGCGGGCGCAAGAAACGTCTCAATGCCGCCGCATCTTTGCGTCGGCGCGCAGCCTCTCTCTGTCCCTCTCGTAAATCGCCGACGGCCGTATATCCCCCGCGCGGTGATAAGGAAACGCGTGTCGCGCGGGGTAAAAATGGAGAAGAGGGCGCGAGCCGTCGATAAAACAGCTAAGAGAGCAGAGCGTGAGTAACGAGCTCTGGGGCCGCATCGTCGCGTCGCGCCCGGTTTGCTCTATCCGTGCGCTGCAACGGCCATGGGAAATTTCGTTAGTTATCGGTCGGAGCTTTATACGACGTGTATGTGTACAGTCGAGCGACTGGCTTACGGCCGAGGGTAAAAAGTTGTCGGGATAATGCGACCAGAGCTCTGTACTCATTGGAGCTTAGGGACGTTTTTTCGCTTGCGCGATTCACAATCGAGCCCGCGGTACGTCTCCCGACAGCCGCGTGTATACAACCTGCGCGGCAATTCGAAACGATCAATTACCGTTTACGTTTTCGATAGACTTGATCGACTGGTATTTATGGCTGTTTTTACCCGATCGCCGCACACGCATCGCACAGGATCGTCGAAATTTGACTGTTGACGATTTCAGCAGTCGTGAATTTTCCCATCGTAGCTTTGGCTTCGTCGGCTCGGATTTAATATACTTCCAAATTATAACGCTCAAGCGTGCGGAGATTAATTTTTTTCTCTATATACTTTGAATTCATCATTTATATCTAAACTAATGTACCACTGTGAGCTGTGCTTTTCCGTCACGCTGCGGTGCATCAAATTGAAGAAACATACTGTCAGCAGCGTAAAAAATGAGTTGTTCTTCTTTTGAAAAACGGTCCACACCATCTAATCTCAAAAATTCAAATCTCTAACTGTTCTTCCGGTTGTTGATTACTATCATTCTTTGAAAATTAGTTCCATATGTATGTAGTTCAAGTTCCTTTTGTTCCCTATATACTCGAACAACATTGTAGTGAACTCTCTTTTTTTTCTGAGCTTTGAGCTCCGGCATTGGAGCTTCAACCTCTATCGCTCAGTTCGAAATCAATGTTATCTCGTCATTAGACGACATAAATTATTTCCTCTCCAACTGGCCTATCCATCCGCAACACGAGTAATCGATTATTGCTTCGCGAAATCACCCAACTACACGTGGCAAGAATCGAACGAGTTGTAATTATATTCCGTGTATATATACATTTCGCGTCGCGCGCGCGCAGGAACCAACGCCACGTCGCGAGCGATAATTATGAAACAAGGAACAATGTTGTTTCCATGTGGCGGGTATAGGGAAAGCCGCGACTCGACAAGGATCTCCATTCAATTTCAGTGTTCGATAGGATCAGGGCGACGTATAGCCGAGACAACAGGCCGGGTGCGCGTGTATGCACACGACTTTCATGCTGCAGTGAGTTCCGCTCTCAGCATCTCTCTCGTATATATGTATATAGACACGCATACACATTGGCTCACGCATAATCCAAGCGCATTATGCGCGAACGCACTTCCTACATTCGCGCATACAATATATAAACAGCTCTCGCGAGCTTGACATTGAAAATCTCACGCGATCGCTTTACCCGACCGCGACGCACGGAAATTCTCCGTAATATTATACATATACACGTACGTATAATAAGCGAGCTCGCGCGCGGACTTTCTCTATGCCGAACGGCTAATCGCGCTCGGTTTGCCCACGTGTATATGTATATACTGCCAAGGGACACATCATTTGCTTTTTGCGGGCCTCGGTTGGCTCGGTATAAGCAAACTGGCGAACTACCTTAGCTGGTTCAGTTTGGAATCACGGACGTTATTACGTATATTTATACATACATCCACGTGGAGCGTGTGTGTATATAGGGTTTGGTGCGGACGGAATATTTGATATTAGTTTCGCTTGGTAATTGGATTGAGCCGATCAGCAATGATGATTGACGTGTGCTCGAGCGAACTTTCGTTACGAGACTTTGAATCTCTGCTCGAGGGAATAATAATATACTGCACATGGTACGGGGAATTTTCGATTTTTTCCGAACCCGAGGTCTACAAATCACAAATAGGCAAACTTTGACATTTGTGATAACACGTATTTGCACACTATCTGGCACAATTACAGTGCTATCGCCGATGCTCTGACGAAGTTTCCTTTCAAAGAACTCGGATAAATGATCCAATTCGCGGGGCTTATCAGTGTCATTATAAAAAAACAATAACGTTTTTCCTATGACACGCGTATACTGTGGTTCAGGGCTTATCGTTTTACGATATTTACGTATTCACTATTCTATTAAATCTTGAACTTGTAAATCCATCCATCCATCCATCAAATTTTTATAAAATCGTTCTGGTAATTTGAAATTAACGTATTTGCAATACTTACGTTTAAAACGTCCATCTCGTATCTCTAGTGAAATAACCATAATCATATTGGATTCTCTCATATGCAACTAATTCCTTAAATAAACGTGGAAATATCACCCACGTCATCATGAACGAACAAATCGTAAAAAAAATCCCCGTGCAATTACGTGTCTTATTAATGCGTATTTTAATGTCAGCTCACTATCGGTTCATCGGGATCAACGCCAATATCGATTATGGCGAATCCTAGGACGTTAAGTTAAGCCTAAGTTAATCGATTTCTCATGATTTCTTTCCACGAAAAACTAGTGTGCCGCGCGGCATAATTTCAGAAAGTTACGCGCTCAATCGAGCCGAGAGAAGAGCTAATTGTGATACCATATGTGACAATGATCGACGCGCTCGCGCACATAATGGTTGTATCATTGACTGGCCGGGTACGCCAATTATTGACGCTTTTACTTTAGAAAGGGGCTTTCGAATTTTTTTTCCCCCTCCCGAAGGTACTATTTTTGCTTCGAGTAATCTGGTTCACGGAAATTAAGTAATTTTTGTCCGTCGCAATTGAGTAACTTCGATTTTTGAATACGCAACAAGTAGTTGTTTGTATATTTCAATTTTGATATTTAAACTGATTCCTCGGATGATCAATAAGTTCGGTACACGTATACTTAAATCTATTGAATACGCGGATGATTGAGGCGTTCAATTAAATTGATGAAATGTAACTTGGACGCGTGTATGAAAGGCCAAAATGACTGATTACGTGCGTATGTGTATATACTTAAACCATACGATTGACGCGGTCAAAAAAAGTACTTGATGCGAAATTACGATTGGAGGTGAATAATTTCACCGTGCATTCTCCAATTACATACCTGCCTCCATTAAATGCATCACTTTAACTGCGAGCTTTCATAAGCTTTTCTTGCTCTTATACTCGGCTCGAATTATCTCGAAATTACAAGACGCACTTGGACTCCTTCTATTCAGGCACAGAAGCTACGTTTCCAGAAATATATAATTACACCACTGATGAAACATGATATTCCCGGCTTATAAGCATTTAAGGGCACGTGTATACGTTCCGCCATTATATGCTACGTCTCGGAAGGGATATGAAAATGTTTAGTCCTGCGAATAACGCCTGGATCGTCTCTCTTGGTCTGATTATAAATACGAAAACGAATTAAAATCCGTTGGACAAGTCATTATAAAATTGTTTCCTCGGGCGAGTGTCACCGACAACAAATTATACCTTGGAGATCGATTTAGTTTTCTATCTGTTTTCCCGATCAAACTGAACCTATCTACTTCGAGTAAATTACTCTAGTTTCGTATGTAGTATAGCGAAATCAACGAGCGAACGATTAAACAGCCATTCCCGTGATCTTCGCGAGTTTTTTTTTCTTCCTCGATGGCTAATCGATTCCACGGAAAACCCAATCACCTCGCACCTCCCGATCGAGAACTTGAATCGATTACAAATATATCCCGCACACTCGAAACAGCCGAGACGAGTTAGAGGTAGTCGCGTGCGCGAGAGCCGCGCATGTTATCCATTTTCCTCGGGCGAATTACGGAATGCGACATACGTATTATATAGAAAGTGCGAGGCACGTAGTTTGGCGTAATCCGTTACTCGTGCAGATGCGAATCCGTGCGAGTTTTTCCCAAAATATTGGGTAATGCAGGAAACGGTTGCTCTGCCCCTTAACGGGGCAACAAACTCAATCTCAATATATGGCTTTGTTAACCGTTCTTATTGTCAGATTAATGCAGAGTTTCTGAACAATTACAGTGCCTCCCGGGAGTTGGCCCATAATTAGTTGGGACAGTAGCCTGCACTGGTACGTTACGCAAGAAGAGCGGAAAGTTAACTTTTTCGCGTGACTTGTGGTCGGAATGCCCGGGAACATGCACTACGACGATCACGCAAATATCGTTGGGTTATGCCCTGTTGGGCGTAATCTGTTGACCCATACGATAAATACTCGATTGATTTAACTATTTATTGGTTGAAATAGCATAACTGATGAATATAATAGTAAATATTCACTGGAAAATTTTACTAAAGATTTTATCTTATTAAATTTTTTTAGCTGTTACACAACTTATACTGTTTTCAATGTAGAGAGTATATTGATCGATACAAGGAAATTTTGTAGGCAAACAGTGAATTTCTGAACGTAAAGTAGACTTTTCTACACGGAGTGAGTGAAAACAAGCGCGAGTGTAAAGTAGAAGAGTGTCAGGTACAGTTAGCTGTGCTCAACACAGGCGTATACACATGCAAATGCGGCCGAAAACAACTTTGAAGACTTCATTAATAGTGGGGGTTTCACTCATTGTAATGTAGCTTTTTGATTTTGTACTTTTTTTAAACTAACATACTGAAAATTGTAATTGAGTTTGATCAAGATCTTCTGTTGGAATCATCAGTGGGGTACACTTGAAATTGTAACAATTCTATTCGTTCTTATTGTTAAAAAAATACATTGAAAATTGAGTATGGTCATAAATCAGAATTTTTATCAAAATATTCAAATTATATGTCATTTCGATATTGTTTTCGTATAAAACAATCAAAAAGTTAAAGAGATAATATATTTGTCTTCTGGAGTGAAGAATTGATTGATTAGTAAGTTTTGGAGACATCAATTATCAAATCAAACTCATAATTAATGTCTTTGACATATTTTATATTTGCGAATGTGTATCAATATGACACTGCGGACTCGTAAATATTGCGTGGTCCTGTCAAAGATGTGTAACGGCACGGAAAGCTTGCAAACTTGATCAACAACAACAACTACACGTGAACAATTTTTCTCTATTACAAAAAAATCTCATCGTAATTAAGAGAAGCCAGATCATTCAATGATCAATAACAGGTACGGAAAATTGATGAATAACGGGAGAATTCAAACACGCGCGTATAAAGTTGGAAACACGTTCATCTCACCCTCAATCCGTGCAACGAGCTAAATTATTTGAGATTAATTCACAGATTTATGGGAGAAAGTAATATGGGTATGGAGTACGCGTGCACATCATCGTATACTTCGATGATTGAGGCGTTAAGATTTGTATGCAGCCATAGTGTAGCGTTGCTTGGGGAGTTATATGAATGGCGAGAGAAATGTATTATTCCGAACCTTTTTCTATTTTTTGGGAATGCTAATAAAAGCTGCTTACGAGAGTAACTCCGCGGGTTCTCATTGTAGCAATAATTTACTTCGCAAGTTTTACCGTATAGATTCCGTAAAAAGATCTGCCAGAAAAGATTTGTATATGCTTAAGTAAAAACCAAATAAGATAAAATGCTGAAATTTCGGCATTAATCTCTCCCATATTTGAGTATGAAACCTCTGATGAAATCATTCGAACACACACGGCCATCGCATCGATGACGAATGTATATTTTATTTTCTGCCGATTCGCTCATGATGCATCAATTATGAATTGATCACTGGTGGGAAAACATTTCTTCGATGATGCTCTAATATTTACATTGTGTTTTACCTCTCCTGCCTTTTTTTTTCGTATTATGGAGATAATCCAGATAACTCGAATAACCCAAGTCCTCATATTGCGATGCGGAGAAGAAGTGTGGGTGTTCGAGTTTGTGTATATGTGCCCCTGAATTTATAATTCAGTTTTATATATAGTACAGGTGTAAGGTGGGAAAGGCAAACCACCTAACTACGATTTTGATTCATAAAGATTCCTAGTTAGACTAGGACTCTTAGCGAACTTCGATGTGGTTTTGGGTAAGACTATCGTCAACCGTGTTTTGAATTTTGGTCTACTGTATTGAATTATGGGATTGAGTATTCGTGAATATTCGTGCGACAAACTGCTTTTAGGCTCAAATTCTAATATGTATGAATGGTTGGGGCGGAGGATAAATCGTTTGAACCGTTATATAGTGCTGGTACTACAGGAAGGTTACAGATGTACAGCAGTATTATCAACTTGAATTGGATTCGGACTTCGAAGATCGAAGAAATCAAACAAATTTTTTATTTTCCATTTATCCCTTCCACTATAAATATAACCGAAAATAGTATTGACATGAATCGGTGCATTGAGATACATCTCACCAAAGTCAAAATCAAGCGTAATTTCCGTTTTCGGCGAGAAGTGGATCGCGAGAGTATAATATATCATATCATTTTGGTGCACGGAATAAAAACGAAATTCCTCGCCGATCTTCGTGATTCCTTCAGCCCGCGTCTCAGTTCGCCTTTCTCACAATACGACGAATCGCGACGAGCTGGCGGTCGCCTCGAGAAACGCACACGACGAAAACGATCGGTATCATCTCGTGGCATCGGCAAAGCTATATACGCACTTGCGTAAGCCGGTACGGCGCGGGTACGGCAAAAATGTAGAAAGCGCGAGCCGAGGGACATAAAGATGAATCCGCGCGAGTATCGTAAAAGCGTCAAAGTGATGGAAAGTAACGGCGGAGTGGCGAGTGCGACCGCGCGGCTCGAGCGCTTTGGACTTCCCGAGTGCAACAATAATTTGGGAGAAAGGAGCTACGAGTGCGCGCACGTGCGGCCCAACTTATATATCTTCACCTGCAGCAATGAGCGGAAAACTATTATCGAGATGGAAGCTTGGCCCGATATATGCGCGCATTCATTTTATAGGACGTTAAACGCGTGTATATCGGCCGCTACGGCTCCTATAATACAATATACGCCACGGGCTCGTGAATAATTGCTCGGTTTGTATGGCTCGGTGTGGAAGAGAATGTTCTGATATAGCCGATTTGGTGGTAGAAAGTAGTCTTATTGAATCATCGTCTTTTGATTATATGTACAATATACATGTACGTGTCTGATGAATTATATATCATTCATATTTTTAAAATTCAACACTATTTATTCTGGTGAATTATAATACACAATCAATGCCGTCTGTTGATTCAAACACGAGTAACAATAAATAACATTTTTTATTCTATATTATCCAATTTCATGTAGCTGATTCTTAATGAACAATGTTACACACCCATTTTTCATCACGTTTTTGATCCATGTAAAGTAAAAAATCGTTTGTTTGCTGCATTTTCTTCCGTTTTCGTTGCATGTTATATTACTCATAAAATATAGATTTTTGAATATCACAGTGAAATGAACAAATTGTCCACCAGTAAAAATTGAAAATAAAATATTTTTTTTTTCGTAAGATATAGAGAAATAATACTTATCCATAGTAGATTGTATTGCTTTACATTCCCCATCGTTTTTCTTATTTTCGTATAAAATTTTCGATGTAACAATAGTCGTTTAGATTATTATTGGTAATATTTATTTTTGACATATTCGTCAAAGACCTGAAAAGAAACTTGACTTGGTGATAATTTTAGCCAGCTCATGATATTTTAGATACTTAGCTTCATCGATATAAATATAAAATATGTTTATAGTACTACAATAAAGTTGGATAATAATTACCATTTCTCTTTATTTTCATGTTAAGAAAAATGAGATAAATATTGGTAACAGACACATCACTCTCGTCAAATATTCTCCTCGGTGTGGACGTAATGGCATTTACTGAAAAATCAGACAGGCGGTTCACTTTGATGTTGTCACAATAACTATTTTGAGAATACGTAGGTAGGACTAACTGAGTCGAAACTTTTAATATGTGCTTGAACATTGAGATAATCTTATGAGAAGAGCATTCCATTGTTCAAAATTATGTAGAATTAATTAAAATTATCTTAAAAAATACACATTTCTTTCCTGTTGTATACATTTTTTAGCTCTGGTAATGTCACTTCTACATCTGAGATTTGAAATGAATTCGTAAGATATTATAATTCTAAGCGTCGTAGCAGTCCTTGAAAATAAGGCAACAATGACATCAATCTTTCATTCAGACAGTTAAAAGTTCTACAATGGTGCGTAAATCATTGGTAATAATGCCTGAAGTGATTACGTTTTGGAAGAGGTGTGTAAAAAACCAGTTCTGAGGTTGGTGAATGGCGAATGCATTCCACTTCTCGATTGCATAATTTATTAAATCGATAACATTGACTTTTCTCTCGCTCAATCTCTTCGCAAAACATTCGAGAAACTCTAATAACAGGTTTTTCAATTCGTGTCTTCACATGAATTGTTCACATCGAGTGAAAAATGAAAATGTATCTCTTGGCAGTTTTGTAAATCATACAGACAAGTGATTAGAAACACACAACATTTATCAATTGATAAAAACAATAATAAATACTTTTATCAATGTACAACTTTCACTGACCTAAAAAATTAACCTTGAGATCAAGTTTTGCAAATTGTTAAATTCTATCGTGGTTACTGACGGTGCCATTGAAATTAATAAATACGAAAACATTACAGCTAAAAGATAACAGGCGGAAAAAATAATCTTTACCAATGAGTGTTTCTAACTCAAAAATAACACTAATCAAACTTCTAAGAGGAATATTCCAAGTATCAATATGCCCAGATAAGTTCGTTATATCTCTACAGCTGCAAGTCTTCACCCCACCCCCTTGAAAATGAACCGGAAAATGATGAAAAACAACACATATTGAGAAACCATAAAAATGACCTCGGGGCTAAGAATTTTGATGATCAGTATGAAAATTTACGCGTCAAATTATCTGGTATAAATCGGTACACCTAGTCGCGCCGAGCAGGAAAATTATTCGATTTTCACCGCCGCAGTTAAAATATATCCTCAGTCGATTGAGCCACGAGTAAGTGTATCCTTATTTGAAAAGTAATGACCTGTTAAGTAAAACCAGTCAACTCGGGATTTGATTGCAAGCAGCGCCGAGCAGAACTACGTTGAAGAAGCTAGTTGAAAATAAGTTAGGGTAGTCAGTTTTACGAGGATAGTGAGTTTTCAAACCTTATTTTCCGAAGCTGTATAGAATATAAACGTAACTTTTGAAAGTATCGAGCACACAAAGGAGACAATCGTAGTTTGATTGGCTGCTAAAATATTTAGCCGTGAAATTTGAATGTATGTAGGTTAATGAATTTTTTCCTCATGAAATCCACGAATATAATTGACAGACAGTGTTATACGATTCTCCTTGATGGAAGTGATTGTTTGAGTCATTTATATTCTGGAAATATAATCACGAATAAAAAGTAGAAAATATAAGATAGAAAATCAATAATCATTTCTGACAGGATAGAGTAAATAGGACAAAATGTCCAACAAACGCCAAAATATCAGAAATTTGAGTTTGCAAATAAAACCATTTCAAGATATTTCTAAAAAAAATCATTTTTCTTTTCCAAATAAATTAAACGAACTCTATGGGTGGGTAAAGAGTTGTATTCCAAAGGAAAAAAGTTGTTCAAAGAGAGCACGGTGTATTGTACTTTCAACAGCTACTCCGCGTTGGCGATCGAGTCTGACAGACACCGAGTCTATATCCTGTGAGAGTTAAAATATCGCGCGCGGAAAAGTCGCGCGCATGAATGTAGCTGGATACCCGCTAACAAGCCGACTCCCAAATCGGGCTCACCCTGTCTCTCTTATACCTTCTCGCGGAGAGCTCGATAAATTTTTCAAAATCGCGATCTCTCCGGCGGATCATCGGAAGCAATTATTTCCCGGCTCGGGCCGCGTCGCGGCGTAAATCACCCTGCCAAAACGGCTTTTCCGTTTTCTCCTACACACATACACGTATGGCAGCGTGGCGGCCGATAAGCCAGGCGTGTAAACGCGAGTGTCGGGCGTGTTCTCCGCGGCTTGTTCTGGCTCTCTCCCTCTCGGTGGGCAACTTATTCGTAACGGCACTTTCGTCAATCGATCGAAAGGCTATGCGTTCGCTGGGGGAACGCAGCACGAGGGACCTGAAAAGGAGCCGCGCGAGCCACAGGTGTGTGGTGGTTGTGCAGCGGCCAATATCGAAATTGGACATTTTCGAGTTTCTCGAGACTTTTTTTGTCCTCCCTGTCGTCGGGCTTCCATAGCGGATCGAGGCTTAGCGATAGAACGCAATGACCGCACACCTGTATAGTTGTACCGGCTATAAATATACGCAAGCGCGCGTTATTTTATGTTATTTTTGCAAGCGTACGTAATGAAAGAATGGCCTATTGTCTGCCGTGCTTATATACGTACGAGGAATTTAACGGGAACAGCACTTGATTGTCGTGGAATAATTTTCGAGATATTACATACGTCAAGTTAATTAAGAAATCGTTAATTAAGAACGTATTTCCGATTCCCGAACGAACTCTTCACAGTTACGTCATATCCAGAACTTTTCCAACAATATTGTGATAAACATTTATTGCGCAACAACCCAAATTGTTAGATTATTTTAAACAAGACCGGAACGATTCACTCGGATTACCTCGCTCAATCGAATGAAAATTATTCTAATATACTATTCTGTATCGGATTTACTCTGGTTGAATCTCAATTATTAATAAATTTGACGTTCGAATGAAATATCGAGTGAAATTTTTCGATATATATCACCCTAGATCGGATTGAATTAAAATTATGCTAGATTATACCTACTCCGCAGCATTAAATATTGAAGATGAAGCCGCTCGTATATATACGCGTATACGCGAGGGCTCAAAAACTACCCAAGGCCAAAGGAAACTAGGTTTTTTTATTGACTTTCTTGCCTGAGAGAGTAAATCAAGCTTTGTGATGGAAAACTGGTTTCTTGAAAAAAGCGATCTAAGTCGCTCACTCGCACCAAATTAGAAAAAGTACAGCAAGAAAAGTTTCCTTCTCGGAAACTACGGAACTCGTCGGACAACAAGCTACAGTCATAATTGACATAGAAATAAAAACAATCTTATTATTTTTTATTCCAAGGGTCATCTTGTGATGACCCTTGGAATTTCCTTATTTCACAAATTTATTCATATCAGTTGGGTGGGGGAGAAATTCCAAGAAGGGAAAACCCATTGAAAACATTTATCAATTGACGTAACATGTGAGAACAGAAGAGAATTTTCCTAAATTTATATCCTGACTTCTTTTCATTCAACAACTCTAGATTGTCACAGTTGAAGAAATAGTAACGTCATCTGTCATTCGCTACTCACGAGAACACGAATGGGCGAACAAAAGTTTCTCAATAATCGCCGTTGGTGAAAGAAATTTAGTAATAATGACAGAATCTCTTTCTCGATCGGTCACGTCCTCGCGAATTATTTAATTTGAATTATTCATGAAATGATTGTATTCTAAAAATTGTCGCGCTCAATATCATGTGATTTCGTTATGCCCTCGAAGTGTAACTGGTGTATACGCTTCAGAGATTTAATTTTTTTTCGTAATCTAAGGAATAAGCAATCAAAATGCCCATCAGTATCCTCTGCTATATGTTAGTCTTCCTTCGATCCCCTGCAAATATGTTATTCGGATGAAATCTCGGAAAAAAAAACAAACATTAAAAACGCAAAAATCGCTCGCTCGAAGCTCAAGTATCACATTACCAAATACGGAAGACGATCAGAAGATGCAATTGGAAATGAGAAATGGCCGAGTGTCGACGGTCGTCGATCAACGCGTTCACATATATACATACATACCCATCCTCGCGACATCACACAAAAGGGGCCGCTAACTTTCTCCTGCTCGCGGGCGCGGCTTTTTTTCGCCTCCTCCGCGCATCGGCTCTCTTGTCTCGGCGGCCGATCTTTCTCTCATAGAGCCGCGAATCGTCGCGGATCAGCGGGCCTTTGTTGCCGCGCGCGCGCACACCTTATGCAACCAGAGGATTGTTCTGCCGCGGTATATAAAAGGTGGATGCGGTGGAGCCTTGCGGGGGTTGGCCGATTCATGAGCCGACGATGATTGCGAAACGCGATCGAACTCATCCTCGGCTCATTATTCGGATCGCATGATGAAGTTGGCACACTGTGACTTATTGGAGCTCGGACGCGTCTCCTCGATATTTTAGTTTTTTGTCCGTACAGCGAAGTATCGGTTGAGCTGATGACGTTCGAGCTTTCGTACGCTGGCTCTGCAAAATTTGTTTCTTTCTAAGGAATGCCTATAGATTCGGAAATATTCAAGATGAATTACGCGTGAGCCTTCGAATCGCATTGTTTCCTGAACACGAGAGATCTTCGATCTACAAAAGTCGTTAGAAAAATAACAAAAAGAGAACATCTTATCTTTTTGACACGAGATTTATGATAATTTGAAAACGTTGAAAACCTGGAACTATGGACTCTCAATCAAAATTAATATGTAATAAGTGTAGTAGCGACTATTACTGCAGCTATATACTGTGGCAACAATTCATCATTGCCTTAACCAATTATTATTTTTTTTTTTTTCGTAAATATTATTGCTGCGAATCAACTTGTTGGCGTGAATTATTCTCTTTCCGGCCGAAGGTTCCAAGAAAAATAGAAATATATCAACATTTATTGTGATTTTTGTGAGTTTGTTATTGAAATGTTAAAATCGTATAGTATCGTATTGATACGTGATTGTTTAATTTTAATTTGAAATAACTTCATGCTTGGAATGTAGAGCGTGCCATCATATGGAAAAAAAATTTGTGTAAAATAATTGAAACAATTACAATACCAATTTCGTCCTGACACTTCACAAATTATCGCGCGCCACGTTATATAATTTATAACAAAAGTAGTGGGGAGCTTCAGAAGGAAGTATAGTAGTCGACGTAGTCTATTCACAGAAGTTACATTATTTACGCACGTGACTATGAAGCGCAGCAACATATTAACAGTATAAAAACGAGCGCGCGGCGCTTATCGAGCTCAGTCCAGTGGCAGCTTAAGTGTGATTGTGAATCTCTGCTCAGTGAACAAATTCAACATGAAGCTCTCTATTGCTCTTGTTGCAGCCCTTTGCATCGTCGGAGTTTACTCGGTAAATACTCGTTAATGCAACGTTTTTGGTGCTGCTATACCAAGAACACTATATCCATTTATCGCACCGTCTGGATGCTGATGATTTGAAAGTGGGATATCATTGCAAGGACAAATCTTTCGAAAAGTCACATAGCCTGTTATTCTTTCGTACCATGGTAGAAGTCACACTTAATTTTAAACGCTTTGTCAAAAAATTAGTAAAATAAAAAATAGTTTTCAAAACTGCTTATGAACAAATCTCACAAGGAGTGCTAACAGTATCCAATATTCACCTATTTTGTTGAAACTTTTTGAAACTACTTTCTGAAAAGCTTACATAGAAAAATCACTGTATGAAGGTGGATGAATTATTGACTGGATTATAGTGACATTTCACTGTAATAAAAGTGAATTTCCACTTTATTTCCATGAGTTTCGATTGGAAAAATGTTTACATACAATTCGCAGTAAATTTTTCCACCTTCATACAGTGATGATTTTTCACTTTAATACAGCGATATTCCACTGTTAACTCTCAAGAGAGTTACACGTCTAAGTATTTACACTGAATAACTTTGATCTATAAAGCAATCGGAATAATCCGATTGAAGCAGACAGAATTGCAGGTAGTGGATTTCCACGATGAAAAATCCACTTGCTCCTAGTCGATTCACGACAGTCATCCAAATAGTCCAATGTTTGTAATCCAAAAAAGTCACGCATTTTAGCTATAAAATTAGTAATACGGACTAGCTTTTATCTAAAATTTTACATCATGCAAAAAATACTCACAATAAATAATGGTCAAGTGATATTAGAATACATTGTTATATATTGGCAACAATTATTCAACGAGCCATTTTATTATGTATTTTAATTGAACAATCAGCCATGGTCGATATTTTTAATCTAGGCTTATTGCTACTAATTAACTATACTCTTAGCTTCTTGAAAAATGTATTAAAAATCATTCAAAATTATTAGAGTGCATTCACACCAGGGTATGAATGTAACGCAAGGAGCTATTCACTTCGAAATCACTCGGATATTTTTCGATTTTTCGTGACGTTTTTTGATTTTCAATTAACGTAGTTGAATTTGAAAAACTTCCAAATGCTACAGAAAACGAAAAGATTAAATTAAAGAATAAATAATCCATTTTTTCCTCAGCACATGACCGATGAACACAGGGCAAAAATCCACGCTGACGTTGAATCATGCATAGTCGAATCTAAAGTCGATAGACGTAAGAAACTCTTATCTTGTTTTACGAGATTTCGATAATCTGCAACGAATTCAAATAAAGAAACAAAATGTATCTTCACTTTTTATAAATAATAATCAATGAATTTTTCAGAATTATTGGAAGAAATGAAATTAGGCAATAAAGTCGAATCTACCAAGGAACTTGATTGTTTTGCTGCCTGCATGTTCAAGAAGAAGGGAGACGTACGTAACTTTAACGTGAAATAAAAAATTTGTGTTTCTCCCTGAATAAAATTATCTAATCAGTTTCGTTTCTATAAATCCTAGATGAATGACGACGGAACCTACATCGACAAGCCCGATGATTCCGCTGCCGTCAAAGAGTGCAAAAAACAAAGTGAGTTCATTTTGCAATTTTACAATTTTGTTCGTACTATACATTTTATAATTGTTTAAGTTTACGCAGTTTTGCAGATGGAAAATAGAATTCTTTTTTATTTGTTCCAGCTGGTGCAGATGCTTGCGAAATTGCTGGAAAAACCATGGGCTGCTTTATCGCAAACAATTTGATCCCGAAAATAAAGGCTGATCATTGAGAGAAATTTTTAAAAATAATAAATATATAACGAATATATGAATGTATGTACGATATATACTAAATAAAACAGAATATAAAATGAACGACTCGAGTTATCAAGATCTTTCTTCTAAAGGAAGTCCTTGACCAAAACAAAAACAAAGAGTTTTTCATGAAATTTATATCTGCTTATACATGAATAACTGCCTCGTTTGCCGGCTGATATTACTCCAAAAAATAATAAAAATACTTTTACACCAAATGGAAAAAGTCACGTTGCGAATGATTTAAAAGGATGTGGTTGGGTTCGATGTCTACTTCTTTTGGTTTTGAATAATAATGACTCTATTTCAAATCGACGAACAAGTATACTAATGAAAAAATTATTGATCACCTCTTGTCAATATTTTTAAAATTGACAAGTGGTGATCAATAAACTTTATTAGGAACGTTTCAAGTACGTGTCTGTCCCCTCCCCCCTCCCTTCAGTCTATGTCTTACTTTTATTATTTCGTAATTACGCTCCAAAGAGAGTGAATCATTAGCTGTAACCTGAGCGGGGCCATAAAAGTCTCCGGAAAGTTTCTTATAAAGCATATTTAATTTTTAAAGTACTGACAAGTGGTGGTTAATAATTCATGCGTAAAACGCCATTTCACGTGCGTTTTTCAAAAGTTTCACGAGCTCTCATGACATAAAATATTGTATCCAACTGGCGCGTTCCGGAAGTGTTTCCTCTTCAAATTAATAAACAAAATAAAGAGAATTAATAATCTGATATATTTAGGTATACCGATTACAATAAACCAAAAGATCAATTCTTGAAAGCGGACTAACAAAAACTAATCACCAAAATAAAGCTTCAAATAAAACAATACGAAAAAAAAGATCAAGTCTAAAACGTATCAGCTTCGAGGCGCCCGTCGATTTGTTCCGCGTCGCAGCTTTCAAACCTCGCGCCGCACCCCATTCTGAAATGATGCTCGTCACAAGACACGCTCCTTGCGATCATTTCATTCACATCGATCCGACGTGTCGAGCATCCGGATCTCGCGGCCGTCGCCTTTGCATATAAATACACTTTTCCTGCAAACTCGATCATCTCCTCGCCCGGAATAAAAAAAAACACTGCTCGGGGCGCGAGGGGCCGTGGTAGGCGCGTCTCGCGACGGTGAAATGCATGGCGCTGGGCGCGACCAATCACGCGCGCAGCTGTCTCTCGTCGCGGCCGGTCGGGGCGATTCGAAAAAAGCCGAGTGCGCGCGGCGTTCGCGCGACCGTTACGCGAGTTGGAGCGAGTCGCCCCTCGCGCGGCGTGTGAATAACGAACTGCGCGCGCGACCGTTGACAGCCCGACGTCCTCCCGGGCTGCAGTGCAGTGTGGTGCAGTGAGCTGAGAGAGAGACAAGGGGAGAGGCCGCGCATCAGTGCGACTCGACAACAAAGTGGAGTCCGGCGAGCGGAGCTGGGCCGCCTCGAGGCAACATGGCCTGCACCAGGAAGTACGAGGTCGGTCAACCACACCGCTCCAGCACTTGTGTACTCCGGCTTGTTTATCCCGCGCTACCTCTCTCTTTCTCTCGCGCGTGCCTCGCTATATATCTATAGCTTTGTTTACCGCCTTTGTAGCGCGCGCTTTGTATACCGCATGCTGGAGACGCGTCTCTTTTGCAATGATTCTTCCTTCTCGATTGTTGATTGACATCTTGTACAGTCGATGTGAGCAGTATAAGCACTCGATGTGAGATTCGAACGATTCGCCGACTTTTACGCGTGAAGCCATGGTCGGTTGTTCGCGCGTGAGACATTTTCCCCGCAATGAATGCTCGTCCATTTAAACTTTTGATTATCGTAATTTCGTTCTCACTGTCAATTAGGAGTATGAATGGGAGTAGTTTATGTCAGTATTGTATGATAAATCGTTGTTGGAGCATTTACAGATAGAGTCTCGTTATGCTCTGGGTTCTGAACATTGAGACAATTTCTTTGTCAATAAGTAAGATCCTAAGCTTCATTCACTCTAATTTGCTCCATTGAATTTTAAAAATTCAATTCAAGCGTTCAAAGTATCCTAGAATAGTTTTTAAATGCTATATTTAATTCTGTAATGGATCTTTGGAATTCAATAACAATATACTTATTCTTGGTTTTGCTGTTTCAACAGGTTTTGTACAATGATCAGCAAACCATTCTTGATTTTGCCTTTTTCTCATTAATAATAAATCTTGTATATTGACAGACAAATAAGCTATTAGATAAACTTGACATGGAGATACAGATGGAAAGTAAGAAAAAAGAATTGAAAGAAATTAGGGAACAACAGAAAAAATTACTCGAGCTCCAAGACAAAACCTCAACAAACTTCAGGATGACATCTAATCTAGAAAGTCAGTTGGAGGAAGCGAACAGAAGATTAGAAGTATCTAACAGAGAAAGAGATAAGTTTGAACGCGAACTTGTTACTACCAAATCTGAATTAGCTGGTGTAAAACGAACACTTGGTATGTTGAGTATTATATTAAAAAATGAAAGATTATTGTCAGTGTTTTTTCTTGATGGCAAAAAATATTTATAAAACTGTTTCTGATCAAAAGATTTGGAACGCCAAGAAAGAAGAGAGTTGGAATCAAAAGCCTTAAACTTGATAAAAAGTGCCAAAAAGAAATGGGAAAATGCTGAGAAAGATAAAGTTGATCAGCTCAACAAGCACATTGAAACCCAAACAGTGCGCATTACAGAACTTTGTACTAGTAACAACGAGATGAGTTCTAAGTTGCAAAGAATGGAGTGTGAACTTGAAACTGCTAATGCTGAACTCCATAAGCTACGAGTCTTTCAGGTAAGTCATTTGGACGAACATGTATTGGAACTTAATGTTGAATGATAGTTATTGATATAATTTATATTATACAGGTGCAGTACAAGGAATCTTTAAATAAAATGAGAGAGCTCAACCGACAAAGTGCTGTGGGTGTTGAAAACAAGTTAGAGCAGATATCAGCAAGAGCTCACAATCAAATAGCAGAACTCAGATCAAAACTTGAATTGGAAACTGCCAAGAACATAGATTTAGAATCAAAGTTGAGGAACGAGCAGGATTCAAATCATTGCAAACAGTCAAGATTAAATGTAGCCTTGGAACTGACCCAAAATGAACTCAAAGATTGTCAGGAACAATTAAGAAGTCTAAAAGCAACTATCCCTGCTCGTGATGCCGAAATAGAAACTTTGAAAAATCAGCTGCAAGAAAAGGCTCGGAAGCTTGAGAGTGCAGGAACAGTTGAACAGCTTGTTGTTACTTTACAAGAACAAATGGATAGGCTGAAGATGGAAAATGATCAATTGAAACAGCAGTTGGAGGTTTAGTATCTTTTATTTATTTAATGTTACTAATGACAACAAATTTACGATGAATCATTTTTCAGTCTACTAAATCAGATTTGAATGAGACTATGATAAATATGGAAGTCAATGAAACCCTTGCTGCAAATTTAGAAAGAGCTACACAAGACAAAGTTACATTAGAAAAGCAATTGAAGAGTAGCATTCAAAAAGAAGGTTTGTTGAGTTTATATTCAATCAATTATAAAGTAAAATCTGCTATGAATACTACTCAGTATCAATTAATGTTCATTATTAGCTATTGTAAAATTTGACAGATTTCAATAGTGAGATCAAATGAATTCCCAATGACTATGTAACAATTAATTTAATAAATACAGAGGAACAAGGACGCAAGGTCGGTACACTCGAAGAGCTCGTACGTCGCTTTGAGAAGAGCGTAGTAAAACTCGAGGCAGAAAATGCGAGTCTGAAATCCGGTCATAAGATCCCACAGGCTCAGGTTCGCTCGTCCTTGAACCGTATCTCCAACTCAACTAGTTCTGGGTCGACCGTCGAAGACAGTATGAAAATAGACAGCCTCCAAAGGCAGATAGAAAGTCTGGAACAAGAGCTGAGCCAATTGCGTGAAACCGTTGAGGCGGAGAAAAAGAGTGCCAAGCAGGCCCAGCTCAGCCTTTGGAAGAAGGAGAGAGAGTTATCTGATGTGAATCTGGATAAAAGGATTGCTCAGAGAGAGGCTAAAACTGCTGAGGAAAAAGCAAAGAACCTTCAAGAGGAGAAGCAGAGACTGTCCGAGAGATTGAACAATAGGATCAGAGAGGAAGAGGAAAAAGCTAAAAAGGCCGTCAAAGAACTGGAAGAAGTCAAGAAGTCCCTCACAGATGCTACAAGAGAGACATCCAGGCATAAGCTACAGGCTGAGTCTGCTCAGAGGGTGAGTGTGTTCTTGATATTTTATTCAAGTTTAATACGTGAAATTTAAATGTAAATCCAAAATTCTCAGTTTTTTAGTAGTATATGGATGTTATGTTATAAAATGTAAGGCACTTTTATTCTTTTAACCACTGAATTTATACCAGGCGCTGACACAAGCGAACAAGCAAATCGAAGAGTTGCAAACCTCGAGCGCTGCTCTTCGTCGTGAACTCGACTCAACTCGCAAGCAGCTACGCGGCAACCAGGATCGTGCTGATTCTGTTCAAAGTGAAAATTCCCGCATATCGACCCGCCTCTCCAAGCTCAACGAAGAGAAGAATGAACTCGAATCTAGACTAGAAAAAATGCAGCAGGAGATGAACGGCTACCAGGTGAATATCGAGTTGCTGAAGGAAACTTGCACGGTGCTCGAGGAACAGCTCAACGACTATGAAAAGTTGACGAGCAACCACGAAACGAGAGAGAACACACTGATTCAAGAGAAGATGAAACTGCAGAAAGATCTCGAGGCTGTAGAACAGAAACTCCGTGAGACGAGCAAACTTCTCGACGATGAGAAGTCGCAAAGAATAAGGGCCGAGGACGTTATCGCCCGATTAGAGTCTGATACTAGTGACATCGAAGAAGAGAGGAGGGATCTTGCCAATCAGTGTGAACAGTACAAGAAGTTGGCCCAGCAGTTGACCAAGCAGGTACTGATATCTTGCAATAAATATAATTCATTATATATTTCACATAGGAAGTCCACAAAAAAATAAAATGTTTTTATTAGAACTTTTTATCAATCCAACTTTTCACCAAAACTCTTATTTCTTCGATTAGGTCGCAGATCTGCAGCAGAAGTATGGAGAAGTAGAGCTAGAGCTATCGGAGGTGAGAAGAAGTCTGGAAGTATCACGAGGTGAATCCAGAGTAGTGAAAGAGGAGAGCACACAGCATCTCACTCGCGTGCATGAACTGAAAGAAGCGAACGAAGCGCTGGCGGCGGATTTACAAGATAGCATAGATCAGTCACAAGACTGGAGGGCAAGAGTCATGGAATTAGGTAGAAAAATTATTCTTTCAAACCTTTTTATTCTTATCTACTTTTTTTATTGTATTATAGAGTTGAAACAATTTTAAAAATTTTGCATTTGAACAGAGGAAGTGCTCGAAGAGATGCGTCAATTCTACCAAGAACGAGAATTGAAAGCTGGTAGTACGTGTCAGCAACAAACCAAGCTCATCGACTATCTGCAAATGAAACTCGAAGAAACGAGCAAGCGGAAGAAGACTGTCTGCGATAAGATCTTTGGTTCTAAGCAAAAGGAGAATGTTCCACCTGTTAACCCCAGCGCGCTACCAGTTGGCTATCGTGAACTTGAAAACCAATTGGGTAATTGGAATTTTATTTATCTTTCAAACCCATTAGAGTCCAAGTCTGTTGATATCTATCTAAAGCTTTGTATATTTAGAAAAGGAAACACGAAGATTTTTTGTAACATTTTGATTCCAATTTCTTAATATTATTCCAGAACGGGAACGTGCAAAAGTGAAAACGCTTACGGAACAACTCCTTGCTATGAAAGCCACCCGTGCTACGAGTCCCGCGCCGATCTCCAACCCTGCATCGCCGGAAAAGCAACCGATGAACGTCAGTTCGGAGGTGAACGCAAGACAAACGTCGATGCAGCGCATGCGGCACAATATCCCGCACATGATAAAAGTGAGTCTGCCGATGCGACCGGGCAAGTGTGCGGTCTGCATGGAGTCCATACAGTTCGGCAAGCGCGCGGCCATATGCTCCGAGTGTCAGATAATGGCCCATCTCAAGTGTTCCGTTTCGATTCCTGCAACGTGTGGGTTAACCGGAGGACTAGCCAGACAGTTGGGAAAGAGCAAGAATCTGTGGACTAGCTCGGAGAGCCTATCCAGCCTCGGTGGCAGCGTGCAAACATTGGCAATTGATGAGCCTGACCATATACCTGAAAGAGTAAGTTTGAATTCATTACTCTTCAGTCTTTTTGGATTTTTCATTCATTTTTAGAATTTCGTTAACCTTCCACATATAGAGGGATCAGTTATACTATAGTTTTCTTCCAGTTCTTGATAATTTATCGAATAAAATTCTTGAAATGGTTGATTATTTGTTGGATAAATTTTTAGATTGATGAATCTGTATCAATTTTATCTATAGTAATTTACAAGTAATGATACGAAAAATATTGTAACACATTAAGTAACGATAAGACAAAATAATACTTGTTATTCTCCATCATAACATAAGCTTGAATCAATCTGAATTTCATGGAATCCTATAGGACACAGACTGCCAGCGCAAACCCGGCGACAACTCAGTCTCGATGGAGTCATGGGTGAAGGTTCCCGGTCGAGCCAAGTCTTGCTGGGAGCGTAAATACCTACGGCTGGAGGGCTCGCAGTTATGCACATACGAGCATCAGCCATCGCCAGGTATGTCACCGATCTCGCGGCTTGATCTCGCCGAGCGGGACGGGTTCATCGTTAGCGAAACGGTGCATCAGGCGGATGTGCCAGGCACTGCCAAGTCCGACATGCCCTTCATACTCAGGCTCGAGTCTAAATCCGCCTCGACCTGCTGGCCAAGCTCGAGGTTCGATGTGATGGCACTCAGTCAGATCGACAAAAAGAACTGGCTTAGGGCCCTTAAGACCTATTCCGCTAGTCAGTCAATGAAGAATGAGAAGGTGCAAACTGTTGTCAAACTGGAGAAGAATCAGGTAAGAGCTTTCAAGTGATTTTGATTTTTGTGCAAAATTTTCGAAAACATCAAAGTGGAGTTTGTGATAATTTTTTCTACGACTCGATAGTGCATTTTGTTTCTAATTTGAAACGTTGTAAATATATCTCAAATTCTCACGATCAATATAAAGAATTCGTATTGATTTTTCTACCTACGATTTCGCAAATAAATCTTCTCATAAGCGTAATCAACAAAAAACTTCACAAATGACATTCCAGCTGGACTTGAACACATGCGTGGAACTCGAAGAAGAGAACATACTGTTGTTCGGTGCGGAAGAGGGTCTGTTCTCGTACAAAGTAGGCAAGTCTCGTTGTCTAACGGCCATCCGGGGCGTGAAGAAGGTCTACCAGCTGACACTGCATCCGCAGGTGGGTCTGGCCCTGATGATAGCCGGCGAGGACCGGCAGCTCGTTTCGTGCAGTCTACGCCAGCTGAAGAGCAACGCGATGGCCGCCGAATGCTCGAGGCCTGCCATCACCACTAAGCTCGTGCTCACCGGCTCCGACAGTTGCCATCTATATCAAATACAAGACGAGATGCTTTGCGCTGCCACCGCTACGCATGTCATGTGAGTTTTGTGTAATTATTCTCGGTACTTCTTAAATTAGACTTTAGCTATGAGTCATTTTTCTTCGACTTTTTGTCTAGAACAATTATTGTGCTATTCGCATACTCTGGTAATACATTCTTCAGATTTAAAATTAGGAATTAGTGTGCAAATGATAAATTTTGTAGAAAAAAAATAAAAAATGTGGGGAAGTTTTCAATTTTTAAGCTGCTGAAAGTGGATTTTATAAAATCTTACAGATTTCTTATAACTCTCTATTCATTTTGTTTTTCAAGTTTGATTGAATAATTGTTAGTTTAGTTCACTAAATCTTTTGATCAAAAATTCTGCTCACTATAATTTAAATATCGATCTTAGATCAACTCAAATTACTCGAAAGATATCGCATTATTTAAGATAGAGATAATTTGTAGATGATTTCAGTTTAACAAAAAAGAATCGTTATCAGTTTAGTATAAGGCCTTATTTTAATTTGAAACACAGTTTACATTAAAAAAACAATGTTTTGGAAAATGATGAATTCAATAGTTATGAGTTTTAATCCACGTGTATATGAGAGATTTATAATAGCTCAAAAAATGTTTACCTTATTTGATTGCAGCTTACTTAAGTGGTATACAAATGAAGATTCCGGAGAATTTATCAGTGTTCGAGAAGTGGAAACACCTGAGCCCTGCAGTTGTGCTCTATTTATACAGAATAAATTAATCATTGGGTGTCATAAATTTTTCCAAATAGACACTGACGACTTCAGTACAGATGGTATGATACAGTTTCCATTTTTTCCACTTGATAACTATCTATGTTGGATTAATCACGAGTTTTTTTTTATTCCAGATTTCCCAGAGGACGACGGAAACTCAGTGAAAACGGCTCTGTGTGGAGTTGCTAAATTAGGCATCTTCCCCGTCCATGTCCTGAATGTATCCAGTAATTCTAATAGTGTAGAACTTTTGCTTTGTTACAATGAGTTTGGTGTCTTTGTTAATGAAAATGGTCAAAGAACTCGGAGCATCGATCCCACGTGGAGTCATCTGCCTTTCGCATTCGGTATGTAAATTCATTCTCAGTGAACTATGCTTATTCATTATGAATTTGTGTACGGTGGAAAGGAAATTGAATCTATTTATCAAGTTATTTCCTGTCTACATATTGTAACTTGATTTTCCAAAAGATTCGTAATGCATTTATTACAATAGAACATTTTTAATTTTAGTATGGTTCGGAAAAATCAGTAAAACTCATTACGGTATAACTTTTTGGCTCCTCTAAATCATTGATTATTATTTTTTCCAGCATTCCGAAACCCCTATCTATTTATTATACACTTCTCATCACTCGAGATATTGAAATTGGATGGGGATTCATACAGATCAATATCAGCTACTCCTCAACGAAGCCTAATAGAATTAAATAATCCAAGATATTTAGGTTTGTCAAATCCTCGTGGTATTTATGTTACTTCCACCTCTACAAATACTGTTTTAGAAATATTGAAAATCGAAGGAATCTTGAACTCACAAAGTGTAAATGGCAGCGTCACTAGTCTGGATACTTTGTAAGAAAATATTTACATAATTTTTTAAGTATAACCCAATCCATGACATTGACTATAATACAAAATTACTTAATTCTTTTTTGATTATAGATCGCAAGTCGACGACAGTTCTTCGGAATTCAGTTTTACTTCGAGTCTACTTGAAGTGCTTGATGGCCAAGGGAAAAAAGTACACTTTGCTAATACATCGAACCATTGACGATATTTAAACTACGTATCTTTTTCAGATTTCTTTATATTTATTTATTTGTCTTCATAGGATTTCTATTCTTGAAAAGAGTTATCGATTCTAATTCCTGACTTTTATATATTTTATACATGACTTCTACCTTTTCCAATTTAAGTCCAACATTAACTTATATATATACTGTATTTGAAATAAATGCAGATAGCCTCGATGGTTAGAAATATCTTTTTTTCTATTTAGTCTTCTCTGTTTTCGTTCAGTACATGCATGCGAAAATTTCGTATCCTCATTTTACAAAGTCAAATATGACTATTCTTCATCGAAAAAATTTAGTCTACGTTGGTAATTTTCTTTGATATTCATTATATAATCATACTAATCAACATCTTTTCGAAAATATTCTTATTTAAAAATGTGTATAGGAAACTTGTACTTCTAAAATGTATCATTGCCCATTGAACAATTATACCTTTTTGTGTTTTTTTTTTATTATTTAGCTGATTCGAAGTAGGACATGATATCATCAATAAACTCTTGTATATTTTTCACATTTGTGATGTATTTTACAATTACATTTTTTACTTTGTCTTTATAAATATTAATTCAAATACTCAATGATCTAATTGAAAAGTAAAACGATCAACTGTTCATTTTAAATTTGATTTTCCATCGTTTTTTATTCAAGCTTTATCGAATTTCATGAAAAACTTATACAGCATAATCTCTTCTCGAATTTCCATCGTTGAATACAAGTTTAGTTATAGCCGATTTGATAAAAGTTTAGTTGATTTGGGGATCTTTGAAGACCAATTTTCATCAGAGATCGTCAAACCAACTAAACTTTCAAACAATAGAGGGTGCTCTGTACAATACCTATTTGATGAAGTTTTATGTATTCGAATTTCGTCATCGTTCATAAAAACAATGAAAAGCCAAATTTCGATAAACACGTATAATGTAACTTTTTCATTTATACAATGAACGTGGTGAAATAACGCAAATTATTCTCTACTGTAATTTAAAGATGAAGAACCCGGTGTATTTCACTCTCTCTCTCTCTCTCTCTCTCTCTCTCTCTCTTAGTTGGATTAATTCATCAAAAGTGGAGTTGAGTTGCTTTGATAATTATATGCGTTTCAAAGTCAGGTTATAGTGTAACTTCGGACAAACAGATGTATTACATTTTTCTATGAAAAGATTCCCCCTGAAAAGCTGGAAAAATTTTTTGTAGTTGAAGATAAACTCAACACTTTTTGAATAATTTTCATAGCTCAATTTATTCAAATTTTGTATGTAATGTATTTGACTATTTCTCAAATCAATTAGTACAAAATGAAGCTCCTGTTAGTATATAAGGCAAGGACTGATAAAATATGTTTGTGTACAAGATTAGAATAAATCGCCATATTTTTAATCATTATATCTTAAAATATTGTACATTAAAGTAAGCATGATGAAATTTTACAATTCCATAAAATATTGTTCAATAAAGTAAATTTTCTCATATGTCAAAAAATAAAATGTTTTATTTTTCAAACGAACCTCATAAGTTTAGTATAATTGCTAATTTGTTGAAATCGTAATCTTAACGATCACGTTGTTAAACATTTCATTCACATTTGCTTTTAAAAATATATACTCAGAATAATAATAAACACAGCTGATCAAAATGTTACATGAATAACTTCTGTTATTAGACAATTTATCATCCAATTTCTAATGTCGTAATTCACCAATTTACTAATGTATGCAGTGTAGAACGAACATCAAGTGCGTAGCGTTATGAATTTTTACTGCTTACATCACATCGCTTAACTCTTGAGACAGTAGTACAAGAAATATTATTCCATATGCAGATGCAATGCGACATCCGGCAACCCTTGACACTAGCCTTGCAATTCGAAGACGTAGCGACGCAGTAGACATAATTCTTGCATACTCTTAAGTGTCTCCGTAACCAGAAATAATTCTTGTTCACATTTGATTACCAATAATATTTTTTTTTTATAAACCATAATGGAAAATCTAATTTAATTTTGATCTCATCTGAATTGATCTTCGGTTTGCCCTCTGCGCTTTCTGTAAACTTTATGTTGGTTAATTCTAAGGTTACTGCGCCCCTGCTTCTTCTATTGTAATTTGACCATCTGGATTGGATTTATCTGGAATCGCGCGTGCTGTAATCAAGTTGTGTAGTCTAGGAAGAATCTTATTCCAATCATCAGTGCATCATAGGTACTATGACTGTCCCAAGTTAGTGAAAGACCTAAGAATGTTGATAAATATTTATTAAACTCTATACACAAAACTAGTGTACACAAATAAAATGTGTGATTCTCTAAAATCCTTATGGAAAAATCTCCTTGTACAACAGTGATTATTCACTATGAATTTCAGCCAAATGTTGCACAGTGTATTACATTTAAAGATTCACTGTAGTTATAGTCAAATATCACTGCAGTAGTTACTAGTAATCAACATGGGCTGGGTTTGTTTGAAAACTAGCTTTACCAGCATCAGAGGAGTTCAGTTTGACAGTCTATTTTCCATTTCATCGTAGACTGAATGAATCTATGCTCCATGAGCTCTTTGAATTTTTTAATGCAACTCCTTCAGCTCTATACAACCTATGAATCTTGTTCCGCGTATGAAAAAATAAACTTATCAGATAAAGAAAAAGTGGAAAAATGACGAGGGTCAATGTTCTTATGTTCAATGTTCCGTCATTGCATGCGGACTAATATCGGATCTTCGAAAGTCACGACTTTTGTTGGGTTATTGTATGTACACTGCGCGGCCATTGTGTCAGCGAAGAGTAGAATATAATTTATTCAACTTTTCCGCTAAACAGGTGGAGACTTTGACTTTCGATGTGGCTTTTTATTCTGTCCGTAATATTCTCGTCATTTCCTCCATCATGTATATATATGTATTCCATTTTCCAACTGCAAATGCGATAAAAAAAATGTTAGTTGAAAAAAATTATTATCTAGGAATATGACGTGCAAACTCCTAGTGCAACGTGAGTTTTAGAGAGCATAAATATTGAATTCTGATTGTCGGACGCGTAAACCGAGTATCCATGATGCATTTTATCGTATTTTATGAGAAACTTTATAAGATGGGGAGAATTTATTCAACGTCGGTTATTTTTTGTTCTCAAGTCGATGGAAAATATATGAAACAATCTATATACGTGAATTAGCGACTCCATAATTTGGGGGTAATAAACAAAATGAAGATAAAACAAAATGTAATAATAATTGAAACCTTCAGTCCGACGGCGGGTCGCAAGTCCTCTTGGAGATTTTCACGGTACCGAAGTTATTTGACTAGTGCATAATGAAATCCATCGAGAAAAATTACCAGAAGTATTTTTGATATTTTCATTTTGAACGTCCTCGGCCGTGATTCCATCGAGTATAATGAGCACAGCTGTACTGGCATAGGTTTCCTCAACAAATTCAAAAGTTCGAAAGTATTCATGGAAAATGTTCATGTTTATTCAACAACGTTAGAACACTTCTTTCTTCAGTAAATGATTGTATCTATCTGCGCATGGAAGAACGGACGTTTTTAAAACATTCAGAATTCGTAGACATAAAGAAAATCGTAGTACTTCAGTTCCTTTTCGGCTGTCAAAAGAGTCGGCACGTTCAGTGTCTACGAACGCGAAAAATTTTTTGTACATAGACGTAACATTTTATCTAATTATTTCTGCTAACAAAGAACAGAATATCTGTTCGCAAAAGGGTTTCCTCTTTATTTTCCTCCAACTTTTTAGTACAAAATAAGATCTGATATAAAGTAATTTCACGTCTTGTACATACAAACCAATACACGGAAAAATAATTGCCAAAGATTTTTCGCAATTGATTGGTGAGTAATTTTGGCAATTCTAGTTTCAGTCCTTGAGACTATTATCGAGATTTAACTTGAGATTCATAAAATATCATATGATTGAAATGGAGACATTCAATTATAATTTTTGTTTTCCTCTCACAGTAAACATTTAAAAAACTACTATCGGGAAGAGAATAATACCCTTTGATATTATTCGTTATCTCTATTACAAAATTTATTCGAGTAATATAAATTGATAAATTTTACCAGGATAATCGTCTTAATTATAATAATTTATTTTTTTTAAATAATGCGAACATCGGAAGAATTTCAAACGGGAATCATATCATAAGTATAGTTTTTCAATAGTATGCGATAAGTCTGGGAAGAATACGTGATAGTTAGACTGAACCGTCGTAGAGTCTACTTGTTTCTTTCACTGACATTAAAAAAAAAAAAAAACAAATTCAGTAGAACGCGTCACCTATACAGATATTGCAATTAGCCTCTCCTGCAATCTTATACTTTTTTTTATTTAAATTTTTCATACTTACGACGAGAAAGAACATTGAAAATTCACAAGCGTGTATGTGTGTGTGTTCATATATTTGCTAATTTTCTGCGAGTCAGTCAATTTCCTATAACAAACCTTGTTTTTCAAAACGATTTGATCCAACAAAATCTGCAGTATGAGGATGGAAAATGGTCATGCGAGTTGGCCATTGTCACACAACAAATGGCAGCCGTGTGGGAAATGAAGCGTAAGCAGAACAATACGCGAGCGTGGCGCATACGCACGCATGAATATACACCTGCGAGGTGTGGATGCCAAGGTTCCGGTAGTGATCGCCGTTTAAAATTTAGTGGGGGAATCCGTCGCTCCGACGCGAGACTCGAGCTTATATAAGACCCTATTCGAGTCCTCGTGCCCCTGGTTTCTCCCCCGTTGACGAGCCGCGACGATATAGCCTCCGACACTCGGCCGCCCTCACCAATTCGATCGAGCCGCTCGTAATAAATGTTCGCCGTGTCAATTTGAGCGATTTTCTGTTCCTCGTCTCGCGAACTTGTCGCTGGATTTAAGCAGCTCTTCTTCTTTTTACCGTCGTTTACCGGCCAGCTCGAAAGTGCTCGAGAAACTTTGGTGACTTCCAGTGATGTGCATGAGAGTGAATTAATTAGAAATCATAAATAGTGTGATTCTAGAGATACAACGTTCTCAGAAGACAAAATGTCTTCGAACGTATTCGACCCAGATGTGCGGCCACGAAAGTTGACGGAGTGCAAGCCCGAAGATGAAATAGTGATCAGTGGTATTGCCGGGCGCTTCCCGGACTCGGATAACATGAAGGATTTGCACGAGAATCTTTTGAACAAGGTTGATCTCGTCAGCTCGGATGACCGACGTTGGAAAATCGGTGAGTCTACGGTTGTGTGACGCGTCGGGACCGCGCAGGTAGTTTTACTTCGTTTGCAATTATTTTTAGGATCGCAATTGGGAATGCTTAAAAATCTGACACTTAAGGTGGCTTTAGCGTTAGGTGCCGTATCGGGGCGTAATGCTGGGGTCCTACTGGGGGTGCCTGAATAATTTTTCAAAATTCTCTCAATTCTGTCGTTTTTAAGTAGATCAATATTATCTTAGACTACTTATGGATGCTTGAAAAGGAAAAAAAACTGTAACTAAGTCAAGATCTGTATATGAATACTTGTCAAATAAGGTAACTGTACCCAATGTGCCCCCCCTAAGGGTTATTCGCGAATTTGACTATGATAGACTTCGAATTTTGAAATTCTGTGAACGGCATCTCAAAGCTTAGCTCAAAACCTATCAGAAACCATCTTCATAATCATCATTCGACTACTTTAACCTATCGAAAATCGCAATTTAAAAAAAAACGCAAAAAGGCTAAATGCACAAAACGTGTACTCAATTTGGCACAATTTCTTAATCATTAGCTACAGCCTATATAGGCCTACAGGGACGATCCAATTGGCATTGAAATAAACTCTCAATCATGTTCCCAGTGATATTTATACAAAATTTTTAACATACAACTCAAAAATACGCGTCTAAATCATCGTAATATGTCCATACAAATATTCAATGATTTCACTCAGTCTTCCCATTTAAAAACGCGTAGAGGGGCACATTGGGTTCACTTTTTTTTAATGCGAAAAACAGCAATTTGAGTAGGATAAAAAATAATTTTAGGAAAACTGATGAGACCAATCGAAAGCTGAGATGTTTTTACACAAAAAAGAGTAATGACACTTTGAGAGATAAAAATTATTGACACCTGATTTTTGAGGTTGAGTGTGAAAAGTGAAATAAGAAAATGGTGAAAAAATCAGTAAGTGAAAGTTCAAAGTGTTGTAGGAGAGTGGTTTTAAGGGCTAAATGGGCGGGGAAGATACCGAAAATTTTCTTTTAATTCGCCCAACATAACCCAAGAGCGACTGATGCTCAGAGAGCACCGGAAATACGAAATCTGACGATTGTGCCAAATTGGGTACAGTTACCTTACATCAAAATTCACTTCTTTCACTTTTACGATCTTATTTCAATGGTGACATGTGACTTTCGCGAGCATATTATAATCTACTTATAAACATCTATTACTTAACATTTTTCAAATTGTTCCACATGAGCATATTCAGTTGAGAAGGGATTAATCGATTCTTGCCATAAGAGTCCATATAAAAAATGTCATTTTTATTATAGCGCTCATATGGAAACGAACATGGTAACCCATTATTTTCTTTGCTAGGTACATTCTGTGAGAGTTTCAACTCATTCTATCGTGTTATAAAAACTCGCTGAAGCCACCTTAATAGTGAATACGTACTATTTGTTAGTAAAAATTGCATAATTGATTGGCAGTGAATATTCATTCGAATCAATAGTAATTTGTAACTGTTTCAAATGGTACCTTTTTTATGATAACAATAGTGAAAAATTTGGATATAAGCCAAAGTAGGTTTAGTTGATTTTTCAGTGAAATTTTACTAAGGTACATGTACCCAATATGCGCCACCCAAACGAGAGAGATCACTACAATGTGTCAAATATGAGTTTTCCAAGCGTAGCGTGAGTAGCAGCAAATGGAAGGTCTATACTCAATACCTTCTAAATGAGCCAAACCGCATTTATTTAGGACTTTTCTACGCTGAAATTTGGAACTTGGAAAAAAAAAATTTTTGGGAAAAAAATCTGAGGGTACCTAATATGCGTCACCTAGAGTATATTTTTTTTCATTCGGTCTCTTTTTGTAATTCTCCGGTAAGAATCCGATCAGATCGTATAAACAAAAAAGGAATAGACAAGAGAATTATTCAACTTCATTGTGAAACCGTCACAAGCTTTTGAAGAGCATGCAATGGAGTCAGTTGAATATTACATGTTTATTGCATTCTTGAAATTCTTATGCATTCCAAGATTGTCATGAAATTTATATTAGCTTACGGTCAGTATCCTCATGTTAAGCATTTCTCATCCACTCCGAGAAAATTCTTGTTTCATTTTTGCAATTCAATTTGCATTATTCAGTGAACTTAACGCATGAAAATTCTCCGTTGAATACTCCCTGATGAACTTGAATCAATAATCAAGATAAATACAAACATCAGCACGAAATCATTACCGACTTTGGAATTTTAAATTCGGACAGTAAAATTTTGACAGTGAAGTATCAACATATTATCGAATGTGGAGTTTTGCGCAATAGGCATGACATATTACTATATACTAGGTACATATTATTGATGACCAAATATGACTCTGATGTTTATATATTGGCACTAATAAGGGATTTTTTCTTTTCGATAGAAGACAAAATAATTCATAAATGTATTTATCGAGAATGACAGAATCATTATTATTTAGATAGATTCAAGGAAAAATGTTGGTGTATATACATCATCATGACCAAATTTACAGTCTGGAATACTCAAATAGAATATTATATAATGTAATAAGTAGGTGTTTGTCTTCTGCGAATCACCCTAAAAGTGAAAATAGTGCGGGAGCACCTGATGTCCCCGCATGGCTTATGAATATCCATGACTACACCTACATATGATTACGAGTACTTGAACATACAGGAAATACTGTCTGCATTAGCCTACTCCGAGAATCTTGAAAGTGTAGAGCCCTAATTATTGTGACCAATTTTCCGAGAGAAATGTTAAAAATCACTGATTCATGTAAATAGCTATTTGAGGCGAAAAATGTCCTTTTTTCTTTGATGAATTTCAAGGCAAAATAGGTTTTCAAAAGTTTTATCCCTAGGAAAGCCGTTTTCAACTACTGGTACTCTCTTGAAATCATTTGCTTCTTTTAATAAACAACGACGAGTCTTGCAGGAAAACTGAAAAACTCCTTTTCATTTCCAATTTAAGTAAATATTAGTCATTTGCAAATAAGATTCCGTATAAAGATGCGCATCTTGATATACGACTTGTTTTTCAATTGTATTTTTTTGCATTGTCTAGATTTGTTGGGTTTACTTCAATATCGAGAAAAAAAAATCAATCGACTTAGTAGATTGCATTTAACATAAGATTATTATAGTAAATATTGTAAAAAATCGCGATCAGCAAAAATTTTTACTTTACAAAAAATATTTTTCACGTGGCTGAATAAGTGTATATAGTAACCGCCTTCATACAATTTATAAGTATAAAAGTATATCTAACGCTTCGCATATAGTTAATTTAACGAATTAGACGAATCTCAAATGCAAATTTATAAACACTAGACATCGTAGTTAGAGAGAAAAACTTTTTAGAACTGTTTCATATATATGGTTTCTACGAATAAAACGACTACCCATTTTCCTCATACAATAAAACCCGTTAGATCGGATCTGCGATACGCAATATTTTTGGTACATATTGAAATGTGCTAGGACATATAATCAAAGTATTCGATGTGCTCTACAAGATCCCGATGATATAATTTGTCATACGTTAAAAATAAGTTGAAATATTTCTGGGGCTATCTAGACCATTTTCCTCAAATAGATAGTTTTACAAAAACAGTGTTAATGTGATTTTGACGTATGTCAAAAATCATATTGGAACAAAAATTCCACCGAGATTTTAAGAAGAAGTCAAGTTTATGCGTCGGCACGTTTTCAACACTCGTTTTTCCCACGTTTATCATACAATTCCGCAAAATGGTCAATTCACTTTTATGCTGGAAGAATGAGAATTTTTTAGGCATATTTCACTTACGTAAAAAAGGTGGTCGTATTACCACTAGGGACATTACTTGTATGTTAGTATTCTTTAAATTTGGAATAGTTAAAAAGTACTGTTGCATGACTTTTCTGGACAGTAAATTTCTTTCTAGTAATAAATAGTTAGATTTAGCATTGAAAAAAAGTTCACTATTTAATCGAGTGAATATTCACTGTTTTTTAGTTATGAAGTTTCTAAAAATCAATCGTAAATATTCAATATATTTGTCAACTATATCAAATTTAGAGAGATAAAGTAATAAAGTAATCTAAATTTTAAAGAAGTGCGCATAATACAGAGAACTCAATGAGCAATTGCATTGTCTCAGATCATCCGGATATTCCTCAACGCACTGGCAAAATCAACAAAGTGGAAAAGTTCGATGCCTTGTTTTTCGGTGTGCACTTCAAGCAGGCCCACACAATGGACCCAGCATGCAGGATGCTGCTCGAGCATACTTACGAGGCTATTGTCGACGCAGGCGTCAATCCCCGGCAGTTGAGAGGAACAAAAACTGGCGTTTTCATCGGAGCTTGTTTCTCCGAATCGGAAAAGACGTGGTTCTATGAGAAACTCAAGGTCAATCCATTCCATTATCATTCTACTGTAATCCATCTCTCTCTCTCTCTCTCTCTCTCTCTCTCTCTCTCTCTCTCTCTCTCTCTCTCTCTAAAATTTTATTTTGGTACAAAAAACTTCGGGGAAAAAATTCATCCGATTAATGTTTCAAAATCTGCATCACACAAATTAGAGGCAGAGATTTGAAACAGTACTTACTTGAAAGCTATTGAAGAGAAAAATTCACTGCGATTCCATTAAATAATTCATCCACCTTCTTACAGAGATTGTTCTCTTTAATATAGTGGTTTTTCATTGTAAGCTTTTAAGAGAGTATACATTTCTACGTTAGAGCGAGAGAGGTGATTTCCGCACAGGTCGAGGATCACCTCTCGAGCGTGCATCGAACTATACTTTTTTGTAATAGTATCTTAATGAATAATGTGATATTACAGGTGAATGGATTTGGTATTACTGGCTGTGCTCGTTCTATGTTGGCAAATCGCATTTCTTACTTCTTGGGCATAAATGGACCGAGTTACACAGTTGATACGGCTTGCAGTTCCAGTTTGTATGCTATGGAACATGCCTATCGAGCGATACGAGATGGACTATGCGATGCAGCCATCGTGGGCGGATCGAATCTCTGCCTCCATCCTTTCGTTTCCATGCAATTCTTCAAGCTAGGTACTTGACAATTCACTGAACATTATTCATATTCTGTTTACGTGATTCCCAGAATGAACCTTACTATTAGCCCAGACTTTTTTCATTACATCTTATGGGCAATATGTTATTTACCTTCTCGCGAAAAGTATTAATCTAGACAAGTTTAATTTACCTAAAGTTTCTTGAAAAGGTGTACTAGCCGTGGACGGTCGCTGTAAGACATTCGACGAATCGGCCAATGGATACGTTCGGAGTGAGGCGATTTCAGTAGTTTTTTTACAAAAAGTCAAAGACGCAAAGCGAGCCTACGCGTCTCTCATTCACGCTAAGACGAATTGCGACGGCTTCAAGGATCAGGGCATCACCTTCCCCTCGTCTCACATGCAGAGTGTTCTCTTGAAGGAATTCTATTTGGAATGCGGCGTGCCTCCTTTGAACGTTAGTTACATCGAGGCACACGGCACGGGCACGAAAGTCGGTGATCCTGAAGAAGTTAATGCTATTGACAAGGTTTTCGGGGAAAAGCGAGTCAAACAGAAACCTCTTCTCATTGGATCGATCAAGTCGAATCTGGGTCATTCAGAACCAGCAAGTGGATTGGTTTCTATTGCCAAGGTACCCGTTATATGAAAACCCTTTGACAAACTAAAATACTCTTCAACTATTTATTATCAATGGTTGAATGACCAATTAGGAACTACATATAGAAATCAATGTTGATAAAAACTAACAATAGATCGTTTGGAAATCAATTGTAGATGCTGTCATTAACTATCGATCTAATTCTCAATGTCAATAAATTCTGAACATTTTCCAAAAAGTCAAATTAGGAATGGAAACTTGAAAGTATTGTATATTAATTGAATAAATGAATTTAACGTTTAGGAATTTAATTTTAGTTGTTTGCCATCAAACGACGAAATATCTTTAATCAATCGTTTTATTTTAAAGGTAATATTGTCAATGGAATCTGGCGTTATCCCACCAAACATAAACTTTAAACAACCCAGAACAGAAGTAGAAGCTTTGATGGATGGAAGAATCAAAGTAGTAGCAGACCCAACACCTTGGCAAAGAGGATATGCCGGGGTCAATTCTTTTGGGTTTGGTGGTGCAAATGCCCACGTTCTTCTCAAATCAAATCCAAATGAAAAAATTAACAATGGTATGCCGAAGGATGACCTCCCACGACTAGTCGCTGTGTCTGGACGAACTGAAGAAGCTGTAGCTCGTATATTGGGTGAAGTAAGATCACATTTTCAAAATATATAAAGGTTTCCGTCACAATATTTCACGCGATTATTATCATTTTTTCAATCATTCAGCTTGAAAGCAAACCAGTCGATGTGGAGTTTGTGAGTCTGTTCCACAACATCCACTCCGATGAAATCAGCGGCCATCTTTCTCGAGGATATACCCTTTTACCACCGAAAGGAATTGCCGATGTACCAACGAGAGAAATTAAACAGATCACGGGAGCGAAGAGGCCAGTTTGGTTTGTCTTCTCTGGGATGGGGTCTCAGTGGGCGGGAATGGGTAAGAATCTTCTCCGTATTATTGGTTCATTACTTGAGATTTGCGCGATCGATTTGAAAAGAGATAACTATTCAATTTTATAGGTGAGGCTTTATTAAGATTACCAGTATTCGACGCAGCTATAAAAAAATGCGATGCAGTGCTTAAA
Source organism: Aphelinus atriplicis (assembly GCA_020882685.1). Taxonomy (NCBI): domain Eukaryota; kingdom Metazoa; phylum Arthropoda; class Insecta; order Hymenoptera; family Aphelinidae; genus Aphelinus; species Aphelinus atriplicis. Next base: position 96,894,306 of record CM037073.1, read on the forward strand.
CCTCGTGGAATAGATATCTACCATGTGATTACAAACAAAGAAAAAACTGCTTTCGACAACATCTTGAATTCATTTGTTGGAATAGCTGCTGTACAGGTATGCTTGATGAAGATGTGATGGATCTATCTAATCAATTCATCGATGATTAGTAATATTTATTAATAAAATTTAAAACAGGTCCAATCAGTTTTTAAAATTTTTAGAGTTAAGAATGCATATTTTTTCAGATAGGTTTAGTAGACGTCCTTCGTGAGGTGGGCATTGAACCTGACAACATAATCGGTCACTCAGTCGGAGAGTTGGGCTGCGCCTACGCCGATGGTTGCTTCACCGCGGAGCAGATGATTTTATCGGCTTACTCTCGAGGTCTTGCCTCCATCGAGACCAAAATCATTCACGGATCGATGGCAGCTGTTGGACTTGGCTACACAAATCTAAAGCCAATGTGTCCCCCTGACATTGAGGTAGCTTGTCATAACGCTTCCGAGAGCTCAACAATTAGTGGACCTGCAGAGTCCATGAAAAAATTTGTTGCCGAGTTGACTGTAAGAATGAGTTGGTTTTTACTACTTGGCGAGATTCATGTCGACTGGATGCTTTTTTATTCCTAACACATACTCATTTCTCAATACTAGTCAAAGAAAATCTTCGCTAGAGAAGTTCCATGCAGCAATATTCCGTACCACAGTCGTTACATAGCACCTGCGGGACCAAAACTACTTGCTTACCTGCAAAAGGTGATTCCCGACCCGAAACCTCGCAGCTCGAAATGGATAAGCTCTTCGGTGCCAAAAGACAAATGGGACACTACAGCAGCTCGCTATTCGTCTGCGGAATACCATACTAATAACCTCCTGAGCGCTGTATTATTCGAGGAAAGTTCGGCTTTGATACCGAAAGATGCAATCTGCATTGAAATCGCACCTCACGGTCTTCTGCAAGCTATCCTCCGACGTTCACTTCATCCTAATATAGTAAATATACCCTTGACTCAGCGAGGTCACCCTGACAATGTTGCAATGCTTCTACAAGCTCTGGGAAAATTGTTCAACGCTGGTCTCCACCCTCAATTGTGTAAGATAATCCTTCCTCAATACCACAAAAACATCACTTTCAATGTAACGTATTTTATTTATTTTATTAGCTAAACTCTATCCTCCCGTGCAGTTCCCAGTCAGTCGGTCAACGCAAATGATTTCGCCGTTGATTGAGTGGGACCATTCTGATGACTGGTATGTAACGTCTTATGAATCTCAACAAAAGAATACATCTGGCGAGAGAATCGTTAAGGTTTCATTGCAAGACAACGATTATGAAACCATGGCTGGCCATGTCATCGACGGAAGAAACCTGTTCCCCGCAACTGGATACCTATATTTGATTTGGGAAACCCTCGCTATGATGCAGGGTAAATACTTTGCGGAAGTTTCTGTTGTATTTGAAGATGTCAAATTTTTAAGAGCAACAACCATTCCAAAGACAGGAGAAGTTGAATTTACTCTTATGATCCAAAAAGGTAAGATTTAAAATCAATCCAGAACCTGATAGGGAAATTAATAGAAATCAAATTTTGCAAATAAAATATTCTTCTTTTCCTAGGAACTGGAAGATTCGAAGTGGTTGAGGGTGACGTAGCTGTGGTAACTGGATCAATTCGCACGTGTACAAATCCAGAATTGGAAAAAATTAATAAGGAACCGCCGAAGAACGTTGAAGAAGAGGTGATGACATCACGCGATGTCTACAAAGAACTTAGACTTCGTGGCTACCACTATACTGGCTTGTTCCGTAGTGTCACGCGTTGCGCTCCTAGTGGTACTAAGGGCCATATAGCTTGGTACAGCGACTGGGTCGCTTTCATGGATAATATGCTTCAGTTGAAGATTATTGGCATGGATACCCGTGGCTTATTTGTACCTACTGGCATCAACAAACTTGTCATTGATACGACTGCTCATCTGAGTCAGATTAAAAAGGGTGAACAATCGAAAGGTATTTAATTTATTATTTTCAAAATTAATTTCTCTCATTGTTCTATAAATTTCATCTCATAATAATAGACAGAACATCCACATTTGCAAAATCTGATAGTGTTTTCCAAAGATAATCTACTTATTTTGGAAAATAAACCAATTCAGAAAGATTCTACGTATGACTGAGAATACCTGAAGTGATGGGAAAATTGAAATCTCATAATCTTTTCTAGAATTTCCAGTGTACGTGAATAAAATTCATGACACCATAGTTGCTGGAGGAATTGAGATTCGTGGTTTGAAAGCAAGTGCAATTGCACGAAAGAAGCCAGCTGGTGAACCTGTGCTGGAGGAGTACAAATTCGTTCCATATTTCGATAGGGCTGAAACTGGCCATCGTGAAATCTCTAGACTTGCCACTCATATTGCTTTGGAAAATTATTCTGGTATCAAAGTGAAATCTATTGAATATGTAGGAGAAACTGATCAGGTTTCATCGGATAGTCTTATAGCTCCTTGGATATTGGAAGCTCTTAGTGACATGCCGCTAATCCAAGCAGATGTTAGTGTTATTGGTTCTAAAACCAAAATTGGGGAAGTTCCATCAAATGTTCCCGTGATTGATGCCAAAAAATTGGCGCAAGATGCTAACTGTCTCCTAGTATCTTGTTATGGACTATTGAAAAGTGGCTCTGCAAACGATTTAAAAATCTTGAATGCTGAGTTGAAGCAGGGAGGATTTTTGTTAACTCGTGAAACAGCAAATGTAACCAACGTTGAAGAATCTGCTAATGCTTTAGGTTTTGATGTTGTACTAGAAAAAAAATCTAGCAAAGAATTATTCGTTCTTCTGAAGAGGAAGGAGAAGCCGGTGAAGAAATATTCAGTTGTTCAAGTTAGTAACGATAAGCTGAACTGGGTTGATGTGATGCGTAAGACGATGACTGAAGAGACGAACAAAGAAAATTCCAAAGATTCAAGAATAATATTTGTCGGCCAAGGGGACTTTGACAATGGTACGTACAACTATCATTGAATGAGATGAAATCCAGTTATTCGATTAGAATCATCAGTAATTATCATTTTTAGGTCTGATGGGTCTTATTAATTGTTTAAAACAGGAACCCGGCGGCGAAAATGTTCGCGGTATCCTCATCCAAGATACCAAAGCACCTGCTTTCGATTTAAAGAACCCATTGTTCGCTAAACAACTACAAAAAGATTTATTCGTAAGCGTTTTACGTGAAAATGGTGTCTGGGGAAGTTACAGACACTTGCCTTTGCCACCACTGCAACCATATCCAGTTCGACATTCCTGGGTTAATCAGTTGATCCGTGGAGATTTGAGTTCATTGACTTGGCTCGAAGGTCCGATTCAACCTGGGTTTAAACATGAAAACCTTGTCAACATTGTTTATGCTTCGATCAATTTCAAGTAACAATTTGTTTAAATCTTAAATTTCTACAATTCTTTAACCTGTGGTGATAATTTGGATTATTTCCAGGGACATTATGTTAGCTACAAATAAATTAGCTGCTGAAGTTGTTGCTCACGACAGAATGAGTCAAGAATGCGTAATTGGTTTCGAATATTGCGGAGTGACTGATTCAGGAAAACGCGTGATGGGATTGATCCAAAACAGAGGCATAGCGAATCTCGCTATTCTTGATCCTTATATGTGTTGGGAAGTTCCTGCCAATTGGTCTCTCGAAGATGCAGCTACTGTACCGTGTGTTTATGGAACTTGTTATTATGGACTCTACTTGAAAGGTAAGATAGATCACGGGAGAACTAACAGAAACTTCGAAAGAATCACTAAGTATTAACGAGTTATGTATTTCTCATAGGTGGAATGAAAAAAGGAGACAAAATTCTTATCCATGCGGGTACTGGTGGTATAGGTCAAGCTGCTATCAATTTAGCTATTCATGAAGGTTGCGAGGTCTTCACAACCGTAGGTACGCCGGAGAAACGAGAATTCATTCGAAAACATTTTCCGCAAATCAGAGATGATCATATCGGCAACTCCCGTGACACAAGTTTCGAACAGTTGATCACAGAAAAAACAAATGGTCGAGGTGTCGATATTGTTCTGAACAGTCTTGCTGAAGAGAAGCTTCTCGCATCAGTCGCGTGTTTGGCACCAGGAGGAAGATTCCTTGAGATTGGTAAATTTGATCTATCAGCTAACAATCCACTGGGTATGGAGTGTTTCTTGAAAGAGGTCAGTTTCCAAGGTGTTATGTTGGATCGCATAATGCCAGCATCTCCGGAAGAAAAACTGCCTCTGCAAAAAATTATGAATGATGGACTCAAAAGTGGAGCAGTAAAACCTATTGTCAGGTGAGAATTCATTGTTATTTGATCCATAAAAATCCAATTTTAATCATAATCTTTCTCGCTAGAAATACGCTAAAGTAAAAATGTTTAGAAATCTGGACAAAGCAGCCAAAATTAAATATAATAATATCCTTCCCTAATGACTATTACTAGAAACCCTAATGACCCTAATGAATTCTTAACTACATTTGTACTTAGCTATATTTTTCTTTTCATCTTGAAAAACAAAAACATGCAAATGTAACAAAAACTACGGAATGGAATCAATTCAACTCAATCTATAGCTACGCTTTTTCAATAGATCCACTCACTTTTTTATATCTGATATATGTAATAACGCTTGTGCTTTCTTAAAAACAGTTATTTGGCAATGAACCTTAATGGAACGATTTCTAAACTAACAATTTCTTTCTCGGTTTGAATACTTGTTTCCCGAATATTTAAAAATTGTATAATATTTCGGTTTTCATTGTCTCTAACAACGCGTTCCCACAAAAATGGAGATTCCCAAATCTCATGTTTAGATGTAATCTGTCTGAGAGTTGAGGTGTAACCTGGTGTAATAGCTTTTTATTGTATGAACTGAATATATATTTTCATTTGTGTATAATGATCATTCAATGCGAGGAAAAGTCAATAATCCATGGGCAGAAAACGAGAACATCTTATCGACAAAGACTTTTATCAAACTTCAGAACTGTGTTCGCAAAAAATCAGCTCGAAGAAGCATTCAGATACATGGCTGCTGGAAAGCACATGGGTAAAGTCATCATTAAAGTACGCGACGAGAAAGAACCGTTGGATGCTCCTGCTTTGGCGATTCCACGTTATCATTGCTCGGAAAAACGGAGCTACGTTATCCTGGGTGGCCTAGGTGGTTTTGGTCTCGAGTTAGGTATATTTTGCAATTTTTTTATTCTAACGTGTCGTCGATTACGGTCGGAATAACTATATGTTCATCTCACAGCGGACTGGTTGGTACTTCGAGGAGCAAGGAATCTCGTAATTACCTCTCGCACGGGAGTTAAAACTGGTTACCAAAAAATGCGGATAAACCTGTGGAAGAGTTACGGGGCCAATGTAGTTATAGTCACAGGAAAAGATGCTTCAGTTCAGAAAGATTGCCAGTTCATCTTGGAAACAGCTGCTAAAATAGCACCTGTCGATGGAATTTTCAATCTGGCGGTTGTTCTGAGGGATTCACTATGGGAAAATCAAACGTCAGATTTATTTGAAGAATCCCTCCGTGGGAAAGCTTGGGCAACGAGAACTCTCGACACTTTGTCTAGAAAATTGTGCCCAGACCTCAAGAACTTTGTCGTTTTTTCTTCAGTGTCATGCGGCCGAGGAAATGCTGGCCAATCAAATTACGGAATGGCCAATTCTGTAAGTTCTTATTAAAAATGATGTTTTCAATACATTATAATTATGTAATCGGGATAAAAAAATTACGCATTTTTATGTGAATAAGAATTTTAATTGAACTGAATAATAATATGGACTAATTGTAGGTAATGGAACGAATTTGCGAAAGACGAGCTGCTGAAGGTTTGCCCGCACTAGCAGTGCAGTGGGGTGCTGTTGGTGATGTTGGTCTCGTAGCTGAGATGCAGGAAGACCACAATGAGTTAGTGATTGGAGGAACTCTTCAACAGAGCATCAACTCTTGTCTTCACGAGCTTGATGGATTGTTGCAGCAAAAACGTCCAGTCGTGGCAAGTATGGTCGTTGCAGAGAAGAAAGCAGGAGGTGCGGGAGACCTCAGCCTCGTCGACACAGTACTAAATATTATGGGTGAGAAAAATCACTATCAAATCCATTGGACAAATTGCACCGATTCAATTCGAGAAGTCCAAATAAAGAATTTTATCCATGACGTCAATTGGTAATGTACCCTTTTTACTTTATAGGTCTTAAAGATCTGAAGGGTGTGAATACTACTATATCACTAGCTGAACTTGGTATGGACTCGATGATGTCCGTCGAAATCAAGCAGACTTTGGAAAGAGAGTTCGATATTTTCCTCTCAGCTCCAGATGTTCGAAATCTGAGCTTTGCAAAACTCCAAGAAATGACCGAATCCGACGAACTTGCACAAGAAAATGACAACAGCAAGTCGCGAGAAAACGCCTTTAAAGAAGAATTACTCGTAAGCTTAGAATTAGTTGCGCGACTGCTTAATAATGGAAACATTAGTCCAGATATTTGTCTTAAATTACGTACTAAAGAAGAAGTAGATAAAACCGAGGTTTTCCTTATTCCTGGAATTGAAGGAGTTGCACCAGTTTTCTCGGAACTGGCCCCAAAACTTAGGGCTCCTACCACGTGCTTACAATTGGGTATTGACGATACGACACGAGATTCCGTCTTCGATATGACAGATCATCTCTTCAAGGTATGTTCATCTTTCAACTATGCTTGCAGATCGCAAATGTAACTTTTACTTCTCCATTTTCTATATCATTTTTTTTTCAAATTGAATTTGAATAGTACTGTTTACAATTGGAATAATTAACTTTACTTGCCTAAACCCTGTAAGATTTATAATAGACAGCGCAGTGAGGGAAAAAATTGGCTATTTCTAGCGAGGGTAACACGAGTGAAAGATCATTCCCCAAACTAATAATAGCCACCCATCCTCTGTTGCACGCAGAATTAACGAGTACATATATATATATATATATATATATATATATATATATATATTAATATTATTTTATCGTGTGTCACTAGCATTCTACCATGTCTAACGTTTTGAAAATTTGAAATAATGACTCGTTGAATCCTGCCTTTACTATGGGTAACGAGCTATTACTTTACTCGTTTGAAACATTTTTGATGAACAATTTTTGATGTACTTCAGATTCGTGAAAATTAGTTGATTACGTATGCACGTAATCATTAAGATCTTATAAGATTACAATTGTATTCATTTAATTTTTCATTATGAATATAAATACGTCACTGATCAATATATTATTTTCAGCATGTTACGCAAAGGAGTAAAGGTCGTCGTGACTTCGTGATCGCGGGTTACTCTTTTGGGAGTATGATTGCGATAGAGTTAGCGAGGAGATTAGAAGCTCAAGGAATGAATGGCAGATTAATTCTTATTGATGGTGCCCCACAGCCTATCAAAGCCAGAGAAAGTCAGCATAAGGGCGTGTCATTAGAAAACAAATGTTTAACTGATATTATGACTGTAATATCTGCATCCGAAGTTATGCAAGTAAGTATCATTAAGAGTCTGTAGATCAATCGATTGATTTACAGACTGTTAATGGCGGAGTGTTAAAAATCAGAGATTGTAAACATTTTTCATAAATAGTTTTGATTCAATACCGACAATAAGCGTGACTGAGCTCAACATAGAGTAAAACTCTTTTATTCGTTTGAAAATGTGTACAATAATTTTGAGAAGTCTCAATCAACAGGAGACGCTAAATGCATGTTATCAATCAACCATAACTTCTTGATTATAGTTGACTGCTAATCTAGAAAAGTGCAAAAACTGGGATGAAAAAGTGCAGGCGTTAATAAAGATATGTCCTCCGTCAAAACTGAATCTTTCAGAAGATAAAATGAAGAAACTATGTCTCACGACATATAAACGTTTGGTAGCAATACAAAGCTATGATGCATCGAAGCTGCCAGCCATCAAAGCGCCTATCATTCTTTTGAAACCAACTTCACCAAGTTTACGATCTGATTTTGAAGACTACGGCTTATCTAAGGTAAATTTTGATTATATAATCCAAAGATAAAATCTTTTAATTCAACTATTAGAATAGCCGGCAATCAATTCGGATATTTTCATATTTTTCATATTGATAGAAAGTGATTCTACATCTCAAATTTTGAGGTGCTTTCTAAACAGTTTTCTTTCTACAATCATTTTGAAATAAAAATCCATTACAAATAGTAAAATATGTGATTATGTTTAGATTACAAGGAATGAAGTTCAAGTACATTATGTATCTGGAGATCACGTCACAATAATGGATGATGACAAGGTCGCTCAAGCAATCAATGGAGACTCTATGGAAGATGCGGACGCTTTTAAAGCACAGCTTATGGGAAATAAATGAACAAACGATAGACAAATTTGTATATTCATAGACATTAAGTGGAGAACGAAATCATTAAACATTATCGTTTTGTAAATAAATTATCACTCGATAGTCTTGCTGTACTGTACGTACATATTTGACTGTCTCCGATGTTGCGAATGTACTCTCATAGCTTATCAATAATAAAAAATGTCCTTTCAATAATAATGGCTAATGATCCCGAAGCTTACTGTTTATTGGGGCAGTTCTTGATAAAGTAGTTCAGTATGTCTACCAATATAGGCATGCTGTGAATGCAATTAAACAATCTTGCTTCGTAAATATTTCTGTGAGTATGACTTATTTGGGTATCGAAAACTATCCCATAGTTCCAGCAAGATTATTGACTGCAACACTGGTACTTGTATTATTATGAAACTATGGTGAACATAAATATATATTAAAACAGATTTTAGGAAAAGTCATTGTTACGAAGAAAATATTTACTTAAGTGACTCGACAAAGTTTTAAAACAGTATCGGAAAATTTAAGAAAGGTAGTTTCTTCAATCAAAATCTAATTTTGAATTCAACAGAAAAATTTATGGAAAAACTAGGTTTGAGAAACAAATTGTAATCTATACACTTCCCTGTCTCTCGAGACATGAAGAAGGATATATCTGTATATTATCACGTTTAAAAATAAATATTTATTAATTTTTCTAATTTTCCAGAGTTAATTGATCAATAATTTTATGTTCTATAAATTCTAGAAACATCAAGAAAATTGAATCTCAAAGAATATTCATAAATAATGAGAACACCTTAATTTGACTGTTGCAATTTTCTTGTATTGAACGATACGATCTGCCTGTCAAGGCAAGTCTTAGCTGAGCTGGCTGAAACAATTTTGAACTCGGTTAATTCTTCTATAATTGTTGGATACATATCATATACAAATGGTTCAACGAGATTCCAGATGCATACAATACATGTACAGGAATAACAATCATAAACAGAATTATTGTTCAATTACTTCACTCTTCAGCTGACAAGTGACATTTTAATTAATTAAAAATATCAATTTCGAAAGATTTGTATTAAAATCGGTTTATGAATGTCACGATCCAATCAAAGTCAAATTAATTTAACGTAGGTACAATATTTATAAATTAATGACTATTCCTGATTACTGTTAATTAACACGTGAAAGCCGAAATATTTGAATCGGTATAATCGACAGTGCGCCATCGACGACAAATATGTGCAACAAGCGAAGTAAAACGGGTGACCGTTTCTTAATCGTCCCGATGTCATCTTCAACTTCACACTTCGATACTTTTTTCTAAAGCTACTTCACATTATGATGTGGAACTCGACATTATCCGTTGAAATCAGATGTTTTCGAAGAATCAACTGAACGATTTTTATTGAATGATTTTTACATTCGACACTTTTAATTCACATTGTTTTTCTTTGTAAAAACGTGGAACCAAATATATGTATAAACCTTATGTCTCGCACGGAATGATGAATTAAATGTACGTTCGCAAAGTATTTGACCGATGCGGACAACAGTTTTCAATGGAACTAGATGAGTCAAAGAGTAGTCGGTTCGAAACACGAATTTTATGTAGATATCATGCGACATCCGGCAAACTCTTGACACGGGTTTGACTCGGCTCCAAATCATGGCTTGGCGCAACATCGCATCATGGTTATTCATCGCGTTTTGCTTTGTATCACTATTTTATTCGCAAGGAAAAGCGAGGGAATGTTTAAAGATTGGCTTTTTGATCAAATAAAACGAAGGTAATATTTCGACGTTCTCGGAAGCTTACACATTCCAAACTATTCGATCATTTTGTTCGAGCTGTAGATTTCCTATTCAGTATCTAGGAGAATGATTCGACAACTATCTCATGAACTATCCTCATATAGTTATACATTTACAGAAATAACTGAACTGAAAGTATCATCCTAAACATATAACGTCCTTGCCAAATGGATCGTCAAAAAAATTCAATTATTATTGATGCTCGAAGTGAAAGAGAAAATTGATGATGTACAAATGTTTGGAAAGTCAGAATGAACATCATTTATTACGTATATCAATTAAAGGATTTCTATTTACTAACATCTTATTTTGTTAATGTAAATACAAATGAATTAATTTACATTTCATTAAAATAAAACTGTATCACCCTGAAAGATAGAACATAACAATTTTCTATCACCTTGAATTAAAAATTAGTACAAGTAATACAGTTCATTCAGGTTAAAATTAAGAAGAGAATTCAGATAGTAAGTTTTGTTAATAATAAAGAAATTGAAGGATCTACTTTTCTTTATGTCTCGACGTCAGCAGCGATGAATTAGAGTGAATGGGTATACGAGGAATTTTATTTATTCAACTCAAATACCAGATACGTGACATCGTGAGAAGTAGAGCGATGTATTCTTAAGAAGTCCAATGCCATACAGTGGGTATTTTGTTTATTTATTTTATTTATTTATTTCGCTGATTGTATCGATGAAAGTTAATTTATTTCTATCGACTTTGTAAATACAATACATAATGAATAGCATCTAGTAAGGAAACCTAACAATTTAATTATGTAACGAATGTCAATGAACCGAGTCTTTGCATGAAGGTTACATCAATGCTCAGTTCAAAGGTTGCTGCATGGGCCTTAAATCTCATTCTCTAATTTAAAATCACTACATTATTTTGGAACTTTGCCGAAAAAGAAATACTCGGTCCGGATCAAACAGTTCCAATCGAAGATTTGATTCACCTTAAAAATCTATTCTCGCTCGCATTTGTATCAATTTTTCAACTTTCTTAATTTTGAAAATAATTTTAGTGACCAGAAAAAGATATCAGTCTTCATAAGATAGTTATTAACTGATGAAATAGATAAAATTATTTGCTTCTTACCTTGCTTCCCACAAACATATAATAATTATACGGCGGAACAACGATCAGAAATATTTCGAAAACAATCTTTTTACGATCAACATGAAAAGGATTGTTTTCCAATCATTATTGAATGAGAGTCACAGATATTAATGTACAGATTATTTATTATAAATTATATATACTCGAAACATAATATATTACTATTTCCAAATTTAGATAGAGTAAAGAATTATTATTATTCTTTCTATTTGATATAAGAAAGTTCGAAAATAAATATATTTTTTTTTCAAATTCTGGAGAAACAATTTTATCTGAACTGTTTTATGGTATGGCGATCTCTTATTAGTTGAAAATCAATAATACCTCATTTCAACATGTAAGCGTCCGAAAAGCTGCTTCGTCGAATAACGATTCCAGGATTTAATTACTAAATTGAAAATACTCTTCTCACTATTCTAGAATAATTTACTGTTGACGACAAGGCGAACAATTTATAAGAACAAAACTCTTCCCCGTGCATTACAGCGAAATATTTCATTGACGATTATGAGCCTTAATTCAAAATATTTACAGTATGAGGAACCTTTCATTTTAAGGACATTAATTTTTTCATTTTATTGAAATGCCGTTTCACACACTAATGAATCTTCAAATGTCCTTCAAACGAGAACTCGTAACATAAAATATAGTATCTGACTTATGCGTTCAATTTTGATCACTCGTGTGAACGTGCAACACTCGTCACCTGGAAAATCAATAATCCATGACTTGAGAGGTGGCGCATATTGGGTACTTTTGACAAAAATAATAAATACCAATAATCAACACGGTTGATAAAAAGGACGTATGAAGAAAATAAAAATTAGATGCTGTAGAATGGAATGCCAAGGATTTGAACGGTATATCGCTTGATTTTTTTGGCCTAGTCTAAGAGTATTAAAATAACTAAGAGGGTACCCCCCTACTCGCTTCGCTCACCAACCCTCCCTCCCCCACACACACTTATGATATTTCGATGTCCACGGAAGATTTACATGAAAGAATAAAGTCAAGGTGATGTTTCCCTTGCTCGTCTCGCTCGCTAACCCCCGTCCTCTCTGGTTACCACCGTATTTTATGAATGGCAATTGAGTTGTTAATATGAGCACATAGAAACTTAATCTACTGTAAATCCATCAATTTTGAAGTATGATTTTAATTCTCTAGCAACATTTAATTGAAACATGTAGTGTTATACTCATATGAGTACCTATTGCTTTGAATTTTTCAGACTCTTTCTGTTTTCTCAATTCAGATTAGCAAGAATTTATCAAGTCATGCTGGCATTCTATCACCCAAGAACAAGACATACTATTGAATTATAACTTGATTCAAACTCTCTGGAACAGAGGCCAAAAAGGGGGGGGTTTAAAAAGAGGTACCAAAAAGGGGAGTCAGAAAGTGGGACTATAGAGAGGGACCACAAAGGGAAGCCAAAAGGGGGGCCGAAAAAGGAGACTGAAAAGGGAGGCTGAAAAACGGGGAAAAAAGGAGGCAAAGATTCTGACGGCGGCAGCGATAGAGAGATTCGCGTTCACTTGCGTGAAATTAGATCAAGAATCAAAATTGGTGAAAAAATGGATAAAATGAGCTGTAACAAGTTGGTGTAAGTCGTTCGCGATCGGTTAACATGTTTTCTTTTCTCATTATTTTGTATTGCCAACAAAATTCTGTGCTACAGTGTTGCTCTAAACCTGCGTAAAGATGAAATATAGAAGGGCATATTGAGCATTGGCGCACATTAGGTATACCTACCTTACAATTGACCTCGATGATAATTATGTAATGGGTGAAAATGAATGAGAATCATTTCTTTCACGACCACCAGGGAAGTTAGCATATACAATAAATGCTAGGTAAAGATACACTGTGGATAAAAAAGAAATCCGATACTATTGATCGAATACCTCCGAGAAATCGAAACGTTAGACTGAATGGCTGTATATGTGGCTTATTCAGGTACCTAAAAAGTATTTCAGAAAGTTTCATCAGACAAAATCACTGTAAAACTTTAGTTTTCGCCCTGAAATGTATGACGTGCTTTCTTCTATCTAAAAAATTCTAAAATGTGTTGGTTCCGATTAGTCCCTCGAAATGTGCTAGTCTTCCGGAGATATCGACGTGTCTTACGAAGAAAGACAAATGCAATCTGTCCGCGAAGAAAGACACATCTCTATTTGTCCGCGAAGAAAGACACATCTTGCATTCTAGCCACGTAGAAAGACACAACTCGCAATCTGTCCGCGAAGAAAGACACAACTCGCGTCTGTCTGTGGAAAACACAATTGGTGCACATCCTACAATTTTCCGACGTAAAAAAATATATGGAATGAAAGCTTAGAATAAGTAGGTTATCATTGACAAAAAAAACAAGCCTTTTCTACAGTTTAACTCTTTTTTCGTTAATATTCGCGGGAGAATAATTCCGACATTTGTCTTTCTTCGCGGACAGATTCGGATATGTGTCTTTCTTCGCGGACAGATTCGGATATGTGTCTTTCTTCGCGGACAGATTCAGTTATGTGTCTTTCTTCGTAAGACACGTCGATATAATGTCATCGAATTCAGAATATTTGTAAGAGAATGAGTATTCGCTAAATAATGAGAAAAACTGATAATTATAATCTGGTAGTTTGATAATATTTGAACACGTTGACTTCACAAATCAGTAATTTATCTAATTCTGAAATTGTCCCAATTCCATTGACTTCTATTAATTGATTTAACGATATACTGTCAGTCTCTCATGCAGAACGGGAATTGCATTCGAAAGATAAAAGAAAAAAAAAAGGATCTGTGGAGTACGAATAAAATAAAGCATTTACATTATTAACGATACAAATTTAAAAATGTAATTAACTAGGGACTGCGGAGGGTCGTCGGCAATCGACAGAAATTTGCACTTATAAAAGGCCCCTTGGATTTGGCGCGGCGTTTAGTCGCGCGCTCGTGGTCCTTCACTTATACTCCTGTGCACCACGAGGCAATTTCGACCAAACAGTCTTTCAATCAAACCCTTGAAGTCTAAGCTGATGTTTTACTTGTTTATATTTTCCTAAAGACACGCGCTTACGAATTGAGTCACGGCAATATTAAGTGTTCCATGTGGTATCAAAAGTGCAACCTTATTGAATTCTGATAATAAAGAAAATCTGTCAATAATATTTTGTGTAAACAATATAGTGGGTTAGAGTGTAATACATCGAGTGCATCAAACTTTGAACATCAGTCAGCATGTCAAACCTCAACAGCGAAGGTCGGAAAATTCCGAAGTTGAGGCCCGTACCTCCTGGGGATGAGATTGTCATTACCGGCGTAGCCGGGAGATTTCCGGACTCCAATGACGTGAAACACTTCCAAGAAAATCTCATGAATGGAGTAGATCTCATCACAGATGACGATCGTCGATGGAATTTGGGTGAGCTCATCTCATTGATCACATAAATACAATCTAAAGTAAAGTCTTCACTGATATACTGCAATCCAACTGGTGTGATCACATTCGTACGTCTTCAAATGCGGATCTGCAAAATGAACTCTATTAGAAAAGTCGTACTAGATGATATTTTCTCTGAATATATACGTTCGAACAAAGTAAGTATGCTGAGAAGCTTCCGAAAATCTTCGAAATTTGCAGACATATCACATTGTTCAAAAATCGGTTGAGAAGGGTCTTCTTTCTTCTCCATTACCTGAGTGCATATCTTCATAATAAAATAGGGACCATTTTTAAAGTATAGATTAATTTGAAGTATGAGTTAGGAGTTATCGATATGTTTCATGACCTCACAACTTTTTTTTTAATCTAGGTAATCCACACTTCATGCATGCAAACTTATATCGGAAATACCTTTAAAATACAAAAAATGTCAAAAATAACTGTCAAATATAACAAAATAACTTTTGAACAGAAAAATTTAGATAAATGTGGATTTTACTGAGAATTGCCCATACGTTTATAACAAGTGTTCATTGAATTATTAACGAGTAAAAGTATTGATATCAGAACAAAGTAGAAAAAATATACCCTTAGTCGCTAGTTAGAATCTGATTATATGCATACTGAAATGTGTTCATGCAGAAGAAATATTCCCATAAAGCCTTGCATTAATTTTATTCATGGGATTTTAATGTATTCAATTGAATCTTATTGATTCTTTCTGAGAAGTATTATGAATAAATGAATTTTATGAAATTATATTCCAGACCATCCCGAAATTCCACAGAACACGGGAAAAATAAACAACATTTCGAAATTCGACTCCCTGTTCTTTGGTGTTCATTTCAAACAAGCTCACACGATGGACCCAATGTGCAGGATGTTGCTAGAACACGCTTATGAAGCGGTTATTGATGCAGGAGTCAATCCAAAACAATTGAGGGGTACCAGAACAGGCGTATTTATTGGCGCCTGTTTCTCTGAGTCAGAAAAAACATGGTTTTATGAAAAATTACAGGTGATGTTTTTATAATACGTCAAATAATTCTAAATCAAATTTCATAACTGGGACGTTATTGAAATTTCTGAAATTAAAATAGAAAAGTAAATTTTGTGAGAATAAAGGTCATCATGTAGTGATACCAAAGTTGAACGATATTCAAGATCAAGTTTGTATCGGAAATATTAGATCTGAAAAAGTTTCAAATCTGAAAATGCTTATAGCCCGTAAAATTCTTAAATTATGAATGGTGAAAATCCTTGTTTATAATTTATGTCAATAATTTAAAAGCTAGCATTGATTATTGATTTCGTTCACCATCTCAATACGATTCTAACATTGAATTTTACAGGTCAACGGTTTCGGTATCACAGGCTGCAACCGTTCTATGTTGGCGAACCGTATATCCTACTG
Source organism: Aphelinus atriplicis (assembly GCA_020882685.1). Classification (NCBI taxonomy): domain Eukaryota; kingdom Metazoa; phylum Arthropoda; class Insecta; order Hymenoptera; family Aphelinidae; genus Aphelinus; species Aphelinus atriplicis. The sequence goes on from CM037073.1 coordinate 96,910,483, forward strand.
GCTGGGCATCACTGGCCCTAGCTACTCTATCGATTCGGCTTGCAGTTCGAGCCTCTTCGCCGTGGAACACGCATACAGGGCCATCCGTGATGGACATTGCGATGCTGCACTTGTGGGTGGTTCCAATCTCGTATTGCATCCTTACGTCTCGCTCCAATTCTCTAGGCTTGGTGAGTTTTATTTTTCATCTTACTTTCTTACTTTTATACTTTTATACATTAGTGAGAATACATTCTACGTATAGGTGTGCTCTCGCCCGATGGTCGGTGTAAATCGTTCGATGAGTCTGCTGACGGCTACGCTCGTGCCGAAGCTATCTCTATCATATTTTTGCAGAAAGCGAAAGACGCAAAACGCATCTATGCACATCTCATTCATGGCAAAACCAATTGCGATGGTTTCAAGGAGCAAGGTATCACTTTTCCATCGAGTCACATGCAGACTGTCTTGTTTGACGAGTTTTATCAAGAGCTTGGAGTACCACCTTCGAGCCTCGCCTATATGGAAGCTCATGCTACTGGCACAACAGTCGGTGATCCTGAAGAACTTACTGCAGTTGAAAACATTTTCTGCCCGGGGCGCACTGAACCCCTTCTAATCGGTTCCGTTAAATCAAATATGGGACACTCCGAGCCTGCCAGTGGAATCTGTTCCATCACAAAAGTGAATACTATGACCCTTAAATATACAATGTGCCAACGATTCAATTTTTTTCAAATAAGAAAAATGCTATTCTTGTTACTCTTAGGTGATTATTGCATTAGAAACTGGCCTGATCCCACCTAATTTGCATTACAAAAAATGCCGAAAAGGATTGAAGTCGATAGAAGATGGCAAAATAAAAGTTGTGACCAAACTAACGCCGTGGAAGGGAGGCTACATTGGTGTCAATTCGTTTGGTTTCGGTGGTGCCAATTGCCATATCCTTTTGAAGTCTCATGACAAAGAAAAAATCAATGGCGGACAGCCTAATGATAACTTGCCACGACTGGTAGCAGTTTCTGGCCGGACGGAACTTGCCGTGGCAACTATGTTGAATGATGTGAGCACCTCTACAAATTAATGAAAACTATTTACATTTCTCGTTATAATTTGCCAAAACAGATAATAGTTCGTAAGATTTTGGATATTCTGTCCACAGATTTTAGATTGGTTTAATCTAAATTTTGAATTACGCTCCATGGTTATCATTTAATATGTTTTGCGTATTCTTGTATTCAATACACTATAATAAAATTATCTTTACAGGTCGAGAGTCGCCCTGTCGATGTAGAATATATAAGGCTTCTGCATGATATTCATTCTGAAGATATTAGCGGTCATTTATACAGAGGATACACAGTTTTGCCCCCACGTGGACTTGTCAAGACTAAAATAAGAGAAATCGAAAACTTCATAGGAAACAAGAGGCCAGTTTGGTTCGTATTCTCTGGAATGGGATCGCAATGGCCTGGGATGGGTAAGAGTTTGATCTTGACAACACTCGCGATGATAGAGTTACAATTTTTCATCTTTCTATTCGCACATCATCTGTGATTCACAGGAGAAGGTCTTTTACGTCTACCAGTATTTGCTGAAGCAATTCAAAGGTGTGATGCAGTTCTCAAGCCTCTCGGTCTCGATATCGTGAAAATCATCACGAGTAAGGATAAAAAGATATTCGACAATATTGTACACTCGTTCGTGGGAATTGCTGCCATTCAAGTAAGAATTGCTCGACAGTTGTTTTTCTCGTATTTATGCAACTGAATAATGAATACTTCTACGATTTAGATTGGTCTCGTCGATGTACTACACTTTTTGGGAATCGAGCCTGATAATATGATCGGCCATTCGGTAGGAGAGCTCGGCTGCGCTTATGCAGATGGCTGTATTACCACTGAGCAATTGATTTTATCATCGTACTCACGAGGTTTAGCTTCGCTTGAGTCTAAGATCGAATATGGTTCGATGGCGGCCGTTGGTCTTGGATACCAAGATTTGAAGGATATGTGTCCACCTGACATTGAAGTTGCTTGCCACAATTCCGCTGATAGTGCCACAATCAGTGGACCCGCAGAGTCCATGAAAAATTTCGTCGCTAAGTTAACAGTAAGCTAAAACCTTAGCTCATAATAAAGTATTCAATATATCATTGATTATTATCTCTGTGGCGCAAACATTGACTGAACTGAATTTGATAAACATTTTTCTGTCTGACACGAAATGCCTCAGAAAAAGCCACAATTATTTCAAATTTCTCACATTTTTATACATAATCCATTGTCTCCAACAGGCAAACAATATCTTTGCGAAAGAAGTACCATGCAGCAATATACCATACCATAGTCGATACATTGCTCCAGCTGGTTCCAAGCTACTTTCTTCCTTACAAAAGATCATTCCAGAACCAAAGCCACGCAGTTCTAAGTGGATTAGTACATCCGTACCACGGAACAAGTGGGACACTGCAGCTGCTCGACTGTCATCTGCCGAATATCATACTAACAATCTTCTCAGTCCCGTACTATTTGAAGAATCTTCAGCTCTGATACCAAAAGATGCTATTTGCATCGAAATCGCCCCTCATGGTCTTCTACAGGCTATCTTGCGAAGATCTCTTGCTCCCACTGTTACGAACATTTCTTTGACCAAACGTGGCCACGAAGATAGCGTCGAAGTACTGCTACAAGGTCTTGGAAAGATGTACAACGCCGGTCTTCAACCACAACTTCGTAAGGAATATATGCATGCATTATTTTTATTTAGTGAGTTTGAAATGAAGTGAAAAATTATTCAACAAACGAAAATTGATATGTGATGTAGATAAATTATATCCACACGTACAATATCCGGTGAGCCGTTCAACCCCAATGATTTCGCATCTGGTGAAGTGGGAGCACACGGATGATTGGTACGTAACGTCATATCACCTGCAGGAAAAAATCGCATCAGGCGAACGCATAGTGGAAGTATCACTTCAAGATCAAGATTGCGAATATGTGTCAGGACACGTAATCGATGGTAGAAATCTTTTCCCTGCCACCGGATATTTGGATCTAATCTGGGAAACCGTTGGTATGATGCGTGGAGAGTTGTACACTGAGGTGTCTGTTGTTTTCGAGGATGTGAAATTCCTCAGAGCTACGACAGTACCAAAAGAGGGAGCTGTCGAATTCACTTTAATGGTGCAAAAAGGTGATAAAGAATCTGAACTCTATTAAATTATTCGAATTACTTTAATAATGATCATTTGCAAAACACATTTTTCGCCAGTCCAAAGTAACATTCTCATCGAATGAAGAAAATGATATAACTTTTTTTATTAATTCCATTAATAGGAACCGGAAGATTCGAAGTAGTAGAAGGTGGAGCTGCAGTAGTTACAGGTTTTATCCGGGTAACAAGTCATCCTTCTGATGAAAAAATTAACCCAGGATTGATTGTATCGGACAGCAACGTGGAAGAAGCGATGTCATCGCGAGATTTCTACAAAGAACTGAGACTCCGGGGATATCACTACGGCGGCCTGTTCCGAAGTGTCAAGGGTTCCACTATTAAAGGCACAAAAGGCCGCATCGCTTGGCATGACAATTGGGTAACTTTTATGGACAGTATGTTACAGATGCAAATTATTGGCGAAGATACTCGTGGTCTGTTCGTACCCACTGGTATAATGAAAATTGTCATCGATACAAAGAGCCATCTCAATCAAATTCGAGAAATGAAAGATGGAGAGCAAGGTAGTTATACTCTTCAAAAATAATCAAGGACTATTTTATGATAAACTCAAGAAAGTCTCATTCATCGAAATTGAATGATTCATCATTTACTTTTAGAGTTCCCAGTGTACGTGAATAAAACGCACGATGTCATCCTGGCTGGTGGAGTAGAAATTCGTGGATTGAAATCGAGTGCAATCCCACGTAGGAAGCTGGCTGGGGAACCCGTACTTGAAAAATACAAGTTTGTGGCTAACGTTGACAGGTCGGAAGTTAGTCATGAAGAAATCGTGCGATTGTCCACCCATATCGCCCTCGAGAACCATTTAGGCGTGAAAGTAAAAAGTATTGAATTGATTGAAGAAATAGATCGCGTGCCCGCCGAAGATCTTCTGTCAGCTTTGATTGTCGAGGCTTTAGGGGATATGCCTCTTATTCAGGCGGATGTAGGTATTTTTGGTAACAACCTTCCTTACGAAGGTAGCGTTCCTAGCACCGTCTCCATCAATGAAGTAAAAAAAGTCAACCCCGAAGCGAATGCTTTACTGGCTGTTGGTCACTATTTACTCACGTCAGCTCGAACAGAAAACTTGCATCTTCTGATGGAAGGTACGAAAGAAGGCGGTTTCATATTAACTCGCGAGGACGCAAATCAAACGAAAAACGTTGAGCAGCTTGCTCACAGTAAGGGTCTCAATATTATCTTGGAGAAAAAGTCTGGCAAACAACTATTCATCCTCCTGAGAAAGAAAGAAAAGATCCCACCAAAGACATTGATTGTTAAGGTAAGCAATGACAAGTTCGATTGGGTAGAGGAAATGCGCAACACTATGACAGAAGTTCTTGAGAAAGAAAATCCAGGCAGTGTGAGAGTTGTTTATGTTGGTGAAGGCGATTTTGAGAGTGGTGAGTTGATATATCAGTTGTATGCTATACGATTAAATCTAATGTATTGGAAACATCTACGATTGGGCCAATTAAATATTTTCCAGGTTTGATTGGCTTGGTGAATTGTCTGAGAAAAGAACCAGGTGGCGAGATCGTTCGTGGTATTCTCATTCAGGATCCGAGAGCTCCGAAATTCTCTCTGCAAGATCCTTTTTATGCAAAAGAACTGCAGAAAGATTTATCAGTTTCGGTTTTACGTGCCAACGGAGTTTGGGGTAGCTATAGACACTTGCCTCTACCTCCGCAAGGACCGATACTAGTACCTCACGCTCTAGCCAACCAAACTGTGCGAGGTGACCTCAGCTCGCTTTGCTGGCTTGAGGGACCTATACCGGCCGGTTATGATGACGATCGTCTCATTAACGTGGTTTATTCGTCAATTAATTTCAAGTACGATATTTCTATTTTTATATAAAAAAATTGATGGAAAAACATCTTATTCTTATAGATTTCATTCTGAGCTTATCGTTTTGTCTATCAAAACCGTAAAATTTTTTAGGGATATTATGCTAGCCACTGGAAAACTAGCAGTTGAAGTTGTGGCAAAAACAAGACAAACTCAAGAGTGCGTTTTGGGATTCGAATACAGTGGAACGTCTCCCACTGGTAAGCGGCTGATGGGTCTAACTGAAAGCCGGGCGATCTCAAACCAGTGCATCGCCGATCCTGACTTGACGTGGGAGGTACCTGATGACTGGTCTCTGGAAGACGCAGCTACTGTACCCGTAGTATATGGAACTTGTTGCTACGCGTTATATATTAGCGGTAAAATTGGTGTCTTTTAATTACAAAATCATCAATAAAATATGACGATGATCACATGTTTTCTCCAAACTTTAGGCAAAATGAGTAAAGGCGATAAGGTGCTGATTCATGCAGGCACAGGGGGCGTAGGACAGGCTGCAATTCAACTTGCTTTGTTTGAAGGTTGTGAGGTGTTCACGACTGTAGGTACGCCAGAGAAGCGCCGTTTCATCCGAGAAACATTCCCACAAATTAGCGACGATCACATCGGCAATTCGCGTGACACCAGCTTCGAGCAAATGGTTATGAAACAGACTAATGGTCGAGGCGTAGATATCGTACTCAATAGTCTCTCTGAAAACAAACTGCTGGCATCCGTACGGTGTCTCGCTCACGACGGACGTTTCCTCGAAATTGGTAAATTCGATTTAGCAGCAAACAATCCTTTGGGCATGGAATGCTTCTTGCGAGAAGTTAGCTTCCAAGGTGTTATGTTGGATAACATATGGAAAGGCAAACCAGGTACAAAGAAGCTGCTTAGAGACATCATGGCTGAGAGCTTGCGAAATGGTGCCGTGAAGCCTCTCATCAGGTAAATTTTGTAAAAGAAATATATGAAAAAGTATTATATTAAAGGAAACTGTGGTATCCAAATCACTAAATTGGAAGATACAATTGGATTTGAAGAATTGAGTAAATTCTCTACAAATTCGATCAATGGAGAAATAACACTATGAAATCTTGTTATTGATTAATGTAATTATTTTTTCCCAATAGGACTGTTTTCTCCAAAGACCAATTGGAAGCAGCTTTCCGATTCATGGCTTCAGGAAAACATATAGGTAAAGTCACTCTGAAGATTCGTGATGTTAAAGAATCACCCAACAAATTCATGCCAGCTTTTCCACGCTACCATTGCTTGGAAGATCGCAGTTACATCATTCTCGGAGGTCTTGGTGGTTTTGGACTTGAGTTAGGTAATGTACATTTTTTCTCTACTATCGTTTGTTACCATCGAAATAAAAGGAATGAGAAGTCATACAATTCCAATTTAATCAATTGCTATTATAGCCGATTGGTTGGTGATGCGTGGTTGTAAGAAATTGGTGCTTACATCACGAGTGGGTGTCAAAAATGGATATCAGAAGATGCGAATTGGGCTATGGCAGAGTTATGGCACGGAAGTTGTCGTCATTGCTGGCAAAGTCGCGTCAAAACTTGAAGACTGTCAATATATCATTGAAGCGGCAGTCAAACTCGCGCCAGTCGACGCCATTTTTAATCTTGCAGTTGTATTGAGAGATGCAGTCTGGGACAACCAGACGCCTGAGAGTTTCAAAGAATCATTTGAAGCCAAGGCATGGGCAACGAAGAATCTAGACATTGTCACGAGAAAGTTATGTCCAATGCTCAGCAAATTTGTAACTTTTTCATCAGTATCGTGTGGTAGAGGAAATGCTGGGCAGACCAATTACGGCATGTCCAATTCTGTGAGTTTTAGTTTTATAGCTTTATAATAATAGATTTTTGTAAGAACCCTATGAGATATTCTACTATATGATAAATTACGAAAACATCTACGTCTAGGTAATGGAAAGGATCTGTGAAAGACGAGTGGCAGAGGGTTTGCCTGGTTTGGCAATACAGTGGGGTGCAATTGGCGATGTCGGTCTGGTAGCCGATATGCAAGAAGACAACAAAGAACTGGTAATTGGTGGCACGCTTCAGCAGAAGATATCGTCGTGTTTGCAAGAGCTAGATGGCTTCTTACGCCAAGATGAGCCGATCGTCAGCAGTATGGTCGTCGCGGAGAAGAGGGCAGGAAGTGCTGGTTCTTTGAACATCGTTGACACCGTATTAAACATCATGAGTGAGCTTCCATTTTTTTATTTAGAAGATGTTGCTAACTTTGGGTGATCATTTATGATGAAACTTTGCGAAATGCTTTTTGATTTGATTCCCATCGCTTACTTGTTCATTCTTATCTATCTCGAGACACATCCATCTGAATACATTAATATGTTTCATAGGCTTAAAGGACTTGAAATCGATAAGCCCACACACGTCCCTAGCCGAGTTGGGCATGGACTCAATGATGGCAGTTGAGATAAAACAAACTTTAGAACGCGAGTTTGAGATTTTCCTAACGGCACAAGACATCCGCAGTTTGAACTTTGCTAAATTACAAGAGATGTCGCCCAAGGAATCTGAAGAGAAAAAGAAACGCAAGAACCAACCTACTGATGATGGCGAGCTCGTAACAGGCATGAAGCTGCTCATGCGTCTCATAGGTTGTAATGACATCAGTTCAGAAGTCTGCCTCAGATTGAAAACAAGAGAAAGTTCTGACACAGCTGGAGTGTTTCTTATTCCTGGCATTGAAGGGGTGGCTAATGTATTCTTCCAGCTCGCGCCGAAACTCAAGGTTGCCGCTTGCTGCCTACAGTTGGGTCAAGATAACACCCAGGATTCTATCAATGCCACAGCTGATAAACTCTTCCCGGTGAGATCAAATAATTATTCATTTTTCCGGATTTGTTTGGGAGATATTATGATTGGATTTCGAATAAAAAATTCATTCATGAGGTTCAAGTGGTCACTTGAATTCATTCGATCTATAATACGTCTCGTTCCAATAGCACGTGATGCGCAACATCAAAGGCCGTAATGACTTCGTTATAGTTGGCTACTCGTTTGGGTCGATGACTGCAATCGAGTTGGTAAGGAGATTAGAAGCTGCTGGGAAATATGGAAAACTCATTCTCATTGACGGTTCACCAGACCTGATGAAGGACATCCAAAGCCAGCACTTGGCTTCAAACAGCGACGAGGAACTTCAGAGTAATATCCTATTGGGAATGATGGACGTTGTCTCGCCCACTCAGAGTGCAGAGGTAACGCAATTTTTGTTTCTCTGCAGGAACTTTCCAATGAAACGTAATTTATATTCAAAGAATTGGAGGAAAATGTTGATAACATTTACATGTTTCTTTTGTAGCTTGTGGTTGCATTAGAAAAGTGCACAACGTGGGACGAGAAACTGCAAGCATTCCTGTCCCTGGCGGGCGACAAGAGTGACCAACTGGGTCTGTCGGAAGAAAATCGTGCTGGATTATGTACAGCAATATACAATCGGCTACTCGCAGTGCAACGGTACGACGTATCTCAAGTACAGCCACTCAAGACACCAATCATTCTTCTAAAACCCACTTCACCCACTTTACGTACCATTGCTGAAAACTACGGTCTTGACAAGGTATAACTCATGTGCTTCTTATATTCAATTAATTTGTTTTCTATTGTTCTCTCAAAGAAAAACATTATAATGGGATAAAATTCATACATTCCAATTGGACCACCTTTTGTATTTCTCTTTTGATTTTCTTTACTTTTTGGATAGTGATATAGTGAATATGAAAATGAAAATGACTAAAATCCCTATTTGAAAAAAATAATATCCATGCTTGAAAGATAAAATACAGAAAAGCATTGAAAAAAACTCATAAATGGTATATTTTCAGATAACAACTGGCAAGATAGAGATTTATTATGTTGAAGGAAATCACGTAACCATTTTGGATAATGATAAAGTTTTGATGGCTATTAATGGTGAACCAATAGAAGATCCTGAAGAATTCAAGCAAGCAATCATGCCTGACCCGACCAGGGAGACGGGTTTGTATTAATGCGAGAATAGAAAATAATTATAGAGTCGTTTTGGAGCCTCCGGAACAAGATATTCAACGAGAGGAAGCAAATGGAATAGTCTCACCACTTTGCCATCCTATGCGCCTACAGGACTAAAGCCTAAATGATTTTACCATTAATACATCCACGTATCAATAAAGATTTTATCAACTCTGCAATGTAAAAGGGATCGAGTGTGAGAGACGGGCGAAATGAATAAACATTTTTTTCTATGAAATATTTGTTTCATTTACACAACACTTTGTACGCACATTTATTTCACAAATGCGGAACCAGTCTATGGATAGCAAACTTATATGGGAAACAGCGTTGGATTCCATGAAATCACAAATTGAAACTTTGAGAAAACGCACGCACTATCACAAAAAGAGGGCACACACCTTTGTGACACCGATCCTGATGGAACCTTAGATGATTTTTTAGCACCTACATACTTAGGTCACATGTATACAGTCATTTAGCCTAACGTTGAGTGCCCAAAAACAATCTTACAAAGTTCAACGCGTTCAATAGTCACTCAAACTTCAGATACTGAATAGATTTGAATCAGAAAGAGCCTCATTGAAATAATCAACGTACAATTTCCAGCCTGAGGCGATGAATAAATTATCCAAAATTAGTCAACGACTGAACTGTCAGCTATCGTTAAACTCGCACGCTCAGCAATTTTCTATTGTCATCAGAAAACTGTTGTGATTGCCTACAAACCACTTAGAAAAGTGGAAAAATTCTTTGTTTCCGTACTGACTAAACGACTGCTTATATTCACTCTGTCATAAAGTGTTGCAACATTGGTCAAATAGTTATTACTCCTTCGAAACCAATGTTACACGTGTTAAGGGGGGATATACAGGTCGAACGAGAAAAAAAACTCATTTTTGAAAATCGTTTTTCAAGGGTAGTTTTTAATCAAATCTATCGAAAATTTTTGACAGTTATAAGTTGATCCATGTAGTATACAAAAATATTTTTTTTAAATTTTTTCTAACAAAATGGCGGCCGTTAGATAGCGTTGAAAAATTACCTCTATTTTGCTTGTGCCGGCTCTCCTGGTCGCAATTTTGATCGGAAATAAAAAAATTAAAAAAATTTACATTAATTACATTCACAGTTAGTAGATGAATTATCAAAAAAAAATTAAAAAAAAAATTTGCACTTTTGGCGTATCTTTTTCGAAAAACTCAATTTTTTTCAATTTTTTTCCCGCCATTTTCTCACATTTTTCCATATTTAATAATAAAATATCACAATAATTTTTAATTCATCTGATAGGTAATACTATAATAAAGAAACCCTATAAGTTTCAGCTCAATCGGATAATTAGTTTTCGAGTTATCACCGGCATAAACTCCAAAAATGCAGTTTTGAGAAAAACGCGTTGAAAGTTTTAAATTACCGTTAAATCGTACTTACACTTCAATCAGCAATCCATTGAAAAAAATACTTGGAGTTCGAATTTCGAAGAAAGGGTTTCAGGAGCAAATTCTACGGGAAATTTACTAACTTTTTATGAAAAAAAAAAAAATCGAATTTTTTTTTCATTCGAACTGTATATCCCCCCTTAAATTTATGTGGAACCTACATCATTCGGGACAATCGAATCTAAAATCAATCTAACGTACATTTCCTCAAATTCATATTACGGTTAAAATATAAATAATTTATTCTTTCATAATTGAATATATATTTAAAATAGATTGTGACGTTCTTCCTGTGTTAATATCATTTCTTTTGCAGATGATATTGTAAATAGAATTATTATAATCATCTAATCAGTTTGTTCCATCGATATAATCTTAAAAGATTCATAACTGCAATTTCGTTTGTTATTGATGTGCAAAAAATTGTAAAAGTTACTATTTAATGAGAACGAAAGACAGGTGAACTGACTTGAAATATCATCGAACAGAGCATCAATAATTTGAATTCGGATTATGTCTCCGTTTGCACGAAAATTTGAAAAACGTCATCATACTCATACATTGTAACTGCGAATTCTCTTTAATTTCAAGTTGAAGAGGACTGGCCATATGATGTCCGTCGTTTCAAGACGGGAAAGGAAAAGAAATGAAATGAAAGAGAATTGAAAACGGAAAAGAGAGTTCAAATACGAATCGTAAATAGCTCCAGAGACCCACGACCAATTAGAATATGAAAATTTTATCCATTCAGGTCTAGCTAGAGCTTTTGGCTGTTTCAGGAGAAACCGCTGTTATAAAGAGCCCATCAATGCCGGCTTGATGTTCAGTTGCGCGCTCGCCGTCCACTACTAGCAACTGACTGCCAAAAGGCATTTTCTTTTTTTTTCTCTCGTTTCTTTCTTTCTCCTTCTCAAGCTTTTCCTCTCCCAATTTTTCCAATCTCATCTGAAAACGATCATTGATCGATCACTCTAAGCATAATTATTTTATGAAGATGTACGCACACTAACAAAAAATTTTAAATTAATTGTGTACCATAAGTGGAAACATTAAAAAGATCCGAGGACCACGTACTGCAAAGTGTGATTGTTACCAAGTAGTGGAAATCAAAACAACATGTCGAGACCCACTTATGAACGGCCGAAGGCCCAAAAACTGAAGCCGACACCCGCTGGCGAGGAGATTGTTATAAGTGGTATTGCCGGCAGATTCCCTGACTCCGACAATATGAAACTCTTCCAAGAAAATCTCATGAACAAAGTCGATCTTGTGACCGATGACGATCGTCGCTGGAGATTGGGTGAGTTGAAGATCTGTATTGGTACTTTGCTCTTAGTTTGTCGAGAAATTGTTCAATGATCATTTAACAATTTTAAGAATTCCATAATATGTCCCAGGCTCAGAAAAGTTTACACACGTGAAACATTTGTTTCGGGTAATAGTATGTGGGTATACGATTTTGCGCATACTTTTCTGCGTGCAAAATAGTATATTATGCAACAAATGTGTGAAATTTTGAAGACAAGTGTAGACTTGTCCACGAAGCTGGCGACGAGTGTTGCACGTTCACACGAGTAATTGAAAATGAACGCCCCAGTTGGATACGATAAATTATGTTATCTTATAGGGGATATTGCAATATACACTAGTAACATGGAACAAGTTTGTGCAGCTGGGTGTGAGAAAAATCAAAATATTCGGGTAAAATAAAAAGTGCGCGGAAAAAGTAAAAATGTAAAGAGAAAACAATGAGCATGCATAAATAAGAAATCGTGTCAACATAGTGATAGATTAATACTGGCAAGCTAAAATTCGTACTAAGCAAGATGTGAGATTCATTTCTATTCTTTTCGTCATTTTGTATTATATTATTGTTATACATTCAATGCACGAAATTTTTGCAGAAGCGTGTCCAGTTTTCCACAAAAATATTTCCTGCAAGTTCTGGAAAAATATTTATATTTATTTGCCAAAGAAACGCAGCAAGATAGGATCTCATTCTTTATACGATTTTATACCACTTGGCACTTGGATCCCAGATCACGCTAAACTTTTGGAGATGCTTTATGATTAGCCAAATAGATAATATTCTCACTGAGCGTCATTTCTTCTAACGTTACTCTGGTCGAACTGCCAAAACTGTTTCAGAAAAAAGCCAAAGTTGAATCCAAGTTTCCCGTCACATTTATCTTTTTTCTTATATATCTTTATGTATAGAGCATCGTTTGAATTGATATCAAGTCACGTATAGTTGCCAAAAATCTAAATTACATCGCTCCATAATTAAAATGACGTATCCCAAACGTATTTCGGATCAAATAGCTTCCACGCTGTTTGTCGAAGAACCACTTCGACCTACCTTAATTCAGTTTGTTTAAATGAGCGCACGTGTAGTTAACTATGTTGCAGTTAACTTTTTTTTCCGACCGTTCCATTGATAAATACTTGTTTGGTAAATTGCTCGCATTTTAGGATTCAATTTGAATTAACTAACCAAGTTTGTTGTTAAATGATTATTTTATGAATTTATGAAGATATATTTCATCCTTTTTAACTAAAAATGTTGTAATCTTCAGAATATTTTTAAAGTGCAAACTTTATAATTAAAATTTCTAGTTAGTCTTCAAATGATGATATATTTCCACTGGGAGTATATAGTTGCTTGCAATCTGACTGTATTTCAAATTCAAATGTAAGCGATAGTTTAGGCCAAAATACGTATTATAGCATCATTAGTTTATTACGTTTTCATATGTCATGAATGGAGTAGGTAAATTACAAATTTTCAATAGGTTTTATGGATGTTTACTTTGTTCAAAACTTGACGCAAATGAATAAATTATATTCATGAATAATCATGCGTTTCACTATCGAAGGCCCTTGATTAATGCATTGTCGTGATGTCCACATGATAAAAAATACGGATTACTCAATTTGAGAGTTACGTCATGTGTTCGTATAGACTAATTTCAAACAACATTTTCACAGCGAAATTTTCGTACGATTATGGTACACACTATATTTCTGAGCTCAGATGTGATAATTGGAATTCGAATTTCGCAGTAGAATATTGTAATAATCTTCGAAGTCATGACTCGAAATAAATATATCCTTCTATAAAATTGTTGTTAAAGATGTGGAATAACTAAAAACTTCGGAATCTCGTGATATCAACTTTACGACCGCAAAGAAATAGCCTCAGTTAATTGATCTGTCTGTGTTTTAACTTAGCATGAGAAAGTAATTTAAGATCCTAAATAGAGACCGAGTTAAAAAAATATAAATTTCATTTTCTGCAAGGCATATTCCTTCCATCTACAATGGTTGAATTCGTATTGGTCAAGCAAAATTATATAGAGATCATCCGAAAATTATCAGATAACTTTATTGATATAAATAAAATAATGATGTTTAAATCTCGCTAACAAAAAATTTTTTGTAGATCACCCGGAAATTCCTCAGAGAACGGGAAAAGTAAACAATATATCGAAATTCGATGCAGCATTTTTCGATATTGGCTACAAATCGGCCCACACGATGGACCCAACTGGAAGAATTTTATTAGAGCACACTTACGAAGCGATCGTCGATGCTGGTGTCAATCCGAGACATATGCGCGGCACCAAGACAGGTGTATTCATCGGCACATGTTTCTCTGAGGCTGAAAAGACCTGGATTTATGATAAACTACAGGTGATTTGTCTTTCTATCTCTATTTTATTTGGCATTTATTATGAAGCAAATGTGAAATGAAATCAAACTGATTTCTAGTATACAAAATGTTTCATTCGTAAAAAGTTCAGAGACTTGCGTTTCATACATTTTTATATATACAGAAAAATAATTCAAATAAACTTATTCAAATTCAACTTCCGAACCAATTCGATTGTTAGGCACAATATTGAATTGTATAAGTGAGAAACATTCATATTAAAATTCACAAGCTCAATCAAGGCTATAAACTTACAAACTCGATCTGAATGATAATTCTTCCAGACAATACCATCTTTCATATAAAACATTCAATTTCATAGGTGAACGGTTTGGGTTTCGTCGGTTGTAATCGTGCAACATTGTCGAGCCGCATATCTCAATGGCTAAATCTCACTGGTCCCAGCTATGCTACCGACACAGCCTGCAGTTCCAGTCTCTTTGCAATGGAGCATGCGTACAGAGCCATAAAGGATGGACTCTGCGACGCTGCTCTAGTAGGTGGTGCCAATCTTTGTCTTCATCCTAACGTTTCTCTCCAATTCTCCAGACTTGGTATATCTTTTGAGTTTTAACAGGATTTACGGAAAAATTTACATTGAATTTACATGATGAATAGATATATGGATTTATCCAAGGTCTTTTGGGTGTTATTATTGCCTATTGATCATTGTCACCTTTTTTATTTCCTTCAATTCAATATCTAATAACCATTCCATGGTGAAAAAAATATCTCACTCCTAAAAGTTTCTAATACAGATGACACAGTCGATAAAAATTAACGAGAACGAATTAAATTGAGAACAATACAGTATTCATCTAATAACTTAACGTTACAATTGGAAACCTCAGGAAAGAATGTGTGCGAAATATTTTTAGTAGTATTCGATAAGTCACAAAAAATGTGAAAGAACTCATTTAGGGATCTATGCACTTATGAAGCGTTCTAGGAAATTGATTTAGTATATCGTTTTCAATATATTAATAACAATTTTTCGGAGTATCATCTGGAAAACTATTTCACGGAATTTGAAAATTCAATCTACACAGAAGTTAATATAGATATCTCATTAGATTACAAGAGGGCCCAGAATTTACACGATATAGTAATCTACAGTAATAAAGTATTCTTGTCATGGTAAGCGGAAGTAGCTCTTTTTGGTCATGTTTTGTGGAAGTGAAGTCTATTTTTATGCCCTAGATCATTACTACGGTAACCGAGTATCGATACGCGATTTAATTTAGTTTTTTTAGTGATGTAGCCTTGTTTTGCAATGTTACCATAGTAACTGCCCTTGGGGGTAAAATTCTCTACACCCAAAAACAAGAACAAAGTTATACTCTACGCTTAGTACGACAGAAAATTATATGTGCACACCATGGGCGTGGGGCACGCATTTCAGTCCCATAGGTGATCAAGTGACCCTTGCCATCACGGCCCCATTTAATCGCCCGCGGGCCTGAAGTTGCTCTTTACGCCCTTGGTACGAGAAAAACTATTTCATGGAGACATGGTAAAGAAAATATTGGATTACAGGTGTTCTGTCCCCTGATGCTCGATGCAAGTCGTTCGACGAATCAGCCAATGGCTATGCTCGTAGCGAGGCTATCGCCATTGTCTTCCTACAGAAGGCAAAGAACGCGAAGCGTATTTATGCTACATTAGTGCACAGCAAGACC
The DNA here is from genome assembly GCA_020882685.1 of Aphelinus atriplicis. Classification (NCBI taxonomy): domain Eukaryota; kingdom Metazoa; phylum Arthropoda; class Insecta; order Hymenoptera; family Aphelinidae; genus Aphelinus; species Aphelinus atriplicis. The sequence continues at coordinate 96,926,396 of CM037073.1, forward strand.
AATTGTGATGGTTATAAGGAGCAGGGAGTAACTTTTCCATCGAGCATAATGCAGGGTGCTCTGCTAGAAGACTTCTATAATGAGATCGACCTCTCACCCACAGTCCTCAGCTACATCGAGGCCCACGGCACCGGTACCAAAGTGGGTGATCCCGAGGAGGCTAATGCTCTAGACAGGGTGTTCTGTACCGGTCGGTCAGAGCCCCTCTGGATGGGGTCCGTCAAGTCCAATTTGGGTCACTCGGAGCCTTCCAGTGGACTTTGCTCTGTTGCTAAGGTTAGTAATTAGCTCAAGCATAAACTGGCGGATAACAATAATGAAAAATTGTCACACAAGTTGATAGCACGACGGTCCAATTACATTATGTATCTTCTATAAACCTATGTACTTCTTATATTCTCTTCGAGGAAATTATTTTTTCAGGTAGTGATTGCAATGGAATCTGGTTTACTTCCCCCGAATCTGAACTTTAAAAACATGCGGAAGGATATCAAGGCGCTGCGAGAAGGCAGACTAAAGGTCGTCGTAGACCCAACTCCGTGGGAAGGAGGTTACGTGGGAATAAACTCTTTTGGTTTTGGCGGTGCCAATGCTCACATTTTACTCAAGTCAAACTCTAAGGATAAGGTGAATGGAGGTCAGCCTCATGATGATCTGCCACGTTTAGTAGCTGTTTCTGGGCGAACGGAAGAGGCGGTAGCAACCATTCTTCACGAAGTATGTATCTCATGACAGATGCTAATTGATAGGGATTGGTTGATTTTAACGACAATAATTAATTGTGATAGATTGAGAGTAGACCAGTTGATGTAGAATACGTTAGACTTCTGCAGGATCTCCATTCAGAAGACATCGATCATCACGAGTATCGTGGGTATACAATTTTGCCACCACGTGGACTTGCTAGTAATACCATTAGAGAAATTCAAAACTTCACGAGGAGCAAAAAGCCTGTCTGGTTTATCTTTTCTGGCATGGGTTCTCAATGGGCTGGAATTGGTGAGGTTAATTCTGTTTTGGTAGAAGCATAATTAAATATTCAAAGTTATTTGACTCACCCCTTTATAATGATGTACAGGAGAAGCTTTGTTACGCTTACCAGTTTTCGCAGCGGCCATCGGGAAGTGCGATGCAGTTCTCAAGCTTCGTGGCATAGATATCGTCAATATAATTACGAGTAAAGATAAGGAAACGCTTAATAATATACTCAACTCTTCTGTGGGAATCGCTGCTATACAGGTGAATATCAATATATTCGTCATCGGAATTTAATATTTTTTTAAAACTTATGGCTATATTCACCCACACTCGTTGCACTATATTATACGCAGATTGGTCTTGTTGATGTCCTGTACTCAGTGGGCATCAAACCCGACAACATAATTGGCCACTCGATAGGAGAGCTGGGTTGTGCCTATGCCGATGGTTGTCTCACAGCCGAACAGATGATCTTGGCGGCTTATTCACTAGGCCTAGCTTCTATCGAAACAAAAATCATACACGGTTCAATGGCTACTGTAGGCCTTGGACATCAAGAGTTGAAGGACCTATGTCCAGCTGACATTGAAATTGTTTGTCACAATTCAGCAGACAGCGCGACTATCAGTGGACCTGCAGAGTCCATAAAGATTTTCGTTGCTAAGTTGCAAGTGAGTTCATTCCCTATTAACTGAACAATAATATCTAATAAACATTAAATCTTTCATCAATTTTGAATTTTCTTGAGTTCTTTTATTATATCAACATATGAAGTCACTTTTATTATATTACCCGACCTCTTTTTCTGTCAGTCAAACAATATCTTCGCACAAGAAGTATTATGCAGTATTATACCGTATCACAGTCAATATTTTGCACCAGCCGGACCCAAGCTACTTACTCACTTAAAAAAAGTAATACCTAACCCAAAACCTCGCAGTCCCAAATGGATTAGTACATCCGTACCACGGAACAAGTGGGACACTGCGACTGCCCAACTCTCTTCTGCCGAGTACCACACAAACAATCTTCTGAATCCCGTTTTATTCGAGGAATCTTCAGCACTAATACCAGAAAATGCAATCTGCATTGAAGTTGCCCCCCATGGAATTCTTCATACAATCCTTCGAAGTTCTCTAGCTCCTACAGTCACATATATTGCTCTGACCCAGCATGGCCACGAGGATAATGTGGAGGTACTACTACAAGGTTTTGGAAAGATGTATAATGCTGGACTTCAACCACAGCTAGGTATACAGTGCGTAGTTATTGGATATTTAAGCTATTTTCTGTCAAACATGAATTGTAAAGAACTGATGTGTTATCACTAGACAAACTGTACCCACACGTACCATACCCGGTGAGCCGCACAACTCCAATGATTTCACCTTTAATAAAGTGGAAACATTCTAATGACTGGTTCGTACCATCATATAGACGGCAAGATAATATAACTACAGGTGAGCGCACGGTGAAAGTGACGCTTATTGACGAAGATTATGAGTTCGTACAAGGTCACGTTATCGATGGTAGAAACCTATACCCCGCTACTGGGTATCTGGTTCTTATCTGGGAAACTTTGAGCCTGATGCGTGGTGAACTGTGCACTGAAGTATCTGTCATCTTCACCGATGTCAAATTCCTTCGAGCTACTACTGTTCCAAAAGAGGGAAGCATTGACTTCACTTTAATCATACAAAAAGGTCCTAAAAGCATATTTCTAGACATTTTTCATCTTATATGATTTTATTAATTAATATTGAATATTCCGTAAATTTTTATGAATTCGACAATTAACCTATTTAATTTAATCAAAAGATTCAATTTATTCATTAATTGATTTATTGATTACATTACCAATTCTTTTCACCTGAGGGATTTTTTAAATTAATTGTTCCAACAATTATGGTTGATAATAATTAGTTATGACTTTCAGGAAGTGGGAGATTCGAAGTAGTAGAGAGTGGTGTGGCAGTAGTGACAGGCTACGTTCATGCTACAGACAAACCGGCTGATGAAAAAATAGACCCAACCCTGATCATATCGAACGCTAGTGGAGAAGAAGAGATCATGACTTCTCGTGATTTCTATAAAGAATTAAGACTGAGAGGTTACCATTACAAGGGCCTTTTCCGTAGCGTAAAGAGCTCAACTATTGATGGTACAAAGGGATGTATCACTTGGTCTAAGAATTGGGTGGCTTTTATGGATAATATGCTGCAAATGCAAATTCTTGGTGCCGATACACGGGGACTGTTCGTGCCAACTGGTATTACGAAACTTGTCATAGATACCAAAAGCCACTACAATCAACTTCGTGAAATGAAGGATGAAGATGAAGGTATCCATTACTCTTGCACGAATTTACCATCAATACACATTTACTTGGAATTTGAAATTCTTATCTGTATCCTATTTTTAATTGAGTATTCTTATCTATAACAGATTTTCCTGTATACGTCAACAAAACACTAGATCTTATTTTGTCTGGTGGTGTGGAAATTCGTGGTCTCAAAGCCAGCGCTATACCTCGTAGAAAGATTATTAGTGAACCCGTGCTCGAAGAGTACAAATTCGTGGTTAACAATGATAGAACTGATGTTAGTCTCCAGGAAATCGTACGATTGTCAACCCACATTGGTCTCGAGAACCATCTTGGCGTCAGAGTAAAAATAATTGAATTAATCGAAAACGAGGATAAGGTTCCTGTAGAAGAGCTTGTGTCACCATTGATAGCAGAGGGTTTAGGTGATATGCCTCTGATTCAAACAGATATAGAAGTTGTAGGAAACAACCTTTCGTACGAGAACAATGTCCTTCCAAATAATGTTTCTGTAAATAATCTAAAAAAGATTACTGCTGAATCAAACGCACTGATGGCTGTAGGTCATAACTTACTTACACCACTGCGTGCACAAAACCTATCTCTGTTGATTGCAGCCACAGAAAAAGGTGGCTTTCTGTTGACACGTGAAGATCCGGCCGAAACTCTAAATATTGAACAGTATGCTCATCAGAAAGGGCTCAATATTATTTTGGAGAAAAAATCAGGGAAATATCTATATGTTCTCTTGAGGAAGATAGAGAAACATACTCGAAAAACTATTGTCATTCATATGAGCAATAAGGAATTCAACTGGGTTGAAGAAATGAAAAACACAATGGAAGAAGTACTGGAAAAAGAAATTCCAGGCACTGTTAGAGTTGTGTTTGTCAGTGAAGGAGATTTTGAGAGTGGTCAGTAACAAATTTCAATTTTATATCTATAATGCAATGTTTACATATACTAGGGGGGTACCCCCCCTGCTCGCTTCGCTCGCCAACCCCCCCCCCCCCCGTGTGTTCTTTAGAAATCAATAATTTCAAATAATAATATATGTATGTATATATTTTAACGTTCCGTAGGTTTGGTTGGTTTCATCAATTGTTTGAGAAGAGAGCCTGGAGGTGAAATCGTCCGTGGTATCCTTATTCAAGATCCGAAGGCCCCAAAATTCTCTCTACAAGATCCGTTCTATGCAGCGGAACTGCAGAAAGACTTGGCAGTGTCGGTGTTGGGGCCCAACGGGGTCTGGGGTAGTTACAGACACTTGCCATTGACTCCTCAGACAACAAAACCAGTTAGACATGCTTGGGTCAATCAAACCGTACGAGGCGACCTCAGCTCGCTTTGTTGGCTTGAAGGTCCCATCCAATTTGACTACGACAATGATAATCTTGTCAACGTTGCATATTCTTCTATTAACTTCAGGTTCGTTTCAGCATTTAGTTCTTTGTATTAGATGATCAGTGAATTTTCGTACATGGATCTAAGGCCCTTTCAATGTCCTTTTTCAATAATCTCAAAATAATGTCTTCTTTTATAGAGATGTTATGTTGGCCACCGGGAAACTAGCAGTAGAAGTCGTGGCAAAAACGAGACAAACACAGGAGTGCGTATTAGGATTCGAGTATTGCGGCACAACATCTAAAAATAAGCGAGTCATGGGTTTGATTGATAGTCGTGCGATGTCAAACCTTTGCATTGCTGATCCCAATTTGACTTGGGAAGTACCAGATAGTTGGTCTCTGGAAGACGCCGCCACTGTACCTTGCGTTTACGGAACTAGCTATTACGCATTGTACCTCAGTGGTAACATTCATTTGTCCACTCATAAGAATTCGTATCGTAGCCCTTATGGCTAATAATTACTTCGCTCCCCAGGCAAAATGGAGAAGGGCAACAGCGTCTTGATCCATGCTGGTACCGGAGGTGTAGGTCAAGCTGCAATCCAGCTAGCTTTGTTCGAGGGTTGTGAAGTATTCACCACAGTTGGGACGCCAGAGAAACGTCGGTTCATCCGCGAGCGTTTCCCTCAAATTAGCGAAGACCATATCGGTAATTCACGTGACACAAGCTTCGAGCAGATGATCCTGCTGCAGACAAACGGCCGAGGTGTTGACATTGTGCTCAATAGCCTTGCAGAAGAGAAACTGCAGGCATCGGTGAGATGCCTTGCTCCTGGTGGTCATTTTCTTGAAATTGGCAAATTTGATCTCGCCGCAAATAATCCTCTTAGTATGGAATGCTTCTCGAAACAAATCAGCTTCCATGGCATTATGTTGGATAATCTTTTCAATGCCGAGCCAGCAAAAAAGAGGCATCTGAGGGATATTATGTCGGAGGGCTTGAGAAATGGCGCTGTCAAGCCTCTTACGAGGTGAGTTATTTTATTTTTATTTGTAATAAATCGTTAGAATCCAATTGATTGAGTGGTTTCATGCTGATAATTCTGTGAGTGGCATTGGATAAAATAAAACTCATCTGTCACAGAACGACTTTTGCTAAAAATCAACTGGAGGCAGCTTTCCGTTATATGGCTGCTGGAAAACATATTGGTAAGGTGATTGTTAAGATTCGTGATGAAAAGGATTCTCCAAATCAAGTTGTACAGGCGTTACCACGATATCATTGTATGGAGGATCGCAGTTACATCATCCTTGGAGGTCTGGGTGGTTTCGGTCTCGAATTAGGTAATAATTATCGAGTTGTTCATGGTATGTCGTTATGTGAGTTTAGAAATAACAATTTCTTTCTTCAGCTGACTGGTTGGTGATGCGTGGTTGCAAGAATCTGGTAATAACGTCACGCGTGGGAATCAAGAATGGGTACCAGAAGATGCGCGTAGAACTTTGGAAAAGCTATGGCACGAACGTTATAATTGTCTCAGGCAAAGATGCATCGAAGCTAGAGGACAGTGAATCCATCATCGAGATAGCAGCCAAACTTGCACCAGTCGATGCAATTTTCAATCTGGCAGTGGTGTTGAAGGATGCTGTTTGGAACAATCAGACGCCTGAAAAATTCGAGGAATCGTTCAAAGCTAAGGCCAGGTCCACTAAGAATCTGGATGTTCTCACAAGAAAACTTTGCCCGAAACTTACAAAATTCGTTGTCTTTTCGTCAGTGTCATGCGGTAGAGGAAACGCTGGACAGACCAATTACGGCATGTCCAACTCCGTGAGTACATATTATTTTCTTTAAAAATAATTTTATTATCCCTCAAGTTTACATAGCGTCTCTCCCAATATTCACTTCTCACAATAAATAAGAAATATTCATCATCTTATTATTGCAGGTGATGGAAAGAATATGCGAAAAGCGGGTACTGGAGGGTCTTCCAGGTTTGGCGGTACAGTGGGGTGCAATTGGAGACGTCGGCCTCGTAGCAGATATGCAAGAAGACAACAAAGAGCTCGTTATCGGTGGTACTCTACAACAAAAAATTTCATCGTGCTTGAACGTGCTTGACGAATTTCTTAGTCGAGAAGTAGCAATTGTTTCTAGTATGGTCGTCGCAGAAAAGAGGGCAGGCGGTGGTGCTGATATGAATGTCGTTGACACAGTTCTCAACATCATGGGTAAGAATTCACTTTTGTTCTCTCGATCGTTCAAAAGTCACGAAGCTTTGGGAATCAATTTCATGGTCATAATCTAAAAAAATTACTCTCCAGGATTGAATGATCTGAAATCAGTAAGTCCGCACGCGTCACTCACTGAGTTGGGCATGGATTCGATGATGGCAGTGGAGATGAAACAGACTCTAGAACGCGAATTCGAGATATTCATGACAGCACAGGATATCCGAACTCTCAGCTTTGCCAAGCTCCAAGAAATGTCGGCTAAAGACGCAGAACCGAAGAATCGAGGTGACGACTCTGGCAACAGAAACAAAACCGTAACTGGCATGAAAATTGTGAGGCTGATCGGTGAAGATGACATAAATCCAAACACTTGTCTCAAGCTCAAGACCAAAGAAACTGAAAAAAAGGCTCGAGCGTACTTGGTGCCGGGGATCGAAGGTGTCGCCAATGTATTCTCGGAGCTCGCGCCAAAGCTCGAAATGCCCGCTTATTGTCTGCAATTGGGCCAAGACGATGCCCAAGACTCCGCTATCGCCATTGCCGACAGGCTTGTATCAGTAAGTGTTTGCACTTTTATAATTTGCAGCAAGAATGAATCACAAGTATGGGTATGATGAGCTGACAAAATTAATCAATTATATCCTCTACAGCATGTACTCCAAGGGATCAACGAGCGCAATGACTTTAAAGTAATTGGCTACTCGTTCGGTTCGATAGTGGCGATCGAGATTGTCAGAAGATTAGAAGCTAGAGGTAAACACGGAGAACTCATTCTCATCGACGGTTCGCCAGACCTGATGAAGGACATCCAAAGCCAGCACTTTGCTTCAAACAGCGACGAGGAACTTCAGAGCAATATTTTATTAGGAATGATGGACCTTGTGTCGCCCACCCACAGCGCTGAGGTAAGACTTTCATTAAATCTATTGAGAAATTTCACATGAAATATGCGTATACTGGTTGTGAATTATTATTAGTGCAATTCCAGTTATAGATCAACATTGAAAATGATTCTCAAATTGAATTTCAGGTGAGAACCCATATTTTCCTCAACAAATTTTCACTTGACAATCAAGTTTTCACCTGTGATCTCATTCGCGATTTATTTTCGCATTTGTTTTGCTTTCTCAAGGGAAAAGATTTGTAATGGGATAAAAATTGACCTCTCGAATCAGACTTCCGAACTTTCATATTCGTAGTCTACGGGTTAAAAAATATCGTATCCAAAAATATGTCTATATATGAGTATTCGGAACGATATAATTGGAAGGATTTTGAAAAATGATCCAGGCTCCCTTAGTAGGGCTCCGCATCGGTACGACCGCGGCACCTAACGCCGAAGCCACCTTGAGGAGTGTGAAAAATCAGTTTGAAAATTTTTATTTCTCCATAGTAGCCGTGTTTCTCACAAAGCCCTTCTGAGAAAGCATACTTTTAATGTAATATGCAAAGGTATTTTTTTTTATTAAACTTTCATTTGGAAGAATTCACATCCAGTACGTTTTTTGACAGAGTGATATAAGTGAATGGTATAATACTTCTCGATATTTCTTGTTGAATCCGCGAATAAAAATTACTATGCTTTTTTCAACGTAGCTAGTGGTGATGCTGGAAAAATGCACGTTGTGGGAGGAGAAACTGAAGGCATTTCTGTCGCTGCATGAAAATAAGGCGCATGCAATTTCTCCAGAGAACCAGGCGAAACTTTGCACATCAATTTACAAGCGGATGGTAGCCACGAGAAATTACGACGCCTCTGAGAAACCACCTCTCAGGACACCCATTACACTTCTCAAGCCAACTACGCCTACTGTGCACTCTGCCTCAGAGGACTACGGTCTGAGCAAGGTGCGTGTAACGTTGTTTCACCTTGTAATTCGCTTTTGTTACATAAGTACTTTTGCGTGGTAAATACTTTCTTGCAATCGAGGAATGGGTTTTCAAATAAAATTAACAATTTCAGATTACGCGTGAGAAAGTTAGAATTCATTACATCAAAGGAAACCACTTGACCATCTTGGAAAACGACAATGTCGCAGCATTTATTAACGGCGATACAATTGATGCAAACCAGTCGAAGCAACAACTAACGAATGGAAGTTCATCAGAAGCAGAGATTCTACCGTGATAAGGACATTAGTAAAAACTAATGATCTTGTATCTGGGCAAAGTGTTTTAATTAAATAGAGCAATACTATTACAAAAATGAAATGCAAGTCCAATCAGTGAATATCGAATACCGATCAGTCCAGTATCAATGAATATCGAAAAATGAAATTTTTCGCATTACTCATTTTACATTTCACATATTGTACAGACCATTCAACTTATTATAATCTAATTGACTAATCAAGTAAATGTGACTCAGTTTTGATTGTGAATTTCTGATCTATTAGCGCCACGAGCTTTAGCAGTTAATTTCCATGGCGAGTCCAAGGTTCCCATGTGAAAATTCAGTATGTGTATGAATATTTAATAGAAAATTTTCTCATATTTTTCATGAAGAATAGCTTGAACGAGAAGAATAGAGAGCTTTTGCTCTCTATTCTTCTCTCTCTCTCTCTCTCTTCTCTCTCTCTTCTTCTTCTCTCTCTCTCTCTCTCTTCTCTCTCTCTTCTTCTTCCGTCTGTCTACATTTTTGTAGATTCGAATACTCGGCACAAATACTTGAGAAAATATTTTGTGCAAGCAATGGAAAGAGAGAGGGAGAGAGTGAAAGAGAGAAAGAAAGATTGGGATGCAAAGCTTGTGCAAATATGAAAATTAGAAGAATGATTATACATCCAATGATCCAATTAATGTACACCATAATTTGAATTATATTCGATTTTGGCAAGGAATATGTAACTGCAATCTGTACGAGAAGTGCATCACTAACTATAATTGCTTTAGAGAAATTGACTATTCACAATGTTATCTCGAAGTAATGAGGAATCAGAAGATGTGGAAGAAGAAAAAATGAATAAGCTTTTTCTACCAAATAGTTGTTTTAATTGCAAATTGTCGTTCTATACATTCGAAATGCACAGTTTAATTTCAAGTAAGGAGGGTTGAAATAAAAATTATTTACAATAGTTTAAAGTCATTCTTTAGATGAACACATTCTTATATGAAGAGAATATATCCCTTCCATGTTTAAAATAAATTCTCACACTTACAAGCTCTCATTTTCACTTTCATATCTGATGTATTCATTATCTCTTAAGTAAGAACTTATTAGTAGTCCATCTGAATTTGTATTAAAACTCCAACATTCCATAGTCCATCAATCATACAAAAACAAATCATTCTGTTGATTGAATACGTGTATACATCTATTGAAGGCAGTTTTGAATTCGTAAACATTCTCACAAACTTATATTCAAATTAAAATGTGCGAAGGAAATTCTGCTTCAAGAATTGAAAATATTCCTGTTAGTTCCAACGTTTTATTCTTTATAATCAAAGAATTTCGAAAAATATTAGAAAAATAATTATTAACCATATTGAAAATTTCTGAAATTCCATGGATTATGAATTATAATTTCGCTAAAAAACTATAATTTGTTTATTAAAACAATGGCATGGACATTTTTCATCTTTTGAACTAATTTTCTTTAGCATCTAACTGAATTCACTAATATCTTCAAAAACTTCATCAATGTACATACTCTAATTCTAAACTAATTTATAACATACAAATGGTGCGACATGATGAAAAATGGAGGACGAATATTAACATAATTTAACAGGAACTTAAATATCCATAGGCTCTAAAACTGGGTCACTGAAACTCATATCCATTGTCTGATTGAGATTAGGAATGCTTCCATTATTGTTGTTGTTGCTACTATTTTCATTACTATTGTTGCTAGAATTAACCCCATTGTTGTTGTCATCTGCAGGATCAATAGAAGATGGAAGTGGCACGTCTCTTGACTCTCTCGAACTAGGCAGAATATGTAAATGTTTGCTTGGTGGTTCCCATAGCACTAGAGCCATGGAGGGCCGTTCCCTGAAAGAGAAAATCTTATCCAGCTTTACTTTCCTTAACTAAATTGCATTGCTTCAATACAAATATTCCAAGAACCTCAAATTATTCTTAAAATTTCAAGGCTTATAAAAGATAGATTTTGTATTGAGTGTCTAACTATAAGTACAATAACCAATTTGATGATGACTCGTGAAAAATGGAGACGAAATCAAAAAGAAGTTTTACTAATGGTAAGTCTATACTTACAATTTTGATAGTATAGAAGATGGGAGAAGTGGCTCTTGCTGCAGTCTTTTAAGTTCTTCGGATATCACAAGCCTTGGACTGGAATTGTCATCGTTTGTCTCCAATAGATCTGATATTTCCAAATCTAAGTCAGTAGATTCTACAATGTTTTGAGTACTAGTGGCAGTCGATATTGAAGGTTTAGGTTCTTGTGCATTGATTGAATTAGGAGTGATATGCAAGCCTCGAAAATGTTGAGCCATTTTTTCTTCCGTTAAAAGTTGTTTGGCTGGTCTTCTAGAATGATACAATTGTGAACATTAGTTTTCTAACCAATATGATTCAATTAAAATAAACTCTACTATTTCATTCAATTAAATGCAATTTCAATGCGTTTGGTGCTCCATGACGCATGTATGTCACGCAACACAAGAGAGAACATTTTTTCCTCTTGCTTTACGTCACTAATATGTTATGCTATAAAAGTGACATATTTTATGAAAGTGAATACATCAGATGTAACAATAACTCTTTAAAATAATTTCTTTAGTTCAGAATACATCAAAATATCAACTACTCAGTGTCCAGTCATAGGATAAAAAAAATAGATAGCACTAAATGAGTTGAAAAAACTTTCATGATAATCTGCAGCCCCCTTCAGAATGAACGACAGCATATAATGAAAACTTACATGTCAACATCTGGTGCCTCCCATTTCCGCTTATGTAGAACAAGGGACTTCATGGATAATGCATGTGGCGAGGTGTTTCCAGTAAACCTAACTACATCTGGTTGCTGGGACGATGGTATGCTCCAGGGCATTGTCATCGATGGTATCTGCGGAGTCCTGAACCACTCTGGCTCATTTTGATTTGTTTGAGGATTCATTGAATGTTGGAACACAGACTGTGGCGTGTGGAGATGCGTACCACCCATTGCATTCTGAATTTCAGCAGGTTGAACTGAGTAAAATTGGATGGACATAGCTGCCAATGATTCAAAGAAGACTTCGAGACAATTGATAAACTTATCTCATAGTATATTTCTCAAGATCAATTCATAATTGCATTTATTTTCTGTTTAAATGAAAATCATCAGATTAAATTAACCTTTCAACAAATTCTAGAGGAATAGTTTCCATGATTTCTAAGTGTATACTTTTTGAGTTTCATTTTTTATTTGATAATCCAAGATTATTGACAATTCTAATGAGATGTTAAACAAAGAAAAACATTTATTTTTGTCCTGACAATCTTCAATGTATCATCTGTGCAGCAACATTGTCAAATGTAAACACACACATACACACACACACCATCATGAACAATAATGATATCATTGTTATTCAAAACATCAGTACTTGATCCCTCATAGTAAGTACATCTTGCGTACACAGATTCAGCTCTCAAACATTCATTTTTAGGCTGAACGTTGAATAATTAAGTGCACACTTACTGGCATGGAAGATTCGTCTGGCGTTCCCTTTCTAGATGTGTATCCAGACTCTCCGAGATTTCTCTAGAATTCTCCTCGCCTGATCGTCAATCTTAAAATTACTCTGAACTGTATCTTCACGAAATTTCACGACTGATCTCTTGTGTATATGATGTTCGCGAAGTAATTGAAACGTTTCACTCGAAAATCTATGAAATGCACGAAGAAACGCAAAAAAATTGCTTCTCCCGCAGCACAAAACGCGTCACATACGCTGATGGCACCAACACTGTTTTCTTCCTTTACCAGACATACACGAGAGTGTGGGGGCCAGGCCAGTGTCGACTGTGGGCTACTTCAGGCTACTTATAGGCACGAGCGTATATATATATATATAATATATATTTACTCATATAAACGCAGCCCCCCCTCCCCACTATCCCCCCGCGATGCACCTAGCCCCGCATCAGCTGTTGCGCATGCGCCGGAGAAAACAAAAAGAGCGAGATTCGGATTCAAATCTTGAATGAGAAGGTGTTGAAAAGATTAGTAGTTACAAATAATATAAGCTGTTATACTTATTTGTTGGAATTGTAACAGTGTGTTTCACTATTCAATGAGAGCTTCATCATAACAAGTCACGAATAAACAGAAAGAAAATCAGTATAACATTTAAATTGTAGGTACAGTTTTTATCAGATATAAATAGAAAAATATAAATGTTTGAAATCAAGTGTAGAAAGTAAATGGAATTCTTAGACATATTATGAAAAGGCCAGAAACCTCGTCAGACACAATGTCGACGTGTCTTACGAAGAAAGACACATCTCAAACTGTCCGCGAAGAAAGACACATCTCAATTTGTCCGCGAAGAAAGACACAAATCTCACGAAAAACACATCATCATCTAGCCACGAAGAAAGACACAACTCGCGTCTGGCCGCAAAAAGGATACATGGCGCACATCCCACAATTTTCCGACGTAAAAAATATATGGAATGAAAGCTTAGAATGAGTAGGTTATCATTGACAAAAAAAACAAGCCTTTTCTACAGTTTAAACTCTTTTTTCGTTAATATTCGCGGGAGAATAATTCCGACATTTGTCTTTCTTCGCGGACAGATTGCGAGTTGTCGTTCTTCGTGGCTAGATTGCGAGTTGTGTCTTTCTTCGTGGCTAGATTGCGAGTTGTGTCTTTCTTCGCGGACAAATTCAGTTATGTGTCTTTCTTCGCGGACAGATTCAGTTATGTGTCTTTCTTCGTAAGACACGTCGATGTATACTTTGGTGTATGAAGTGGTTGCATCGCTACGGCTACAATTCATAGATTTATTACAGAACTACCTGTATGCCCTGGTACCTAGAAATAGATCTATGTTTTCTTTGGTAATCTACAATGTCAGAGGAGCGGATTGTAATGTTTAGTCATAGGCGGCTGTAACATTGTGCATCAACAACTGAATAAATATTATTTGAAAATATACATATGAATTGTACTTCCCCTGTATTTTACCGTATCCTCATAATTTCGTAGTATTCGATAGAGTTCCAAATGTTGTTCCCAAATCATCGCCTCTCTCTCTCCCTCTCTCTCTAAAATGATTGAATCCTTGGTCGAGAATTTTGTTGATTATGCAAAAGTAATCCCGCCGTGTCGAGAGGTAAGGTTGTCGAGAAGTTTTGCGAATATATCGCGCCAACTTATTTATTTCACATGGTGATGATTTTACTTGGTGGTGTTCAAAGGGTGCCGTTCAGAATATCACAATGTCCTTCGTCTTCTAAAGACAAAAAAAAGTTATATCTGATTTGAGTGTCTTAATACTAATTTGAAGTTGTAGCAGTCATTTCCACGACTGGGTCTAAAACTCTTTTACTGTCTAACTGCCCCGCCTCCAAGACAGCCTAGAGGTCCCATGAGTGGGATGAAAAACCCAATGCTCGCACCGGAAAAACAACCGTATAAAATGTCCTTTAACGGTTCTATGATTTCTGAGGTTTCTGATAACGAGAATAAGTAACTGCAACTATGGTTGCTGCGTCAATGTCTGACCTCACATCTGTGTTCTCATCAAATGAGGAATGGTTCTCGTCTATGGCTGCTGCGTTTGCGTTCGATAATACTGGGTACACCAGCAACACATACAAAATAAATAACACAAAGTAAGGTTCGACTTCATTGTGGAAAATAAACATGCTAGGCATGTTCACGGGAGAAAAAACGTATAAGAATGGTCGCGACTGGATTTTTAGTTTTTGATATTTTAGTCTACATGCTGGAGTACGTGTGCGATTCAGTATTCATATGTTTCATCTGTACATTGTTCATAGGGCTTCCACGAGACGAGATTTTCAAAAACATTTTGAGACAAAACGATACTTTTCTTACCAAGAGTAAGAAGTCTGTTCGACATTCTCGATTCAAGATCTCGAAAAAAATGTTTTAGTGGTTTAGTTAGTAATTTGTAAAAGATTTTAAAAATGCGGATTTTACAAATGAAAAATCGACTGAACCCACGGAAGGTTAGTATGACAAGGTGTCTATAATAATGCGCGTACTTATATTCACACATCGGTAGTTTCTGTTTAGTCTGGTCTTCCAGTTTATCGTGCTATAACTTGCATCGACTACGACAGTTATCTCTACCAATAGAAGACATCCCGAGCCAACGCCTGGCATATACAATCCTTTTATAGTCAAACTTCGTCAACACATTTTTTTTTAATAATAAAGTATAATTTTTAACGTATACCCCGTTTTTCATTCGACAAGATTTCCCCCAATCTCCGCTGAGTGATCAGTCGCCCCAAACAAACAAACAAACCCCCCCCTTGACGGCCCTCTAACCCCGAGGCCCCGTCATAAAATAAATATTGTGAATTTATCATTTCAAAAAAACCAAGCTAACATTGGTTCAGCATATGATGATTCAAAAAATCTCATTGTGTTTCTTTCAAATAAGATCCTTAAAAAAGAAAAAATGACGAACAATTTTAATGAATTGCTGAAAAGATTAAAGGACGACGCCAATTTCGTAAAAATCGAAGATGCGGATTATGGTATCGAGTATAAGACTTGCGTACGAAATTTATATATGCCAGAAGAAGCGAAAACTGAATTAGAAACTAGAGCCTACAATTATATAAAAAAATTGAGTTCGCAACTCTGTTAGCGTCTACCAACAAACTTGGAATTTTTTAAAAAATTACAAATGATTACTCTAGTTATATAACTAATATATGCTAATATAACTATATATGCTTAAATCAAGTAAACAGACCAAAGTTTGAAGATCTTCCTTTTTTGAAGATATTTGCCAGAGGAAATGATTTAGGAATAATGGAAAATCAATATAATAAATTGATCATTGTAAATTAGGCCGATCAACTTGATATGGAAGATATAAATGATGCATATTGTTTTTGGGCTCACGTACACAATTTTAAAATTGCTGGTGGAGTACAAATGTTCAAAGAACTAGCGATTTTCATTCTCACACTCATCTCGTTACCAACAAGCAATACCGTAGTTGAAAGAATGTTTTCTATAATGAACAGTACTAAAAATAAAATGAGAAATCGCATGCAACTGCAATTATTGTGCTCTATTCTTAGAATCAAAGCGCATTTCTTTGCGATTAATACTTGCTGCAATAAATTCAAACCAAGTGTGAATATGACCAAAGATTTCAACTCCAAAATAATGTATCCTCAAAAAAGCAACTCTAGTTAGGAATATGTATAAGTTGTCGATCTTTGAGGGCCAATCCAGAGTGAAGTGGAAAAGGGGAAATTCACAAAATCCACCACATATTTATTTAATGCGACGTTTCGCCAGTTAGGTTCACTGGCCTCATCAGGCAAACTCATTTGACAATGGCAGTGGAAGCAGCCGTTTCCACTGCCGAACGTAATATTATATTTTCATTCAAAACTGCCTGATGAGGCCAGTGAACCTAACTGGCGAAACGTCGCATTAAATAAATATGTGGTGGATTTTGTGAATTTCCCCTTTCCCACTTCACTCTGGATTGGCCCTCAGAGATCGACAACTTATACATATTTGGAATTATGGAGAGTGCACTGCATAATATAACTCTAGTTAGGACCAGATAAGATTAGAAGAGACTGAAGTTCTCAATTTCTCAAAAGAGTTTGAGTTACCATATATTAGTATAC
Organism: Aphelinus atriplicis; assembly: GCA_020882685.1. Classification (NCBI taxonomy): domain Eukaryota; kingdom Metazoa; phylum Arthropoda; class Insecta; order Hymenoptera; family Aphelinidae; genus Aphelinus; species Aphelinus atriplicis. Next base: position 96,943,089 of record CM037073.1, read on the forward strand.
CAGATTTTGAATAAAAAAAACTATTAAATATGTTGTCTTGTTTTGTTCTGGAGTATAACTATTATTGTAATAAGTTGTTTAAGTTACTTTAAGATTTATACAATTGCTCTCTGTCTGCAAAAATGTAAATAGTTTATATCAATAACGAGTCAAGATTATTTAGCTATCAAAAAATTGTTTGTTTTATGTTTTCTGCTCCTAATTTCAAAATGTCAAATTATGTAAAATAGTAATAAATTCATGAAAAAGTTTAAACAAATGTTTAAAATTGATTCCCTAATTGAAAAATTATAAAATTAGTAATTTGCAATGATTTAAAATAAAATAATGTTTGTGACAGTGGTGGTAATCGAAATAAAAAAAATCGCCAATCGCCAAGCACAAAATCTTGTCGCCAAATCTGGCAACCCTGCCTGACCGGAGTCAGGCTGCACCAAGAAAGCTGAACCCATTGCCAGCAGCAAATCATCCGCAAACAAGCAGAATACGGACAAAGTCCAGATATCCAATTTTGATTAGATATTTTTAACCAACTATATCCCAACGAAACGCACTCATTCATCGTTAGCCCGATTCGAGGAAAAGGCAATCGGGGATCGGGAGAAGATTCAACAATTTCGGACTTATTTTTGTTTTTGGAGTGGCGGGCGAAATTCGAACTACTGCCCCGATGGTCGTGTCCCGGCGGGGGTCTGGGGCCGACTGAAACAGCTTACGAATTTCCCGAATGTGGTTAAGTCCGCGCCCTCTACCGAGGAAAGTGGGGTTAGGTGATCCTATTCGCGAAGGAACTACTTCAACTACGTCGTGTCTTGTTATCGACTGCTGACCACGGTCTGCTGACCGAATGACAAATCCTCGAGTTCCAAGGGACACACTGACGACTTGCTTAAAATAACCAAATTTTCCCAGTTTTCTCTATAGCACGTTGAAAATACTGGAAACGAAACTCACATGAATTTATCTAGGAAGATAAATTCTAAGGAGCTAATTGGGAAGATTTTGTGTCCTTTGCCGTCGAAAATGATGGATATAGGTCATAAATTAATAATTCCCAACCTTCGTAACGGTTGCTATGGAGAAAATAGAATAATTCAGTGTCCTTGGCCATCGAGTGTGACTTATAACTGATTTTGCGGCTTGCCCCAATCAGCACTCATAAGGATTTGTGAGAAAACACGTTAGGAACGGTTGCTAGGGAAATAACCAATGGATTTTGCTGAACATTAAACTCCGGCTAGATTGTGCCACAACTAATCGGTGTGCAAAATGTCTCTAACATCGGACCATTCCTTCGAATGTTATCGTATACCAAAAGAAACGAAAAAGTACACACCTTAGCTACGATTGCTAAGGAAATAAACAATAGATTTCGATGAAAATTGAACTCGGCCGACATTTTGTCGCGACTGACCTGTGTGCAAATTTTCAAGAAGATCGGACTATTCCTTCGAGAGTTATCGTGGACGAAAAAAAAACGGAACGCACACTCATACATACATACATACATACATACATACATATAGACACTTTTAGATTTCCATGTTTTTCGACCCGTAGATTACGAATATCGAGGACCCGAGATTTGAATCGGTGGGTCAATTTTTGCATCATTACAAAGCTTTCTCTTTGAGAAAGCAAAATATATGGAATGAAAGCTTGGAATGAGCAGGTTATAATTGACAAAAAAGAAGCCTCTTCTACAGTTCAATTGCGGTTTGAACTTTTTCTTCGTTAATACTCACGGAAGAATATCTCCGACATGTGTCTTTCTTCGTTTACTCTAACTAGGGGGGTACCCCCCCTGCTCGCTTCGCTCGCCAACCCCCCATGTGTTCTTTAGAAATCAATAATTTCAATAATAAGTGTAGTAATAATTAAAAGAAAATTACATTCAAAACAATAAAACTTTAAACTTGAACTTTCGATTTTGTTCGATTGACAGAATACTGAACGAACGATTCGAATCAAAATAAAAGATTAATGTCAGCTATATTCATGTTAAACGTTTATTTTTTTAGATTAATAGTGGGTTTAACTTTAGGTTAATAGTGACATATGTGCTAGATCATATTTTTTGTTTGGGGTATTCCGCGTGTTCCATTTCAGATTTTTAGCAGCAGATTTTGAGTAAGATTGCAATGGTTGCTAGACACGTAAACAATAGTTGCTATGGGTAAAACGGAGATTTTGTGTCCTGTGCAGTTGAAAATACTGGAAACGAAACATACGTGAATTTTTCTTTCCCTTAGCAACGGTTGCTAGGGCGGTAAACAACGGTTACTGAAAAGCTAATTGGGAAGATTTTGTGTCCTTTGCCGTAGAGAACTATGGAAATGGGTCATAAATTGATAATTTCCAACCTTCGTAATGGTTGCTAGGGAGGTAAAAAACGATTGCTATGGAACAAATATAACAATTCAGTGCCTCTGGCCATCGAGTGTGACTTAAAACTGTTTTCCCAGCTTCCAAAACAACGGTTGCTAGGGATGTAAATAAACGGTAGTTTCGACGAATAAGTGGATTTATATTGAAAAAAAATTGTCCAAAATAATATTTAGTCCTTTCCTTCTACTACAGCAACGGTTTCTAAACACGTAAACAATGGTTGCTATGGGTAAAATGGAGATTTTGTATCCTGTGCAGTTGAAAATACTGGAAACGAAACTTACTTTTTCTTTCCCTTGGCACCGGTTGCTAGAGCGTTTAACAACGGTTACTGAGGAGCTAAGTGGGAAGATTTTGTGTCCTTTGCAATCGAAAATTATGGACATGGGTCATAGATTCATCATTTCCAACCTTCGCAATGGTTGCTAGGGAGGTGAACAACGGTTGCTATGGAGCAAATATAACAATTCAGTTTTCTTGGTCATCGGTTGCTAGGCAAATAAACAACGGATTTTATTGAAAATTGAACTCGGCCTAGATTTTGCCGCGACTAACCTGTGTGCAAAATTTCCAGGAGATCGGACCATTGCATATTTATTGGAAATAAATAATTTATTCGAAGATACGGGTGGAAAAAGAAGATGGAAAAAAGAGGTGGAGAAAGGGGTGAAAAAAGAGGTGAAGAAAGGGGTGAAAAAAGAGGTGGAAAAAAGGGTGGAAAAAGGGTGGAAAAAAGGGGTGGAAAGAGAGATAAAAAAAGGGTGAAAAAAAAAGGGGGGTGAAAAAAAGGATGAAAAAATGGGTGAAACTGAGCAACCAGAAGGAGCAACCGGAGGGAGCAACCAGGGGGAGCAACCGGAGGGAGCAACCAGAGGGAGCAACCGGAGGGAGCAACCGGAGGGAGCAACCGGAGGGAGCAACCGGAGGGAGCAACCAGGGCGAGCAAAATGACGACGGCGGCGGCGGCGGCGGCGGCGGTTCAGCTTTTAATATAGAGAGATATGTACCCTCATGTTCCTGAAGGGTATCGCTGATGCCCAAAACCCCAAAAATGTCCAAAGGGGTGGGCAATTGAACTCGAATGCAAGAGGAAGAGATGCTGGTAGAGGTGCAGCATACTCATATAGAGGTAGACCAAGTTGGCGAGGCAACTCGTCTGGTCTCTACTGAGTTGCTCCTCGACTGAGGTATTGATTTTTCTTATAAATATTCTTATCTAGGATAATTATTAAGGATGTTTCAGTAATGTTGTTTCTTTGTTTTGTGTTTTTATTTAGACAAGAATTAAAGAGTTCATCTCTGCAATTATGTAGGCTGCGGAGAAATCCAGCAAGTCTCCTTCTCAGTCAGCAAGTAGTGGTCGTGGTCGTGGTCAAAACTATAGGCAATACAAAAGACAGAGAGTAGGGAATCAACTTGCTTGAAATTTGCAGCGCCTAGCCCAAAAAGCAGGCAAACCACAGAATGGTACTGCGGACAAAGATGCTGTTAACGGGAAGGAAGATGCTGCAGACAAAGATGCCGTTACAATTCAAGGAAAAAATCATGAAGCCCCCACCAAAAAAATGACCAAGAAAAAGTTGACAATAGTATGGAACAAGAATAGGCTTTTTTAAACAGTTCAACAATTAAACAGTCACTTATATTTATCCAGGATGTAACGAGTGTCGACTCCGCATTATTTGGGAATGATATGACCTTAGATAAAGTGAAAACGTTAGTAAACAATCAATTTAGTGCAATATGTATATTTCGAACCAATTAATATTACTTGGGACACTACTGCACTGTTCTGGTGAGTCGTCACTATGAGTATAAATTCGATATTCATACAGCAAATTCTATCAGCATTTCCAGAAACATTTTCTATGAGTTGACTATTCTAATAAACTATATTGCACTGATGACTCAGTACACTTGTGAATATCAAAAGTATTCATGAGTATTCCAATGAGATAATAGGAACGTTTCACGCAGTGCGTTTTTTAAATGACAATCATAATATAAAATATTGTATCCGACCGGTGCATTAAAATTCAAACACTTGTGTGAACGTATAGCACTAGTCGTCGGCTTCATCGAATACTTGTGTGATTATACATTGAAAAATCATTTATTCTACAGTTGGATGTACATAATAATTTGATACTCAGTATATTCAATGTTATATTTCATTACTTTCTCGGTTGACAAAATATTTGGCACCAACATAGACCTTTCACAAAGAATTTTTTCAGTGAAAAAAAGACATTTATAATAGAGTATTTTATTCAATTATAACCATTTATATAATATTGATACTTAATCTCTACGTACCTAGTTATCTATACTAGTTATTTACTTGACATAGATTTGTGATTTCATTACTTTTTTATTTCAACATTAAAAAATTGATTTTGAGTGTTTCAGTGAGTTAATGAATGAGTGAATCCGATTCGAGAGGTCGATCTCCACCCCATTACAAAGCTTTTCTTCAAAGTAAAATAAAAAAATCACGAATTCTCGCTCTATCATTTACGACAGCTATAATTACATGAGTTGAAGATTTTATAAGCATGATACGCAAAGAATGTATTATAAAATAATTTTGACTTGAAGAGCTTAAGTAAATCGTTTGTCCCGTTCTGTTTTGACGAGAATAGATACTTTTTCATACACTAATAATGCCAAAAATTTAACTTAAGAATGAAATCATCTTCTTCAAATTGAGCTAGCTAATAAATGATTCTTTCTCGAATATCTGTTTCTGTGGCATATCTCCGTCATTCATTACAAATTCAAACATGAAGTACAGATTTGCAATATTGACGTGAATTTTTATTAGTGCTTGACGAGCTCCTTCTCCCTGATACTCCTGCATAATCATGCACTCGTTCGTCTGACCAATACAATGCAAGAACTAATGTGGTTGCATGAATAACTGGGATTTTAAGATAATAAAAAAAGTCTTTTGTTACTCGTAACTACAAAGAAAAATAATTTATTTTACACTTAGCGCATATACTATACAACATATGGAGTAGAAAACATTACAGAGGTCTTGCAAACATTTGGTTAGTTTTTCATTCGTCAATAATACAAACGAATTCTTACAAAATTCGTATTCTGAATTCGTACTTTATATAGATACGTGCGAGACCCGAATAACGATACTAACTTGCTAAATTGACCATAGGTATTTTAACGAATTTATTGTCATGTATAACGATATGAACGGATATTCACCGAACACTCACTGGATTCTATTTCTTTTATTCGGCGATAGGATCTTAAGCATACTGACAACTGGAGCTTCGAAGGAAACTGATATGATGAATGATAAAATGTAAGATGCAACCACCTGTCCAAAATATGTGATTACCTGAAACGGATATGAAAAATTGATCGTTAACATTTTTCTGCCGAATTGAGAAACAATACAATCCATATGAACATTGACGCATATACTTATTCATAAGAAAATGATATGTACGCGCGTATTGAGCGGGCGATGGATTTAGCGATCACTGAAAGTAGCGATCAAATAATTCAATACTTATTTCATCGGAGTTGCGCGCAATGAAAATCAGACGATATTCTTTGAAGCAAGATACTTTATGAGCGCATGATGTAAGAAAGTTCGCAAATTTTAATGGATTTGCACGCGTCAAATTGTATAGATAATAATACTGAAAACTGTAATAGAATATTATTTGTAACAGTGCGTAAAATTTCGAAAATCCGTGCGGGCGTGTCCACGAATGGCCGGCAAAGCTGCTTGTATAACACGTAGGTAATTAATTGTAGAATGAATGGGGCCAACTTACCATGCTACCTTTTCCTAAATGAAGTGGCGCGTCCATGTTCATTGCGGTCATTCTTATGATGATGGGGTGAACCAAGTAAGCGCAGTACGTGACTCTGCTGAACGGGTAGAGTAGAGGTGCCGACAGTACCTTATTTACATATCCTGCAAATAAAACGAGTAATTGTCAATGTGTGCGTGTGGAGAAGTGGCGCATTATGGTAGTGGATAGGACCTTTGTCAAAATAATTAATAATGTATAAAAATAAACAAAAATCTTTCAAATTGGAATAACACTGAAAAATCTCTGTGAATAATCACTACATTCATGTAAATTCTGGTACGGTTTTCTTTAATTTCCTACATTTTTGTGCATTCGTGTACATTTGTGCATAGTTTTATGCAACAATGAACAAGAATGGTACAATAATTTATACGTTTTTGTACACTCTTGTACATCTACGTGGATCAATTATTATTTTTACTAGATAATGTTAAAGATTAACGGGGAAAAGAGAGAATCTGTCTAACGCAGCTAATATTGCAGACTACCTCCATAGCCGGTACTGCAAGCAATCACGACCCAGGCCAAACTGGCGGCCCAGGCACTGTGGCTGAGGGAGGAATAAGCGGCTCCGGCGAGGGGCGAAAGCTCCGTCTCGTACAGGCCGAACAGCAGACTGAGCAGACAAGCCGTCGACGCCAACCAGCCCATCAGCACCGTCGCCTGCGTGGGTGAGAGAGACGACAAAGAATAATAACTACCCGGCCCTGCATTAGCGTCATAAATATATATCGAGGGCCCAATCGAGCTTTCCAACAGGACTATTCGGAAAAATTGCTCATCGGTCAAGTATATAAGCAGCTACGCGACAACCGCTTCGCATCAAATTCACGGAATAATAAAAGAGAAGCGAAATTAGCGAGTCTCGCGTGGCCAACATCATCAACAGTGTGTCACATATACCACAAATCTTTAATTCATTCAGCGTATGTTGATTTTTCCAAGGTTCCAAGCCGTGATAAAAACTGACCGCATCAACCGAAGGGTAAATGAGCATTGCCTGCGAATGTGCGGCTACCTGTATATAGATTGTTATGAAAGAGAATAATCGCTCGAGTTTCGTAACGGAACCGCATCAATTGAGATTATTCAATAGTCGCGGGATGCGAATGAATGTTTGCGTCACGCGACAAGCTGTACATAAATGTATACACATAATATAAGGATGCTCGAGGGGCTTCTCACAATCCGGCACTCACTCAAAACTTCCGAGGTACTACCATCATGTTTTAGTACTTATTGGTACTAAAATGTATCTAGTCATTTTAGTACCAATAAGTACTAGACTGCTAGACTGCTAACTACAAGGTTGCACAATCATTAGGTCCTCGGTAATGATGAAACGTCGTGGGATGATTCATAGGTTGCTTAATAGTTTATATGTACAGCCATGCTGCGTAATGATCCAAAATATGAACTATAAGAGTATCCAACAACCACTCCACAAAGTTTCAACGCTATTAGTCTTGGACTCTTTTAGTGGTTGATATGGGCAAGGATAAAGAGTATTATTTGTCCATAAACACGAATAGTACTCCATCAGAACTCAGTGGTAGCCCTTGGTTGGATACCGGAGTGAGAAACCCGTCGAGGATAGGGGGATAACTGGCTCGTGAACAAGTTGTAGTATTACCTTAGACATATTAATTTTTCGATCAGTCTTAAATAGATAATATCCGACGGACATGCCGATGAGGTAGGGTCCGGCCCTGGTCCAGGGCTTGTCGTAGATTTTGTCGAAGAGCGCGAGCGGATCGTCGGTGTTGGGCATGTGGTTGTTGACCAGGGCTATGTAACCGGTGGTGATCCACGAGCTGACCATCAGAACGAGCAGCGAGAACGCCGCGATCCTCAGGTGATTCGTCGCGATTATCAGGATCACCGCGCCCACCACGTAGAACTGCGTGTCGTCCGCCACGTACCAGCTCCACAGCATGCACTGAGCACAATCATCAATGATCATTTCAATGTTATCAAATCGGCTGTATTCGCAGCGCGACAAATGATCGAAATATGTTTTCATCACTTATTGACCGACGCAATGCCGCGTATACAATTTAATTAATCATGTATAAGTCGAGTGTACCCAATGCACCGATAGGTCTACCCTTTCGAAAGAGGTTTCGACCGGCTGACAATGTGTTAACACCAGTTTAACATAATGATTGTCTCCGAATTTGTTCAGTAATCAAAATTTATCCGGTAAATATTTTTTTTTATATCCATGTTACCGAATTTCATCCCCTAACAATTTACGAGAAACTGTCTAAGATGTGCCTCAGAGAAAGAGAGAGTTGAGTGCGTGGATGAGGCGTGTTGGTCCCCCAGATTTGACAGTCGATAGTCGAAGTTGTATGAGAAATGACGAATGGAAGTCGAGGCTCGAGGATAAGATATTGGTGGTGATTCAGTATGAAAGACGTACCATCTGGTCTACGGGGAAGAGGGTATTGATGTAGAGGAGGTTCCTCCACCAGTAGTTGGGGCAGTTGTAGTGGTCGTTGGTGGGCGGGTCGAAAATGGAGTTGTGGTGGAACCACTTCATGGAGACGGTGGTGAGCCCGAGGACGAACATGTAGGGGGCGGTGAGCCTGCAGAACCTGTAGGCGAGGAAGCCGAGGAACTTGAGGAGTCCCTCGAGGAAGCCGCGCGTCCCCTGGGTCAGTCGGTTCAGGTCGCCCTTCGCGTTGGTCCTGAAGTAGAGGAAGCTGACGAGGAGGCCGCCCATGAAGAAGAACGTGTCGACGCTGAACGCGCCGTTCTGGATCGTCTGGAAGAGGAAGCGCTTCTCGATGATCTTGCGGTACTCCATGTTGTCCGAGTACTTGAACACGATGATGCACGTGTGGCCGAGGATGACCCAGGCCATCGAGAGGGCGCGCAGCCCGTGGACCGTGCTTATCGTGTCGCGACCGACCTCCCGGTCGCAGATCACCCGCATGTTCGCCCGCACCGAGAACGACAGCAGCAGCTCCTCCCCAACGTCTGACAACACACACAAACCAAATGTCATTCGATCCCTCGTGCTTTGCTCACACGCGCTTGTCTCGGTCGCGGGGTATATAACCCACTTATTCAAATAATTTCCATCATGAATGTATGAAAAAAAGAGAGATTTATCTACCACAAATGACATTCATTCGATAATATTCTTTTTTGAGATCTCTGCGACGTTCATGTGTCAACATTATTTCAGTACCATATTTGTACGGAAATATAATGCGAGGATAGATTTTGATATTGGCCCGAAAGAGGTGACTCACGTACTGGTATAAAATCTCACATGAGTCGGGAATCGACTTTCACATACGTAGCCTTCTCTCGCGATATCCAGAAGAAATATTTTTCGAAGGATATGCATTTCAAAAGTCGTCAAGGAAGAGAATATTAAGATACATTTATCCGACGATACAGTTGAAAGATTCAATAGTTGCGGTTTCCTGCACGTATTATGTGTCATCAGATTTTTTACTAGGTAAGAGGATATATAATTATCTACCTAAGTTGAATACAAATGTATATATGAGACATTCTGAGTCACTCGTCGCTGCCATTGGCTTGACCATTTCGGATTTGCTTGAGGAATTTATTCAGACCCTTTTGGGTCTAATTTGAAGCCTACGCATTTTTTCGAAATAAAGCTTTAAATCAGCCCCAGAGTTTAAAAAAATTTCTTAATTCAATACGAATAATTCAGGCCGATCGGTGCGTGAAATGGCTCAGGATGCCCCACACAATGAAAAAGAGCTCGCAACAAAGTAACTTACTTAGCTTGAGTAGATCGGGAGTGGGTGAACCTTCGTGATCGTTGTTGTTGTTGACGGATATGGCCGGCGCGACAATTGGCTCGGTCACTGCAACAACAATCGCAGGCACACTTTCAACCAGAGTCAATATTATATACGCAACCATCATTCAGAGAATATATATTATCAAAGAAAGAGAATTACAGTTGCTTCGAAACAGGTATACGGGCAGTGATGGTCAGTAAATGAATACGAGCATTTAGTGGATACAAATTTTGCAAATATTTGCATTTTTAATAAAAGTATTTGGAAACACAGATATTTTATTTCAAATGTTTTTGTAATAAAGTGATCAAACACAAACACATATATATATATATATATATCCAATTACCATATTCAAAATCGATTTGTCCAAGCACTTGAATCAAATGCAAATATTGATATTCTGTATTTAATGAAATAATCACTGAATTTGTCCATTTCCGATGGCCAAACCGGCAGCCAAATTTTGATGAGGTGATGATTAGTGCTATTTCAGTGTCCCATACCATTGTGCAGCTTTGAGTTGCCATTGACGAATCGCTCGAGCTTGACGTGCTTCTCCACGTCGTACTTCGTGTTTTGCTTGCGAGCTACCCTCTTGGTCAGGTAAATGTCGTAGCTCGTGCCGGCAATTAGCAGGAACAGAACGACTGCACTTGTGCCGCTGGTAGATTGTAACATACACACACGTATAAATGTAACAATATCGAACTCGACATAACTTTCTACGTCTAAAATAGTCAAAAACTACTATTTATTGGTATAAATTTCAGAATTGATAGAAAAATAGTAAATATTCATCTGGCGAATTAGTAGGATCCTCAAAAAAGCGTTTTCAACCCACTCCTTCAAACTGAATATTTTATCTCGAAACATACATATAGAATCGTTCTGTTGAATATCTGGCCGGGTGAAAGTGGACTGGTATACACGAGCAAGGGTATGTTGGAGCGCGGGAAAAGAGGGCAAAAACTTACAAGAGCATCCAGAAGACGGGATCATCAGTCATGTCGTAGTAGTTGTGTTGGTCGCGCACTTTGTCCACGTTCGAGTTGTTCGAAGCATAGTCGCTGGCGCCGAGCTTGGCGATCACCTCAACGTCCGCAGCGTCGCACGAGTTGGGCAGGCAGGCCCCCACGTTTAGCACTCGTGGCTGCAATGTTTTATAAATCAGCATATAAACTAAAACTGCACGCAATAATCTTAAACAGCTTGAATCCATCGATCAACAGCCGACAATACGAAAACTCGACTCCAGCACACCTAGTCTATCTACACCATTACACAAGTGAAACAGTCAAGAGCTGTATACTTCTGACTTGTAATTTTATATTTCAATCTTTTAATTTTCTAAATTGGTTAGGGACTCACTAAAAAATTAGTATAAATTTACATTTTTTTGGGCTAATAAAAAGATGTATATTACATATAAACCAACCTGTAATCAACTCAACGATATGATAGCAAGGTGTCGCAATAGATTTTGTTAAAGTTGTCATATTTATGCATGATATTAAATTGATGATACATATTGATGCGAGTAGGTAGACATAACATTCAATATTTCCTCAATCCACGCGATTTTTTTCAAATTAATCCCACCATAATCAATATTTTGTGATTTACTGTCTATATCTTATATGACTATCTCTTATCTTATACTACAGACTATCTCTTATGTCTATATCTTATACTGTATATATCTTGTGATTATTTACTTCGATATTACTATTCGATGTAATATTCATATTCATGATTTATATTATGTCATTATTCCATTATTGACTTATGATAATTACTGTCGATACATAATTAATATGAATGAAAGTTAACTGTAACTGCAGCCAAGACGAGAGTGATGATGTACCATGCTTGCGGCTCTCGCTGAAACTGAGGAATAGCGTCCATGTAATCTTTAAATTTAAAATAGTAGAAAACTAATCGCTATGCGATTTCTATTATTTTAAATTTAGAGAGTAAGAACATCATTTCGGTCTAACGCTCCAACACACTTGGTACAGCAAAAATTCCAACTTGTGCGCCATGATATATTTGAACAGATCAAAATTTTGTTTGATTCTTTAGGCCAAGAGCTTCAGAATGCACCAGTGCTCGGACCATGATTACAGCTCTAGAAACTTTAAATTTTAGGTAGCATGATCGATCAATTTGCCTTCGTGTTTTTCAATTTTTTTAATCATCAATTTATCTATCAATATCCAATAGTGACTTCTGGGCGGGAGGCAGGTGGCGAGGAAGAGAGAGAAATCAGCAAGTTATATCCGCAAAACTAGCTAATAATTATGAATTGCAATATTTATGAGAGGTTTTTAGTAGAACATTTGCATCGAAAGTTTCGTGGTGACTTTTATTAGTAGTGTTTAGCGTTTTTCACCGACGATGTGAATCATCGCGGTGACTTTGGGCGGCCGAGAAAAGAATGCGCACTGTAAGAATACGCGCATGCTTTTAAGTTATAAAAATGGATTATGCAAAATGAATATTACAATTGGTCGATTAATAATCCAGTATGTTCTTATACATTACGCGTCCCTCGCGGTTTTAAACCTCAAATTTGTAAATGCATAAGTCTCGCGTAACTCGAAGTCAGTCATTTAATGGGGATATGATTATTATATTTGTATAACTTGTCTCACCTCTTCAGTTTTTTTCAATTTCAAATCTCTTCCTCATTTTTAAATTAGCTTCATAACAGTTTCAACCTTATCATATTGGACCCACGTCAGAAATACATGCACGCATGAAATCAAATAAAGCGTGATTTTGTTTTTTTCTATCAGCAATGAGTCGGGATAGGAAGTGTTTGATTTTGATGCTCAGTGAAGTTGTGAGTTATTGAATGATCTGCGTATTCCCCTATTAGTTTATTCTTTAGTCTATTTTATTTTTAGAAATATCTGGGCGATAAAATTCCAACTAAACAAATTGAATAATTTTCGATAGCAATCGTTGTTCGATGTGATTAGATTTAATTCAAATGACAACATATTTCTAATGAAATGAGAATACAATATAATTAGATAAATTAGTACTTTGAGAAATTTTGACTTGAGTATAGTAACATTTTTAAGAATTATTATATGTTTCATAGATCAAAATTCACGATGATACGAGTTCATTCATACCCCCTACATGCAATTTTTGTCCGACTGTCGTTTATGCACCGTGACAAAGCAATTATTATAACCGTCTACGCAAATGACTATTAATGACAGCTTATCCTGCAAGTAAAAATGACAAATCACAAGTGTATACTATCAGCTACTGAAATGGTCTGCCCACTCGAGTAGGTTATAAATTACCCCGGTAAACCTACTCTTTTTTCACTTACAACGTCCTCGTTCAGCCTCTCATACAAAGCAAAAACGATTCCTCAAACGTGTTGCAGTACTAAAAGTCGATTGTACTTCAAGAAAATCCAGCTATTTTGAACTTCTTTCATTCAGTATACTTAATTCATTAAAATTATTTGAAGTAATAAATTTATCTAATTTATCCAAGATTCACTCGTAAATTTAGTTTTGCAATTTTAAAAACTACTATTTACGAACTTCAGTCATACTGACAATGTGTTCCGTCATAAATTAAGGACGTTCTGGCTACAAATAGTGAAAAATACTTGAAACTTCGTACATAAGCATATATTTTGTATCGAGTTTCGCGATATTCGAGTATTTTCATGCTTTAGACTATGTGAAAGATTATAAAAACGAGCTCAATTGTGATACTAGACTGCTTAAAATCCCTCCTACAACTATGAATACGGTTATTCAGATCACAGACGAAAACACCTGTTGCAGCTCAACTCTCTAAATACGTTTTACTGATTTTCCAAACTTTTGGGAAATGACTGTGTAGCCATAACATCCTCAAGTACGACTTCTTACTTGAATCAAAGAATCGGTTTTCGCCGTAAACTCTAGGCCAATCATTGTTGGTTGCATCACCACAATCCCACCATGAATGAAAGCATAATTCGTGAAAAATCTTAATCCCGTAATATTCAAAATACTTATATGACGCCGTAACACCTCAAGATTAGGATGATTTTCGTCGCGGGGAAACGAGTGAAATGTGCTTTTGTTCGTAGTCGAGCCATCGACATGATTTGAGGTGGTCCGATCGAGGGACGAAAGCAGGGTGAAATGTACATACGGTGGGGGAGAAGGAGCCGTTGACGGAGATGCGCATGATGAAGAAGCCAAGGGGGTAGGGTGGCCGGTCGTCGAGGTACTTGGTCTGCTGCTGGCCGTGATCGGCAGGAGCTGGGGTCGGCGCTGGTGCCGCGCGGGTCTTATGCGGCTCCACGTTGAAGAGGGGTTGGGTGAGCGAGTCCTTGGCGGAGGAGGTGTCGGTGGAGACCCCGTGACCGATCAGCTCGCACTCCGTCGCCGAGCCCATGAAGTACGAGTTGCCCCAATAGAAGCCGCTCGAGAACCGACCCGTCGCGTCGTCCACTGCAACAATCAACCCATGTACTCATTACTACGCATTCGAGTCGACTATTTTCACCTCGGCTCGATACAACAAGTAAAAGCTCAAAGAAATGAATAACTGATTGATTCGGTCGTAGAGGGCCAATCTTTGCAAGGATGAGGAACCTTTAAAGCAACGATTTCTTATAGCTATTTCATCATAGTCAAATTTGCTAAAAATCCTCATGGTGACATACATTGGCTGCAGTTACATCATGCATGTCTCAAAGTGCCTTCAAGAATTTTCTTTGTTAATTGGGGGTTTTACCGTCTAAATCTATTAAGGACATCGATTTTGTTTGAGTTTGCTCATTTTCAGCGTGAAACGAGCGGGGATGAGTTTTGCGACCACTCAAACAGAGCCGCCTGTCGCGGCATTTGTAGCTATGATGTTATTAGAACAAGAACTTGTTCTTCTGAAACTTTCTCCGACCAGCTCCCAACATTTAAGATTCCATCTCCAAGTCCCATACACTGTCGCATCGCGTTATAAACCTGCAGCATCTGCAGTTTATTGCATGACTCTAGCAGCCACGCACATGTTTGTTTGTGAAACTTTGAAAAGGTGGAAAAGCACGTGGCTGTTCCCGAGAGGTACATCAAATGAGCGTCAAACAGCCGAACACGTGTAATAAATTGTTTGGCGATAAGTCACGTGGGTCGACGATGCGGTCGATTGCGCGCGAGAGCTGATCAATTTATTAATCAGTGGCAATTCGTTTACAATAATATTTTGCTGCTGCAGGGCTCGGTGTAATGAAGTTGAAAGGCGCGGCAAAATGCTTATCAGACGCCGCGATTCACGCATTCCGCGCATCCCGCGGTTTTGATTTATCGTCACATGATGGAATGCGCGTAAGTGTGTAAAACTTAGAAAGCAACAGTAAAACTTGGACGTAGAGCGATTTTGAAAAGCTACAACTCACGGGAGAAATGGCCATAATAGCAACGGCGTCGGCGACGGCTTGAATGACTCTGAATATAAAATATCTTATGCAACTCGTGAAATGGTTTTTGCGTATCTCGACTTTGCGGTTGCGCGTGCATGTAAGCTCGAAATATACGTGTACTCTAGCTAAAACATGGCCCGGACTTTCGAACAGTAGATCTATCCGTACAGAGTTAAATCAGGGAACAAACTCAGGGAACAAATTCGGGAAAATCATGTTTGCCGATAAATACTTCGGTGGGTTATTAAAAACTAAATAAATAATAATTTTTGTATATCGTTGGCTATTAAAAGTATGTAGATACGTCTTAGACGTAATTTAGCAATTTGATTTGCACGACAGTAGCAGTAGGAAACGGTGTATCAATTGGATGCTAAAAGCTCTGATAAAATCAGGAGGGGTAAATCTGTCCGTTCGTGGGATTTATTTGTCGCGATTGGAGGCGTACACTCGAGTGAGGCGCGATCGCGATTTGACAATGACGCCTTTAGTATATATAAGTGGACAGAATTGCGTGGCGGGCTCGAGGAAGTAAACTTTCTCGTGCTGCGTGCAGCGCGTATTTAGTGTAACACGTGTCGCGCGAGCCTATACACCTATTTATGCTTGCATACGCAGTAGTGTGGATGCGAGCATACGCAATCATCAATACTCAAACGAATGCGGACGCGACGCTGGCGTAACGCGGCCTCGATTACAGGAGCACCGCGCGCGTTAATTTTCGCCCGCGGATCCTCAGCTTCCGCTATATAACGACTCAATTCGGTATAGTTATAGTCTTACATCGGCCGTACATAGCTCGCGCGAGCGTCCCTCCCCTGCTGTAATAGCGCGCGTAACTTTTACCCGGGATTATACAATTGATTACGATCGACGAATGTAATCGCTCATTGAAGAAAAATATATACATTATACGTGAGTGGACATTGACCACACGTCCGTATCGAGGATCCAAACAAACGACTGTCTTTTCTTCACTCTACCCTTATGCGCGAGGCAATTTGATTTTCGATCGTATTACCAAATCACCAACTATGACATTTTAGACGCGTTCCTCGATTATTTCACACAACACGACATACGTACGCATCTATAAATATAACAGTAAGAAAACAGATAGTATCGCATGCATGTATGATTTTGAATTTTTCTTTTCGACAATAGTCAAATTTTACTTATTTTTCAGTTGAATATTGAATATTTTTAGCAGATATATTTACTATTTTAATCTTAGAGGGTATAGGTTGGTGTAGCCAATGTGCACCATCCGACTGTATCTCTCGCATGAAATTCTTATTGTTAGTAGTACAGAATAATAAGGGGGAGGGAGGGGGGGGCTGGGGAAATTTGACCACCGGTTGAGCCAGGACGTTTGCACCAGCTATTGTTGGAACTCACTATCTTCTGATTTATTCATACTCATTTCAACCCGCGCGATTCATCTAATTTCCCTCAGCTAAGTGTGCATTTTTTTTAATACACTACCAACACTTGGCCAACAAAAATGGCCAACGATCACAGATTTCTTGGCCTATTTTACCAGATATACATCATACATATTTCATTCTCCTCGTACGTCTTTTTTTATCAATATAAACTGTCTCGGTGTAGGACTTCGTTTTTTTTTGTCAAAAGTGCCCGATACCGTCCGCCGGTTTCTGAATCATTCTTCTTTCTCTCGATTTGACGAGACTCACGACGAAAAAATAGACATTTTCGTTGAAAACGTTGTTACCGAGCGCATATAGAGAAGTCTAAACTAGAGATGTGCGTCTCGGCTCGTTTCGGAGGTCTCGAGTAGACCTTTCATTTCCCACCAACAGCGCTGGAAAATTCGTTTCTAACGCGATTTAGCGATTGTTACATACGCGTGACGCGCTTTTCTTTTTCTTCCGCAGTGCGGCGGCGTCGACGGGAAGAGCAAAAAGAAAAGAGAGTAAATGAAATATGTTGGAGCGACGATTTCGCGCCCACACCGAGCGAGCCAGCCGATGAGTATAACGATTATTGCCACGAGGGAAAGTGATTTTGAAATAAAGAGAAAGGCACGTCTGCCGCGTGAGCTCAGCGTGACCGCGCGCGCGCGCGCGCGCACTCGAGAGCGGCCCGACACAACAGCCCCGCAACATATATATCTATATATATATATATAAGAGCGTTACGTATATGTACAGGTGTGTGTAAGTGAGTCCAGTATCAACAGAGCGAATTCCCTTATTCCGAGTTACATTCGCCGCCACACCTTCCCCAATTATCCCAGTTATTCCCTGAAACTGTTCCGATTCGCCAAAGCCGACTAGCCAAACAATTCACACATAAACAATTCGCGGCTAATATCCCCATGATATATGTAGACGATCCTCGCGAAATATTATCTACCCATATCCTTTGGCATATATATATATATATATCCCTCGGGTCGCGTTATCCTGAGAGTATTCTTTCGAACTCTTTTTTTCCCCTCGCGAATACTCCACCCCCCCCCCCCCGAGCAATATCATATGGTATAACAATACAGCTGTGAGTTACGTATATCTGTCCAAACTTGAAATAGTAAAAATTGCATGACTGATGAAATTCAGAAAAATTTCACTGTAAATTCACTGTCTACCATCAGCTTTGCAATTTCTACCAACAAATAGTAGTTTTTGTGTATGCCTCAACGACTCAAAGCACTCGATGTACGTTTTCAATTAATATTAGCAAAAACAACGGAGTTTTCCAAAATTTGTCGATAAGACGATTTGATAAAAATTCGATGAGAGATTTCATCACTTATATATATATATATATATATATAACCTTGAACTCGCGCAGGCTTACTCGAGCGAGCGCGCAGCGCATCCGTTGCGCTTTATGTGCTTTTCTTTGATCTCGCGCTATGCAGTGCAGTATACACATATAATTGTGCTACACCAATGCAGGTGTACCCACGTGAAAGGTAAGCGCAAGCGATGCAAATGTGATGGGCTCGAGCTGATTAGCGGAGATGCTGCGCTCGTGATCGCTCTCTCTTTCTCTCTGTCATTCTGCCGTACGGCCTTATTTCATGCTCGCCGGCTTTGTTCACTACCCACACATCAGTTTCTTCCCACCTGCACGCGTTTTTTTTATGCTGTTCGACCTGTAGTATCGCTCTGAATTTGAAATAGTTGAAAACTACTATTTTTCAGTAAAACTTTTCGTGACTGAAAGATTAATGGTGAAAATTCCCTCGAAAAGTAAAATAGTAAAATATTCACTATTTCAGAGCGTAGTGATGTTTTTCATCCCTAATAAACCTTAATAAAAAATAGTGACATTTCACTGGGAAGTAAAATTTTACTATATAATATTGAATATTCACTATTAAATAGTAATATTTCACTATTTTCAATTCAGAGAGTACGCACATATATAACACAGGGAAACATTTTGTTGTGCCTGCGGGGCAGACGAAATATGAATATGTTGATATATTTAAGTGTCCCGCATCTAGTTCAATAAGCATACGGGATTATCTTTCAAAATATCTATGCACTTACGTATATAGATGTATCTATGAGCAATTATTCGACTCGCGCAACTACATTACTACATATGGCCAAATGTACTTCTGACAATCCTTAATGTGCGGTTTGCCCGCAAACGTTTCGGGAATCTCTATT
This sequence comes from Aphelinus atriplicis, assembly GCA_020882685.1. Classification (NCBI taxonomy): domain Eukaryota; kingdom Metazoa; phylum Arthropoda; class Insecta; order Hymenoptera; family Aphelinidae; genus Aphelinus; species Aphelinus atriplicis. The sequence goes on from CM037073.1 coordinate 96,962,209, forward strand.
TCAAAACTCGACCCGACAATCTCGCCAACTGCCAGAATCCTCCTCCACCCCTCTTCTAATCTCGCGAAAATCATGAAATTCTTGTATTTCTCGCAATAAACATGGACAAAAAATCGGATGACGCATTTTCACTATTTTTGCGCGCTGATAATTTATACATACACAACGTCACTTTCACAAATTCGGGAATCCTGAAAATCTCTGATTTATAATATATATGTGGGTGGGTGTGTGTGTGTGTTCAATGCCAAGTATTTTGCATATATAAATATATATTTATATATGCATGTATGTATGGATAGGGGAAATTTGATTACGAGTCAGTGTGTCTGAGGAGTAGGAAGAGAATATCTAAATTTATAAAGCGTGGCTTGTCCTCGACCGGGACCCGATAAGGCTCTAATCAGTCAGGTTATTTTCAGTTGGATCCAATCTAGACACAAAATTAAAAACATATATGATATACTACATTCGTGTGGTTAGTTTGAATGGTAATCAGCTAATAGCTCTCAAAATTCCTTACCTCGTGGAGAACCAATGTACGAAGATGAATGAGAGAGTGAGTGGAGCTACAATTACTTTTTAACTGTCCCTGTAGTTGCATTCAATCACTCATCCACACAGCATGCAGTATAGTTTTTCACGCAGTAAGTAAAGTTTAGGTTTGCCGCTCTTATGATAATACCTGACAATTTTACCGATTTCAATGGGGCAAGAATAGACAAAAACGGGTCGTGAGTGCCTAACACACTACTAGTAAGTGCTCGAAATGGTAAGGACCATTTTACATATGAATACCTATAAACTTATAAGTAAGCAGTAAGTTATGAGTTTCTGTTACAGAACACAAATTTTTTATTCATTAAAATGATGTATGGTCATGTCACTAGTTATATAATATACACGTAACACATTCTACTAGCTCTAGTTATTTTTTATAAATTAGACAAAAGATTTGTCTTTGAGAATCAATCCAGTGGAATGCAAATGTGGAGATTGAATTACAAACTTCACTGAATTGGCCCTCAAAGATCGACCTTCCGCCTAACTTATGAACAATGGAGGGTGTTTTCAACAATATCTAGTTATTTTAGTTATTGTATGACCTTTAGTTTTTGGGGGAAAAATTCGTTCACACACTACTTGGCACTCCTCTCTCTCTCTCTCTCTCTCTCTCTCTTATTCTGGCTTTTCAACAGCTCGAACTTGACACCAGTTTTTTCCGTGCATTAACCTCGAGAGCATATTAAGAAAGAAACATTAACGCCGTCCTTCGTTGGTCAACTTATAGTCCAATCGATTTTTTTCTAGTAAATTCAATTTTTTTTTTTCAAATATATCTCCAAACAGGTCTACGTCGACAGCTGCAAGTATAGCATGTTTGTATTATTTTCTCCCATTCACTCTTTTGCATAAATAATTATAGTATGTTTCGACTCATGTTTAAACTTGTTTTTTTAGTGTCGATTACATTATCAAATTTGAAAAAAATCGATTTATTCAAATATTATTGTTCTTTGGTATGCTCAATTGTTGCGAAAAATGAGACGCTTTGATAAAATTCTCATACGTTCACGAGAAATATGTTTGAATTCTTCTCTCTCATTCGTTCTTGGATCGATTTAGCATTTTCCAATAATGTACAAATTCACTGTTGATCGTCAATTGATGTATTGTCTATTAACTTAAAGACAACTCGGGGAATTCCCATTTTATCCGAGTCCACTTGAATGATGTGTGAAAGGATAGTCGAGAGTATCGATTTTATATCACCTTTATGGGTTTTTTCTTACACGGATTATGGCACAAATTACATTCCTGTACATGTTCTGCAATCAAATATTAAATGAAAATTATAATGTAGTTAGTATTCGCTTAAGGTATAGCTATATTTATAATCTGTACGCCGGGTCGTCATGGAATTGTTAATGCATTGCAGATCAGTACGCTAATATCGAAATTAAAAAGTCGAACATGGAACGTAATCGAATGTTGAGCGCGTTGTGATCGATGCTAATACGGCATTATTACTTGTATCATTTCAGTACACATTAAAAGTGTGAAAATTCATCGATCAAGCTGATTTACTGCTGAGTACTATTTTCAAACAATGGGATAGACATATATCGGTGCTTGCACAGGTGGCTCGTCGCTGACTCTTCTAAGGATTCGCTCGTTCGATCGCGCGCATTTGTATTCGCCCAGCAGTTCATCGCGTCTCTCTCTCTCTTGAATAAGTAGCTTTCTATGCAATGATGGACTCGCCTCTCATTGTCTACTAGAACCGCAGATTCGAAAGTGTCGTATCTCTTTTCCTCGCTACTTAACTGCTGGTGCAATTCAATATCGAGACAGCCGGCCCGCGTGCGCCGTATTATAGAAAACTGCTCGACGAGCTGCGGCGACGTGGCCGGTTGTAATTGGCCAAATCGATGACTCCTGTGAAAAAAAGCCCATTCGAATCTCAGGCCGAAGAACATTTCAAATATGTCTCCGCAAAGAGAAGCACATTCGGTGAAAAATTGTTGATATTTAACAAATTCACGAACTTGAAAAGATCGAGAATTTTAAGATCCGTATGTGACGTAACTTTTTCTATTCAAGATTATTCGAAGTTTAAAAGAAAATTATTCCAAGGTGTACAGACGCCTTTGATGTTTTCTTGTAAAATATCGCATTCCACGCGTGAAAAGACTTTTGATGAATTTCGACCAATTCGACGGATCGATGGATCAGTTTGTCAAAAGGTACGCGTATTTTTCAAACAATGCCAGGAAAGAATCATTTTCTATGGGGATTATGGTGAAGAACGAAAGTCGAGTAAAACTGAAAAGAGGACTTGAGTAGAATATTTAATAAAAGAAGAGTCATGAAAAAGAAAAATTGCTATTTACGTGATAGATTTACGCGGAACTTTTGAAGAAAATATATTTCGATTGCACGGTAAAAAATAGCCAAAAATCCATGGGTTCGGCGCCGGAGACAAACTAAGTACGCATTCATCACAAGTTTATAGCAAGCTCAGTAAACTACTCCTGCCAAATGTGCTTCTGTTCGTCGGGAGATTCTGAGATGTGCTTTTCTTCGTGAGAGCAATTTGTAGTATGTGGGGGGAGGAGTGAGGGGGAGTAGGGCACCGGGCAAGGATAAACAAGAGTATATCGAAACACATACAATCGTCGATGAAGCGACTAATCTAATGGACGGAATGTCGTGTGATGACGAGCACGTGTCTCAGAGGGAGAACCAACAGCAACAGGTAGCGCAACCATCCGGAAAATCGAATGAATTCGTGAGAAACGAAGAAAATTGGGGAGATCGTTGCAAATTAGCCGCGATTGCAAAACCCGCTCGATCGAGATGGATTAAATTTTGATGAGAAACATGATTGCTCGCATCTGCCTGGTCGTCACTGCGCTGCAGGCCCAACACACGTGCTCGAATCAAATCAAATTGGGCGCGCGCGGCAATTTCTCGTTAAACACTCTGAAAATTCAGTTATATTTGAATATAGTAATTAACGTGTCAGCTATCGGCATAGACGAGAAATAATATGCAATTTCAGTGCAGAACCGCCCATATGATCCGGACCCTGCGCGGCTGTTTTTTTCACAAGTAAAATAAACAAAGCTATACGTGTATATATGAGGCTTATCCGCTTATATATATACGCTTATCTTGCAAACATATATACCGCGCCCTATATTGCATAAAAGTAGCAATTACCAATGTGTCATACGTAGTTCATGGACCATGCAGTTTATCAATGAATCTGCAACAGGTTCCACGGCTTCCTGGTAGTATATTTTTTTGGGGGGCAAAAACACCCTGCGCACGCATTTGGCCGGCGTGTATACGTCATTTAGGCGCGCGCACGCGTAAAACTCTCCAGTTTGATTCATGTGTGCGCGAGAGAGAACAGCTGCACATATAAGCGAAGGTTTGCATAATACGATGCGTAATTCGCGAGAGCCGGTATATCGGCGAGCGGGCAGCGGACGTGTATATACAGCCACGCGGATTTTCCGGGGGGGGGACGCGAGCGCCGGACCGACGCAGCACTTTCTCCTGGCCGCCGCCGGGGCAATTAGCGTTTGCTGGCCGCGTAACACTTGCGGTGCTCGCCCAAACCATCAGCATCTCGCACGCGATGCGTTACGCGAAAAGTGCAGCACTCGGGCGTGCGCGTACATCCCGATCGTTATCTCATCGTCCCCCGACCGCTGCGCGGCGTGATCTATTCTATATATCCGCTGCAGAAATTACCCAATGAGCGAGAGAGAAAAAAAAGGCAAGGTCCTCGTAACGAGCGTCGTATCTCCCGAAGGGACGTGTACGCGATCGTTATTTCCCCGGGACGTAACCACTCGAGAATCTCAAAGTGTGGAAGAGATAAAAAAAAAAAATTCCAGCGAGGAATTTATGCGCGTCAGGAGCTTTTCGACGAGCTGCCCGCGCCGTAGTTCCGGACAAAGAGAAGCGCGCGCTCGTAAGGCTCGCGTTATTATTAATTTCATCGGTTGGCCAAGCCGTCTCGTGAAAAATCCGTGTCAAGGTTTGCGCGCGAGCTCGCGGATGCGTCGCAATACTATGTACTCTTGTATATTATATATATGCACACCGAATCGAGATTCGAGAGAATCTCGAGACACTGCAGTGCAGCGAAGCTTTGACGTGATACAGCTGCGAGCGCGCGAGTGTGGATGATGATCTCGGGAGTTGTTATTCTAACTTCTATATCATACATATACACACATGATACGTACTTTTCTCGTTGTCTCTTTTTACCACGGCTAAATATATATGCTCACCAAAATTGTCCTGGATTCGCTCTGATTAATTTAGCTCGATTACGCTGCTGATTATGTCATTAGTATACACCGAAGTCTCACAGTATGAAAGACAATCCTTAAGGAGGGGTTGGGCTGGTCGTATAATGAAAAAAATGATCTATATATATCGGTCAAATAACCGCAATAACATCGATTTAATCTGGAAAAAGAAAGATATTCGCGACAATTTTTTCATAACTTTCGAGTTACGACATTGACGATGCGACGTAACGATCAAGATGACAGCTGTTGGGAATTACTAAGGTCTCTTGACGATCGATCACGAACGTGAATTGTAAGTTATGAAAAAAAAAAATTAAATAATATCGCCCAAATAACATGGATAATCGCGCGGCAATTAAAGCCATCCCAATTTTTCCTCATCCGGATTAACTTTAGACATGGATGATTTGACGTAATTATCGAGACTCAACAGCTGGCGGAAATCACCTGGGGTCCAATTGACAACTATTCATGTTACTTCTTTGGTATGGCAATACCCCAATTTGGAGACGCGTCGCGCGAGATTGACTCGTGGGACCAGCAATGCGTATACGGAAAGAGAGAAAAAAAGAAGTATACAACGTTGCGTTGCGTTGCTCGAGTCCATGGAGAATTGAATTTTTATACAACTGCAGGTGCGTGGTATCGGGACTTCGGTAGCTCATACGTACGACACGAGCAGTCCCTCCCCCTCCCCCTCATATACACAGTAGTGATTTGGAGAGAAGCAAATGCGGAAATTCATACGAAGTCGACTGCGTGTACGCGGACACAGTTCTTGGATCGTGTTGAACAATCGAGCGCCGGTATGACGTCGCGGTAACGAATAAATTATCGGGGAAACGGGAAATGAGCGACGTATTTACCACCTCACCAAACGAATGAGATTCAACGGGGAACCGGGGGGTAGCGAGAGTATAATATTCGATGCGAGGCCCGAGTTTTTAACAACACATTTCATTTATTCACGCAGCTCTCCTCGGGAGAGCTGCAGCTGGGCTCGCATCCACTTGGCGCAGCGCTTTTTCAAATCGTACTTGTATACTCGCTGCTTTCGTGCGTGACGCAACAATATTTCACGAACATTTTTTTTCACGCTTCTCCCGCGCGATGTACCACGTAGAAAAGAGCGAGAAGTGCCCGGGACAGCCCGGGATTCCCGACTGATCTGCCGTCAAATTTCCCAAGCATACGAGCTGTCTCTCCGAATTTCCAAGATTCTCTTCGTGTTTTGCGGCTCGTTTCGTTCGTTCGCAAGTTTACCGGTACTCAGAAGGGAAAAACAAAAAAATATGAATAAAATTAAACATATGAAATGAAGTGTAACAGTAAAAATCCCACTTGTATCAAGGATGTTTTTATTTTGCTCAAATTTTGGAATATCTTTTCCCAATCCAACGCTTTTCTCTCCTTGAGATATAGTTGCAATAAATCAGGAGTGGTACGAGGCGAATTATCATATTGTTTTGTCCGCGATATGAACTTTCCATAATTTATGCATACACTCATATAATAATATATAATACGCGCGTCCGAGGTAAAAAAAAGAATTGATGACGAATTGCACTTCAACAGATTGCACGTCTGCAGGAGTTATGGATTCGTTGCTCCGGTCAAATATGAGTGAAGTCGGGCGTGTTGTGTACGTACATATTAGACGGTGTATAAAGGGGAACGCGCGGCGAAAGTGACCACCTCGCGCCACGGCCTTTCTCTTTTTTTTTCCTCGGCTCTCGAGCGATTGGGGTACACGGCGTGTTGGTGTGCGAGCCGAGCGCGCGCGAGGATGATAATGAGGATTCAGCGGAGAATGTGGATCTGTGTGTTTCGCTCTCTAAATTCCTAAAAGTGAAATGTGATTTTTTAGGCGGCGCGAGAATGGAAAAAGTCGCGCTCCGGGTATTTTAGAGGACTACTGAAGCGAATCAACCGATAGGTTTACTCGCTGCCGATGCGCGGTACCCCTGGAATGGCGCTCTTTAATGATGAAGAGTAATATTTCGAGACGCGCACGTGCGGCGCTTGCGTAATCGTTGAAGATGCATTGGCCTATATGCTAAAAATTTAATCTCAACATTTCACCACCTCATGGCAATTCGAGCGTATAAACTGGCTTTTTACTTGTATTTGACACTTTTCATGCCAGTAAAAAAAAACAATTGGCAGTACATTGACCAAAAACTTCCCCTTTAAATTTTTTTGTTCAAAGCCAAAAATCAAAATGAATGAACTCGACGAATGAAATTTTGTTTTCTTGGATTGTTGAAACTCGACTATCGAGATAACCTCGAGGCTATCTCTTTGCGACAGTTTTGAGTCAACTAATTATGAATTCTATTTAATTTGAAAACTATATCCCGTGGCACTGGAAAACTTCGAAGCTTGGAACTAGTCGGAATAAGATTGTTCTGGTGAATCCCATCGGGATTCCCTCTTGTTGCTTGACAAAAATCCACTGCTTGCGAATCCGTTTGATTCAATCGAATTTCCACGGCAGTAGCCAGTGGCCATTTGCTGTTGTATTGATAGTTCTACTTTCTAAAAGGCCATGACGATGCATTGTTTGAAAATCGTCACTTGACATAACGAGTATTGGACAATCGTTCGGTGAAATATACTTAAATAAAGTGGCTTGGACGTAGTGGCTCTACTACGAGGGATAATTCAGGAAATCCACTAACTGCAACTAATCAGATTTGCTTCTATCATACCATTTCGATCCAGGTGATGGAAGTAATCAGTGTGGAATTACTTTGGCTCGTGCTATTCACAATTTGATGCAATTCACGGAATGATACACGCAACACGCCATCGATATGTCGTTGAAAATCATTTGGAAACGTCACAAGCAGTGTCTGTGTACAAGTTAAAAAAAAAGCTGAATGCGCGGTTATAACCGGGGATTTTCTATACCTGATTGGGGAGGGGGAGGAAGGGAGCTCACGTAAAAATGTCAGATTTTCGTCAAAATTTGTCGGACGAATGGTCGGCGAAAGTTTTGCCGAACCATTCGCGGATAGGACATCAAGTCGCAAACTTTCGCCCGCGAGCTCGGGGCAAGTTTCTCGGGTGTGTTTGCGGAAGGTTCAGTAAAAAATTTGCGAAAGTTATCGTCGCTCGAATCTTGGGAAAACTTGCCGCGAGTCCAGGCTGATGTTCGGCAAAAGTCTTTGATTGTTCTGAGGAGCGATGGTTTGGCGAAACTCGAAAATCGTTACGCGGCTTGGTGCGGTTGTGGGCGAGGAGGAGCCGCACTGGATTGCTTGGGTAGCCGCAACGTAACGTTTTGTCGTTGATAAGATTAGGGCCATTAGTGGTGGGTGGGTAGGTTGATACAATGAATTGAAAAACACAGAGAGCTGGGCCAGATCGGGATTCAGTTTCAGTTTCAGGTAAACAAATCTATATTCTAACAAATAATTCGAAAGCACATAGAGAAAGACAGAAAGTAAATTATATAATACAAAAGTGGTAAATCGACGAAAAACTGTTGAAAAACAACATTGGCTAAAGGTAAACTGAAGGTGGAGAGAAGAAGACGTGTAAGAGACAAAGGGGGGGGGGAAGAAAATGCAATGGGAAAATAATCTGGCAAGGGGAGCATACCACAGTGCTTGTTGTTAATGATGTAAAAGAGTACATGTATGTATGCGAAACGCACGTGGTGTGAGGACGTTGAGGTGGAGTTCAAGTTTGCGTTCGCGTTCGCTTGTGCGAGCCGACCTTGCGCTCGCGCGAGTGCCCTACATTCTCTAATGTAACGGCGGCCGCTCGCGCGCGCGCGACCGACCGCCGCATTTCCAACCGGTTTTTTCATATACGTATATACATCGCCCGGGACGTGCACTGGGCGGTCATAGTCGCGTGCCATCCGAATCGTTTTTCCGATCGTCTCGAGTCCGCTTCCGGACGAACAGGTGGAACATTTAGTAAATTTCACTTTCCGATTGCGCGACAGTTGGATCAAACGTGGAAAATTCATGACTCCGTCGCCGTTTCGACAAGTGATTTGTTCGATTCGCATTTAGATCTCAACGCTGAAACTTGATTACCCGTGTAGTACAGAAGACGGGGGCGGTCCACATAAGTCGCGCGAGCTCATTCTCAATTCAAAATACGTTGCTATACGTAAGAATTACGTTTGTTTCGAGTAGCTGCATCCTGGAATTGTTTTTTTCTTTGTAGATTCTGAACACGCGGATGATTAGAACTGTATGGACATGCGCCGGGCTGCGCGAGTTGGTATACGTACTATATACACGAAGGCGAGAGACGAGAGACGCACTACGAGAGCCGAATGGGAAAGTGAAACTCGATGAAAGTGTGCTGCAGTGCGCTGGAACGAGCGCCTCGAGTCAGGGCAATCGCCCACCACGGATAGATCTATCCTATTCGTTGATCGCAAGCTGTTTTTTTTTCCTTTCTGCTGCAGTCTCGCGAGTTATACGCCTCGTAATATTCGTCCGTGTGCAAAAAGCACATATTTATAACCCAAATAACTCAGGCGAGTGTCCGGGTCGAGCTTCGTGCGCGTTCGTTTGAATTATTTATACGAGAGTATATGGACACGGGTTGCAGCGATGAAAAACGATCGGACGCGCCTGTTTGCATCCAAAGCAGAGCATATAAATCATATTATATATGTCGCGCGCGTTCGATAGTTGCAATTTTGCGTGAATATGCTTTACAAGCCACGGCCGCTTTCTCGGATGTACATATATACCTATATATGGGGACATACTCTGAGTCACATCGCCCAACGAACGGCCTGACTCCTTCGGACTTGCTTCAGATCATTTTTGCCCCTTTCCAACTTGTATGGATTGGCTTTAACCAGGGTTTTTTGAGGGAAAAATACTTTGCTCTGATTTGAATTGAACAAATTATTTTGGTGGGATAGAGGACTGAAAAAACGATTAGTCAGCAGAAGACAAGGATGACCCGAGATTGAGTTTTATTTTTTATCTCAATTAATTGAAAAATTACAAGAATTTACGGAATAAAAAATATACGAAATCAAAAGTTTGATTCTATTATTACGAGAAAAAAAAAGTCTAGTTAAAATTATGTTTTTGACATATTTTGAGTGCAGGACGTTTTTAAATGTCCATAATATCAAGTTTGATTTTTTCTCCCACAAAAAAAAAGTTTTAAATTCAAATAGGGGCAAAAATTTATTCGCAAAAAAAAGCATTGAAAAAAGCTCAACATCATCATTCGAACGAAGGGCCAAAAACTTTGAGAAAATCAAGGCTTTAATTGAGTTCCAAAGAAGTGTGAAAAAAAATGTTCTCGAGTAAATCCAAAGGGATATCAGTCAGATCGCAATGTAACTATCAGAATATATCCCAGAATATAAAGGTACTTGCGCGCATGAACTCGGCCCCGCGCGATTCCATTGTCACCTGCGCGCCTGCACCTGCGCGACGCGTGTAATGCCCCACGTAATATCAATTCCGCTGGCCGCGCGTGCGCGAGCCATAAAAATTCCCGAGACAACAATGTACGGCGAGCGCATGACACATTTTCCACATTTACATGGTATATATATACGAAAACGCGGTAAAATCTTTGCTTGCTCCAGCAGACGTCGTTGCGCGCGTATACAAGTGTAATGATGAAAAAATAACGTTCCTCCCGGCTCGAACGTAATCACTCGCGCGGCCAACATAGTCTGTCATACTTGTAATCAGCCAAACGTCAACACACCCGTACTTATTGTTTGGCTTACATAAATCCGCCAGCAATTCGCGGACCACATAAGAAGAGAAACAATTTTCTTCAACTTTCCCTCGACACATACACACACGCACTAGTTTAAAATACGAAATATTTTATATTTTATTTGATTCAAGTATTTGGAATGTCCTGCTTGAATACACGTCTATCAAAAATACATATGAAAAGAAATAACTGTATTTTTAAGTAATTTTCTCAAAATACATGAATCTAAATACATATATATATATATATATATATATAATATATATATATATATATAATATATATATATATATATATATATTTGTATTGAAAATAGATTTACAAGTACATTCGAAGTACATTCACTAAATACTTGTATTTAATTACTACCCATTCACTGTATACATACCCGAGTTTCATATTTTTTACAGCACTCGTTTACATCCCTATATATAACAAGCCCCGCTTTCGCGCACAAGATAATAACCGTATACCATGTGAAGATCGTCCTTGGAATTTTTCCATCGAACATAAACTCAGTTATCATTTGTTTTTTCCAACTTGGCTTCACGCAACCGCATAAGTTAGTTTACTTTTTTGCATAGCTTCATAGCTTTTTACCGATCCATTTCGAAATCAAAAATGCAAAATGTCATTTATAGGAAGTTGTATTTGTACCTCGCATCGCTATCCAATGAACCTAGTTCAGCGGACAATGTTGTTCACCATGACGATTTTCTCGGCATTTGACCAAATCTATGGAAAATTCACTTGCTCATGGGGAAACAAATGAGACCGGACGTTTCGTTCACTCGGATAATCCATACAAAAGATATTGTCCCTGACGCGCGGCGCTGTTGTGGTTTTACGCGTGAAATCCAAAGGGTGGGTCTGATATTGGGTATAATCCTTGATCCTTATTTGTCGAAAATAATCGAATCATTATTTTTACACATCTACTTATTTGTTTGTCTATTCGCGAGTTGTTGTTCAAATTGTGATTAAAATGTAAAATGTTACTAATTTTTAGTTGAATATTGACTATTTTTATCCGCCATGCAATTTCTACTATTTATTCAATCTTAGAGGGTTATACCTGCACTGCGATTGTTTCAATCAAATCATTGCCTCCGGAGAGGAGAATACATTTTGAGTGATGCGAATCCCATTAGCTCTTTGTGGAACCAACGTCAAGCCACTTTATGAAAGTATATTTTTTGCCGCAGTAATACGCAACTGCGTGAATCGCACTTTTTTGGCCTTGTTTTGAGGGCGTAAAGTTTATTCTCACACCCAAGGTCAGTTAGTACGGTAACCGAGCAGCAGTACGCGAATACGTCTACAGCTTTTTAGCGATATTGCCAGTCTGTTTTACGTCGTTGCCATAGCAAGCAACTGCAGTCCGAGGACGGAAAATTTTTTTACACCCAAAAACAAATCGCCAAAAGCATCAATTACTCTACGCTCAATATGACGAAAAACTAATGCTCCCACCACGGGCCTATTTGTCAAATCTGACTCGTGGCCCTCAACTTGCACTTCACGCTTTTCGTATACGGAAGTAGCTACTACACCGAACAATTATCGAATACTCATCAACTTTTACGAATAAAATCTGTAAAAAGCAATCATTTGAATCATTTGGCTTTCATTCGAATAATCTCTATATGCCCTTGTCCCTGAAGAGTATTCACTGAACACTACTGAATAGATTCACTGCTAGGCTACAGGAACTTATAGCTTCCAATGCAATAGCAAATCCGCACTGGCCCATCAGTGGAAATCCGATTGAATCAATCGGATCCACAAGCAGTGGATTTTCCACCAGCCGCAAGAGGACCAGAATCCAATAGGCAGGCATATAAAGGTTTCTCTTCAGTGCGTATATATGTATATATAGTCGCGCGTATATACATCACGTTGAAGCGCGGCGTGACGTCGGCGCTGGCATAACATACCGGTTTGCCGGCGGAATTTCGGCTTTTTTTCTCTTCTCTTCTTCTTCTCCACCTGCGCGCGTTACGTGTGTCTCGGGTGTTATATACATATATATACAAGACGCTGGAGTCAAAATTATTGTAACCTTGAGCCGCGGGGAGGGCGCGCCTGTTGCGTATCATATACATATATATACGCCATACGTATCTCCCCCTCATTATTCGCCGTTGGCGGCCGTCATTGCGATTTATGTAATATATACCGCAAGCCGCGCGGTTCGGCTTGGCGATCGGCTCGCTCGCACTTTCTATTGACGTATAATCATTTTAGCCGCTCGCCGGCCGGAACAGGCGCGCGCGTTTCACAATACACCGCCGCCGCCGCCGCCGTCCGTGCGTTGGCAGGAAGAGAAAAGAGCCGCGGCGATGCCTGACGGGAGAGATGTGCCGGCCGCCGAGGGAACACGATGCCTTTTGCTTTTAACTTTTTTCTTTCTTTTTCACCTGGCTCGACCGCACGGCTCCTTCGATTCTTCGATCCGACCGGACGTGGAAAGTTCGCGCGCTATACGCCCGAAGGAGCCCGTTTTCAATTCGAAGTATAGCCCGCGAGCGCGCGTAACTCGAATCTCGCGTCACGTTCCCCACGTGTCGTTCCCAACCGCGATTCCTTATTCTCGATTGTCCCTCGTTTTCCAGAGTATTTGGGTGGATTGGCTCGTAGCCGAGACAACTGTTCGTCGGTGAAAATCGCTTGACCGATCGGCAGTGAATCATCGCTCGATCATTTCGAATGGTATACATATTTTTTTCCTCTCAATACGAATAATGAAAAATTTGATCTACGGATAATTAGCTGACTTTTCAATGGAACTTCACAATTTATTAGCGCAAGGAATATTACCGATTTCTGATCTACCATCCACTATTATTCATCAATCGTGCAATTTTCACTGACGAATGGTAGTTTTTTCAACTAATTTAAAATTTAGAGAGCGAGTCGTGCACCCATGACTTTCACCCCGGCTCGCTCGTATCCGAGTAATTCGCGCGCGCGCGCGTTTCGCCAAAGTCAGATATGTATAGAATGACGAAATTCGGCATTGAAATTGTGGGATCGATCGTGACCGTCCACCGCGGGAAATCGAAGTGATATATTTGTATGGAGCGTTGGCGTGCGCGGCGGCTGGCGAACGCGGCTGGTGGCGTGAGCGCACCAAGAGAAATTACGATTCTCGTAAGACTATATAATGAGCTAGTTAAACTTTCTTCCCTATTATAGAGACGCTGCGCGTTTTGAAAGACCAACTTAACTTTCTCCCAAACTCGTGTCGTACGTCTGTTACTAATGATAACGCGCGGCTATTTGGGCTCGCAACGCATTCGCTCTTTCTCTCTCTCTTTCTGTCTTTCTCTGCCTCTGCCTTTTACACGGTTCTGTTGCGCATCACTGCAGACGTGAGCTTGGCATTCTATACCTAATATTTTAAATGACAAGTAAATTCAGGTTTGGTTGTATATGATATACGCTTATACTACAGAAACGATCCTTTGACCCAAGTATAAAATTTTAATCAATTCAAGTCCGATTAAAGTACTCAAATCCCGATCGTGCGATCATTTTGTCGTGCATTAAATAGAGTATTTATCCTAATGAATTTGAGTACAAGTTGAGTACATTTTCAAGTACTTGAATTAACTATTGTCATTTTCTGATTAGATTATTTTTTATTTTATTTCCTATCATTTCATTCTGTGAACGTAGTACGGCCGATGACCTTTTTACAAAATAAAAGAGTAATTTTCGATGGACCAAACGTTTCCCAACAAACTGAGTGTGTGACATTTCTTTAATGTTTGAACTGTTTTTCTCTTTTTTGTTGGAGCTTCAACCTACAGTGCCTTGAAAATAATACCGGCTACATAACAGTCCTACTCAGCGATATTTTCACCGTCAAATACAAAATTTCACCCTTATTTTCGTGCTCCCAAGCATCAAAATAGTCGAAATAGCATAACTAAATAACAATAGTGAACTCAACTAATAATCGGTAGAATTTTACTGATAAGCAGTGAAATTTTACTAATCTTTCAGTCGGAAATCTACTATATTTATCGATTCTGAAATTTCTATTAATGACCCATCATTGTCAAATAGGATACAATTGACGAGGAATCTTTCGGCCTCAATCGTAAACATTTTTCAATGCATAATCTAAAGGAGCAAAAGTATCGCGCGTACGGTTGAGCGCGCGCGCGCGCGACCAATCGTGACCGGCCGTGCGAGAGAAGGTCGCGAGTGCGCGGCTTGGAGCATCCGTGATCTCGATATCTCATGCAGATTGCGCCTTTGATTGCGCGCGAACAAAACAATATAAATATCGGACAACAAATTTTTGTTCTTCCATACATTACAAGCGCGTCGGATGGAAACGGAGTGTTTGTCGGTCGCTCCATCCGAATGACCAGCACTTGCGGGTCGCGCTCGGGTTCGGAGGTTCGAAAGCGCTTTATAATGTAGACAAACAAATGTGACTCACTCTTGAGGGCCCAGAGCTGGTTGGCCCTGAGGGCTTGGAGGTAGCTGGTGACGTGTCGCTCGCACTCGGGGCGGATGCGGTTGTGGGGCCTGGCGGGCCAGTTGCGCGCGAGGTGGGCCGCCCCGAACACGTCGAGGGCCTCGGCGAGGCTGGTCCAGCGGACAGGCCCGGCCGCGGCGTCGCTCTGCGGCTCGCTCGGCACTATGGACTGCAGGTGGGCCGGGGGCGAGTCGCCGCTCACCGAGCCCAGCAGGCCCACGAGGCCCACGAGGCCCACGAGGCCCACGAGCCCCAGCGAACCGGGCATCCTCGGGCAGGCTACTGGCAGGGGCGGGCGGTCGGCGGATACACTGCGATATATCACCAGGGCATGCTGCCAGCTGCCCCCCGTCGACCGGCGGTCCGACTCGCGCTTCGAATGCTCTCGTTCGCCGGCTCGGAGTGGTTCAGCGGGGGGAGGTCGACCGAGCGGCGCGTCGCTCTCATCACTCGGGCGGCTCGCGGGGCCAGGGGCGGCTGGCTCGGGGGCTTGCTTGCCGTTCGAAGCACACTGCACGCGGCGGACACACTGCGCTCCAAGCTCGCGCCCGCTCGCTGCAGTCACGGCTGTCCGAGCCCAAGTGAGCCCAACTCGCGAGGTAGCCCGCCCAACAGCCGCCGCAGAGAGAGAGAGAGACAGCCAATTCGCCGAGACATCCGCGGGGAGGGGACGAGCCGCCGTAGAGCTATACTCCTTTCCACCGACCCCTTCCCGCACCAACACACACATACGCTCGCGCGCAGTGCCTCCGACAGAGGAAAAGCTCTCAAAGCTCCGGCTCGCATCGGTACATTTGGGCCCCTCGCTCGTTTGTCCTCGCTACGAACGTGGGGGAGATTCGTCATGTCTCGAAATTATGCGTCCAATCCAACAAAGCAATTATTTTTCCCGAATAGATACGCAAAGTCCGTAAATCAAATAATTCTATTCTCAGAATAAAGTGCGCACCCGACGTCCTGAGGGCTTGTCACTCACAATCAGAGCGTTCACAGCCTACTTTATTCTCCAAATGCATTATATTATACAATTGTTCCTAGGGTGTGAAACGATCGTTTAAGGCCCGACGTCATGAATGATACCCACGAAGTGAACTTTAACATTTTTCTTTTGATATTAGAGAAATTATGGGGAATTCATCTACCTTTACAACATTTGAATATGATATACATTCATGTTCAAAATTTTATTTTGTACAAAAGTTTTGTTTCGAGCTTGTTTTTCCCGAATCGTTTGGACGCTCCAACTGTTTGATAAAAAATAAGATGAATGTCGCCCGAGCGTCACCAATACTACGCAATTGCCATTTAGTTTTTGTGCTCCCGCCTCCCCCTCCCCCGATTTCACTAGAACACTTACTCTCAGTTTACCTTTTTCATATCAAATCTTAGTTCGCGTGTTTTCATCCAACTGCGCACGTTGCTTCATATTCACAATGTCGTAAATAATAATTCAACCTGTCAACGAACAATATAATTTTACTGGTAGCTGCGTGAAAACGCGATTCTTTTCCTTGTTCGGTTTGTTCACTTTAGTAACCGGCCCTATTGCGGCATAACATTCGACTCCATACGAAAAAAAAAAAAACAAGTCTTGAAAATGACAGAAAGTTATATTTGCGCCACGAGCATAGCAAACCCATGGCGATCCGTGTCACCCTCAACTCAATAGTAGCTCTGAAACTCCCTTGGTATACTAAATTAGCTATTTTATTTGATTGATATTGAGATTTCTATCTATTGATACTTCACGTGCTATAGTTGCCACGTGAATCGTTGTAAGGGAACCGCCTTTGATACGCCAATGGTGCCGATACCATTGAAACTTTTAGAGATAAATCCTATTGATATCCGAACAAGTAGTATTTCCACCCATTCATTCTAACATTTCGATTTATCAGTTGTAACAACCGATTGTTGCTGATTTCATTCATGCAATCCATAAATATGAAATGTCATATATTGTCTAAAAGGGTAACTGCAACTCATCTTCAAAATTTTCATCGACGGATCCAAGTGTCAAATCCCGATTGATGTCAGAATAATCAATCATAATACCCTGTAACAATACCTCGGAGTACATGATAAATGTACAGTCAATATTTTGGGGTAAATGCGGACTCAGTAGTTTTTGATCAAAAAATCTCAAGATTTTACAACACATACGCATACAAACAAAAGTTTTCTCTTTATATAATAGTATATAAGATGAATAATTCAGCGATTGCATTCTCAATTGATGAATTTCGTCTCGTGTAATCTCCCATCCATTTTGCAGTCAATTCTGCTCAGCATCAAGAGACGGGTGTACGCAAGTCCTAAATAGGAATAGATCGCCGACAAAGCAACGTATAAAAGTAAACGCGAGTGCGGGATTTCTATCGGAGCCGAATTCGCGAACTGCTCACGGATAAATATATATATGATTTGCATTATGATTTGGCAACGGTCGGACACCGATGACAATCGGTTGGTTTAT
The DNA here is from genome assembly GCA_020882685.1 of Aphelinus atriplicis. Classification (NCBI taxonomy): domain Eukaryota; kingdom Metazoa; phylum Arthropoda; class Insecta; order Hymenoptera; family Aphelinidae; genus Aphelinus; species Aphelinus atriplicis. Next base: position 96,979,739 of record CM037073.1, read on the forward strand.
ACCAACAAGATGGTTATACCAACATGGTTATACCAACAAGATTGATGAAGAAGAAAAAATTGTGCGAACCGCGAGTTCGAGTTGTAAAGAGCCGCCGCGCGTTCACCATAATCTGAGAATTTTTCTGGTTTCCAAGCGTACATATAACGTCACAGCGCCAGTTGTGTTGTGTATACTCATCATTTTCCTGCGTGCAGCATTTTCCTTTTGAAAATACTGCAATCTCGAGGAGCTGTAAACATTTTATACTTGATCCACAGTCCGTACGGACTCTCGAGGACAACGCACACTCGATTCAAAAGTGAATTTCAATAAGTAGTGCGCGCAGTAAAAGTTAAATGCATAAAATTACGCGTAAAAATGAAACGATCGATTATCTAGGCATAATAATAAGGCATAGTTCGTATGGACACAAATTCTATACGCCTAGTGTAGACATTTAGACGTTTATGGCTGTGGTCATCAAATATACCTAGATAGTTTATGTAATGGCAAATAGTTAGTAGTCATAAAAAAGGTACAGACAAGATGAAGATGACTATATGAAGAATTTATAAATTACTAATGAATATACCTTGGCAATTACTGAGAACAACGTTTTATTTTATTTAACAAAAATTATTCCTGCTCGACAATTATTTTTACCGTATCTTCGAATTCAACCAACTTTGCAAGGCATCGAGAACTCAGCAGCGCAGTACATGATTCAGCTTAACTTCTCGGCAACGTGGCCGAGAAGCTTCTCGCTGCAGTACTCCCAGAGGGAGTACCGCGGAGTTCTTATGGAGTGCTGCCATTAGGCGTAAAATTCCTCACACCCAAAAACAAGACCAAAAGCATACATATATGTACATTTTCGAAGCATACATTGTTAATTAATTAAGCTAATGAAAAAAAGATTTGGTCATTAGGACGTCTTGAAGCGCATCAATCTCAGCTTTCCGATTGTTGACAAAACTAACTGAAACTGACGTATGACCAATGAAGATGTATCTCCCTTGCCTCGTCGGCACTTTCTATCGATATCTATATTTGACTCGACGCGTTATGTGGTTAGATCTGAACCAATCAAATCACGAGTTAACACCACTGAATTCATTCGTACAGGTCATCACTTTTCATATAAGGATATGTACACCGTACGGTGAGCAATAAGAGTGAGAGCAAGCGAGAATTAAACGCAATTGATATATATGTAGATATATATGTAAATCTTTAAATTTTCAATAGTTAAAAATTACTATTCAATAGTAACTATTAACTATTCGTAGGTATAAAAATAAGTAGTTTTGGTGAACTTTTCAGTGAATTTTTTATATTCATCAGTAAACTATTTTTCAGAAAATACGCACTATTATCTATCGGTTGAATAGTACTTTTTTGATATTTTCAATGTAGAGAGTACAGGTGCTTATATTGATGGAGGTTGTTTGTATTGATTATTTTTGGATTTTCGTAGAAAAAGTTTTTTATTGACAATTGAAAGAAAAAGCAGCACGAACCAACCAAAGTTAACGGCTGAAAATTGAATTGGCATAGCTGAAATAAAATGAGAAATATTGAAATATTCGAATAAAAATAAGGAGAATCGATCGCGAGGGAAATGACATGAGTGGGCAGAAGCCGCTAGACGGCTGAGGGTTTTTAACCGTTGGTCTATACTCGACCCCGAAACGAGACAACTCCTGGATATAAGATGTGGGTCACACTGCAAGAAGCATTTGGGTCTAGTCTGTGGAGAGAGCGGGAGGCTGTGGGGACGCGCGGCGGGGCCTTACCGATGGGCCACCATCTCAGCATCTTCCTGTGGGCAGCTACTCTCCCAAAACAGACTCAATACTAAGGTCTAGTCAATGCCGAGGCCGCAGATACACACTAAAAACGATTTTTTAAAACTGTTGCATTGCATGAAATCTATTGTACTCAAATGAAGTAAAGCAAAATACAAATTTCTTTTGTTTCAGTATATTTCGTGCATAAATCAAGTAACAATTACTTGTAGTAAAACATTTATCTAATTTTCATGAGATTCTTCGTATCTTCTATTCTTCTATGTACTAAAAAACCAACTTCACCAGCTTCAAAATTTTTCCTTGTAGAATCAGGGATTCAAAAGAGTATACCAGCCAAGAGTGACTAAGCTCAAATTATGTTTTATCATTTGATTAGAAAATTACGAAAAATTTTGAAGGTAAAAAAATGTTGGGAAAAAAAGCACATCGGAGAGGGTGAGGCCGATTACTGTATGAAGTGACTCAGAAGGTGTCCTATATTTATATACGTAGAACCAACCAAAAATAATGTCTTCCTGATAAGCTATTACTGGACGTCGGACCTTTGGCCCCCGAACAAGGCAAAAAGCTGCAGGATTCAGTACATAACGATGAAAGTCTGAACAATGCTAGTACTTGCGTGTAGCCATTACACAATCTCAATTTTGTAGCGCACAGGTGTTATATATCTATCGAAATGGCGCAATATATACGATTAAAGAAAGAAGCTGTCTCCGCGCACTGCAGCTGTATTACTTGCATAGACAGAGAGAGAGAGAGAGAGAGAGAGAGAGAGAGGGGGGATGGTGGGGGGGGAGGCAGAGAGAGAAAGAGAGAAGGAAGCGAGACGTTACGTGAATTGCGTAAGCTACGTTAGAATCCTTTTGCATAATACGCATGAATTGGAGCCGCGGCCCGCGGGATTCGGTATGCTCAGCTATTAATGTGCCAGCGCTGCTTTCCTTGCCGCGCGCGCGCAAGGCTCACTTTCTCTTGCTCCTCGATGTGGCTCGAGCGGTATACCGCGGGCGCTGCTCTCTGTCACCACACGCCCAAGCCACACTTATACACCACGTCTTATTATTCGATCTTACCATTCGTGCTTCCTCCACCAGACAGATTTGTAATCATTCTCTAATAGCTACGCACTAAGCGAACGATTCTTAAAAATGTTGCAGCACTTTAAATCGATCGTACTAAATGAAGCACAACAAAATCCAAATCTATTTGGTTACTGTACTTTCCCTACTTGAGTTTGATGGAAATTACTTAATCTGATAAATTTCTCTATAGTTTTCCCGCGATGACGATGACAATCCAATTTATTCAGAAAACGCTGTGAAATCATCGATTTTTTTGTATACTGGATGTTCAACATGTATTTTCCCCCGTACTGTCGAATTGCATTCACGTTCGTAACTACTATTATTATTGAGGATGAGTGTCTTGAAGCTTATAAGAGAACAGTCCAAATATTCAAGAAATGTTACACACACATGCAATATTATGATTTTAAATATGATTGCCCAGGAAAAAAAGATTATTTCAATGTTTTAGAGTGGGGGAAAACTCATTGAATCACGATCACTTTACTTTTTGAAGATTACATACGCTTTCATACTGTTCATACTGGAATGCTTGTATAAACCTCAATCCATGATTTGAACTCATATATTCCACTGACTATCGAGTTTTGACTTCCATCAATTTGAAGTTTTTAAAGATTATGAACGGTTTGTAAAGTTTCATAATCTAATAAGGTTATATAGTACATAGTATGAGCAGCTCTTTTGATATACTTGTACAATCCTAGAATAGTGCTGCGCGTGCTACAGTTGACGTAAGGACGTAAGGACGCGTTTTAAGCACCAGTCGCGTCACAGGACGTTCACACCAGCTGTCAAGTCTCACCAGTCGCATTTTCTGCATTAACTCATTAAATTCGATTTGCGAGTGCGCTTCATCTGATTTCCCACAGCTGACTGAGAATTTTTTTTTATACTGCTTAGCAAGACTAAAAAAATACCAACCGAGCGAGCGACATGCCACTTGATTCCTTACGGTGCATATTTTACGTATATACATCATTCGATTTCTTCTTTCTCATCATAAGTTCGTTTTACAATATTTTTTCGGTGGTGGAACCAATTATCTTGGAAAAACCACCTGATCGATTTTATTCTTTCGACATCCCAGAGATCACACCAAGATTCCTTTGTCAATTTTTTTTCTAATCACCTACTATTATCAAAATAACAACCCGATTCATTTTCATGTAATAATATAGACTTCTCCATTCAAGTTTAATCGACAGGACACTCTACACGGCTCTTTGATCAATAAAAAAGAGCTGACTTTCCTTTCCTTGCATGTAGCATAAAGATATATACGATACAAGTTTTAATTTAACAGCCCGTATTTTAACTTCTGTCACTACCAACGAGGCAGTGAAATACACTCGATCGAAGTAACACGTCCAAGCGATAATTGCTCACAATCATTAGCATAAGCTATCATAATGTGGTACCAATAAACCGCTCGATCCCGACACCGAGCCGAAGACCGTCCCCAGATTAGGGTAAAAGGCGGCCCCCCTCCAACCCATAAACAGGTAAGAACACTAAAATTGGGGAATCCCGTCATGAAGCCGGTAACCTTCCGCAGATTAGGTTAATTGAACCTCCTTTAAACCATTATAACCGATCTGCCGAGTGGGTGGTCACCCAGGTATCCAGCATCACCCACCGCTCGTCAGATACTCACCCCTACTACTATTACCCTGTGAGTACGCAACTCGAGGGACGGTCGGTATAAATAGCACCGATGAGACGACCTTGTGGCTCAGAAGCCTCGTGCCTCGAATACAAGACTGTAGGCACGGGGCTCTCTCGGATAGTCGGACTGTCGCCATGTAGAGATCCTGCCCCGACCAGTTCTACTCGACACCGACGTCTCTGTGACTCTTCAGCGGGTCCTCCGTCGCTGGGCCACGGTCTCGCACGGCTCTTCTAAGGCTTCGGTGGAGCTGTCCTCGAGTCTCTCGAGGATCCCCCCCCCTCACCTCTTCCATACGGCACTGGAGCTTCCGCCTGTTTCGGGGCGAATTTCTTCCTGCGTCTGATCTTTGTTTTGACGTTTCCGCACGCTGCTACTCTGTTCAGATTTGGCGTCTCTTGCAGATCCTTCACAGGACCTGTATACTGACGTCTCTGTGAATGTTTTCGTTTGAGAAAAATGATTGAGCTGTCTCCTTCGTGCTGTACCTGTCCGTACAGCGATTATCTCATCTCAGCTCCAACAACATTTGTGTCGAGATCGCGTACTTGAAGACGCTCAGTTCCTTGATTCCTGATTATTTGTCACCATTCAACGAGAGATCTTCCTGATAATTACTTCTGTCTCTTAAAAAAGTTTCATCGTCACGCTGTGATTGTAGTAATGACATCTCACATACTGTTCAAACCCCGATTCATTGAGCAAAATCGAAAAAATGAGATTTGAAAATTTCCCGTCTTCCATATATTTCTCTTGATAAATTCTCCAATTTTCACTATTGAACATTGGAAGTCTATGTACAGGTCCTCGTATTCATAAGTTATAAGAATACGTGAAAATGTTGTCTTCATATCAATCTAAAATGAAAATAATCCAGTTTGATCAGATAAATTAAAAAATTCAACTCTGAATCAGATACTGAAATAAAACTTACGGCTCGGTCATGAATTTCTTGGCATCTTTTGGGATCTTTTTTGATCTTTCAATTGCTTTTTTAATCTTTCTTCCAGTAAAATCTTCGATACAAGAGGGACAGAATCATGAATGCCTCGATTATACACATCTAACAGTTTGGATTTTCTACTATTCTGTCGAGGATGTAGAGTCATGTTTTCCTATAGTATTTATGCCATGCCTCTTGTCCATCTTGTGAAATACACTACAGGTAAAGGAAGTTTCCTCTCGATTTTACAGCTATGCATCAGAACTTTGTGCAATGTCACATTCATCCGAGCCCATGGATAAAGTTCAAAATGCTTCCAATATATATCCCAGCATTCTACCTCTAATAGATCCAAATTCAGTGTTTTTTTTGCATTTAAATACGAGAATAACTCTTGCAATCGCTAGGATGAAATCTTGATCTCATTGCAACGCAGTTGCAAATTTTTCTGGCTCACAGAGACATCTTCAAGCTATATTGCCAGTATTTTATTATCCCGTGTCCTTGCAGTACCTGATCTGGTCTTATTCCAAATGAATTGAAAACTCGCGTTCGAACGATTCTTCTCCTTTCTTCTACTTCATCTAAAACAAAATTGGAATTAATCATTGATTTTACATTATTAATATGAAATCGCACAGAATTTACACGCGTGCACCACACACACAATATATTTACCTTTAAAATCTTTTGTAACTGACCATTTTCTCAGATCAATTTTGTAGAATGTATGGAGTAGATGCTCAAAAGCTCTTATCCCACATGCAACATGCCCAACCCAAGTAAAAATGATTTATCATCGGTGGGTAGAAAACTCAATTTCCGATTGCCAAATTCAGTGCAACCTCTCAGGCAATCTGGGAATTTACTGCTTGCCTTGTTCCCGACAATGGCATTTATACATTTTCCATCAAATATCGTTTGTTAAACTTCAAAATCAACTTTGACTTTCTTATTTCTTGAAGATGGGTATACGTGAGGCTTTAAACCGTCGATTTGTGAACTCAGTCTTTTGTACTCGAATTCAGTATTGTCTAATGTTTCTTTTTCTAAAACGATTCGGAGTGGTCGACAGAATCTGTAACTAGTTGGAGTAGGATTCAGCCAAACGCAGTCGCCACGATCACAATATAACTTGATGACAGTCATGGTTGTTACCAACATCGACTGTTGGGCATCATGAGACACATTCTCGACATGTTCGCATTTTTGCTGCGAATTTGTGTGACCCCATGAGCTGTCAAATCCAGTAGTTACTATGAGCCGTAAGTTGGCCAAACGTCCCTGATTCCAATCTGTTGATATTGATGAGATCAGTCGCTCTGCTGTTATGTCTAAAATATTGTCTATACGGAGTGACAACTTCGATTTCACTCACTAAGCAATTTTTTGGCTCACAGTCTTTCATCGCTAGTCTTATGTACTTGTATGATGAGTAACGACCCATATTCACCTTTCTTGAATCTTTAACGAGAGCCGTCCACGAGCTTTTCATGTAGTTATTTTCGGGGTAAAATGACAGAGCTGCTTCATTCGAATGCCTGGTATCTTTCTGGGCAGTTCGTTAACTGGCTCTGAATTGAGAATTTGGTAATTTCCAGTATTATTTTACGGAAAGAGAAGGCGGTCTTATAGTTTTCTTTGTCACTGAAGATTTTACCTTTTTTATCAAGGAATTTCACTTCGTACAAGTTTCTCTGCAAGTTAAGAAAAGATTTCGTACGAGTATTAATTTGAAATATTAGAAGATTAAATGCAGCTAATATAAATTTCACTATACTCACATTGAACGATGTGTTTTTCTGGAATGTTATCCGGCTCGAAGGACATGAAAAATTTACCTTTTTTGTCAAGGTAAGTTGGTACGAATTTCACTTCGTACAAACTATTTTCGTATATGTGGGCGTCGAATTCGGCACAATGATAAATTCGTCGAATAATGGAATGAATAAAAACTAATCTTTTCCACTGATGAATTTAACAAATCTATTTGAAATATAAGAACAGAAATATACATAAATTCAAACTTCAAATCGCGAATAGTTTGTAAATGAGTGGATTTCAATTGAATATCGCATGCATCTTTACTGCCCCCTCGCCAGGGATTGGCTCAAACGACTTTGATTAACTATTTTTATTTACTATATGGTGAAGACTGTCTCTGATGATCGTACATACAGAGCAAGTCGTTTATACAAACGTTCGGAAAGTTATGTCGCGAACTTTCGATGCAGTTTAATAAATCATCTTCGGATATGTGTAAAGAGATATCGTTTATATCGGGATGTTGATAAAAAAATGAAAGAGGAAGCAGTTGTTGGTACCAATGTATACTGAACAGAGGTTTTTCATTCGCTGAGCACGCGCTCATCCTTGCTATTTTGCTTTTTTTCCAGACCCACGCGCAGGTCAGTTACGACTGACATATATATGTGCGATTCGTCGCTGTACTTACCCCTTTTTTGCGCTGTTAGCACCGTTTCGCAAGATATTCTTAATTAAGCTCACGCACCTAATGAAACTTCCCGATCTGATATGACTTGCATGCACATATAATGCGTATTATCAAGCAGTCAAATAGATGTACGTTGGAGTAAATACATGTTTGCAATTATACATTATGCGAAGAATAACTGGCAATTGTAAATCATACAAAATGGAAGTAAATTATAGATACGATGACGTGACAAACTTGGTGAAAAAGATCAGAATCGTTATCAAGTAAAAATTAAATCAAAAATATTAAATCTTCGAGATTACCCTGTATTACTCGAGTTTTCTTCCCGCAGCGATCGGCCTGACCCTTTCGGATTTGCTTGATAACATTTTCGGATCAACTACTACTTATCAAGAGTTAAGAGAATTGTATTAGGTGTATATTTGACATACCACACGTGTATTACCTACTACCTTCAGTGTATCGAGTTCATATCGAGACATTGTCAACTTCGTCCAACAAATGACACGACGAAACTCTCCGAGATACATTTTGGTTATCTCAATAAGCCATATATAAGTATATGTATTCAGTGCGCTGGCGTGCTCAATGCGTCAGTATCCTGATGCGCGAAGGAGCAATGGCCGTTGCGTGTTTGCGGCCACTGCACACTTGCGCTTCCTATACTTGCGCGCGCCCGATGCGATTGAGCTATAAAAAGTGATAGTTTTTTCTTTTCATGAAATCAGTGGACCGCGCAAGCAATCGCGCACATGGCTCGCGAATCGCAAAACTCATGGGCATGTGTGCATCGTGATACATATATAACAAAGCTGTGGCTTCCGGTATATAGTCGCAAGCAATGTTTTCCTCGCGAGACTGTATGATCTGCACGTACCCTCTTGTCCCCCTAATACATATATATCGCGACCATCTTTCAAGATATCTCCAAGTTTCCAGCATCTCAAGCGCGCGCACAAATTGTCAGCATTTGCTTCTTGTATCAAGTATATATATATGCACTACTTCAACTGTGCACGCGTATTATATGTATGTACATACGTACATACATAAGCCGATTTCGGTTGCTGCTGGCTGGCTGCTCACAATACCTCTCACTTTAACTCTTATCTCCAAACTCTGCAAGCTCGAGATGTTACAATATCACATCGCGGTCCAGCCAATTTAATTTCCTTCTAATTGTTGCGTCTTCGTCTGTCATGTCGCTTCAACAACAAACAATTTCCCTCATCGTCCTTTCACTTTTAATTCCCCTCCTATCGCCCGCCCGACCATTGCGTTATTCATTCTCTTTTTTAAGCTCCGCGTCGGAATATCCGCGGAAACTATACGCGCAGTCATTCAACACACTCTTCACGGAATGCGTATATATACGACTATAAATTTGCATGAAGTTTTGCTCAGCAGGTGCTAGGGAAGAAAGAGGAGGGGGGGATAATGTGACAAATCAATTACGGTGATTTTTCGTTACACTATAAATGATATTCTGATGAAACGTATAGCTGTCTGGGATAGCGTATAGATAGCGCGCTTTGCTTCACACCTCTCGTTTTGTATTCATTCCAACACGTGCATAGTACAATTCAGCCACGAAGACATTTTGCATCCCTTTGTTTTGCACACTTTTCACATTTACACTATTCCATTTCAAAACTTATCACGATATATTGAATCACTTGCCCATGCAATTTGATTTACAAAACTCACTAACTTAAAAGTACTCGGATTTTGAATTGACAAAAACAAATTTTTGTAAAAGCCAAGGTATTCCGTTAGCTAAACTGATACCGAATGAGAAAAGATTTGTCAGGTGCTACTGGAAACCTGCTATTCTGCACACAATTATCCTGCTCAGGTAAATATTTGAAATAATTGTAAAAACAACTCATTTTCTACAATTGTTGTTATTTTATCATGGATTGTGAATTTGCCAAGTTTACCGGTATAATCCAGAAAACGTTCCCATTAAAAATGGATCGCACTCCAACCCTATAGTAAAAAGATGTATCGAAATATTGGCCAGTAGGCGTCGCCACGTCTTATTTAAATGAACTATACGAGCGGGGATTATGACTATATATATTTTTTTTTCTATCATACGCACAGGTCCGTATGTAAGCGTTGAACACACTAACGCGTACGTAAAAAAATAATAACAAAAATACAATAGTTTCTTTACAAACTTCTTTTAGCTTTTTACACAATCTCTTTTTATAGCGCGTATAATTAAATATTTACTCCAAACCATCCTCAAGAAAATTTCAAATTATCTTCGTAATAATTTTACTTTTTTTTAAAGAGAGTACAATAAAGTACGATGTATTGATTTCACCATTTGTTACTCGCGAGCCAGTACACTTTTACACGTAAGTCGAACAAGTCAAACTTATCGACTGCACGAATTCGCATTGCATCAGCTTCAGTTGTAATGCTGATTTGGAAACGACCGCAACGGAGGAAATGGACATTAGCGGTGATATTTTGCGGGAGACGGTGCGCCACAGGCTTCATTCCTCTGCAATTGCTCGATCATGACATCTCCCGACCATTACACTAGCGGATTAAAAACGCACACAAGTACAATCTAATGGCAAATGATTATATTAATAATGATTAATAAATTTTATGAATTGAGGCATGAACAAGTGCACAATTCACCTTTAAATTTGAATTTAGCGACCCCAAGAACGCATAAATGACCAATTTCAACAAACTATGGTACACTTTCATTTTTCTACTCAACTCTGACAGACTTTATGCTAGGCTTACATCATATATGAATACCGCAATGCCGAAGATTGTAGCAAGCATAAGAGCGATGCCAGTTTAGTGGCCAGGGCGCTAGTTCGATGCAAAAACAAAATATGCTTGTAGTGCTTCGAGGGTATGTGTAGCACTAGGCTCACCATTCCTAAGTATAACTAATGTTGATGCAAAAATCGGAAATTGTATACGCAAAGTATTGTTTTAATTCTCTATACTAACCTATAATTGACCTTTTATAGGTCGGATAGCAAATTTGCTGTGATCAACGCGAAGTCAGGATCGGGGATCAATTTGGAATTTGTCCCGACTTGAAGTGTTAGGTATATGCTTGTATGCTCCTTCGATAGTATATCGGCTTACGTGAGACAATTTGTAATTTCGATCGATATTTAAAACCAAGACACGTACGGTAAGAAGTATATATAAGTGATCAGTCAGCTCGATTTATGTTATATAGAGAGAATTTTATTGTAATTACGACGTGAACACTTGCGATTTGAAAAATGTTGTATTATAGCTCAACGAAACTTCTTGCACTTTTGTTGGTTTTTCATGTGAGTAAAACCTCTTTCTAAGGGCGATGAAGACAACAATAATAATTAATTCCAATAGCTCCCATCTTATAAACGTATTATAAAATGAACGAGCAGACGAACAGGTTGGCGAGTTCTTCAACATTCATACCATTTAAGATCAAAATACATCAAGAAATTTCTGAGAGTTTTGCTTCTTGAATTAGTGTTAATTTTATAGTCGCTCTACATCACTGATTATTGGGCTTGATCATTTTTGGATTTCATAGGCTTTGTTTTATTTGCAGATATTCGAAAGAGCCAGTGCTCAGCTAACAGTAGAGCCAGTAACACAAACAGAATATACGTCTGCAACATTGACACCACGACCGACTTCAACATTCACGATACTTAAAAAAAATCGACTATTCAGGATTTTGAATAATTTTTTCTGTAAACTTTTGAAGGCTCTAAGTTGTAGATTTGTAAAGTTATTCGTATATATGACTGATTTTGTCAAGAAAACACCAACGAAACCGGAACCAAAGAAAAGCACGATGTTGGGTATATTAACAGAAAATACGGCTGATACTGCTTCAAGTGGTATAACAGAAATGAACGTTCGAATCATCTACTGTTGATGCTACTACTGCTACTACTGCTACAACTACATCAAATAGTGGAACAGGAGAAAGTAGGACGTTCGAATCATCTACGGTCAATGCTACTACTGCTATTCCTGCTGCAACTACATTAACTACTGTAAAAGGAGAAAATAGGACGTTCAAATCAACCGTTGATTACGCTGCTACAGCTCCTAATAGTGTAACAGAAGAGAGCAGGACGTTTGAACCATCTACAGTTGATACGACTGCTACTGCTTTAAGTAGTGTAGCCAGGAAAAAAAGGACCTTTGAACCATCTACGGATAATATGGCTACTACTGCGTCAACTAGTGTAACAGAAGAAACAAGGAAGTTCAAATCATCATCGGTTGATATGGCTCCTACTGCTTCGAGTAGTATCACAGAAGGAAGCAGGACGTTCGAATCATCTACAATTGATATGTTTTCTACTGCTTTAGATAGTGTCACAGAAGAAAGCAGGGTGTTAAAACTATCTACAGTTGATTACGCTGCTACTGCTTCAAGTAGTGGATCAAAAGAAAACAGGACGGTCCGAGCGTCTACGAATGATTCCACTGCTACAGCTCCAAGTAGTGTAACAGAACAAAACAGGACATTCAAACAATCTATGGTTGATACGGCTGCTACTGCTTCGAGAAGTGTGACAGAAAAAAACAGAATCTTTGAACCATCTACGGTTGATACAGCTGCTACTGCTTTAAGTAGTGTAACCGAGAAAAACAGGACGTTTGAACCATCTACGGTTGATATGGATACTATTGCTTCAAGTAGTGTAACCGACAAAAGCAGGACGTTTGGAGCATCTACGGTTGATACGACAGCTACTGCTTTAAGTAGTGTAACCGAGAAAAACGGAACGTTTGGACCATCTACGGTTGATATGGATACTATTGCTTCAAGTAGTGTAACCGACAAAAGCAGGACGTTTGAACCATCTACGGTTGATATGGCTACTACTGCGTCAACTAGTGTAACAGAAGGAGGAAGGACGCTCGAATCATCTACGAATGATTCCGCTGCTACTGCTCCAAGTAGTGTAACAGAAGAAAGCAGGACGTTCCAATCATCCACGATAGATTCCGCTGCTACAGATTCAAGTAGTGTGACAGAAGAAAACAGGACATTCAAACAATCTACGGTTGATGCGGCTGCTACAGCTTCAAGTAATGTAACAAAAGAAAACAGGACATTCAAACAATCTACAGTTGATACGGCTGCTACTGCTTCAAGTAGCGTAACAGAAGAAAGAAGGACGTTCGAACCATCTAGGGTTGATACGACAGCTACTGCTTCAAGTAGTGTAACCGAGAAAAGCAGAACGTTTGAACCATCTACGGTTGATATGGCTACTACTGCGTCAACTAGTGTAACAGAAGGAGGAAGGACGTTTGAGTCATCTACAAATGATTCCGCTGCTACTGCTCCAAGTAGTGTCACAGAAGAAAGCAGGACGTTCCGATCATCTACGAATGATTCCGCTGCTACAGCTTCAAGTAATGTAACAAAAGAAAACAAGACATTCAAACAATCTACGGTTAATACGGCTGCTACTGCTTTAAGTAATGTGACAGAAAAAACCAGGATCTTTGATCCATCTACGGTTGATACAGTTGCTACTGCTCCAAGTAGTGTCACCCAGAAAAGCAGGACTTTTGAACCATCTTCGATTAATTCCGCTGCTACTGTTCCAAGCAGTGTGACAAAAGTAAGCACGACATTGGGCAATGTTGCTACTACTGTTTCATATGACGATGATAAATTAATCACCGACAATGATCCCGGCAGTGCGGAAGACACCTCTGATGATGAAGAATTATATCATGAATCAGAGGATGGATCAGGGGATGGATCAGGTGTTGAAACTCGAAGTAGTGTAACAGAAGAAAAAAGGACTCTCAAACAATCTACCGTTCCAAGCAGTGTGACAGAAGTAAGCACGACATTGGGCAATGTTGCTACTACTGTTTCACATGACGATGATGAATTAATCTCCGACAATGATCCCGGCAGTGAGAAAGACGACTCTGATGATGAAGAATTATATCATGAATCAGAGGATGGATCGGGGGATGGATCAGTCGTTGAAACTCGAAGTAATGTAACAGAAGAAAACAGAATGCTTGGAAAATCTACGGTAGATACGGCTGCTACTGTTTCAAGTAGTGTAACAGAAGAAAAAAGATCATTCGAACAATCTACCGTTTCAAGCAGTGTAACAGAAGTAAACACGACATTGGGCAATGCTGCTACTACTGTTTCACATGACGATGATGAATTAATCACTGACAATGATCCCGGCAGTGGGGAAGACGACTCTGATGATGAAGAATCATATCATGAATCAGAAGATGGATCAGGGGATGGATCAGGTGTTGAAACTCGAAGTAGTGTAACAGAAGAAAAAAGGACTCTCAAACAATCTACCGTTCCAAGCAGTGTGACAGAAGTAAGCACGACATTGGGCAATGTTGCTACTACTGTTTCACATGACGATGATGAATTAATCTCCGACAATGATCCCGGCAGTGAGAAAGACGACTCTGATGATGAAGAATTATATCATGAATCAGAGGATGGATCGGGGAATGGATCAGTCGTTGAAACTCGAAGTACTGTAACAGAAGAAAACAGAATGCTTGGAAAATCTACGGTAGATACGGCTGCTTCTGCTTCAAGTAGTGTAACAGAAGAAAGAAGATCATTCGAACAACCTACCGTTCCAAGCAGTGTAACAGAAGTAAACACGACATTGGGCAATGCTGCTACTACTGTTTCACATGATGATGATGAATTAATTACTGACAATGATCCCGGCAGTGGGGAAGACGACTCTGATGATGAAGAATCATATCATGAATCAGAGGATGGATCAGGGGATGGATCAGGTGTTGAAACTCGAAGTACTGTAACAGAAGAAAACAGAATGCTTGGAAAATCTACGGTAGATACGGCTGCTACTGTTTCAAGTAGTGTAACAGAAGAAAAAAGATCATTCGAACAATCTACCGTTTCAAGCAGTGTAACAGAAGTAAACACGACATTGGGCAATGCTGCTACTACTGTTTCACATGACGATGATGAATTAATCACTGACAATGATCCCGGCAGTGGGGAAGACGACTCTGATGATGAAGAATCATATCATGAATCAGAAGATGGATCAGGGGATGGATCAGGTGTTGAAACTCGAAGTAGTGTAACAGAAGAAAAAAGGACTCTCAAACAATCTACTGTTCCAAGCAGTGTGACAGAAGTAAGCACGACATTGGGCAATGTTGCTACTACTGTTTCACATGACGATGATGAATTAATCTCCGACAATGATCCCGGCAGTGAGGAAGACGACTCTGATGATGAAAAATTATATCATGAATCAGAGGATGGATCAGGGGATGGATCAGGTGTTGAACCGACAAATGAAATGAGATGAGACATCGTCGATGGGATTACAAGCTGAAAACAAACCGATGCTACTGGTTTAGTATGAGGAGGAATCTCGTCGATCTAACGATCATTTTGTTATGTGTTATTCGTATGCAGCAGGTTATTATTCAATTTCATATTGATTTTATTCTTCAGTAGTAATTGTTCACCGATGTGCAATTGAACCGTACGATTAACGGCCGCTGTACTCATTTTCAGTAACAAAAATGACAGAAAAAAAACGTTCCCTCGTCCCCTAGGTATGCATGCCCTACTGACCTCACACTTGATGCACTTATATCATGCTTAGAGAAACAGTCCACACACAATTCGAATACTTTTGCGAAAATACCATATTCAAAAGTAAGGTAAAAACTTGGAATGGGTCGTCTGAAGTTGCGATATTTCGAATGTACTGACTTTCAAAAGCTAAATTTATTAACGTTCGATCGACGTTCGAATCATTTGCTGGATAATTGTAATTGGTAAGTGAGATCCCTTCCGATTCGGTGCGCTTCTTTTCAATCTCATCCGATGTTGGTCAGGATAAGATGAGATGGTCGGATTATATAGTGAAGGCTGAATCATAAGAGTGCATCGCTTGCGGCTAAGTATATTAGCCGCGAGCCCATACATCTATGAGACGACGGCCATCACTGCGTATCGCTCGACAAGAAAAAGTGGATATTCAGCGCACAGCCAAAAGAGGCGCGTGCCCCTGAAAATGTATCAAGATGTTTTGACATCCTAATGTATGTACATACAACATAACTTCACGTTGTACTGCAAGTGCATAGCTGAAAAAATGGAGAGCGCGATACGGTCGGCTCGTGCATGTCTGCGATCAGTATCATAATACCTAATATATAAGTAATCGGTCGCGATCGAGCAGTAAGATGCACTCGCGACATGACGAATCAAGGAGAATGTTTGTATTCTCACACTGACAGTACACATAATTCCTTCCCAAAAGCTACTTTCATTCTCATCGTTAAGTAGCAATTAATGACTACACAAGATATACCAAATATATTTGTTTTTGATAATAAGTTTTAAAAAAATTCATTGTATTTATAAAATAAATAATTAAATAAACTGGAGGTAAACACTGAGACATAGTATTATTATATTGGGGGTCACAGTTGACTTTATCATTTTTCACGATTTCTTGCTTCTCAAGGGCAAAATTATAACATTTATATATCGACGGTGGCTACGAAGAAAAGCACATTTCGGACGAATAAAGCATATCCTTATTTCTCGGACGAAGAAAAGCTCACCTGGCGACCTATATATATAGAAACTGAGTTATTTCTGTCAAAGTGTGAAACTGCAGTTTCTATTTTCTGTACATGACTTTGCTTATTGCGCGCGGACACTTATACATTTACTCGCTCGCCGCAAGCTCTCTCTCTCTCTCTCTCTAAGGTTTCATAAACCATTCATGCACGAGAAGCAGTCAGCAAGTATGGGTGCAGGGGCCTGCGCTTCAAAACTATTGAGTAGGATAATTATCGTCCCGAGCAAGACAATTAATTAATCAAATAATGTCCCTGCGAATTTCAAATATTTTTGAGTTTCTCGGTTCCTTTTTTTTTGTATTTATATACATATTCTTAAAAAAAAATCTTATCCGAATGTGTTTGTAGGCTTTATGCTACAGTTCCTTATGTTGATGTTCAATTACGGAATTTTTTCTCTATCAATTGGAAAGCTGACTGATAACACTTGTTTGTTTGGATGTGCAACATCGTATTTATTGAAAGGTTGAGTTGGACACGTTTCTGAATATATGAGAAAAAAAAATTATCGACGTACCAAATCGTTGTAACAGCAATCGATAAATATTAGAATAATACTTATTTGATTTACTTTTTCCGGCTAGTTTGAGTGATTTATACAGCTATTGCGGGGAAAAGGAGAACTCTGCCTATTTTTACCCTATGTTATATTCGTCATCAAATAAGAGAACTTTCAACACCTTTTGGAAAGTGGTTGCGATGGATTCTTGTATTGTCGATTTCAAAATTAGAAATTTCAAATACCTGGTTTGATAAAAAAAATAACCAGTTATATTTACGTATGACGTGTTTTGACCTCCCTTATCACAAACAATAACATCAAAAACATTAATAAAAAATCAATACGTGTTTATTTACATGACATACACATATAAAATGTACAAACTTACAAGAAATTATTTGAACATAAATTATTTGAACACACATTATTAAAAATTTTTTCTTCAAAAATCAATGTTTCAATGTTTTAATATTACGAAGAACCTTCGATTGCTACTTCAGTAACAATATCAATATAAAATGGTCCTTGGTTTACAAACATTTTAAATCTTTGTACTGTTGGAGCATCAAATATATTTGAGGTTTCAGAAAGACGTTTCACGACTTCAAATTTGACTTGTTTACATTCTTTGAATGCTTCAGCACTTCTATCCAGAAGAAATTCTACTAGACCAGGTTGTTGAGCAATGTATTCTTGACCCCACACTTGAGATGCAATTACACCTAATAGCTCCAAACTTGCCTGTCTGATATCTTCAAATGGTTGTTTACACAATGAAAAAATCATCTCTATTGGCTGTTCACAGAGAGAATCGAACCAAGATTTTGTCAATGATAGTATTCTGTTGTCATGTTCTGATTTTGGTAATTCTAAGATATTCTTTAAGCTTTTCAAACCATGTATTCTAAGTTTTGTTGACATTTTTGTTATAATCTCTGCTATTCTTTTGATCGCATCAGGCATCATTCTATTTCCCAGTTGACAGAGAGCTAACTTTCCTTCAACAGTAAAAGATATGTAACCAATGGTGTCTAATGCTACACTCAACGTAGCCTCATCATCACACTGAAGAACCTCGAATAGTGCTAGAATAACTTGTGTATATTTTGAGAGTATGATTTGAGGATTGAAACGTGCTACATTCCCAAAGAATTTCATAAATCCTGTGACTAACAATGCAGACAGTGGATTATCATGAGCTTCTATTATCATTTTAGAAATGTTCAATAAAACCTGCTGTTGTTCCAGATATTCATAACCATGTTGTACAACAACTAGTTCAGACAATAATTCTAATACATTTAGCTGGATCAAGATGTCATCAGTCGTAAGCAGATCAACCAGAGATGGTAAAAATATTTTTTGACATTCGGCCAGGTGCGCTTGGCTGATTTTAGCAATATCGATCACAATCTCATAAGCTCTGAATTTAATAATATCATTTTGCGCAAGTAGCTTCTGAAATGAATTGAACAACTGTGCTTCAGGATGACCAAGCATCTTGGCAACCACCAAACACTGTCCAACTTTTTTAATAACATTCATGGCATGTTGAGCAGTATCAAGATCACTGTCGGCCACTATTTCTGAAATACTAATCAACAAGTCATTCTTTGAGGAAAGTTTATTCAAATGTGCAGAATCAGAAGCAGCTCTAGAAATTTCTTGAAGTGCGAAAATCTTGACAGGCTTCGACTTGTGAATCAACAATTTGTGTACTTGCGAAAGATAGTTCCACAATACATGACCTGGTTCGGCTGCTTCCGAAACGATCCGGAGAGCTTGACAAGTCTGTTCTATGGCTTCTTCACTACTGCAATAGAGCAAATTGATTGTAGCTCTAACTATTCACCTTTCGAATAATATTATTTGAACAAGCCAAATAACACACACTCACCTGTCATTTGAGGTTAGTTGATTGAACAACTTGCTCAGATCCAAATTTTTCGCAACAACGGCACTTTCACCAGGAGCAAAATTCGCGAATTTGATCCTCATGTCCGTTAAAATTTCCTCTCTTAGCTCAACCTCGGCCAAATTGCCGAAGCGATTCAGTTTTTCCGAAAACCATTCGACCATTCTGCTACTGAGCGATACGATTCATACGATGACACGATCGCTTTTGAACAGTTGAGTCTTGACTCTCGCTTGAACTGCAGGCTGCAGCATAAATTAAAACTTGAAGCTTTGCGTGGTTTTCTTTTTCTTCCTGAAGGCGGACAGCACAGCACTGGACCGGGTGACAGTTCAGGGTGTGTGTGGCGTGCGGCATGCACCTAAGTCGCGCGTGAATGATGATGCATGTAATATTAAACTTAAAAAAATAGACACTGGCAGTTTAATGTAAAGGGAAACAGGTGGTAGGTGTTTGACTCGTAAAGCATCATTTGTACCGAACCAATAGAATATATCATTATGTGTATATTGTTTATTTTCAAATTATCAGGATGTATCAACTTCAATTTTGTAATTTTTGTTGTACGCCAATTTTAATGAGCTAACAAAAACTTATCATTGTTACCGCCACGGTCAAACAAAAATATTGAAATCTATATCCTACTTTTTTCTGTTTTTTCTTCCAAAGGCTATCCACCTGGGTCAATATCCTACTTACACCTATATATATAGGTTGAATCTGGGATTGTAAACTATATTTAAACTGACCACTACATGCGATTTCCCTAAAAACAAAACAAGAAAGGATACAAGAGGAATTAAAATTACACATGTATGACTCCATAATTTTTTTATTGTATTCAACAAATGAAGAGACTTATTTACATCATTATATGTTATGAAGTCAATCAACACTCATTTCTCTATAACGCATAGTCAATATGGAAACGAGATGGCTATATTCTTGAATTATGATTTTGCTATTTAGATAAACTCAAACTTGACTTGACTCCGCGCGCCGGCACTACGGTACGATTTCTGTATGATATACAAGAGAAGGATTTGGTCATCAGATTTGGAATCATTAACTTGGTAAAAAATGTTTGTAAAACAAAGTAGTAAACTAAAAGTAAAAACAAAAACCTAAGACTTCGTCATTATTAATCTTTTCTAATGAAAGCACAAAGTTGAATGGGCAAAATTATCAGTACAATATTTAATGTATTCAACTTGAGTCATGAGTAATTCATCTAAAATTTGATAATCTGTGTATGCTATGAGAATCTATACACAGCTTACAACTATAATACTATGGAACATACTTATTATAAGCTCAAAGACAAGGCACTGTACAACTTATTTTACATGAAAACTTGTAACTAAAAATGGAAAAATAAAATCTTTCAAATAAATAAAAATAAGATTAAAATGAACACCTCAGATATGAGTAACATGGACTGCATGGCTTGTTGATTCTGATGTTGTGATCAAGATGAATTGTTTTCAGATTTTATAATCATATCACTTCTGTCTAGTAATTCATCCAATTCAGCATCTGTGTAAACTGAAAAGAAAATATTGTCAATCTGTGAATGTAACAGTACAAAATCAAAAAATTAATATAAAAAAAATGACACCATACCAGCTTTTTTTGGATCTACTATTTTCATAGTTTCTTCCTCTAGAAGTTTATTTAATCTTTGAAGCCCTTCTTCAGAATTAATGATACAACCTTCTTTTGATATAACAGCTTTTTCCAGAAATCGTTTTGCATTCGCACGTTTAATAATTTCTTCGTCGATAGTACCTTTAGTACACAATCTGTAAGCCACAACTGGTTTTGTTTGTCCTATTCTGTGACAACGTGCCATTGCTTGTAAATCATTTTGTGGATTCTGGGATCAAACCATAAATTGCTTACTATATCTTGAGTATATGGAAAACATGTTGTTGTCATTTGTTACAAGTCAATCTTTATAATAATAATAGTAAATAAAGATTTTCCCGAACAGATGACAGAAAATAAAACTAATAATTATTGCATCTCGTTACATACCCAATCGCTATCATAAATAATGACAGTATCTGCAGCTGTAAGATTGATACCAACTGCTCCAGCTTTAGTAGAGAGTAGAAATAGAAATACTTCTTCATTTTTTTGAAACTGTTCAATACTGGATGAGCGTTGTTCGTATTTGACATTGCCATCTAATCTCACATACTGATAGTTGGTTAATGATAGATAATCCTCAATGACATCTAATACTAATGTCATTGTTGAAAAAAGCAGCACTTTATGGCCATCTTTTTTTAATTTTTTTAGCATTGCATCGAGCACCAAAATCTTTCCAGATACTTTGATGATGTCTTGATCGATTTTACAATATCCAGCATCAATTGTAGGATAATGAATAATGTAAGGATGGTTCACAACGTGTCTGTACATCATAACTGAAACAGAAATGATTAATTGAATATGTCTTTCAGAATTAAAATGAAAATGAAATATTCATACCTTCATTGCATAATTTCAAACGAATTAGATAATCTACATTATCTTGTGTAACACTGGTGAATTTATTCCACATGTCAATGTCTTTTTCATTAATTTGAGTATTTCCAATTTTTATCATTTTATTATCTTCCTTAGAACTGAAATCATTAATTCCAAGGTTTTCTTTCAAGTTATAAACATTCATATCAATTTTTTGTGTACACTTTCTCTTTGGCCTCCTGCCATCCTCATAAACAGTTACTGGTTCTTCTTTAAGTTTTAACAGTTGTTGCATATCTCTTTTTAAAATAGAAGAGTACAGATCATACTGGATAGCTGTTAATGGTGCATATACAATCACTTCTTTGATTGGTGGAATATCCGGACAAACATCTTCTTTCAACCGGCGCAACATGAAAGGTTGCAGAATTTCACTAAGTGTTTTCAGCACCTGTTTTTCTTCCTCTTGCTTGAAAAACTTCCTCTTTCCTTCTTCGTTCTGAACACTTTTAGCATCAAACCAATTTTGAAATACTTCTAAATTCTTGAAGATATCCGGAAGAAGGAAATTCAACAAAGACCACAATTCAGTTAAATTATTTTGTAAAGGTGTGCCTGTCAATATCAGGCGGTTTAGTGATTTAAATGACTTGATGATCCTGAAAAAGTATAAAAAAATAAACAAAAAAAATATCAAAGTTTCACATTGATCATTAAATAGATTCTTAGTACAAGAAGAATATTTCTATTCAAGTCACTTTGTAAAAATTATATATATTAAATTACCTGAACAGTTGACATTCATAGTTTTTAATTCTTTGTGCTTCATCGACAACTACATATCTCCAATTGAATTGTTGGAAGAACTTTTTCTCAGACATTGGCATTTGATATGTTGTAATCACTATAGGATAAGTAGTGAGTGTTCCAACGCGGTATTTTCTCATGATCTGACGTTTAATTCCGACCCTCTCTTGGACATTACCGTAGAATACAACTACAGGGAGCTGAGGAGCAAAGCGTTCAAACTCAGATTTCCAATTCGGAAGAGTAGACAGTGGTACTATGACCAAATATGGTCCTTCCAAGTTTTTTTGGATCAAATCAGCAAATAAGGCAATTATTTGCACAGTTTTACCTAGACCCATTTCATCTGCTAAGATCCCATTCAATCCATTTTCATATAATACTTTCATCCAGTTGACACCAATTTTCTGGTAGTCACGTAAATCACCTTGAAAATATCGAGATGTTACAAAACTATCTACTGTTGCTTGATTTTCCTTCTGATCTGATTCTCCATCTGACATCGATGCTAGCGTTTCTTCTATATCTTCTTCACTAAGATTCAATTTCTTCTTACCTTTACCTTTTTTTGCTTCCTGAAAATAATAGAGAAAAATTGTCAATTTTTATATAACAATGAAAAATAGAAAACTGTTTGATAAATGATCATTGATTTATCAGGTCCAGTGAACCATACAATTCATCAATAAAGTGAGAATTTTTCAAATATCTTTAATTTATAGAAGGATAATTTGACTCACATTCTTCTTAAAAGCTGTACTATTTGATATTCGCTGTTTCTTCTTTGGTACTGGACTGTCTTTTGGCTCTGTCTTGCGTTTGGAAATCTGGGATTTTGCTTCCACTTCATTGTTGACCTTTGTCAAAATGAAACTGGTCAGAGCTTTGCTCTGTGTAAGGAGAGTCATCAAGCACTTGTACTGCTTTTCTTGTATTTCTTGTTCGTACTTCTCTTTCTCTGCTTTTTTTCGAGCCACCAGTTCTGGGTCCATCTTTTTATGTTTTGCTTCTCTGGCACGCAGATCTTCGGCAATGAGATCAGGATTGGCAAACTTGATGCCTTCCCCAATGGTACCCTCATCATTGACAACGTCATTATTGATAATCGGTGCATCTCTGCCTGTTGAACAAATGAAACAAATAGGACGATATAATTTTGACGATTACAATGTATTATGATGTGATCAAATGAAAATCAACTTGAATTATGTTCTTGACTGTTGAAAGGATAAATGTATTCCTGAGGGTAAATTTAGGAAGAAATATTTAGGGCAGAGGATAGGTATAGTAGTGCAAGGCAGCAGTGGGCACAGGTGATTTGAAGCAATCAAATGGATCAATATTATTTTTTGCTGTTGACACAACCCTGACTGTTGTATACAAACAAAGCAGAGACTCAAAACATTTGGGAATGTTGATTGAATGAACAAACAATGAATTGTGTTGCTAATAAAATAGTAAAAACTGAATGAAAGGATATAAATTGGTGATCAAATAGATGAGATTTAGTCGGGGGTTATAAGTAAGTTGGCAGGTACGCACTTGAAGGCAACGATATGCTAGAGAATCCAGAATCGTCGGATGGGTCGACGACATCCCGGCTGAGGGGATTGTCTGGCTGGAGCATGTTTATCTTGGGCCGTACCGGCGCGTACACCCGGGGACGGCGACGCCAACGGCTCTTCAACTGCAACGGCTACTTTTTAGTGTCCTTACTCGCGATAATCACGAGTCGCGAGCTGGACACGGGCGGTCAAGGCGCCAAAAATTACCTCAATGCCGAATTGCGAAATGAAAAACCGTTTACGGGACGGCCGCGCGGGTCCCGACACGGCACACACGAACCAATTTATTTCTTGTGCAGATTGCAGTTATACAATTGCAAACAAAAGCCGCGCTGTGGCTGACGTGATCAGACGTGCAGCATAACTGCATGCGGCAGTCGCGAGTGTTGGCCCTTTGCGCCGCGCGCCCTGCGTGTTTTCCCGCCAAATTGTCGCGCGCCACCCGCGCGCGCATATATGCCCCTCCGGCCTCTCTCCCTCCAACGAGTCCAACGCAGTCCAACGGGCTCGATCCCCTTCGTTCCGCAGCGATTATTATAAGTATACAATTTACAAATGGGAAATTCTACCGACTAGGACCATTTTATGTGATATGGTTTTTTTCAATACCCAAATTCTAGAAATGAAAAACACTGTATACGTAAATTTTTTTTTCAAAATTTTGAAAATTTATTTGCGTTATTCATATATGCATAACGTGTTTGTTTACGTCTGAAGCTTCTCACTATAGAAGGTCGGATTTTTCATCAGTATATAGGATCGGCATAACAATACCCGATATTTTTCATTACATAAAACGACTACTTATATCTATAAAGTAAAGCATGTGATGAAATTTTAGAATTGAATTATGTTCTACCGCTATACGCAGTCGCAGTGTCTTGTACCCGGGGTAAGAGTGCCGAAAACGATTATTTTTCCAATTAATAGTAACTCAATGTTTTAAGTCCGAATGAAGTAAACGATCACGGTTTTAGTAAGCTAACATCTTGATGCTTCCAAAAATATGTGTGCACTTTTGCCCGGCGTACTTTATACCATTATACTCAATTTCCAAGTGTTGCAAGCTCTTGGTAAGTGGTGAATTTATCATGAATTCATTTTTCCGTTCCTTCCTTCACTTACCCGCATCTTTTCGGCTATAACAGATCAATAATCAATAAAATGTCTCACGCATTCGAAAATTCATTTGGGAAATTAAAAGAGGCAATTATGATGACAATAATGACAGTGACATTGCCAGCAGCCACTGCTATGCAGTGGTTGCGCGCGCATCTTTTCAGTTTTACACAATCCGTGCCATATAGTTGCAGTCACTCTTCGCCCACATATATATATATAGGTATAATATATATATTGTCTGGTCGCGCGCACTGTGTCTGCTCACACTGCTGCTTGCACTGCTCTGCCTGGCCTGCAGCTGCAGGACCCCATTTGGAAAAGTAAGGAAGATGTTTTCAGAATCTTGCATATTTCGGTACCTACCTACCTAACATACCTACCCACCTATACCATTCAACTGCTTCTTGTCTGCGTAGATTTTCCTTATTCAATAACCGTTTCGCACAATATGTCCTTTTTCTTACGCTCCAACTTTATCGAACCAAGAGGAATACGGCTAAGTGGGTACCTAACTTACATACTACACACCATCAAGAGCAATTCTTGTATATGCGAGCCGTTTCCTTCCTTCTCTGTTCTCCCCCTTTTTCCCCCCGATTCGCCGAGGTAGCCATGTTACATATATATCCAGGATCTCCAGATTATTATTGTCGTCGTACGATCAACCCGAGATCATTCCTAGTCCGCCCATCCAAATTTCGCGTAATTTCTACCCCAAATCTTACCAACTAATTTATTTTCATCCACTCGAATTTTGTTTAATCTGAACAGATCGTACGTGAGCTATTAGTGCAGCACAGTTACATTTCTCAGCTCTCATTGTTATTCTAGCGTTTTTACTTCATCCCTTTTCTTGTGAATCAATGTATGTATTAATTGTGATGTTTACGATAAAGAATGTATGAACTTTTTCTCAGCAGAACAATAGACTCCAATGCCTGACTTTAATGACACTGCGTTGGAGACGCGACTGCGTCGATACCTATACATTGGTAAAGAAAAGCCAGAGTATCAACCTGGAAACTGGTTTGTCCACAAATACTTCTTGACTGCAAACATCCCATGCATTGACGAATTGGCATTGAATTCTCTGAAACATGATGCTATTATATCTTCAATTGTTGAGGTATTTCAATTCTTACGATTGATGCATTTTTATTATCATTTCAAATTACAGATGGCTCAAAAATATTTCATTCCAGGCACAAAAGAAAGAGCTTGTACAGAATCCTGAAACATTGATTTTTGCCCTAGCAGTATGTGCTCAACAGGATAAAAGTGAAACTCTGCGTAATAAGGCATACAGTGCTGTTCAAGAAATTTGTACTTCTCCAGACAATTTCATTTTGTTCAATAAGTTCTGTTCTCAAATTAGTAAGCAAAAAGAAAATACTAAGAGTGGTTGGGGTCATGGATGGAGGAGAGCAGTCAAAACATGGTATTACACCAAGACACCAATGGATCTTGCAAAAATTGCAACACAGTGCAAGAGCAGATATGGCTGGAAACACAAGGACATTATAAAGTTGGCACATGTGACAACGAATGATGAAGGTAAAGTTATTAATACATTCTTTTATCTTTTTTAAACCCACATATTGTAGGTATATTATATTTTTATTATCATTTTTTCCAGAAAAAAAAATAGTGTTGAAGTATATCTTATATGGAATCAAAAAAATACGAACAGAAGCACCAAACGAATCGGAAATTATCAAGTTCTTTGAGTCAATTGCAGATTTTAAAAACTGTGAAGATGATATTAGGTCAGCTGCTTTAATTGAATCTCTAAATCTCACATTAAACCATGTACCTGGCCACATGCTGCGATCCAAAGAAGTAATTATACCTTGAGAAAAGAAATATAAATATATATAAATATGACTTCGATTTTCAGGATTTGTCAAGCATCCTTCATTAAATACATTATAATTCTCATTTTCATAGGTATGGGGCGCTTTATTGAATACCATGAGTTTGAGTGATGTTCTAGTAAATCTACAACGACTCCACAACCTGAAATTTTTCGAACCAAATGGGGTTATTTTGGCAAAGGTTTTAGATACTATGACTGAGCAGAATGTTGTAAAAGAAAAAATACATCCCGCGGTGTTCTTGATAGCAGTAAAAAATTATGAAAATTCTGGAAAGTTAGTGAATTTAAAATACTATTGAGGAATGTTCAAATTAGCAGATGACTCAAATTTTTTATTCTCCTCCGTCACAGGCCTCTGACCATAGAGAAAAGGAAGGTGAAGGAACAAGCCAAAAGACAACTTCCTCGACCCCCACTAGCCAACAGGAAAATTTTAGATACTCTTAACAAATTATTAAATTTTTCCTTTACGGTAAGCCAAGTATATTCCTTGGGTTAGACACTTTGAAGCCTCGTATTTAGCGCGTAAGTGAAATTGAATGAGAAAATAATTTACAGCAAGTGCAACCGACCAACGTCCATTACATGATAACCATAAACATGAACAAAACAATGGTGGAGAACGGATGTTGGCACTGCGGCAACGTCAACGCCGCCGAAGCTGGCTGTTTGATAGCACTGAGTCTTCTCCGCGCCGAGAAGAACGTCACTGTGGCAACTTTTACAGATGGTGGGATCAAATGCGTCGATGTAGACGTCAACTCAACTCTTGTGCAGATGATGAAGAAGCTCGAACCCGTCGACGTCGAGACAGTTGACCTGAGTAAGCCCATGCAATGGGCCACCCAACACAACAACAGTATTGACGTATTCATCAACATCGTCGATCAAATCAGTCTGAAGAACGATTCTTCAGAAGAGGGAATGAAATCTTATAGAGCGAAAATGAACCTGCCAAATGCCAAGTGAGTACAATAAATGTATCCATGTTTTTTTCATTGTTCACTTGATAAGTACACTCTTAGTAGTAATGAATATTTAACTGATTTTCCACTCGATTCGTACGATAGGAAAGATTTGTTGGCTTTTATATCAAGGCAGAAAGTTACATATATCTTTAAATAATTTTTGAATTCATAATCCTTCGAAAATTTAATTTTTTAATCATAATACAAATGCCTGCAGATACTTTACTTTCAAATAAATTTGAATCTTTTCAGGAGTCAAATTTTATTACATATTTAATTGATAGACTAGTATTTCTTCAATTGATCAAGTTCCTATGGTTAACTCAAAGCGACCATTCATCTAAGAATTCTCAGAATATTTCAATATACAACATTATTAATTTTTCCAATTCTTTTTGACTATAGGTTGGTGAATTGTGCCATGTGTGCCTCGTCAACGTATGAGAAGGAAACTTACGACAAAAATATACTTTCAATATGTGGATTTGACGAAAAGGTACCTAAAGTAATAGAATCTTTCGCAAGATCTTATTTCTAAGAAAGTAGTGCAAAATCAATGAGATAAGAGCATTCTCAGTATACATTTTTTGTTCAAAAAGAATTTTTATTTTTTGGTAATACAAAACACTCACAATTATTAGGGAAGAGAAAGTAAAATGTTAATCTCGGAAATCGAAGTAATAGATATTCTTAAACTAATTAATCTGTAGAATGCGGGAGAATATAAAAATGATAGGGATTTAAAAATTTGACGTAAACAAAATTCTCCAAAAATAATAAGGCTTTATATTTTTTCATTCGAAATTTGTCTTTGAAACGCGTAATCGAACTAATTGTAAGCGGAAAAAGATGCTTTAATTAAGAAATCCATTTTTAAAATTATAAATGAAAAATAAAATTCAATTCGCATTTTCAACTATTTCAATAATCAAATACGCATCGTACTTTAACAGTAATGTTCGTAAAATCGGAAGTACACTTGTGAAATGTACAGTGTCAACTTCGAGATTTATGAATATGTATCAACATAATCGAATCGTTAAACATTACTATTACGAAATCTTACTCAACAATGATAATTACATGTGTATTAGTACGTAGCATTAAAATTAAGCTGTGTACTGGTTGAATCATTTTTGTTTTGCTAAACTGTCTGGTCTGATGTTATTTTTTTAATTTTTTATACATTAGTTGTTCAGTGTTGGGAATCAGACTATACCTAGTAGTGTATATAAAAACTTTTTTCATGTTACTTTATCAATCTAAGATGAGAAGTTTTTTTTTAATACAACTTTGAAAGAAAACAAATTGTACTTCACCGGGAGAAATACACAAATCTTTTATTTTTTTTGTTCTCATTTTTTAAATGTAAAAAAATTACAAGATACCCGTTTCCACGGTAGATTATTAGGGCTGGATATTAGATAATTAGAGCATATCGGAAATAATCTATAGTGCATTTCTCAGTATAGTAGGAAGAAATAAAATGAAATGAAGATAACAACTATACATATAAATAAATACAAATAAAAATCCTAATTGATTTTTAAAGCTCGCTTATTTTTCCGAAATGCTGCAAATAGTGGAAATTGAACTGAATGGAGAAACGATAAAAGCGCTTTTCGTAATTGTTAAACTCAGCTCGAATACAGCTACAAAGTCACAGATTCAAACGTATAAAGTAAGAAACGCATTGTGTGGACTGGCGCGCCTCTGTCCTTCTAATATAGAGAAAAAAATATGCTACAAAAATACGGGAATAGAAAATTTTGACTTGGAGGTAAAAAATGTACTATGAATATAGAACGTTAATGAAAAATTTTTCCCACTGTGATATGCATTTAGCCCCAAAGAGTTATAGACGTACATTAGTATAATTTATCTTCATATTTGCCATATCCAAAGTGAAGTAAAGCGAGAAATAAACTAATTACGCTACTGATATAATACTGTGATACAAGAATACATGTTTATATTATCCAAGCTAGGAAAATGAAAATAAAAATGAACGGTCAAGCTAAAAGTCAGAGGCGCGCGCACACAGTCTGATTCATTTGTTGATTAATGTTGACATATTTCGATTTACCGATAAATTTTGTTGAGTTTAGTGAGTGAGTGGGTGGAAAATGAATCAGTATCCTGAGTAATATAGTTATTATATAAAAAAATGACAAGCAGCTTTCAATATCTTGAACCTCGCATTCTTATACTAGTGCGTCTCATTCGAATGTAGAGTTCTAAAATTTGAAAAAAAAAATAAATGAATAAATAAACATTTGTATTGCGGTTCAACTCCTATGACGTTTATGAAATAATTATGAAAGAAAGTCGTATTAAATCAAACACGATTTATTTTCGCCTAAATAGGAAAGTAAAAAACATAGTGGTAAGATTTGGTTGTTTTATATAATAATAGAACAAAATTTTTACTTACTTGTGTTTGTATTGATCCTCAACGTGTCCTGAATGATATTTTGTTATACGCTTTTATATCGTATTTTTATACAATTGTATAAGCGTCATGGAGGATCTTGAAAAATTACGGATGAAAATTTTAAATTTAGAACGCTTATTCGAGGTGCTTCGCACTCTTGCAAAACGTAAGATTTTCATATGGCTGTGTCCTGCAAATAAGTCTGTCCTATGGATGAATTTTCCCGTTATTAGCGCGGTTCATCTAAATTCGCAACTTTGCAGTTTGTTCTCTTTGCGATAAATCGAGCACCAAAAATTGACACTAGTATAGACGCGAGGTTCATCATTATTTCTTCCTCTCAACAACTTTCTTGTTTCTATGTCTAACTCTATTATCAATAAGCATTAATAATTATTTTTTAAATGAAAAAATAATCTTAAGAGAACAGTTTGTAAGCTACTACATTTCTCTTTGCGCGATTTCGACCAACAGAGCAATGAAAGAATTAAAATTAGTAATGATTAGTGTAACAACAAGAAACAATACCGACAATTGCTTCAAACTAAGAAACTTTAGAATCTTACCGTTCGACTATTTTTTAGAAAGTGGAAAAACTTATCGATGCCGCTGATCGATCGATCTTTCACGCAAATTCTGTTATTGGAACGAGGGTAATAGTATTTTTTAGAAAAATTTTCCTTAAACGAATTCCGTAAATACCTAAATATTGAACAATGCGCTTAGAGAGATTATTTACATATGCAGCAATGCTAGGCAAAATCTCGTTGACCATATTATTAATATACTAGTAATAATTACATTATATAATGATATTATCATAATATTAACGTTAATAATATCAATAATGAATAAAAATACGCTTTTATAAGAAAATGGATGTTGAAAAAATAATTAACAAAAAAATCACTAATTATTACTATATATATATATATATATACACTGTATCTTATTAGACAAGTACTTTTGTGCTACGTCACAAGCCACTCGATTTATAGTAAGCCAATCAACTTTCTTGCTGTAAGTGGCAAATACATAAGCTATCCATACAATCTAGAATAGATGAATACACGTATAAAAATTTCTCGTGTTAAATACACTAGCTATTAAATAGTGTATGTTTTGAAATGAATATGTTTAATCACGGCAATTGATTAGAGATTCTTCATGTAACGATACATCAGTACTATACGATGAAATTTTCTTCGAGTGGAAATGGATGAAAATAAATAAGAGGGCATTCATGGGTAATTGAAAGTATTGATTAGAGCAAAATACTGTGACAATAATATAAAAGTAATTAAAATTAAGAGTTTGGAAGTTTTTATTATATTTATCTGAGTTCAGTGGCTTCAAAAATATCTTATTATATTTCCATAATCGTTCAATTTTTGATCGTATTAATATTCCTGATTCATTGTTAAGGTATTAATTTGGAATTTATCAAAAATATTTGAGTTTCAATAACTATTTTACTTTAAATGAGTTAATTTTTCAATCTTCCTAAATATATATAAGGATGTTAGAATCCAATAACTAATATTCTGATGAAAGTGATATTTTTTACTTATAATTTTCTTCTTTAAAAAATATAATTACTCAAAGTTGTTGAAATTCTATATTAATAAGCTTCGTTATCTGTAAAAAGTTTCGATGAGTTTCCACTTCGAATCTTGTGTCAATCGCCTGGTTAAACATAGTCATGTTCTCTATTGCTAAATCGTAAGAATCAGTAGAAGAAAAATGGAAAAGTATATGTGCATCCTCAGTCTGATCACTTGAGAGAGACTAAAAACAATCAATTCATTCTATGTATATCGAAAATCAGTGAATCTTTTAGTAATCAGCCGATGACTAGTTTCTTATATATACGCATTTTTCTCTGCTACTGAGACCACGTCGTTATTATACATAATGACGAGGAAAGAATGGAAGAACGATTGGAAAAATATGTATAAAACATTGAGTGCTTTCTTCTTTTGTATACTTGTTGAAAAAAAACCTTCGAGGTCGTCAAACCAGTCTGTGTACGGTGATTAATATTATTACACAGAACAACATGATGTCAATGTGTTCATACCTATAGGCAAAAATGATAATGTAGGGCCGAACAAAATACAATGGGAAAATACTGAAATTCAAGTAACTGTAACGAATAAATGATTCAGTGCAAGTTGAAAAATAACCACCACCTTTTCACTTGAGCTCATGACTGCGATTATAAATATCATTCGTCTGCTATGTATTTGAGATGAAAAATTATTTTGGAAATTTTTCCTGACTATGAGTAATAAAGTGTTCCTTGTGAAGCAACGCGAAATTCCTATGATTTTCAGTTAGGAAATCGAAAAATTTTTATATACAATGGAAAGATGAAAAATGTTCAATTATCATAGTGCTTAGACTTGAACAAATCAATCTCATAATCGTAACTATTTTCGTTCTCAGTTAGATAGAATTAATAATTCAAAACGCCGAAAAAAAAACAAAATTGAAATGAAAATATGTGAATTGACTTTTTATCTGTGGTTGGTTATGATGATGATCATTTCTGCACAAGTATATAACGATGTACGATTGTGAGTGACAAGTTATTAATTAGACATGGTAAACATTTGCGTTCTGTAGCGACCCGTTTTCCAATCAATAGTTACTACTCTGTATTTTGAAGATGGTGAAATACGCGCTTTTACGCTCGAGCGTAACCCACAGCAATAGTTATTCGTTTCTTCAGAGCCACAGGATTTTGATTATTAACAAAGTAAAAAGTAAAACAAAATTGATAGACGAAAGTGAAAAAAACTAAGCACAACTTGCAATCCTGTGTGATTGTGTGTTTGTATTTGTATATGGTATTGCTCTGCACATGAATTATTATTAACAGTTGATGAAGGTACATTTTGAGACCAAACTTCGCAAGCTGTACTGGTCGCTACACGAATCACGATAAACATTGTCAGAAAATAGCGCGAGTTTGTTATTTCAATTGTAATAAGCTACTATCCTCATTTGATGCGTTTCAAATCTACACTAGACACGAGTAATTATGATGTCAGCTGACAGCTCTTATAATATTGACAAGAGCATATTTACACGTCAGCACACAGCGTCGAATCTTTCTTAGGCTAGTGAAAAATAATGAAATGAAGCAAGAAAATTAATAGAGAA
Source organism: Aphelinus atriplicis (assembly GCA_020882685.1). Lineage (NCBI taxonomy): Eukaryota > Metazoa > Arthropoda > Insecta > Hymenoptera > Aphelinidae > Aphelinus > Aphelinus atriplicis. Next base: position 97,013,168 of record CM037073.1, read on the forward strand.
AAATCTACAAAGGCTCTTTACCTTAATTAGATGCTCGACGGCGTTCCGCAATCCCGTAATTTTATATAAATATATATGTGAATAGAGAGTAAAAAAAAAGCTCATCGTTTGTTGGTTAATTATATTGTTCAAATCCTATGCCGGAAAAATCACTAAATAGTTTACATACGAAACAAGTAAAATATCACCTGTATATGGAGGAATAATTACCGTATCGAAAGAATTGCCTCTATATTGTACAAATCAAAGTTGCATAGAGAGTTTATGTACACACCTCATTATCGTTTGCTCAAGTCAAACAGTGGCGCTGAAAAATCTAAAATAGTTGACGCATTATACGATATTGCAGTTCGAGGGATTGCGGCGCTTATAACTGTATATCCTCATCCTTCGCAGCTCTGCGACATTTCTATGTTACATAAAGAAAAACTCGGTAAGATTTTTGTCGAATTGAATTTGAGGAAAATTGAAGGAAAACGTTGGAAAAAAAGAGGAAACGGAACGATAAAACTGAGTGAAAACAAAGCAAATACGCCTACCTTTCGGCCTTACTACTTTACACACGCTAACAGTTACATACTCGTGCGCGAGCAAACTCGAAAAAAGTTCATGTATACTCGACGGTAAGTGAAAAAAACGACGCGTGCGCGCGCGCCTTCTCATTTGTGTTAGTTTGTAATAATTACTAAAAGAAAAAAACTGCTCGCCTTTGATCAATAAGTATCAGCTGTCTATAAGAGAACAAGATTAATATTATGTGACAAAAATGCCTCCGACGAATGTTGAATTATTTGCGACTCGCTGAATAATATTGAAACCAGCGACAGAATAATACAACGCAAAAACGCAATCTTTCACGAATCCAATGTATCTAATGTGAGAGAGGGAGATACATGTCAATGACTATGAATATGTATCATCATCACAATTAATAAGCAACATACCGCGTGCGCGCAAGTCTATGCATGAACCGAACCCCCTTCCCAAGGCCGTGGCCCCCTTTTTCTAACTAAAGCAAAAACAAACGAAAAAAAGGAATCTATTACCACGATTGTTTACTACTTTGCGACAAGAATGTTATTTTTGTATGTACTTTGGCGAGTTCTGACTCACATCTATAACAATCGACACGTACTATTTATGCATAAATCTCGTCGTGCAATACCTTCGAGCCCAGCCCCGACGAAAAATGTTCGAGCAAAATGCGGTGTGGGAAAAATCAACATGTAACTCGACCATGTTTTACTGTTATTTTTTTTCTATTTTTTTACTCTTAGTGAGTGCTCTATTACGAACGTGAATGAAAAATATAGAAACTTATTGTGTTCACCTACCTACGTTTTATTCCTTACTTTCAAAGAGTAAAGACTAAATAAGCCAATCCGTTATTGACTTGGTTGCGCGTCAAAAACATTATGCGAATATGTAATCACGAAAACATTTTGTATCCTAATCGAGAGAAAGAGAGAGAGAGAGAGAGAGGGAGAGAAAGAGGAATTGCTGATATATGAATATGACATTATACACGCAGTTCGAAGAATGGAAGATACGATGCGTTGTAAAGTTTCATCGACTATGGCTCTCAAGTGCTCGTACACGAACCGAACTGTAAGCTAATTTATTATTAAAAAAATTTCTTGTTTCTTGAACCGTATGCCGATCTTATATAGATATATGCCTATGCTGTCGAGTTCTGATTGTCTTTGTTATTGTTAAATTCCGGTACTAAATGGAAATGACACAAGAGTTTTATGAAAAAGTGCGTTATTACGAAAATTCTCTACTACGCTTTTGTTATCACAATACAAACAATACTGGATCTTCAAATAAACTCATCAAAAAACCGATCAACTATTTATGTTCCCTTCACTCCTATATCGATTCCATCAAATTTCATTTCTCTATTAATCCCGCTGAAAATAATATTGTGTATAATAAGTAGCCAATGTGCCAATATATTTATGATTGTTTATTTTTTCTTCTATATCACATAATAAATTAATTATATTGAAAACTTATCACAAATAGATGCGGAGAACCAAGAATAATAGGGTTGAGGTGTGTAAATGAATAATAATTTTCGACAAAATTATAACAACTGTATGATTATTTGTTTGAATTTTTCGTTTACGAGTTTAGTCCATCGACGTGAACTTTTCATCGAGTTATATCATTTGTGTATAGTGGTAGGTGTATCTGTAATGTAAAATCTTTATTTGCATCATTTCAAAATAATGTTATGACTGTAGCATGGAAAAGGACTTTTGTTTGATTATTATATATTATAATATAATATATTATTATAATAATATATTATTATATAATTATATAATATATATTGCTTCGACATTTGCATTTATTGTAGAAATATAAAATGAACACGACGCTGTAATAAAAAAAAACCGCTGCCAAGTGCCTTAGCAGTATGCTTTCTCAAAGAGGTTTCAACATCACCCACAAACGCGTCCCATACCTGTATTTTCACCTTTCCACTAGCGTAGATACTATCATTTATTTTTAAAAAATTACAAAAAAATTATTTAATCAGTTCAATTCGTATTTTTGTGACTGTGTAAAGTGTCGTTTTTCAATTGACCAAACTTTGTCGCGAGTGTTGATGTCTGCCCGGGCTCTCTTATTATTTGATCAAATGCAACAATGCAAACGGTTCTAGGTTGTACACGATGCGAGACATTTGGACCTGCATAACTTTTCGATTAATTCATCTTTTGATCATTTTCGACGGCTGAGGTTGGCAATGATTAATTCAAAATCTATTTTGATTATTTTCGACGGCAAAAGACACCAAATTTTCCCAATTTTCTCTATAGCACGTTGAAAATACTGAAAACGAAACTTACATGAATTTTTTTTCCCGTTAGCAACGGTTGCTAAGGAGCTAATTGGGAAGATTTTGTGTCCTTTGCCGTCGAAAATGATGGAAATGGGTAATAAATTGATCATTTCCAACCTTTGTAACGGTTGCTAGGGAGGTAAATAACGGTTGCTATGGAGCAAATACAACAATTCAGTGTCCTTAGCCATCGAGTGTGACTGATTTTCTGGCTTGCCCCAATGAGCAAGGATTTGTGAGGAAACACGTTAAAAACGGTTGCTAAGGAAATAACCAATGGATTTTGCTGAAAATTGAACTCGGGCTAGATCTTGCCAAAACTAATCGGTGTGCAAAATTTCAGCAAGATTGGACCATTCCTCCGAAAGTTATCATGGATGGAAGAAACGAAAAAATACACACCTTAGCAACGGTTGCTAAGGAAATAACCAACGGATTTGGCTGAAAATTGAACTCGGCCGAGATTTTGCCGCGACTCACCCGTGTGCAAAATTTCAAAAAGATCGGACCATTTTTTCGAGAGTTATCGTGGACGAAAAAAAACGTTACACACATACATACATACACACACACACACACACACACACACACACACTTTTGGATTTCCATGTTCTTCGACCCGTAGATTACGAAAATCGAAGTCCCGAGGTCTGATTCGGTGGGTCGATTTTTGCCCCATTACAAAGCTTTCTCTTTGAGAAAGCAATATAACAAATACTTCGATTGAATAATTAATAATATCATAAATTGCTGTTCAAAATATATTGTGCATGATATATAATAATATAGGTAACATATCAGTAGGAAATTCAAATTGAACCGCTGCTGGAGGTATACATCTTGTGTGTGCGTGTGATGGGTGTGTATACGTGTTATAATGTTGGAGATACGGACCTAATATGTATATAGACATATCATATGGGTAAGTACTCAACAAGTAAACAAACGAGTGAGGAGGTAATTAGATATGTGGGGGGTGACTGCGTGAGTGCCTGCATGCAACCTGCAACTGAGTTGCATTCAATTGTATGTACAGCTGACTGCAGCTGACTGCAGCTGACTGCGAATATGTCAAAAGCAAAAAAGAGCTGCTGAGTACGCCGCGAGTGGGTGGAGTCGATGAACCGAGAAGGGCTAAGTATAATAGAGATACTCAAGTTGGAGTATATACACAGTGACTGCAGCGCAAGGTGGGACCATTGTGGACCATATAATACCACAACGAGAGATATACCAATATAGAGCAGCGGTAACAAGTGGTAACATATATCCTATATGCATCAGGTGGAAAAAAAGCTGGGCGCAAGTATAGAAATCTACAAAAGAGCAACAGAATGGCGGGAGTGGAGGAGCAGGAGAAGCTGCTGGAGGACGCGGTGGGTGTGGTGAAGGTGCAGGCCCTGCAGATGAAGCACTGCCTGGACAAGGCCAAGCTGATGGACGCCCTGAAGCACGCGTCGACGATGCTCGGCGAGCTGCGCACCTCCTTGCTCAGCCCCAAGAGCTACTACGAGCTGTACATGGCCATCACCGACGAGCTGCGCCACCTCGAGCTGTACCTGCTCGACGAGTTCCAGAAGGGCCGCAAGGTCGCCGACCTGTACGAGCTCGTGCAGTACGCCGGCAACATAGTTCCTCGGCTCTACCTCCTCATCACCGTCGGCATCGTCTACATCAAGACCAACCCGTGCCTCAAGCGCGACCTGCTGCGCGACCTCGTCGAGATGTGCCGCGGCGTCCAGCACCCGCTCAGGGGCCTCTTCCTCAGGAACTACCTGCTCCAGTGCACCAGGAACATCCTGCCCGACGGCCTCGACGACCCGGCCAACCCGGCCAACCCGGCCAACCCCAGCGACCACGGCACCGTCAGGGACAGCGTCGACTTCATCCTCATGAACTTCGCCGAGATGAACAAGCTGTGGGTGCGCATGCAGCACCAGGGCCACAGCCGCGAGCGGGAGAGGCGCGAGCGCGAGAGGGAGGAGCTGAGGATCCTGGTGGGCACCAACCTCGTCAGGCTCAGCCAGCTCGAGTCTGTCACCCTCGACAAGTACACCAAGCTCGTGCTGCCTGGCATACTCGAGCAGGTAGTAAGCTGCAGGGACGCCATTGCCCAGGAGTACCTCATGGAGTGCATCATACAGGTCTTCCCCGACGAGTTTCACCTCCAAACCCTCAATGCCTTCCTCAAGTCCTGCGCCGAGCTTCAGAACGGTGTCAACATTAAGAACATCATCATATCCTTGATCGATCGCCTCGCCGCGTTCAGCCAGAGGTCCGATGGGGTGGGAGGTCCAGGCAGCCCCAACCAGCTCTCCGGCATACCCCAAGACATTCAGTTGTTTGATGTGTTCAGCGATCAAGTGTCCACTATTGTACAGACTAGGCAAGATATGCCACTAGAAGACATTATATCCCTCCAGGTCGCGTTGATCAATCTAGCTCATAAGTGTTATCCCGACAGAGTCGACTATGTCGACAAAGTCCTTCTGAATACTCACCAAATATTCCAGAAGATTCACACAGAAACTCTGGAATTCAATAGTGCAGTCTCAAGGGAACTGTCCAGGCTCTTGAAAATACCAATTGACAACTATAAGAATATCTTGACTGTTTTGAGATTGAAAAATTACAGGCCACTTCTGGGCTACTTTGACTATGAGGGCAGAAAACTGTTGGCCACATACATTGTGTCAAATATTTTGGACAACGAGACGCTTGTACCATCACCAGATCAAGTGGATGCAATCTTATTGATGATTGCCCCTCTCATTCAAGATCAGGCCGATCATTCAGGGGAAGATGATCCAGAAGAATTTGCAGAGGAACAAGGACTTTTGGGTAGATTGATCCATTACTTCAAATCGGATATTGCAGACGAGCAGTACATGATTCTCAGCACTGCTAGAAAGCACTTTGTCACTGGCGGTAGTAAGAGAGTGAGATACACACTCCCACCTATTGTTTTCCAAGCATATCAATTAGCTTTTACCTATAAAAATTTGCAAAAGGAAGACGACATGTGGCAGAAAAAATGCCAGAAGATTTTTCAGTTTTGTCATTCAACAATAACTGCGTTGATCAAGGTAGAACTTGCTGAACTTCCTCTCAGGCTATTTCTACAAGGAGCCTTGGCCATTGGAGACATTAGATTTGATAACTTTGAAATGGTTGCATATGAATTCATAAGCCAAGCATTTTCCATTTACGAGGATGAGATCAGTGATTCAAAGGCACAGTTGGCCGCTATAACGCTTATTATTGCAACTTTTGAACAAATGAATTGTTTTGGGGATGAAAATGCGGAACCAGTGAGAAATCAGTGTGCTCTATATGCTAGTAAACTTTTGAGAAAACCGGATCAATGTCGCGGTGTTGCTACTTGCTCTCACATATTTTGGTCTGGAAAATCATTGAGCACAGATGGAAAGGAAATGCAAGATAAAAACAAGGTATTGGATTGTCTCAAGAAAGGCATTCGAATAGCTAATCAATGTATGGACATATCAGTCCAAGTTCAATTGTACATAGAGCTTTTGAATCATTACATATACTTCTATGAAAAAGGTAACACAGCTGTTACTGTACAAATTTTGAATCAAGTTATATCGAAGATAAAGGATGAACTTCCAAATTTGGAGATAAGTGAAGAGACTGAGCAGATACAAAAGCATTTTGCTAATACATTGGACCACTTAAAAAACAGAATGGAATCTCCAGAAGCTGATGGGCAATTATATGGCGGACTTGTTTTGTAATTATTTTTAGTATGTTATTGTAATATTGTTATTGTATTGTTTCAACAAAAAATGTATAACTCGAAAAATATTAAATCTTTTTTAATATTATATTATAAAATTAAACAATACCTCTGTATGGAAACGTTAACTTAAAGAGACTTAATTAACCTACCTTTATTTATAAGCAAACCAGACAAATTATTCATAAGGAAAAATTTCTTTTAAAAAAAACTGAGATGAATTTTGAAAGCCGATTTAAATTAACTGAAATGTTTGAGATTTCCAGAAACTTCAGTTATTTTGACTGCAAATATTTCATATTATCAAAGTTGCATAATTATTGCCCAAATACTTGTTTTCAATTCTCCAAAAGAGTAAATATTATCAAGTATATTACTTTGATTAAACAAGAAAATCGTACATATTTTATTGTACGAATTTTTCAGTATTGTAAGAATATAAAATGACAGTGAAAAATTATAGCAGTTCAAGAAATAATAATAAAAAGAGTAGATCTTGAATAAAAACTCAATATTCGAAATTGATGTAAAAAACATTTATTTACGGGTTCTCAAATTTTAACAATATCAATCAAGTATTGAGAGACGTGATTTTTATGATTTCATACATAACTTGTAATTTAACAGATCTGAACGAAAAAAAATGAAATCAGATTTGCGTAATTGTTCTAGTAATCATAAGAAATGCGTAAGTACTGAAAAAATGTTTATTCATATGATTTATACTGAATACATGATGCGCTCACTCATGCATACATGATTCGTATAGTACATAGTACGATACAGTAATCAATTTTCCGAGGCAGTAACACTCTAGTGAAATAGACAAACACACATTATCTCAACAATATCATTTCTATCATCAATCGCGCATTCACACAGTTCACTCAATAAACGAGTATACCAACTGCTCATCGAATTACATGTAATGAAAGTATAATATATATATATATAAAAACAAAATAAATATCAACGCCACACGGAGTCTTATTGGGAGCCAAAGAGAGTCCGCTATCAATTGTATTTAATCTCCTTTGCCGACAGGGCTAAACCAACCTTTTTCCTAGCTTTTGTATCTTCCATTTGTCCATTGGTTAGACATATAAATAGGAGCAACGGGATGTTGATGTTTTTCGTGGCAAATACAATACAGAGTAATAATATTACACACGTAGACCATCATCACAGCCGTTGAGCAGAGTAGAGTTGCCCGTCGTCTTAATAACTGACGAGTTTCGGTCTGTTTCGCGCGCGCACGTGCTTCACGCTTTGAAATCTAAATTTTTTCATTCGAGATTTCAAAGCAGGGAAACGCAACTTTCCCTTGCGCACTCGAAGATATTAGTCTCTAAAGCATTTGTCTAAAGGAAGCGGCGGAGTTTTGTTTTGTCAGTCTAGATTCGTTATTCCCTTTGCAGGGTTTAAAGGTCGGCCTTAGATTATAACTCGTCCTTGAGATCTTCCTCGGCGTCTTCTCCGCCAGTTGGGGGAACGCCACCGGTTCCCTGGTATAGCTTAGCGATAATGGGCTGTACGATGTCGGACAGCTCCTTCTTTTGTTTTTTGTACTCCTCGGGTTCGGTGTCCTGGTTCTCTTCGAGCCACTTGATCTTCTCGTCGATGGCCTCTTCCATCTTGGTCTTTTCGGCATCGGTCACCTTCGCGCCGAGCTTCTCCTTGTCCTGCAGCTGGTTCTTGAGCGAGTACGCGTAGGATTCGAGCTCGTTACGAGCTTCGACGCGCTCCTTCAGCTTCTTGTCTTCGTCGGCGAACTTCTCTGAGTCCTTGATCATCCTCTCGATGTCATCGGGCGTCAGCCTGTTTTGGTCATTGGTGATGACAATCTTTTCCCGGTTACCAGTGCCCTTGTCTTCGGCCGACACCTGCAGAATACCGTTGGCATCGATTTCGAAGGTCACCTCGATTTGAGGGATACCTCTGGGCGCTGGTGGGATGCCAGTGAGATCGAACTTTCCAAGGAGATGGTTGTCTTTGGTCATGGGACGTTCTCCTTCGTACACCTGGATCGTGACGGTGTGCTGGTTGTCGGAGGCGGTAGAGAAGATTTGAGATTTCTTCGTAGGGATAACGGTGTTTCTGGGGATGAGCTTGGTCATTACTCCACCAACAGTCTCGATACCCATGGTAAGAGGATTGACGTCAAGAAGAACAATCGCATCGGTGTCCTGCTCGCCGGAGAGAACTCCAGCCTGGACGGCGGCACCGTATGCAACCGCCTCATCGGGGTTGATGCCTCGCGATGGCTCCTTGCCTCCGAAGAACTCTTTGACGAGCTGTTGCACTTTGGGAATACGGGTTGAACCTCCGACGAGTACGATTTCGTCGACGTCTTTCTTGCTCATGTCAGCATCTTCGAGTACCTTTTGCACTGGCTTCATGGTGCTGCGGAACAGGTCCATGTTCAGCTCCTCAAACTTGGCACGAGTCAGTGTCTCGGAGAAGTCTTCACCTTCAAAGAAGGACTCGATTTCGATCCTCACCTGAAGGGGGCGGAACAATTGTATTATTAATATTTTCAAGGGTGAAATTTACATTCATACAAGACTTTGAAGGATAGAATAGGAAAATTTACCTGATGACTAGCACTGAGAGCCCTCTTGGCCTTTTCAACTTCACGACGCAGTTTTTGAACAGCCCTGTTGTCTTTGCGGATGTCTTTGCCCTTCTTCTTCTTGTACAGCTTGATGAAGTGATCCATCACCCGCTGGTCAAAGTCCTCACCTCCCAAGTGAGTGTCACCATTGGTGGCGACTACTTCAAACACTCCATTGTCAATAGTGAGAAGACTCACATCAAAGGTACCACCACCAAGATCGAACACCAGCACGTTCTTTTCACCGTCCTTCTTGTCAAGGCCATACGCAATGGCAGCAGCAGTTGGCTCGTTGATGATCCTCATAACTACCAGACCAGAGATAGTTCCAGCATCTTTAGTGGCCTGAAATTTTGATAAAATATTCATGTTAGTTTTGCATCAATGATTCAAGAAGTTATTACCCAAGAAATTATTTGATGTAACTCACTTGTCTTTGAGCATCATTGAAGTAAGCAGGAACGGTGACAACAGCATGAGTGACTTTCTTGCCCAAGTAAGCTTCGGCTGTCTCCTTCATCTTGCCCAAAACCATAGCAGAGATTTCTTCCGGAGCAAAGATCTTATCTCCGCTCTGACCAGTGGAAACCTTGATATGGGGTTTGCTGTTCTTCTCGATGACCTTGAAGGGGAAGAACTTGACGTCATGTTGAACGGTGGTATCGGTCCACTCGCGACCAATAAGACGTTTGGCATCGAAGACAGTGTTTTCCGGGTTAGTGGTGAGCTGGTTCTTGGCAGCATCACCAATCAGACGCTCACCGTCAGCAGTGAAGGCAACATAGGATGGGGTGATGCGGTTACCCTGGTCGTTGGCAATAATTTCCACACGGCCATTTTTGTAAACACCAACGCTGTAAAAGATCAGATTTATTGAGCAAAATTGTTTCGGCGGCACAGCAGACAATCTGTTGACTGTAACAAAAGTGCCAAATTACCATGAGTACGTGGTGCCAAGATCTATTCCAATAACAGTTCCAATATCTTCTTTATCCTTTTTCTCTTCCTTAGAAGCGGAGATGGCTACAAAGAGCCCCAACAACAACAGAGCAGTAGCCCCCTTCATCTTCCTTTAGTTTGACTCTATCTGCAAAAGAGAACAACAATCAAGATATGGAATGTTTTGTGCGTGGATTGACGAGGTGGCAAAAGGGCGAACGTGCATGTGACGGCGCGTAAGTATTGCTCCATGGTAGCCCTTTAAAAAATGGCGAGTCGCGGGGAGGAAAAGCCGTGTGACCGTGCAGTAAGGGGTAGGCATGTAAGGGGTATACAAGCTCTCGATATGTCGGAGTCTTTCGCGCGCGCAGCTAACCGGAGCTTTTTTGCCGCGGCAAGAGGCGTGCACAGGGAAAGAATGACGGTACATAGGCTCCGGATGCGGCTCGTTCGTGGCTCGTGTAGCTGCAGCAGCAGCTGTCGACAATACGTGTATAAGTAATCGCGTGCAAGTCGGCAGAGTTCGAGGCGCTACGAGAATCAACGAGAATGCCGGAGCGATTCCGTTATGTTCCACGTCAGCCTCACGCTCGCTCGCGCGCGCGCGCGCGCATCTGCTTGCATATTGGGCGGTGTGCATGTGGGTGTCGTGTCTGTGTGTGTATGCGTGGGTATCGTGTAGGACATGATATAATTCGAGACGGCGTACAAACTACAAAGTACATATAAGACGATGATGAGCGTGAAGCCAGAGAGGCTGAGATGGGTGAATCGCGGCCGCGCTGGGCCTATTGTCGCGAGCGAGACACGTATGCACTGCGGCACACCGCCTAATGTTTGCAGTCTCGCGCGACTACGAAAGGTATGGTGCGCCGGGGACTGCAGCTGCTGACATCCGCGATCCTCTTCGGAACATTATATGTGATACTTAGGACATGTCGCGGCACGCGAGTCGTATAGTTACGAGGTATAGTTAGCTGATGATGCGGAACTTGTAGCTCGCGGCTGGACGCGGATAACGGAGCGCCAACGGCCTCGACAACTGCACCTTATACTCGCGAGATTAAACACGGAGATGTACAGAGATTATACGTTTATGCACTCAGTGTGCGTGCTGCAGTTGTACACTGGAGCGGGTAAACAGATGAATGTTGGACTTTTGGGACCCCGTAAGTAAGTAAGCGTAAGTGTGTAAGTAGGTACTCACCGTGTCAGCTGGATGGAGTGCGTTGGGCAACGTATATATATATATATATTTATATTTATAATCTATCGAGAGGCTTGTGAGGTGTCTCGGGAGCGAACGGCTCGATGCACGAGCACGGGTTCAGTAGTAGCGTTGCACGGTTAAAGACTGATTGCACGGCTGAGCTCGCGAGCGCCGGGATATTAACGGGACAAGCGAGTCGTGGCCTACGCCGGTTGGCCGCTCCGCTGTTCCAGCCAACGGAAAGCCTGGCGCGCCATTGGCTCGCCTGCAACACAGTTGGCCTCCGCCTATTGGCCCACGTCGCACACTACAGCTCTTCTCTCTCGCTCGCTCGCGCGCGATCAAACCCGTGATCAAACCCCATCCCGCGGATTCTTTCTCTCTCCTCCGCGCGAGGCTGGCTGCACCTCCACGTCTTCTTCTCCCCAAATAACCCAAATATTCATGATGGGGCATATACGTGTGCATATGTGTGCGGCTCTTGTTGCAATCCGACGCGCGCGGCTGGATTATTCAAGGAGATTCTCGAATCAACTCGAATCAACCCCCGCTCGAGTCGGGTCGCCGACAACTTCAATCGGATGCGGATGTATCCAATCAATTGTGATCGATTGCATGAAGCGTTTAATTATGTATATTCTTATTCAAAGCCCAAATTGCTGTATTATAGTAATGGGCCACGCCATCCCAAACGGTCCAAACTCTAAACTAGGTGTAGATGTCTCGCGATTTACTCGAAAATCATTTTTGATAATTTCTTTCTCCGTTGATCATATTCTTAATGTTTTGCAAAAACAAGCTAAAACTATAGCTAGCTCATGTGACATGTTTTTTTTTAATCATCGCGCTATGTATATATAGTTATTATAAATTTAATGAAGATAACACGGAAATAATTTTGGAATGCATTTATTTTCAAACGTGACAAGTGCATGATGAGAAAGAACAATACGTAAGTTAGTTTCCTTTATTATTTGTTTATCAGCGTCGTTTTAACGGGATTATGAAAGTTCGAAGGTATGTACCGCATGGCATTTGAGAATTGGATTCTGATGTGAATATATCTGTATTGGGAAAACTTAATTCTTCAAGCTTTAAGAACTCCGCCGGAAGGAGTTTACGAGATGTTAATTGTTCGTATCGTTTCTACACGTAATAATTTCATCAGATTGACGGAACATTGTATATTATAAAATATGAAAACTATTATCGAAAGGCATTTTCCTCGTTTATTTAGGCTGTGGCTGTGGGCTGTGTACCGTCAAAATTAATTCAAGTCTACCATTTGATTCATGAAATGATTTTTTTTCGCTCTACAAATAATTATCCAAATAGAAATAAAGCAAAATTTATGATCTGTGCCGATTTGATTCGAATTTTTAAATTGCCAAACTAAAATGATGACATCAATATATATATATCCATCATCGCACGCGCGCTAATTGAGAATATTCTCAAACGCGGTGGCTGTGTGTCATAAATGAAAGCTCTACAGGGAAATAACCGAAATCTTGTATATGCTTGTTCGGATTTCCCTGCGCGTCAACAAATACAACTTCGAGGAAAACAACTCTACTTTTTTTGGTAGATAAAAAGCCAATAACGCCCACCTAATGTGAACAGCCTCTTTACGTTGCGCTCGCGCGGTTCATGAAATGAAAGCATGATAAAGAGTTGAGGTGGAATGACAAAGGTAATAAGATAAGAGCTTCAAAATAAGCCATCAAGCTGCTTTTAATATGAAACTGGATTTGTAGTATATAGTCTCAGACAGCACGTAACGTTTGAAAAACGTTTGTCATCTGCCGTATAGAAATGTTTCTCCAAAAGCGTTAAGAACGCTACATGCATATCTATTTTACGTTAGTATCATTTCAATTATAAAAATTATCAGGTAAAATAAAGATTTGCATAGAGTTTAAAATACGTTTGAAAAAACCCACCTCCTAAGACTATTATTCCAAAGGTCGAATATTAGAAGAACATTTTTGTAAAGTTTAGGAAACGATCGTAAGAAGTTTTCAGATACGTTCGCAAAACGTGCCTTTTTTGCTCATTTGAACCCGAATAGGGCTTTAGAGTATGTATATTGTTAACGCGAAACCGTTTCTGATACGTTTCATCATCGTTCAGTCAATGCCGACGACACTTCGCTCACATGATATTAACGTTTTAAATCGTTTTCATACTTTTACTTGAAGAGCAGTTTCAGCGTTCTTTGAAAAAGTTTCTACATTAGTGAAAATTGTTTTTAAAACTTTGCTAACGTTACGTACTGTTGGGGATGGCACTTAAAATAATCGCCTTGGTTGCTCGACACATTTCTTTAATGCAAATTCACTGTGAGATATTTCTTCACGGCAGCATATCCTTACCGTTAATTGTATTATTTTGTGGGAGCTAAATTCTTTGACTCATTCACAGTTCGCTAGAGATTTACCTCTCGCAGTCGGTCGTTTTTTAAACGTCAAGCCCGGCGTTCCGCCCGACGTGGCCGTTTCGTGTTGCGCGACTTCAGACCTTTCACTTTTTCAACGAATATAGACATATTCGTTGACTTTTTCCTCATTCATTCTAAATTGACCCGAAATTCAATCTTATAATAAATTCATTTGTAACATATTCGATGAAATGTCGTGTTTCTTCTTTTTCTTCTTTAATCTTCATATTAATACGATACGATTCTGTCTACCTAGTATTAGGAATAATACCTTTTCCAAACTAATACTCGTGTGTGTATGTGTATTTATGAATATACATCGAAATATACGGATATGATGCAACAGGCACTTCCGACAGGCTCTGGAAGCCCAGTATTTTATCCAGCATAAACTTGTTGCTCCATCTGCGTTCACCGTTTGTTCATAGTACAGTTCTAAAGACATCTGCATCGTTGAGAAAAGCCCAGTGTCATGGTCCTAGAGGTGAAACCGGATGAGGAGAGAAAAAAGATAAAAAAAGTTCGATACAGTGCAAGATTCTTCTTTTTATTCATCACAGACAATTATCTCCCAAGGAATCGGTTTTAAGAACGATTTGTCATTTACTATCATCATTTATATGAGCTAAAAATTAGCCTCCACCCATATATCTATCGCAATTCAAACCTCACATAAATATTAAATTTGTATAAATTATAATGTAGGTGTATAATACTTACAATTACAGAACAAAAAAAAAGAAAAAATCTTAAATAACAATGATACAAATAATCAACAGGTTTGACATGTAAAAGGAACATGATATTTCAGGTAAAAAAGATATCTGCACTTGAAAGGAAGTTGAGTTGCATCACAAAAATTAATGAGATGATAATATGCTGAAAGCATACAAGTTATCAGTCGTTGATTGTACTAAGTTGTTTATATTACAGCCACTGGAGTTGATAGAGAAAACTGCTCAGATAAGGTTGTTCTGACTTCACTCAAAACTTGCTCTTTGGATTTAAAATATCCAGGATTAGAGGTGTGAAGTATGTTATTATGCAGTCAGCTCCAGCTCTCCTCATACAAAGAAGAACTTCCTTCAACACAGCTTCCAAATTGATAGCTCCATTTTGTGCACCATGATACAGCATAGCATATTCTCCAGAAACTTGGTATATGAACATTGGGTATTCTGGATGAGCATTTTTTGTTTGTCGGACAATATCTAAATATGCCAATCCAGGTTTGACCATTAGCATGTCAGCCCCTTCTTCAACATCCCTAGCCTACAAACAGAGATGAATTATGCAAATTGTCAGATGTTATTATTTATTCTTTCAAAAAGAAGTCACAAAATATTCAAGCTCACTGCTGCTCTTGCCGCTAAACCATTGCTTCCAGACGGAAGCTGATAACACTGCCTATCTCCAAATTTGGGTGCTGATTTAGATGCATCTCTGAAAGGTCCATAGAATCCAGAAGCAAACTTGACAGAATAAGATAAGACAGATACTTTATTTGACAATCCAGCAGCAGCAAGGCCATGTTTAATTGCTTTTATCCTACCATCCATCATGTCGGATGGTGCAACAATGTGTGCTCCTATAAATATTTCAATGTAACAGTACAAGGATTGCTCCAAGAGATTGAATTGAAGAGATGTCCTCGATTGAAATCAATGACAAACCAATGGTAACACTATGCGTTGTCTTACCAGCTTTGGCATAAGCTACAGCTATTTCAGCAATACGTTGGATGCTTGGTATATTATTGATAGTACCATCACTATTCAATATTCCACAGTGTCCATGATTAGTGTAAGGGCATAAACAAACATCACAAGCTATTACTAAGTGAGGGAACAATTTTTTCAACAATGGCAAAACTTGAATTATGGGATTCTGTGGGCTGTCCGCTCCACTACCATTTCCATCCTAGAAAAACATTCAGTTTTCAGATGAGTTTTGTATGATAAAAGTCAAAAAAATGAAACAACAAGACCAAAATTCAAAGGTGGAATCTCACTTTGAAGTAAATAGTTTATAAAATCCAAATTGATAAACATACCTTTGGTATGTTGTTGACAACTCCAAACAATAAGACCGATTTCAAACCTTTTGCAACTAATGGTTGCAGTAAGCCTTCCAATTTGTTTATTCCATACCTGTTGATACCAGGCATACTTTCAATTGCAGTGACAGCATTTGGTTCGTCTCTAGAAAGGTACGGTTTTGAGAAAAGAGTTGTGTAATAATCAGTACAGCAAGAAGACGGTGAGTAATAACAATAATAATCAAAACAATGTTGATCATTTGACAAAAGGGAAAATTCATTGGATCATATGATTCAAATAGGTTAAGTCCCGCGCGCCATACGCGTATAGTATATTTACTTACAAAACGAAAATGGGAAACATGAGACTCTCCGGAGTTATTTGGGTATTTGGAGTTTGCCATTGTCGCAGGACCGGATGGAAGTAGCCACTGTGCAATATGTGCTTATTGTCAATGTTTTCCATTGTGAAAAATCTTGTGAATCATTGACGAGCCCGCAAGCGCGACCTGCGCGACTGAATACTGATGCAACACATCATACACCTATATATATAGAAAACCCCCTTGCGCGAATTTTGGAAAAAAAATATATCTATTATATGCGAGACATTTTGTATTCAAACCCGCGGTTTGCACTTTTTTTTGTACTTCCAGGGGTTATCCTCACTAGGAGATGTACCCACCTGAGTTGTGATTATAAAGACAATATAGCGAACTTGTCGTAAGTAGAGGGAAAACAATTATTATAATTCGGCTGGTATAGTCAAAAAAGATCAGGTCCATCTTTTTTGGATATATCGGATATATATAGGATATATCGCACCTGTTGCATATAGAATACATAAATTTTATCCCATATCATCCCGGCGCGCGGAGTCAAGTCATGTTTATATGTATATCGATGATATTATCTAGTTAGGATAATGGTTATAAGAAATAGTAGTTGATTGATTTCATAGCAAATATTAACGTGATCTACGTGATCTACGAAATAATAACGTTCGTCTAATTTATATAACATAATTCAGCGACTGTTTTCAGAAGGAAACATATTTGGTTGTCGAAATTGTTTGTATTGAATATAAGTAATAAAGAGTTCCCATGACCTTTTCCCGTGACACGATAATAATTCTGAATGCGATATATATACTTTGTTTATACTTAGGTGAACTTATATATATATATATATATATATATATATATATATATATATATATATATATATATATATATATTATATATATATGTAGCATATAGAGATTACAACGCTTTGTTCGACGCAACGGTTGGATGAAAAGTACACAATGGTGAGATTTTCTTCAACTCATTAAAATTGGCGTGCAGCTAAAACAATATAATTGAAGTTGATGCATCCTATGTAAATTATTATTTACAGTCAGATGAAGAGCGACAAATGGATGAAGTGTTTGTCCTCCAAAACATTATGGACAGTAATGATTTTCGATGTATCAGGAATGCAGACGCGATTGAATGTTTATTCTTAATAAAGTGCGATTTGAAAATGAACAATATACAAATAAAACATGATGCTCTTGTTGGTACAAATGATAAATTACAAGTTAAGCATCTACCACCTGTTCGACTGTACATTCAACTGCCAATAGATTATCCTTCTACAAGTCCACCCAAATTTAGTTTAGTCATAGATTGGCTGCCTCCTTATCAAGTTTCCATCATTTGTCAGAAGTTGGATGAACTCTGGCAGGCGAATCTATCTAATGAAATTCTTTTTATTTGGTTTGAATTTCTCAAAAATGAACTTGTGGATTATCTTGAATTGCAAAAAGGTTTGAATGTAACTTACCTGTATGATCTACATTTGGATATAACTGATCAATATTTATCCGAAGTAATCAAATGGAAAGACAGCAGAGTTATATACGGTAGCTTTAGTTTCAATCCAATTGAAAAATTACTAGATTACAATGAGCATAGAGAGCTGGTTGAATTTGAATCAAATATTCAAGAGTGCGAAATATGCTTTGCCACATACTATGGGAAAATGTGTGTGAAAATAAAGACGTGCTGTCATGTCTTTTGCAGAGAATGTATTCTTCAATTTTTAAAAATGAAAATTGACGAAAGAGATGTAAGAAATATCAAGTGTCCAGGACCCAAATGTAAAAGTGATTTGAAATCTGGTCAATTGGAGGAAATTTGTCCATCAGATCTATTTCAAAAGTATGAGAAATATTTGTTAGAAATAAAGTTGAAGATCCGAGGGAATCTGGTATATTGTCCTAGAAAGACATGCCAAACACCTGTTGAAACAAAAGATGGAGAAAGTTTAGCATCTTGTCCTGTTTGTGAATATAATTTCTGTGCATATTGTCTCAAGGTATGTATTGATTTTAAGATATTCATCAATCGCTAAATAGTATTATATACAAGTTTTTATCAACTTACAGGTCTACCACGGTGTTATGGCTTGTGATATGGATTCTACAAATAAGTTAAGGCTCATTGAAGAGTATAAGAATGGCAACAAGGTAACTCAGAGGATTTTAGAAAAGAAATATGGTAAAAATCAAATTCGACAAATTGTTGAAAAACAATTGGTAAATGACTATTTGAAGGTTTGTATTCTCTTTTGTGAATGTGGATAAAGTTATTATACAATCAACAAATTTTCATTTTTGTCTGAATAGGAGTATACTAAACATTGTCCAACATGTGGTGTACTGGTAGCTAAAGTTTCAGGATGCAATCTTGTCAATTGTTCTCAGTGCTCCACGAATTTCTGTTGGTTGTGTGGTTCTCAGATATTAGAAAATTCTTATGATCATTACAAGACAACCAATAGCGGGCCATGTACTGGACGTTTATTTGAGGGAGCAGGAGATCCAAATGTAGATGACAGAGATGCAGTTCCTGATTTCGATTTCATTCAAGAGTTGAGAATGGTCATGAGGGGCTTCCATTTTTGAGGTATTTTTCTTTTATATTTTCCATTATAATTTTAACATAAATGTGATAGTTTATTGACTATTTTCATAAAAAGTACATTTATGCCGTTTTTTTAAAAATCTTTATTAAAAAATGTTTAAAGAATCACATAAGTTTTATTTTATTCAATTGCAGTCAATATTATTATATATGAAGTTTCATTTCATAAATACTATTCGTTTATAAAAATATAACAGTGAATAAAAATATCTTTCACATACAACATGAACTTTCAGTATTGACATTACAAGAACATCTTGTATCTTCACAATTTCATTCAAGAAAATTGCAATTCATCCTTCAATATGCACATCAACATCAACATTAACTTGTTCCACGGGCTCATTAACAACCGATGCTACTGATTCCCTCCTCTCTGTTTCTATAATTGCATCTGTATATGTGAAAAAAATATGATCAACTATCAAAGATTCATCACATAATTGGTTCGAATCTGTTTATCCAATTAATACCTGCACATTCTGGATTGCACCGCATCAGCCTATGATGTTTTTGGAGTTTAACCATATTCATTTCTAATAAGATATGGCCAAATATATAATAGCCTATGCCACTGCCCATTATTATTGCAATACTAATGTAGCCATTGAACGTCATAACAGCTAACATTAGAAAGTATCCTAATGTTACATGTGCAGACCAGTGTACAATTTCTGCTATCCATCTAACCTGTTTGTTACTGAAAAGCACATTGAGAAATTTATAGAAGTGTTGGAGTCGAGCAATTTTGTGAAGAATAATTAAAATTGTTTTCATACCAAAAGAATGGGACAAGAGCTCTGGTTGACCTTTCTGAAGCTCTTGATATTAAGGAAGAACTATCAGCTGTACTCAATGCTGGATTTGATTCTTGATTATTGTACTCCTTAGATACTTGGTTTAATTGAATTTGGACAATTTTCATTGCTTCAAATAATAATGCTAAGGCGCCTAGCCCCAAGCATACTGATATTAGACCCCAAGCGGATACTATGTCAAATCCATTGAATAAAAAACTCTTTAATTTAGTTCCAAACCAGAAGAACATATGCATCTAAAAAAGAGTTATTTCATTATTATGCAATATTAATGTTTCTTATAATAACTTAATACTGAGAACTATATGGTACTTTTTATATTTCCAAATTCTATTTTGATGAAATTGAATTTTCAAAACATTTGAAGGTTATGCAAAAATATTATCTATTCCAAAGTTTTACAATGAAATATTCAAAACAGTGAATGAATTGATAACAATATTTATACAAGTGGGTGCTCTGTCAAAGAGGACTTGACAATTGTTATCATGCATACAATATATAAATATACACTTACCATCCTTGGAAATATACTTATTTTTATTAACTAGTATGGGTATTATCTTATCTTTGAGCTGGGAATTAGTTGTTTTTCCTTCATCATATGAAATGCAGGACACAGTCTTTCCATTTTTTCTGCATGAGAGCTAAAAAATTTTTTGTTGATTTAGTATTTAACAGTGCATCATATCCCAATGGCACTTAGTTACAAGTCATGTTCAGTTTTGTTACTAGGTAAACTTGCTGCAGTATCAGAATGCATACATGCAGTATGCACATACTTATACTGCAGCTGTCACATTGATGTTACGACTTACGACCACGGTTATACGACGCACATACACACATGCGCGCGCTCACATCAGCTGAGTATAGATAACATATATATATATATGTGTGTGTGTATTTACAGCACATGAAATATAGTATCTCCTCTTTTTCAATACGCAGGACAGCTCGTATATATATGTGAATTTCTTTCCTTTCGTCCGAACATATAATCGAATATTTTCATATATTACGAAAAATGTTTCAGCTGTAGCAGATATAGACTCGGAAATCCATGTATTTACAACAATAATTAAAGGGAAAATGCGTTGATATATAAATGTGCGGGAAAAAATCCACGTCGGCAATGCGAATCCTGGATAAAAATGTTTTCCACGTACCCATGATTTCTTCAATTCCGACATCCAAGTTGTTAATATTGATTTATTTATTTATTAATTTGGCAATTTCTACGGACACTTTCGAATTCGAGAATACGAAAATTCTACTCCATTATATCTTTTGATGTATCCCGCGCAATACGCGCGCGCATGTCTGCTGCGCGGCTGCGAGCCTCGAGCAGGGTCCGTATTATATCTATATATACTATAATCTCGGAGGCTATAATAGCTATATATGCTATCACGATTCACGAATCACATTCACGGACCATCATCACAGAGTCTTTAAATATTTAGTGTCGTCTGCTGTGCAGGTGTATGGCTGACGGCTGTGCGGTCTCATCATCTGTATTATGCGCGGGAGTCATGTAAAAGTTTATTCGAGTGTTTTGATGAACTAAAACGTGTTCACAGTATGCATACGGTTCGGAGATTGATCTCAAAAAATAATGAATATACAGACCGAGTTTTTCTTTACATGGGAGCCAAACACACTAACACAATAATCATCCTGGTGCAACAATAATCTTGGATATACTTTAGGCACCAAATACAGAGGTTGTCTTCATACACAACTCTCAAGTATGTACAATTGAATCAAATGATATTTTATTTCACAAAGCTGGCAACTTTTCATTATTGAATTGTTTCATCATACAAGTTTTCGTATCATTTTCTTTTACAGAAATGTGAAATTCTCATTGCCTCATTGTATGAAAACATAACCGATACAAATGTAACGTTATTATTCGTACACTAGGATAAAAACATTCAAAACAGTCGCTTTGTTACTTACAGCATTCTTGAAAAAAAGAATCGTTGAAGGTTAGTACAGATCCACTATAACAATGATTCATATCAATAAGAATTCAATAATATTTTCTTTGCACTTTAGATAAACAGTACAAACAATTACATACAACTCAGAGTGATGGCCAAAAATGTAGTTGATGTTTTGACAAGAGAAGATTTTGATGCTGGTCCTTCGAGTTATGATGAAATAGAAACAAATTTATATTTAGGAAATCTCACTGCTGCTACAGACATAGAATGGTTGAGGCAGACAAAAATCACTCATATTCTTACGGTGGATTCGTGTCCATTGCCAAGAAATATCCAAGATGCTCTACCAGATGTGAAGCTGAAATTCATGCAGTTCTCAGACATGCCTCGAGAAGATTTATTAACTTCGTTCAATGAGTCAAATCAATTCATAGAGGATGCACTAGACTCAGCAGGTAAGATACTGGTACACTGTTATTTTGGCGTATCTCGTTCAGCAACCATTGTGATTGCTTTCATCATGAGAAAGTACAGTTTACCTTTTACAAATGCTTACGAGGCTGTGAAGGCAAAACGCCGTTTTGTCGGACCTAATGCAGGCTTCTTAGCTCAACTCAAATTGTACGAGGATATGGGCTTCACAGTCGACTGCAATGATATACAATTTAAAATGTATCGGCTACAAATTGCAGCTGACAAAGTGAGAAAAGCTAAAATTCTACCTCAAAATTACATTGATCTGATTAAACCAGATCCTGCTCTTCTGAGCACGCATCCAGAGCCAACTGTGTACCGTTGTAAGAAATGCAGGAGGATCATTGCTAATGCGAGTAACATATTACCCCATAAGCCCAAAGAGCAACAAATCTGGCGCCACGTCAGTATTAAGAGGAGCGATAAAGTGCCAAAACAAATTGAGGCAATACAAAAGCCTGCCGAGACTGGAAAGAAAGAAGAAGAAATCAGCAAGCCTTGCATTAAGACTTACTTCATTGAACCATTAGCATGGATGCCTGATATATTGTATAAAGTCGATGGCAAACTCCATTGTCCCAAATGTACTTCCAAACTTGGCTCTTTCAGTTGGGTGGCTGGATGTCAATGCCCATGTGGAAGTAAAATTGCTCCTGCTTTTTACCTCATACCATCCAAAGTAGATTGGAGTAATGCAGTACAGAATATCCAGTCGACTGTTTAACTTGATTCCACGAATTTTGCATCAGCCAAATGTAAAAACATAATGTATAAGTGTCACGCTGCCACCAGCTGGCTTCACTCGCCAGATGGTGGCACTAGCGTGCCACTGGATTTTAATGCTACATTCGTTATACTCATACGCACCAAAACCAATGGACGGATAATTATGGTTCTGAAATGTTTCCAATTGTTTGTATTTACTAAGTAAGCTATTGTTGATCTGTATATTTTTTATCATTGAATATTCATATATTATATATATATATACATATGTAATAAATATATATTCATGAATATATTCATGAATACGAAATGTCTAAAATGCTTGTTAAGTATCTAATGTTCTAAATATTCAGAGGTGAATTTCAGTACATTTCTCACATATCGACACCTCTTACGATTAACGAGGGTTTCCCGAGCTCGCTAGACAAATAAACTTGTATTAGATTCATCCCCGGCAAATTACATGGATTATTGTGTACATAAATAATTTTCCTCGTAAAAACCAAATATATTGGTTAATAATTCGTCAAAAGCCATACGTTTCTCGTGAAATACGGAAAAGGTCTGCATACTAATTTTCAAATTCTCGACCGTTTTAATGTTAAGAATATCTATAAACATCACGTTGGGTGTGCTTTTCTTCATGAGGGCATCGGTATGATGACAAATTTTATTATCTTATATAATCATGATGACATTACTAATTACAGTCTGATTTGATTATTGAAAAAATTAATTAAATTTTTCTACTAAAAGGTGAGTTTTGGTATGTTAACATATTTTTCTCCGAAGATACTAACATGAATTTCTATCCAGCTTATATATAGTTTGGTTATACGCCAAGATATATTCACTGATTAATGAAATAATTCAACTGATAATAATGATCAACTTTTATTAAATATATTTATTTAAAATAAGCATCAAATTTTACAACTTATTGTTCATTTGATTGTCTTAATGCAGGGAAACAGCAGTGATATTTTTGCGCTGCATTTCACTTACATTGACAATTGATACACAATTATTTCCACATTCGTATTTCTATATAAAAAACGTAGTATAGTCTAACAATCTTGAGCTTCTGATTCCGTTAGAATATAAGTATTGAATAACTTATTATTTATAAAAATATTACGTTTCGAAAAAGAGATTATTTTAATAAATACTTTCCAAGACTCGGCAACAAACACAGCTATTTATTATAAAACTCGTACCCTGTGTAAAATTATATTCTTTTACGTATCTTTGGTTTCTAGATATGTATAGTGAATAATGTATACCATATATATAGTGGCAAAATTTTGCTGTTTATAATAAACCGTCTATAAAAAATACGATATCTCGTTACTATATATAAAACCGATGAATATCGAATTCATAAGTATCTATACATATATATACATACACATAAATTGACAGGCCAATTTCTGGTAGAGTGCTTTGTCAGCTGAGAGGTGAAAAGTGACATTTCAAAATTGATCATAGAAACTGCCATATCGCATTTAAATAATCACGTGATTCGTTAAATCCAGTCATTCAACAGTGATTTCCGATTTTTTTTCTCGACCAAACCATTATTTCTAACAGTTTTTCTTCTTATTGTATCAAAAAGAGACTAGTAGAGAATTAATGGAAAGTGGAAAATCCTCATACGAAATTTCGAGGGAAATATGATAAAACTTAATATTGTGTAGCAGCATAATCTTCAGCTATGAGTATTGAATATTATACTCGTCACGAATAGTTTCGCATTTTTCATGCGATGCCCTCACAGAATGGTGACTTAATTCTATGTATATCTTTATTCTATGTTTTTGATACACAAATTGCCATCCCAGTTATAGACAGGAAAAATAATTCTAGATATATGCAAACGGCATTTTCCAATCCTCGACGTTCTGAACATTAAAAAAGAAAATTTGACATTCCAAACTGCAGTAAATAACTTCTTCAAGTTCAAACAGTAAAATGTTATGGAAGTTGTAATAATTCAATCAGGAAAAAAGATATTTTGAAAGTATGTTTATCCATATACTTTGAAGTTTTTCTTAATCAAATAATTTTCTTGTGTTTTTGTTGTGAAACATTCACTTTGTGTTTCAAAACCTGGTCTAATTTCACGGTTTTCCAACAGTTTGAAATTCGACATTCATTGAACATAGGTTTAACCATTAGCGATTACACCTCGTTCCCATAACACTCAGTTTTCCTTCCGCAGCGTATCAGAAGTTAGTTTGATCCATCCGAAATACAATATTCATTCGCCTCGCGACAAATAATTAGAACAATCAAAAATTGGGCTGATACATGTAAGGGGTCTCTCGCATTGAAGCTTCGTTTCGAAACATTAAATGGCGATTCTTCACGTACGGTAATATAATAAGATAATAATAAGTTGACCTAGTAGACGCATACATATATTGGTCGCGCGCTCCGCGCCAACTCCTAAATTGAAAAAATTGTACTTTTAATACGGTTAAATCTAAAATATCATCTGCTGCAATATTAATGTCAAAATAGCACTCTCTATACATTTAATTTTGTAATGGCACGTATTATTACTCTCAGCCGACTGGACTTGTAGTGGCGCGCGCGCATATATTATAAGGCACATCATGAACGTATAGGCTACGGGGGGTGATTTGAACGATAAGTGCCAATGTCAGCGTGAGACCGGCGGCTCTTGTATCATTTTTGGTCGCTCGTATACGCGTTTTCTTGGCGACCACCGCATTTGAAATTATTTGGGACGAACACGTGTATTGCGTTCCAGTGCCCATGATATACGTTAAAAAGTTACAGTGGACCGTGAGTCGATTGTACATTGAAATGTCTCTGATCTATATTTCAGTACAATAATTATCGTGAATATGATTTGCAGCAAAAGTACTCCCTAAAGTTGAAATAGTAAAGAAATAACTATTTCTCGGTATAATTTCCATAGGAAAATAGTAAAATGATACACTGTTATTTTAGTTAACTTTTACTAATTTTCACCGTTCGTGCAATATCTAGTATATACTATCTCAAATTTCGAGGGTGCGGACATTTGTCGAATCAGAGTAGTTTGAGGCACGCAACTTTTTCCGAAATCGGATTGAAAAAGGAAGCGCGAGGTGGTGAAACATTATGAAAGGGGCGGAGGGTTAGAGGACGTTTTGGATTCACAAGGTGGTGGCGTGCAAGGCGGAGTAGGCGGGTCCGGAGCCGTAGGGATGGTGCGACCTGAGCCTTAGCGCGTTGAGGCTGGCGAGGCCGTCGGGTGGCTGGTCCTGGTGCAGCTGGAACTGGTGGTGCTGATGGTGGTAGCCCATCTGCAGGCCGTGCATCGTCTGCACCTGCGGCCCGTAGCTGCTCTGCTGTTGCTGCTGCGGCTGCTGCTGCTGCTGCTGGCCGGCCGGAGTACGCCAGTAGTCTGCCGTCGGGTCGTAGCCCGCTGAGAACTGGTGCTGGTGCTGGTGCTGCTGCTGCTGCTGCTGGTCCAACTGGTCCAGCTGGGGCTGGAGGTTGAGCCGCAGCGGACGGAGGGGCAGACTCGCCTCGACCATGTCGTGGGCCGGGGCCGCGGCCGAGCCGCCGCGGCTCAGGGCCGAGCTGCGCTCGTTCCGCCGGAACTTGGCTCGCCGGTTCTGGAACCACACCTGCAACACCAACACCACTACCACCACCACCAATTCTCCCCACGAATTCTCACCACCTCATTTTTATGCCTATCCCCATAACTCCCCTCCAGCCCAGCGAGCCTCGCTTATCAACACTACAAAGCACAAGCAATAATTATGAAAAAACTCAATGGCGCGTAAGAACGTCCAGAATTTTTGGCTTTTTCCCACACACGTTCCATGCGATGTCCTTCCTACCGCGATTCACACGTGCTATCCTTGTGTGAGAGAATATATATCCTTCCGCCTATATAGGCACAGACGAGTGGAAAAGCATACACTATTCATGAAAAATGTATTGATTGGTGTATTGATGATTATTCTTAATGGGAACAACAATTCATTTATAAAAATCATTCATAAATACTGTATTTTTGTGTTAAAACGAAAAACTTGCAAGGCTTAGATAACTCGTGGTCAATACGAACTATACTTTGATCATGATGTCTAGTACATGTCAGTTGATTTCTCTAAGCATCATTTTTTACGCATTATTTGTAAATCATTTTTTTTACACGGGTAGCAAAGTCGCGTGGCCGCTAATGCGTAACTCGACAGATAACAAATTGCTTCACCCCATACTCTTACGTATACATATACAGTAAGTAGCGGAAAAAGTGCGATTTAGGCGGGCGAGCGCCACGCTAACAAAAACACGCAGTAACGAATGATGCGCTCGCGTTTGATAACAATAAAATTGAGCTTGTCTTGCTCGTTCTCGGCTTTGGATCCGGTAATATCAAAATTCAGAATGAGGCATTTTTTCCGCATAAAAAACTCCCACCATATTTATGAGATAATCAACCTTATGAGATACAACTCTATATATATGCGTCCCTCTTTCAAGACTTCTCGCCACAGATTCATTTTGGACCGACGTTCTACTAAATCATATTGTACTATTAGATATTTTACCGATTTAGGATGTTAGACTTTACTGTATGTCTGTCAAATCTCAAGTATTTCATCTGATTTCTTTTTGTGAATTGGTTATCAATCTAATGGCGATCAACCATCTGCCTCATTATGACGCGATTCCTGCGTACTAACCGAAGTCCTGCAGTCCATGGTTAATTTTTCTAAAAGAAGATCAATCAACGAGTCGAGCACTCCCCAGTTCTATTCCCTGATGCAACTCCCTCGCGCGTGTAACCAGCTATTATAGTATCTTACGACTGCTTGATCGTA
Organism: Aphelinus atriplicis; assembly: GCA_020882685.1. Taxonomy (NCBI): domain Eukaryota; kingdom Metazoa; phylum Arthropoda; class Insecta; order Hymenoptera; family Aphelinidae; genus Aphelinus; species Aphelinus atriplicis. Next base: position 97,040,815 of record CM037073.1, read on the forward strand.
GATCGCGCATAATCGCGCGCTCGATTAAACTTTGTCAGATAGCCATTCGCAGCCTAGCATGTCTCAATCGCTCAATCATTCCTCATTTCATGCGAATTTCACACGCGATTACCGGAAAGTGCAAGTGAATATGGCAATTGATATACTTGCGGTGTGGGTGGCCCAGAAGCTCGGCAAGTAGTTGGCTACTGTGCCAGTAAAGAAATTGAATAAGTAACTGAGCACGCGCGCGCGCGCGCGCAAGTAATTATTTATAGGCATGACATGCCAGATATAAATTATATCATCCTCATTCATTCATGTTTCCCATTTATATTGCGTTAGATATATTTTCAAATGCTAACTCACTCCCGCGATAACATCCAATCCTACGTTCCATAGGTTTGCCATTGAAATTATTCAATTACATCTGCCGGTTAATGTAATAGTGAACGGTCAAGATGAATTTTATACACGAGTTATATAGTTCTGTCAAAAACTCACGAGCAAACGGATCAAATTAACGATTTCACAATTACCATGGGTTGTGCGTATACGAAAAAACTGACGGATAATGCGCATTATTATTCTATCGTATGTATACGCAAGTAATATAAATGGAGCGAGCGTATGTGGAAGTTAATGCATAGAATGATGGTCAACCGAGCGGTGAAGTATGAATGATGATCGCGAGCTGAATTGTCGACAGGGTGTTATTTGGGTAATTTTAACCTGCCAATGAATTATTCAATGGGGAATTATCAAATGGGAAAGGTAATGGAAGCGCGCGTGCCGGGTAGCCCCTTGTGCACCTATAATTGATTCGAGGCGGGCAGGCGCGAGACTCGAGCACATTACTATTAACACACGGGTGAAAGGTCAAAGTGCAATAATGCGCGTCTCTTTCTCTCTCCCTCTCCCTATTGAGCCGACCGAGGCCATTCAAATCTCTTGATATAATTATTAATGCAATCACACCCGCTGCCTCTATCTCAACCGAGTCAATTATTATTGTGCTCTCGTATCACCAGTTTGGACCTATTGACAGATATGCACATGTACGTTACACGTCGCGTCTACCCGTGTGCAAATTCACATTGCATCATTGTCGTACGCGTATATTTAACGTATTAAACTAACCAAGAGACCACTTCACATTTGCAGGGCTGCTACGATTCAACCTTTTGCAGATAAATTTTTCAATACATGTGATATAGATTTGCATTCTTTCCTCGGCCAACGTATTTAATTTTCACGAAACATTAACCAATCATCGCTGATTTTATGGCATCTAAATTATACATTAAAAGTCAAGTGTATAAATATATGTATATAAGTGTAACAACTTGGGGAATTCGGGTAGAAGGTCAGAGGTCAGAAATTATAGTTGAAAGGTTAGAGTAGGTCAAGTGGAAAAAGTCATATGTAAAAGGTGCAAACACGTATAAACAATTCCATTCGATTGGCTTATATTCTGTATTCGAGTTTTTGGTGACATAACGATTTTATATAGGCCATAAATAGACTAGGTCAATCTTTCGGCAAATTATCTCCTATCAGATGTCAATGTGTTATCGGTGAAGTATTTTACAAATGAAAACATGGATGAATATAATGAATTTGACGAACTGAAGAGAAAACGAAAATGAGAGGTTTGGTGGTTGGCAAACGAAGCGAGAAGGCCCTAAAAACCTAGATACATCACCCGCGTGACGTATAAAATAAAAGCGGCTCGCTCTGCGTTAAATCGATTGGATCGATTAGATATCCATTTATAATCAGAAACGTGCTTTTTTTCGCATGCTCAATCGTGACGTTCGCGCCTGGATACGTATCTGACCAAAGGCCAATTATATATTCAACGTATTTTCATTCCTCGTGCACACGGAGTACATAGATTGTCGAGAGCGATCGCGCGGTGTGTGTTTGGTGAAATCATACGAGCGTTTGGTCTCTCGGGCGAATTGCGAATTGTGTGATTGGGATAAGTATAGCGATGCCGGGGGATGAATAAAAATATATCGAGCGGATCCGGCGGTGGCGACTCGCGGCCACGAACGGCAGAGTAACAGGTGCGCGCTCGACAACACACTGGCGCGTATTACGTTGACGTCGCGTCGGGGTTGACACTAGTTCACATGAAATAATTCGGAGATGCGAGCGAGGCGGAACCGAAGGGGTCTGCAGCCAAAAGATATGTGTATGTGTGTGTGTGTGTGTGTGTGTGTGTGTGTGTGTGTGTGTGTGTGTGTGTGCCCCTGTATAGCGGGAAGCGGGCGCGCGGATCGAATGTCGAGAGAGCTGGGGCGGCGGCGCGCACGTGTGCTGGGCTGGGGACAAAATCGAAAAGCCGCTGAATCGCGCGCGGCACGTCGCGGAAGCAAGTGGCGGCGAGAAAAAGACGCCCAGCGGATGTGTGCGCGACCGACCGACCGACACCGACGGCCCTGCGACGGGACAGCGTGACGGCCGCGTGCGCGCATTCGCTTTTAGATCTCTCAGCTCTCTCTCTCTCTCTCTTTCTCTCTCTCTCTCTCTCTCTCTCTCTCTCTCTCTCTCTCTCTGCCTCTTCCTTTTGCCCTTGTTCCCTCAAAACTCAAATCGTATTCTCACATATTCTGTACCCGTTTTTACTCGATCCGGCTCCTTCCTATCTCGCCCGACAATCGCATTGTAAACTATCAAAACTATCCCTCGATTCGAGTGTGAAATTTTTATTCATACAACTATAATGCGACAGATTCAACTTAATTTCAGGAAGATTGGAAAAAAATAACTTTCGAGACATCGGTCGTTGTCCGATACGTGATTATCAGAGTTAATTCGAGTATTAATGTAAATTGTTATGCCGAATTGATACTATAGTAAAACAGAATGCAACGTGTGAGTGGCATTGTTTGAATACTTGAATACTTCTCTGGTTTTTGTGATGTTTAAAAGATCTCTCGGATGGAAATAATATCAGCTAGTAATGTAAATACGCAGTTCGACAGTGCACGAGAAAGAATGAGTCAAAGATCCAGTATGCAATGAACAAAAAATTGAATGACATCGCAGCTTTGTTCCTAAATAAATTCGATTGCCATCGACATCAAACAGTGTGTGAGATGCGATGAAATTGCAATATCCAAATTTAGTACGCGCGATTTTCTCCCGATGCATCTCGTAAAAATCAGTGGCTACTGCTTTTTACTGAATCGAAGTGTGAAACATTAACTATAGTAACTGGAGAGATGAGATGGCGTTCGTGTCGGGTCGGCAAACAACACGCGCGCAAACTCTGGCATGCAGCGAATACTCGCCATGTTCGTCAGCGTAACACGGAGGAAAAAGATTAAAACTGAATTTGGGTTAAAATGGATCAACACGCATTCGCCATCAGTCGCCGCGCTGCTGGCTTGCGCTCGAGAGACGTACGCGCCGCCGTCGCCGCAGTGCCAAAATATATCTGCCGCGGATACGTAGTGCGCGCGAGTCACGTCTCGGGCTCGACGCACAACAGCTGCAGCGCGCGCTGCTTGTCGTATGTGCGCCCCGGAGAGCCGCAAAAATCGCGAGTGTCAGAGAGGACGCGTCCTGACTGCCGCACGCACGTGTGCCAGCGGTGTCAGATGCTGGGGACACGCTATAAATGCCACGGCTTTTGTAACTTGAATGTTCCTACGACGTGGTCTCGTTTTTTTCTTTCATCTTTACCGACCACTTATCAAATCCGCGAGGATTTATACTGTCTTGTACAACTCGAGGAGGCGCGATTACGTGTCGGATTGAGAGGAAATTTGGAGAACGAACCGCTATTCGTCGATTCCATCGCCAAAATATATACTCACACATATGATTGGTATGTTGTGCAGACATCGGGCAACAGATTTGCGACGAAGTTGAGCGGCTTAATTGATTCGGCTACAATGTGATTTCCTTATTGCTTTGATGAATTGTATCAATCAAATTGCGCTATTGTATAATATCTGTAAGCCGGACGCGGTGACCGGAATTGAAATGTTGGCCAGGGACCACGTGGAAAAAAATAAAAGCGAGAGATTAATTGATTGATAAGCTGTCTTATTAATGCCATGGCTAATGTGTCTGAATGGCAATTTGTAAGTTACTGATTATAATCACATTAGTGAAATGTGTTACGAGGCATTTAGTAATGTAACACTTTTGGTAAATTCTACGAGATTTCAACTTTCCCGTTCTATTTAATCATTATCATCGATATTGCTACAGATTTCTCCTATATTGAAGCGAGAATAGCGAGTATTCTACGTTTATAAACGCGCAGTACTCTACAAGAACTCCATGCTACTCTTGGTGTTCTTGAGTGAGAAACAGTATTACATGCGAATCAGTAGAAAAAGTATCTAGCTACTATAATTTAGTGTTTTTTCATCAAGTAACTATACAATTCAGTCTTGAACACATCGACTGTGATTTTAAGTTTGATTGATGTTGGTTACAAAGTTGTAAACGAGTTCCAAAGTCTCATGAGATTGACCTTCGGTATATAATGAAAATAGATTTTTCAGATTGGTTTGTCACGCATTGCCTGGCACGTAAGAGAGAGAGAGAGAGAGAGAGAGAGAGAGAGAGCTCTAGTCTCACGGTTCTGTTCGCGGTAAACGCATACAACTTCACTGTATCAGCTGATTTTCGACACGACTGCTCGATGATTTGTATATTCTTCACGTTAATACTCTACCAGGCCAAAATTCGATATACTTGCAAGTACTCTTAGTTACCAGAAACCGACACTTGGGATTTCGTTCCCCAATTCGATTGAAACTCTTTGAGGTAATTTTTTTAATTCACCAAAACAGCTGTGACATTCGTTCGTCATTTGATTTCCCGATGAAATATCAACCGATCATTGCTGATTTTATGCGGTGTATTGTCTATTTTGGTAACAACAAACCACCTTTTGCAAATGTCAGTGGAATTGGGTCGACCTAAATTCTATCAAGTGGTGTCTCAGCTGTCAGGTAGCAAATCCAATCGACTTGGCAATCTGTTTTATTTCATTGTATCTCCGATTTCATGCTCATACGTCAACTCATCAGCTAAGACTATATGTGCGCGTTTACTGCAAAGCGAAGCGTGAAAATTAAGGAGCTACCGATAAATTTGATTGGTACCATCTGCGAACAGTCGGGTAAGGTCCATAAGTTACGATAAGAAATCATTAATCACTAAATTGAACTTTTCTCAGGGTAGACGTAGGTGTATGAGTTTGTGGTGAGTATATATACGTAAGATGCACGAGCTGGAGCTGGAAGTGATGCGCGGGCTAATGATAGCCCATTTGAGCTTGCGCGCGCTCACCGCTGCAGCTGACAACAGCTGTCTCGTCCGATTTGCCGTCTTGCCGTTGACATGATCCTTTTTCCCTCGCGATCGCGCCACCGGCCGACCGACCGACCGACTTTTCTTTTATTTTCTATGTGAAATGAATGTCTAATGAACGTCACTATACACTCATAATTTGAACAGCCAACGTTAACAAATGTAAATATAGAAAAGATAATATTAGACGAATCCAACAACCGTCAACGTCAACATTCAAATGTTGACGACTTTATTCTCGAGTATGATCAATGTACAGGCTGACACTATCATCATTAATCGAAAGATAGTTGCACTTCTAGTTGATTCTCAATGATCTTACTACACTTGTAACCAAGACAATGTGGAGATTTTGAAATTAAACCTACTTCCTCCCTCGAATGTGACTATGTCAATGTTTGTTAATATGCTTTTATATCATTTTATCGAACGATCAATATAATATATATGATTAGTATATCAATATAATTAGTATTTAGTAATTAGTGATACTAGTCACAGAGATAAGCTGCACTGCGCTGCACTGGCTATTTGCACTCGCACGTTTCAAAATTACATATGTATTGTCGTTCTTTACGCCGAAGTTAACTTTTTTACCCAAATCCATATGTTTAAAAGCAAACTGTAACCTATTGTCCTAACCAAAGAAGATCTATCTTGTTGTACCCCATCGCATTCTTTTTTATTTCATTCCTAAGGCTACATATCACCACAGGGATAAGCGCAACCAAAGGCTTATGGAATCGGTCGCGTGATGACTTTTCTTGCTTTTGCGCGCGCGCGCGCGCGCGAGGCTCTACGGAAGGGAGAGGAGGGGTGGGGGATTAACAAATCGAGAGATTACATTTGACGATAAATACCTGGACTCTAGCCTCGGAGAGGGAGACCCTGTGTGCGAGCTCCTCGCGGACGAAGGCGTCGGGGTAGTGGGTCCTCTCGAACACGCGCTCCAACGCGGCCAGCTGCTGCGCGGAGAAGGTCGTCCGGCTCCTTCTGGGCCTCCTGCTGCCGCCGCCATCCATCTCCGGCCTGTCCCCGTCGGCCGGCTGCTCCGGCGCCCCATCAGCTGATCGGCCGCCCCCGCCCGAAAACAAGCATACGCGCGCGCGCGTCGGTGTATCAATCTCGGGGCTGCAGCGGGTTCGCGATCAAAGTCTCGATTCAAAAGTGCCCGAGCAGTGTGTGAATGAATGAATGAATGGGATGACTGTGCGCGAGAGAGCCGCTTCCGGCTCGTATTCCAGCTCGATTCATCCGAAAGTGCGAGAGAGGGAGAAACACGTGCCGTTGTGCTCGAATCATCGCATATATTTGAAGTTGAGAGCGAGAGTGAGTTTGTTGATTTGTGGGTCAGAGCGTGTGTATGTATCAGAGCTGTATGATATGTAGCTTACTGGGGGTGGCGGTGGCGAGCAGCCTGGACACGGTGAAGTCGTGGGGGGCGCGCTGCCCCCGGCGAGCCTCCTCATGGCCCCAGCCGGAGCAGATACTCTTCATCCCGGCCCAAGGTCAGCCCCGTCGATTACACCCCCCGACACTGGGCCACCACATCATCCTCGAGCTTTTGTAAAATTCGAGTGAGTTACGCGCTCGCGGGGCGTCCCAACGGGAACCAGCCGAGATCCCAACTGATCTCCCGACTCGTCCCCGCAAAGACTCACCAAAACATCTTTCTCTCGTCTCCGCGCCGCGCTGGCTATATAGCTATATACACTGCGCACTTGGCACGCGACCCGTCCGTAGGTGGAGACATCGCATACTCCTCCTCCGCTTGCTCCTCCTCCTCCCCCTCCTTCTCCTCCTCTGTATACTCTTCCTTCCCAATTCTGAGCGCCAGCGTTTTATAAAAACTACTCGTTCCTCGCCTCGCGACGTGATTGCCCGCGCGCCATTCCATTGCGCTAATCAATCAAACGACTAAGCGATTCCCTCGCTCCCGACAAACACGCACGCGCATACACATATGATGATTTTAACAAGAATAAACTCGACACAGGTGTATTAGCTATTCTCCTCCACCACTTCTGCTCACAATTGCTCGCCCCTGACTGTATAATCGATTTTTAACAACACTTGCCGCAACTATAATCTTCTTTGAATAACACACACACACACACACACACACACACACACTTTTCTATCCTTTTCTTCTCAAAATTTTTCAAAATATAATCTCTCCCATATTTTGCGCGTTCCTCTACTGTGTCATCGATATTTGCGATATATAAATCGAATCGAGTCGAATGACGCGTGAAGGAGAAAAAGTCTCTGTTGTTGTTGTTGTTGTTGTTGTTGTTGTTTTTGGATATAATAAAGTGTTTCAAACCTTCGCTCAACACATACTTCATTTTATTACTTTTTGCCAGAGTTTTGACAAAAGTTTGAATGATTTGCAAATCTTGAGTGTTGACACGGTAAATTATAGGATTATAGTTGACCAGTGATGTTTGACACATTTAAAAATTATATATTAGCGAGGGGCGACTCACTAAAATTTTCCGTCAGGGAATACTAAAGAATACCGGGGAGTACTATGGAGTTTGGAGGAATACCATGGAGTACCATGGAGTACGAGGGAATACCGTGGAATACTGAGGAATACTAAGGAGTACCAGGGGAATACTAAGGAATACTAAGGAGTATCAGGGAATACCAAGTATATATGTATATATATACACACACACACACACACACACACACACACACACACACACACACACACACACACACACATATATGCGCCACCCAGAGACATACTTTTTTTCATTCGGTCTCTTTTTGTAGTTCTGTGGTAGAAATCCTATGAGGTAGTAAGAACTAAAGAAGTCGACTTAATACCTTCAGAGGAGGCTAACTAGTCCTTTGGGAAACCAATCACGATGAAACTTTGTGAGATGGTTCTACGGTATATTAATAACTTATATTTCGATTCATTGAGTCTAACGTTTTGTTATCCCGAAGATATCCTGTCAAACATATTGGATTTTGAGCATCAACAGTATATCTATATATACGAAAATCCATAAATATAGATATACTGTAAATGTATAAAATCGAATGAATTGACAGAATATCTCCTGCAAATTAAAACGTTAGACTCCATGATTTGAGATATAAGCTATTAGAGAATCCATGAACCATCTCACAAAGTTTCATCGTGATCGGTGACCGATAGGGTGTGCATCTCCTAGTAAGCCACATAAAATCGAGAGAAAAACCAATGGTTCATGACTTGGGGGGTGGCGCATTTGAGAAAAATTACGAAAACCTATCGGAACAGCTGATAAACACGACGTATGACGAAAAAAAAATTAGATGATGTAGATGGAATGCCAAGGAATCTAATGATATGTCGCTCGATTTTGTTGGTCTAGTCTAAGGGTATTAAAAAAATTCGCACTCACTTGAGCCAAATTAGCTGAAGAATCGGAACTGGTGAAAAAATGGAGAAAACGAGCTGTAACAAGTTGGTGTGAGCGTTCCCGATCGGTCAAAATGTTTTTTTCCTCATTATTCTGTATTGCCGACAAGATTTTGTGTCGCGGACCTGCTCTAGACGTGCGAATCTATGTAATTTCAAAGGGAGTACTATTTTTAATATGGAGTACCTGGGAATACCAGGGAATACCAAAAAGTGAACTTGGGAGTACTGCAGTGAGTCGCCCCTCGTATATTAGGCTATACTAACTTCATAATTTGATGTTATATATCCTATTGCTATCGTAAAAATGATCAACATTATCAAAATAACACCGTTCTCGTAATTATTTTTTTTTTGTAAGCTAGTACGATGATTCGCACGACACCTGCACAAATCATCAAATTGGTGCCGGCTGTTTGAAAAAGGTATCAAGACGAAGCGCAAAGTAAGATGGACCGTCAAAATGATCGCAGGCCGAGTCGAAGCGACACGTATGTCTAGGCAAAATCATCATGAAATTATGAACAAATGTGAAAGTGTCGTTAGATAACCATCAGATTCGCTGAAACTTGCTTCTCGTTTCACGCGTTTTTTAGACCCCCACCTCTAAGTAGTCGGATTCTGCCTTGCCCGCGAGATGCGCGGTATCATATCCGATACCTACATCCACGCGACGATTCTTCTTCCCGATCGTTTACTCCTGTAGTTTAAAACAAAATAAAAAATTGAGAGTATCGCGCGAACTAGTATTCGACTCCCATGATTTCCCTGGTACGTGAGCTCTAGCGCACAAAAATAAAGAAAAAAACCGCTGCCAAGTGCCTTAGCAGTATGCTTTCTCAAAGAGGCTTCAACATCACCTACAAACGCGTCTCAAACCTGTATTTTCACCATTCCACTAGCGTAGATACTATCATTTATTTTTCAAAGATTACAAAAAAATTATTTAATCAGTTCAATTCGTATTTTGTGACTGTGTAAAGTGTCGTTCTTTTTCAATTGACCAAACTTTGTCGCGAGTGTTGATGTCTGCCCGGGCTCTCTTATTATTTGATCAAATGCAACAAAGCAAACGGTTCTAGGTTCTACACGATGCGAGATATTTGGACCTGCATAATTTTTCGATCAATTCATCTTGTGACTGTCATACGGTTTAATGGTGGTCAAAATCGATCCGGTCCGTATTTAGCACACCTGAAGACTCATTTTGATCATTTTCGAGGGCAAAAGACACCAAATTTTTCCAATTTTCTCTATAGCACGTTGAAAATATTGGAAACGAAACTTACATGAATTTTTCTTTCCCTTAGCAACGGTTGCTAAGGAGCTAATTGGGAAGATTTTGTGTCCTTTGCCGTCGAAAATGATGGAAATGGGTAATAAATTGATCATTTCCAACCTTTGTAACGGTTGCTAGGGAGGTAAATAACGGTTGCTATGGAGCAAATACAACAATTCAGTGTCCTTGGCCATCGAGTGTGACTTAAAACTGATTTTCCGGCTTGCCCCAATGAGCACTCATAAGGATTTGTGAGAAAACACGTTAGGAACGGTTGCTAGGGAAATAACCAACGGATTTTGCTGAAAATTGAACTCGTGATAGATCTTGTCACAACTAACCGGTGTGCACAATTTCAAGACGATTGAAATATTCCTTCCGGAGTTATCGTGGACGAAAAAAAACGGGACGCACACACACACACACACACACATACACACACACACATACAGACACTTTTGGATTTCCATGTTTTTCGACCCGTAGATCACGAAAATCGAGGTCCCGAGGTCTGATTCGTTGGGTCGATTTTTGCCCCATTACAAAGCTTTCTCTTTGAGAAAGCAAAATTTGAATTTAAACATCAATACGTGCTGGTTCTATACGAAATGGCTCTTTCATAATACGCTTTTTGATGAGTGTTACTTATCATCACAAAGTCCGCATTGAATGAAAAAAATATTACCCGACTCCTTCTATACGTGACCCATTAAATGTATTAATATATTTAATTCTAACGATTTTATTATTAATTTTTCGTCGTAGCGGTAGCAAAGTGTCAATTTTTCTGGCTGACATTTCCAATGAATGTCACTTCTCTCTGCCTCTATCTCGCGCACTGACGACAAAAAATAACATACGAACCTCGTCCGCTCGCTCATCTAGACTATTTTGGCGCGCGCGCGAACTCGCAAATATTTCTTGTGCCGCAAAATCCTCCAGCCTCGCTCCCACCTGCACAATATTATTTTGAAAACTGTCGGCCTCTCCTTTCATTCTCTTATATTATGTGACTAATGAGTATAGTTGATTCGTGAATGAATACACCTTTTACATTATTGCAAGGGCATATTCCGGATGCTCCCGTGTCCAGAATAGCGACAATTTTTATACTATTTCATCAATAATTTTACTTGGAAAAAGAATATTTTTCCGCTCATAACCAATCAAATTTTCCATCTAATATCATTATATTTTCACCACTGACTACTGCCGGAATCACGTTGAAAAACGTTTATAAAACATTTTCCTACGAATGTTTTGTAATATCTGTTTTGTAATAACAAAATCGGAGCATTTTGTGGATATACATTCAGAAAACGTTTTCGATGTAACCTTCAACCTTTCTACAACGTTTCTGAAGCGATTTACAGAGGAATCGTGCTATCCAAGTCACTATCTATAATGAAAAAAAAAAAACGAGTTTCAACGAAATCTGATCGACCGAAATCCCAAGTGTCAGCTCCCGGTGAGTTGGAAACAACCGTTCCATTGTACCGATTTTATATGCGCTTCCATTGGTAATTTTATTCGGGGAATCACAAAATAATTACACACCCATGTAAACGATTCTAGCATGGCTTTTAGAGCCGCGAGAAGATTCGCGGACACTATGCAGCAGCAGCAGCAGCAGCTGAGCCGCGCAATGCTATCGAGTGCGCATCGGGTGTAAATCGATAATAACTGCGCGCAAGAGTTCGCCATTTAGTCCTTAGATATTTTGCTTTCAATACACATATATAGTAAAAGAGGATGGGGCTACATATACGTGTGATGTGCGTTTGGGTAGGGCAAGGCGATTTTGAATTTCACTTGCGCGGGTATGGGTACAGTGATGCTGGGGGTAAGTCGCGAGTCATGATCGAATCTGCAGCTGTTCGAGCAGTGATGCTGCTGCTGGGCGGCTCTCGAGCATAGTAGCTGACACAAAAGGATTCATCGTTATTTCAGCGCGGCGTTCATCAGCCGTGTCGAATATTGGCTGTAGCGCGTTTTCAATTATGCCTTCGGCCACATCCCTCAAGCGAAGCTCGAGCCGACAAAGATACTTTGATATGGGTATATCGCCGCATTCGTAAAAGAAGGTAGCATCTCGGGAGTTATTATATTTTTCTGACATTTATGCTGGCGAGCCTGAGATTTGTTGCAATAATGTTAATTAATTATAAACAATCAATATATTCTGAATCCATGATTGAAGAACGATAGGGTACGTTCATCGGCCAGACGATGCACCGGTTTGAAGTTTTATTGATCAAATACTCAATAAAATATTCCCATCAAGGGAACAAGGTAAATGTTGAAAAAGTAAATAGTGAAAACCGGTGCTCACGGTTAATCGAGTGAGCGTATCGAGCACTCGCGAGCGCAGTCATAGGCTAGAGAAATTTTTTATAGCTATAGTTTTCTCATCTACATTACGAGGAACACAGAAAAATAATCAGGTCTAATTTTGTATAATTTTTTTTTAAATTAATTTTCTAAAAAGATGTATGTACATCGAAAGATTGAGCGTTTCCGATTAACACACTGATGTACACACTTCAAATGCGGATGACAAGTCACATCGTTAACTATAACCATGTATGACGTCGCGTGAATTTTATCCCCTCGTATATATATATTAGTTCGAGTTTTAATCGTATCGAAACATGAAAAAAATACGACTCAACTATCCTCTCGCGCGTACTATTGAAACTGGCTGGGAATTTTTAATTTTTGGATCAGCATTGCGAGCCTCGCGTACTTTATACAATTAGGTGCGTCGCTCCATCGCAAACACGATAAGTAAGTGAAGCGAGGGAGACGAGGGCTTTTCAAAATGAATTTGCGTATTATTGCAGCTCGCGCATCGGGTGTTGCTTGCCCCCCTACTTGGCGTTCGCGGACAGCTGAACCCTTGACTGCGTGCATCGTGCGTCCAAACTGACACGCGTGTACATACGCTAATATATATATGCGTGCTCGTGCATAAAATTGAAATGCTAATAGGTGGCGCGTGTTTCACGCGTTAGCCCTGGAATCCATCAGAGCGTCAATAAAGAGCCACACGTGCGCGCCGTATTCAGCTCGCGCATATGCATGATGCGTCTCGATCGCTTACATCGTATCGCGCGCTTTATATACTTGTATGCGCAAGCCTGACCCTGACCATATGTACATCTCCTGCAGTTGTGAATTTTCTTACCGACAAGAGCCGCGCTATTTTTTCTCTTTCTCCCCCATCCCCTCTCACCCCTCGACCCATAGTGCAGCACACATACGGAAAAATATTTGCAGTATTCAATTCATGTCGTCATTTTTTCTTCAATTATTATAAGAATTCAACTCTTATCATCGCCGTAAACCATTTATCTTTTCGTAGGAACTACAGATACAAATAATTAAAAACATACCAGGTATCGAAGCAGATATATAAATTGCGCGGTGTAGCCTTAGGATACTGGGGGCATCGCATCTTCCCTCCAGACCTGCGTCTCGATTTTTCAATAACTGTATGTATATAGACCATATCGCCTCCCGACTCCTCACTCGCTTACCAGCTTGCTCTCTCTCTCTCTCTGCCTCTCACGTGCGCTATTTTTCCCTTCTTCCAGTTCATCTTGAATTAAGTGCTTTTGTTATTGACACGACACATACACGTCGTCGTCGCCTGACGGAGAAACCGTTCTCTCGTGGGGCCAATCACTTGCCAATCATTTTTTTCATCTCAACTTGCGTCCATATTCTATTTCCATACCAACCTCCTCTCCCTTCACACACACACACACACACACACACATTCCACATTTTTCATCATCCATCACATTCACCATTCCGTACATCACGCGTATACTCAACACTACCCTCGGCACGTATATAAAATATACGCCCATACATACCTCGCGCGCACATACAATCATTCACCAATGCGATTCGGATACGAGTATAATGATGGCAAAAAATATCGTCGCTTTCTTTTTTCACTTCTCTATCAATACAATTTTTTTTCTTCCGTCTTTGCGCGAATAATGGACACGCGTCGCGCATCCCGACCAGAAGTACAAAAGCCACGAGCCATTATTTCTAGCCTTCGAAATCTCCCCCCTTTTACGCGCTTTAGTCGTGTGCGCCACAAAGAAGCCGAGAAAATATCACGACGAGTATAACGGCTCGGTAAAAACGAGAAAAAACAAAAATGGGGAAAAAAACGAATCCTCGTACGATTTCTCATAAATCCAGCGAATTCAACCGCGGTCCCGCGAAACCAATGCCCGATTGTCGTTTACAATTTTTTCCTGCGTATTTATACCGAGTTATTTAGTTTTTTTTTTCACTCGAGTGTCACGGCGCGCGCGCGTAATGTCGCTTTAAGATTTATAAGAAAGGATGTACATGTGGCGCGCGTCGCACAGGTATAGCCGTTCGGTAAATATATATATAAACGCAAGCGAGGGTATCGTGCGGTGAAATCTATGCGTGTGTATATTAGGGGAGAAAACCCGGCTATAATAATGAATGACAGGCTAGTCGCGCGCGCGCACTCGCTCCTGCCTCCTGTGTGCATACATACGTGCACCGTGTGGTGTGTATACATCTCCATGATCTTACGCTGCGCGACTGCTGCACGCGTATGATTTATGCGCGTTGGTATAAATCACATGAATCGAATAGCGCAGACAAACGATGAAGCCGTCAAAACTCGCGCTAATACACGTCAAAGTGTCCTTTTGCCGCACGCGAGAGTGTGTGAAAGAAATCAATGCGCCAAGAGTCCATAGGTTGAATTGATGAAGCTCCAGCGATTCCGCACCTCGTCCGATGGTTTTTCTTCCATCGGATGAACGCAAGCGTACACGGCGAAGCAATGGATCGATGAGGAAAAAACTTGGGCGCAGGAGAGACGGGTTTAGTTTTTGCTGATGCGCGCAATCCTCGCCTGCGTTATTACTGCGGCCTAAACGCGGCCCCTTTTGTTTCTTCTCCCAGCCGAGCTTTTTTTGCGCCTCCAGTGCGCGGGGCAACTTCGATGGGATAATAAACTGCAGCGCGTTTCTCGCGAGCCGCGCTTTTTTCGCCCGGTAAGACGGGGGCAGCCCGGGACGTACGCGCGGAGAGCCTTGGCTTGGCTGCGGATCCTCCCCTATTACGTATTTCTCGCGCTCGCCCAACCGTGTACATATCCATCGAACGGCCAAACGCTTTCCCAAACACTCCCGAGTCGCGTATCGGCGATGTTTCATCCTCGACTTTTTTTTCCCGTCTCTTCCCCCGTCCGCGCGCAGTTCAAACGTCGAATCGGACGACGCGCGCGCAACGTCTCTGCGCGTCAAATTTGTGTCCACTTAAAATCAGATTCGAGTCTTTTCAGATTCCCCCGTGGCTTCGCCTTGTTTGATGGATTCGTCGTTCGAACTTTTTCCCCTGCCTCTCGCGCTCGACGATTCATTCGCCTATATATATGCCTTTGAGCGCATTTGTTTTTTTAGTTTGACTTGTCGCGCGCTTTGTGTGAACAGCCGGGAGCCACGCTGCTCGTTGTCTTTTCATCGCTCTATCAACACAACTCGAGCGCTGCTCGAGAGATAAAGTGTATATGCATATAGGCCACACTTGTGTACCTAATTGTACAGCTATTATACCGTTTGTGCGCGAAAACACAATCATATATACACTTATTAGCAATTTCGACCAGTGCGGTTCGAATTCGTGACGCTATCGAGCGTAACAACAATCCCTTTTTCTCCACTCCTAAAAAGTTTACCTGTATAAATCATGTTGATTCCACTCTAGCACAAAGCTTATATTCCCTGTTAGTATTAATCATATGACCGGCGAACGAATCGTGTATACGCTCAAAAGTAAGGGTTGGAAAGGAAAAATGGATAAACGAGCATGTTATGATTCGCTCGCTTAATTTTTTCCATGAGAAACCACGGAAATATTACACACATTCATCCAAAGTTAACAATGGAATCATTGGTTTTTCAATATATGAGTACATTATTTGGAAAAGATAAAAAAGTGTTTTGTCGTAACGGGTGATTATACTTTCCGAAGTTATTATTATAGAACATAATTCTAGCTTAGCTATTTATTACCCATTTATAGCGTACGTGCGTGCGAAGATGTGGGGGGGGGGGGCATGTTTGAAACGAAAGCGGTTGAAAGTTGCTGCGGTGAAATGGAGGTGAACGTAAAATATCTTGTCCTCAAGATCCTTAACGGGGAATAATAATCTAGATAATAATAATGTCGATATACGTGTGTTCGAATGGCGTTACAGCCGATCATGGGGTTTTCCCTGGGTTGTATATGTATCACAACAGCTGCCCCGGGAGCACTTGATTGATGGATCGCTCTTCGCGCACTGCACACGCAGACCAAAGCAAGCCTCGAGCCTCGGATTATTGGGCGGACAATAAACGTACGAGGAAGATGCGTTTGCTTTGTTGATATGGGCGCGCGTCACCTAATGATTCTCCCGTTTGCCCATAACACCAATCAACGTCCAAG
The DNA here is from genome assembly GCA_020882685.1 of Aphelinus atriplicis. Taxonomy (NCBI): domain Eukaryota; kingdom Metazoa; phylum Arthropoda; class Insecta; order Hymenoptera; family Aphelinidae; genus Aphelinus; species Aphelinus atriplicis. The sequence continues at coordinate 97,057,332 of CM037073.1, forward strand.
GATATTTTGTCGCGAGACTGCACAAATTCGTAATACCTGTGTACAGTATAAGCAAAGTTGTATCCATAATGATTTGATGGCTCCCGCGGACGAACAAAATAACACACATTTCATAATGTGCAGAGGAAGAATAGCACATTTCAATCTCGGGGGCGAAGAAATGCTGCTGCACATATAAACTTAGGCTCTAACAGAAAAGACGTTTGCTCAAGCTTGGAATAATTTTGGATATAAAAGGTCCTCGTGTGCTATAATCTTCGAATTCTCAAGCCTTTCGATGTCATACGTTTGTTAAAAACATCCCGAGATAACGATTTTTCACCAACTGTGCGTTAGGTTGGTCGGGAGATTGTGAAATATGGTTCTCTTCGTGGGGGAGATTGAAAATATGCCCCTGCGTACGACAGGAGATTGAGATGTGCTTCTGTTCGTATAGTCAAGCCGTCGAGTTGATCTATCCATGTGTATCGATCGGCTGGCGATATACCGCGCGTGGACTGCTCGTGTGCGCTACAGCTCATCAGTCGCGGATATGCAGCCGTATGGCCGAGAATGTTAAGAGAAACGAGTGAAATTGAGTGGATTTGACGGTTGCGCGCCTCTTGGGGGAGAGAATAAAATTTGTATAGCAGGCTGCAGAGGCAGTGGGCCACGTTGGGTGGGGCGGACGCATCAGGGGCTGACGGGCCAGCGAATTAACTGGCTCAACGCGCACCTCCTATTAAGTATATATACTTAGGTATGCGCGCATATAACGAAGCCCTGGCTGACGCGCATGTATATGTATAGCAGCCGCAAATACCTCACAAACTCTCGGGTACAAACGGGAGCTTTTGCCAATTCACGTTCACATATCCGTCGAGTCTACGCTTCGATAGTCTTATCATTTGTACACACAGAAACACATCCATCCGTATTCTACGTGTCTCAATAGTTCGATCAGCTTCAGCTGCTTTCAGGATATGTGCAAATAGTTGTAAATATACGGCACGAAATACGGGGGCCATCAACTGACAAATGTACACACACAGACACACACCTCAGATTATGTGTATGTATATACTCGCGCAGAGTCTGGCCAGTAGCCCGTTTCACGCCTCACTTCACCTCCTTATATATTGGCTTATTTCGCCGTTTCTAAATCATATATACTGATTCCTCAATATGTCGGCTGATTTTATTTCTACAATTTTTATTGAAAATTTTTATAAATTTTATTATTCTTCCTCTACCATTAGCTTTCATTTTTCGTGCGAACCTCTCCTGTCGAATTTCAGCTTCATTATTTCTAAAATTAATTTTAATTAATATAATATTAACGTAATAGTGGATGCTACAAAAGGACGTCGTGCCATTGATATATTTATCATATGAAATATTGATCTCATTACACTAGAACCTTACTCAAATTTATATTATATAGACTATAATGAATCGCTTCTATATAATATAGCAATTTGAAAATTCTCTAACTATTTTCATTTTGGATGGAAAATATTTACCGCCCTATATGAAAAACAGCGCACATTCAAAATCAAGATTTTTTATTAATGTATTCGGTAACTGATCCTAGATAATTTCTCCAGAGCAGAAGTGAAAATTCTCATGTCAATTAGGTGGTGACTAAATACATAAGTAATGCATTTCCTATTGTATACGCGTGAAAACTAACGGCCGGTAAATTGTCGGTGTTTACCAAAAAATAGATTTTTACATATTTTCAAATATCTAACCGTGAAATGTATGTTAAAAATGTGAAGTCTCTGCAGGAAATATTTTTATCATTCACATAAGTAAAATAGTTCCATATTCTTTCCAAAGAACGTAATCGACCGATATTTCGAGCAATCACCGAATCCATATCAGAGGCCGTCAACAGTTTCATTTTGAATAGATGTCATGCCATTGAACATTGAATTTTTTACGATTTGGGGGTAATGAAAAATTTCACTATTCGGATGATTAATTATTTGCAGTCAAAATGTTATTTATTGACATTACGATATGAGTATAACCGAAATGTGTAGGGGAAGTCCCAGGACAAGCTACCACCCTTTCGCTTCGCGCGATTGCAGTACAATTTTTTATCCGAGCGAAGGAAAAAAAAGCGTATGTAGCACGACTTTTTCTACCCGCGTTACTGCAGGGAAAGTACGCGTTATGGGTACGCATCTGTTCCCTCCCATAACAGTTTTCCCACTTGCTCCGTTACGTTATCCTGGTGAATGTTTGCATTTCATCTTTCTCCGTGATGTTTCGATTTGATAGATTGTCATCAGTTTTTTTTTTCTGTCTCTTTTCCTTTCACCTGAATCACTGGTAAAAATTACATTTTTATATGTCGCGTGAAAAGTCAACATATGTGCGTGCCGTATGTGAAGCTAGTCGGAAAAGCACGATAATGGGTTTTGTCGGCTTGGGCATACTTCCGATTGAAAGCCTGCGATAAAAATTAATCTAAAAATTGAATATCATCATTAGCATAACTATTCTCTGATATTCTGGGTTATCTCGAGATCTTCTAATATCTAATATGCATAATATTCTATTGAGCGAATGTGGCACGGCAGATGTTGACTAGATAATGTTATGTAATCGTTCTAGGATGAGTTGAACGATTGTAAATTGAAAAATTTCAAAGTCAATTGCATATGCAATTTCACTTGACGTTTAATGCACTCCAGAAAGAGAGAGAGAGAGAGGAAGATTCCAAAGGGTTGATAAAAAAATTAATTTGAATATTCAAAGTCGTTGATGCATCATGTTGTGGCCATTAGGAGAAGGGTTTCGTATAAGTGCATTCAACATCTGTTAACATTTCAAATTACACCACCAACGGCTTTGCATGTGTTATATCCATTTTCATACCCCCGTGGAAAATCATTTTGTTTCTACCGCTAAATTTTACATGTATCCTCTCTTGAAACCTCGCAAAAAGAAAATCTCAAAAATATGAGTACAAGAGAGTGATAAAAAAATAGTTAGACCGTCAGAAATTATTGTTATCGCCGTTAAATGTAAAATTTGTGGAAAGTGATAAATAATGTTATCTTAAAAAAATTTGGATATCAAAATCATGAAGCGTGCAATCTTGCGTACCCCTAAATAATGAACTTTATTGTGTATTTGATTTATTTCACAATCGAGCTGTTGGGTTTATGAATGAAACCAATGGATTTCACTGAACTTGTTATATCTGTATATAGTATTTATTTTTGAGTTTTTACATTTTTCAAATTCTAATTTTTCTGAATCCTCCTTGATGATAAATATATCTGGAATAATCAATGTATTAGCAATACATCGATGTTTGAAATATATTGCTAATACTCATGTTGCCACTGTATTGGTATATTTACAGTATGTTTTTTCGTCGACACTTCATCATCACTTTGTACTTGTTCGGATGCGGACGGACATGGAACAAGGTCAACGGAATGCTAATGGAGTGGCTGTTCCAATTGCCCCACCTCCAAGACAGCCAGGAAGTGATCCTATGAGTGGAACCAACGAACCAACAATGGCACCCGTGACACAACCAGTGAAGAGACCAAACATGTGAGCGGCTGTCTCCTTGTCTTCCTTACTTACCGTGTATAGCTCTTGCCTGAGAGCCTGCAATGCGGTCTCCCGTTCTTTCTCGATCACATCATTATAGGAACTGTTTTCGTCTACGGCTGCTGCGCTTGCGCTCGGTAACTCTGTCCACACCAGCCGAACGCGTAAAGTAAGCAACAAAAAGGTTAAAGTTCGACTTCATTGCGTAATTGTCTTGCTCGTGGGGGAAAAATCGTTCATTTTTGCCTACGTTGCAGTAGTTGCTAAGTCTCTTGGTAATGAGAAAAGAATGAATTCTCTTTAACTAAATTATCTGATATTTTACGTGCCGGATAATATATTTGTATTTTTCCTCAATGGTCAAAATCTTTTGAAGCGGAGTCACGAAAAAAATATATTCTTCACTCGAGGTATTTCTCACTCTATAGCGTCTCATACAATAATCTCCCATAATTCATGTTTAACGGACAGCAATATTGATAAATACTTGTGTAACGTTTTTCTAGTTATCTTAGATTCTGATTCACTTGCGCACTTTATGAATAGTGCAGGACTAAATAATTGTGATACACGATATCGGAGTCAAAATATTTCATTGTGAGGATACTCGTAGAAATACTTCGCGAAAATGCACTAGTAATGTATTCACTAAAGGAAACAATCTAGAATGTGGATCTTTTATTCCACGGAAATTTCGAGAGGTAGTTTTTTGATACTCTGATATTTTTAGTCGTTTATCAGCCAATGTAATTTGAATCGTCTGGGATTTTTCGCGCACCTATACGTGTAAATTTATACTAAGTTCAAACAGTCGTGGAGGATTAGTCAATAGACAAACTATCGTGACTTGTGTTTGCTCAGCAACTCGATCTACAATACGAGTATGGTAACGAGAAAAACTATTACTTACGAATTACTAGTTGGATGAGCAGAACTCCAGCAGTCAAGATGGGAAGAAACGTCATTTTCACAGCTTGGACTATGGGTACTGTGGTCGGGTAGTGCAGGATATCTTGATTTATACCAATGGCACTACTCCCCTTCTCTCCAAATTCAAATTGTTCCGAGTCTTATCACTGCTTATATTTGAAAAGTGTCTCCCATACATTTTTCTCGCGCCAAATATAGCCATATCGATACTTTTTATCACAATAAACGTTCGACACGTGTGTGCTTGTGTTTTCCAATAGTCATGCGACCGGGAATTACTGATGGACATTCATCGTACTGATGCATATTCAAGTTCGTGCTCAAGGTCGCTTTCTTGAATTCATTCCCAAAGGATTGAATAATGCATTTTCGAATAATACTAAAACTATATTTATGATGTACGTGATCATGAACGCTCATTTCACGCAGAGATTTTCGTGCCTAGGATGTGATTTCATATAGTTACGCTAAAAATCGTTATTAACGCTTAAAATCGCGTTTTACGCACTCAAATCGATGTGTAAAATTCCATAAAACATACACCATAAAACATCGTAAACGATTCGTAAAATGGCATTTCACACTCTTGTTGCATAATTTACAATTTCAAAGATTTCCGGATACGTACTCTAAACGTAGTTGAAACTAACTAGGAGCGGCTACACAACCTTTGGGAAACGAATCACGATAAAACTTTGTGAGATGGTTGATGGGTACTAATAGTATATTGCGTAGGCGCAGCTAATAGCTTATATTCGAGACATATGATTTTCCCGAAGATATCAGCTGGCAGACATGTTGGGTTTTTAGCGTCAACAGTATATGTGAATATGTAAAATCGAATGAATTGACAGAATAAGTATTTCGTGGAAATCAACACGTTAGAATTCATGGTTGTAGACATAAGCCGTTCAAGGGGACCCAGATAGAGATAGCGACGAATCTTACCTTAACTCTTTCGTTGTTCTTCGATAAAATTCAACGAGAGAATAAAAAAATATGTGTGATCATAGCTGGAGCAGCTGACGCGTGAGCGAGTAATTGTGGGTGGGAGGTGGGCCTGTTCTGGGTAAACGGCCGGGAGTGGGCTCGAATTATATCGCGCGGAGTTGCCGCAGTTGTCGCCGCAAAAGGAGCAGCGGGGGGGGGGGAGGAGAAATGCGCGCTCGGTGCGGCGATGATAGGTGACGCTCTCTGGTTCGCGCGCGCGTTCCACCGCTAATTGGCGGGCGCTTGACACATGGCCCGGGTAATTGGTCGAACGAGCCGCCGCCACATTCGCACTCGCCAGAGTGCAATAAGTATAATTGCACTTTGCACCGCACCTCTTCTTCTTCCACTCTCCACTCTCGCTCCCTTCCCCCGGCCGTCCGCTCTCTCTCTCTTGACACAGCACTCGAGTCCCCTTCTTCCCCCCATCACTTGACTCTGCTCGGGCGTCTTTGATTCGCTCTTCGCGAGACTATATACTCGCGATATGTGTATTTTTTTTTACCAGCAGCTGTCGGGCCGGGCAAATGCAAGTTGCGTGTACCGCGCCCACCTACCCATCCGTCATATCCCCAGCTCGGCCGAGCAATCCGACACTTTCCCGCTTACGGCCAAATGAATTGCGCGTCGCGCGACACCCTATAGCTCACTCGCGAGTCGGTATGCGTATACACGCGCGAGCAATATTGGCCAGATTAAATTTGGAAATCATCATCCTGCAATTATTCACTTTCCACTAACTCAATCAGCGCTTAATTTAATTCAATCAAGTATTCTCGTTATTCATCCGTTATATACCCGCGAGCTTTAATTTACTCCCTCCCCATCGCACTAACAGGGCGAATATATAATTATTCCGAGCTGCTTAAGCGAGATTTAATCAAAAGCAGTGAAAAGCATTCATTCATTCATTCATTCTTTTATATATATTCGGAAGCAGCGAGCGACGATAAGCTCGTTATGCGCTGCTGCGAGATGCACAGCAACATCGTATGTGTTGCCCGCAAAGGAAACGAGATGGTTATTCGTTTTTTCACCTAATTTTTATTGGATCGAAAATCAATATCAAGGAGAAATTCAAGTTTCTTTTTTCGGAGAAGCTTTTTTTGTCCCTGGATCCACATAAAATTAAAGTGCAACTTCTTCAAGATCGATCCGATTTTGAAATCCATATTTTTTATAGATGTAGGACCACAAGACGCCGCTCTTGAGACTTGGGCAGCTTTAATTCCAATGAAAGCTTCAATTCAACCGTTTGATATACCAATTTTGGGGGAGAGGCGAAGAAAGACACATCAACGATCTTGTGCACGAGTCAATCCAGTGATCTCTCGAACGATTCCTCGAAAAAAGTAAGCCGTCGAATGCGCTTTTCTTCGCCGGCATATCTCAAGATGTGCTTTTCTTCGCATTCGAACCATCGGTGTTTGTGAAATCATTCATACGTATTATACTCTCCGATGCGTGAATTGATTGTACAAAAGACACGGAGATATCTCGAAAAGTTCCAGGGGAATTCGGAGTGACCCAAATCCCAAGCGCCAGCTCCATGTAACCGAGGGACTCGCGAGTTCTAGTGGCAGTGAGCAAGGCTGTGTGCAAGGGTGAAATGGGACTGGGTGGCCCGCAGCTGTGCGCGGGCGATAGAGCTATATCGTACATATTGTGCAGCAGCGAGAAAGCCGCGCACTGCTCGCGCTCGCTATGTAAAATTGCTAGTGGACCCGAGCGAGTTCGTATCACACATCGATACCCACATGGCTACACAACGATACCCAGTCCATCTTGGGTGCAATATCGTGTGTCGTGTTTCGCGGGAAAACGGCGGCGCCCGACTAACCGCCATCCTCCGATATATACATACAGATACGTGTGTACGTATACACGTGGCTCGGGGGCATTTTAATTGGCGCCAAGTGCGCGCGGCTTCGCCCCCCTACCGACACCCGGGTGGCCACCCGTCACGCGCGCTGCACCCGCGATCCTCAATGAATGCATAATGCGCCTGCAGCGCGCGGCACGCGTGCATTACGATTTACCCGGCAAGACTCGGCTCGCCGGCGCAGCTGCCTCCCCCCGAGCCCTCCTCACACCACGGGGCCCAGATGCTAATTGCCCGTGCAACCCCCTGCGCACCAGACCCACCCCCCAAAACTCAAACTCGAGCTTTTTATCCTTCTCTCTCTTTCTCTTTCGGCTACTCCAACTTATCAACCACGAACTTACACAGCGAAAACGATTTCTTAAGAGGCCGATAGGCAGTGCCTAATTAGCGTAACATTGTCTGCTTATGTTTCATTGTGCAGCGGCCACATATAGTGATGAGGTGCAATTGAATCGCGATATTTGAATTTGGAACGCGTACGTACTCGTACCTTAAAATTAGATAAGTTTAATCATGTGAGTGATTTTCACTTGAAGCAAGTAGGAAGTGCAAGAAACTTGTCTTTTGTTTTTCTTCATTCGAGTTACAATGGGTTCACAATACAGCAACATTTTAAAGAAATCGTCTGTAGGCTGTGTCTGTGGCTCAACTCATTGTATACGAGTCCGTTTGTTATACATCATCATTTGAAAGCGAAGCGATTGCTCGAACATTCGAGCGAATGAATTTATTCGCGTGGACACGTGAAACAAGAGGGTATCCCGAGACTATAGTCTACTGTGAGCGTGTAGCTCGAGTCGAATTGGCAAACGCAACAACAAAGAGTCGCACGCGCACATGTTTCGCGCAAACAATCCACTCGACTTGACCCATTCAGCCCACATTCGAGATACCGATTCACATCATGGTGTAGTGCAGCGCCAGCGCCCAGTCGAGCGCAGAGTTGAAAATTTCGACTGCAGTAGGGGGCGAATAGGGGAAAAATGGGGAAAAAATGGGTGACTCCGGCTGGAGGGCGGTACGAACCGGGCGATATATGCATATGTATGCAACGCGCGTCCATCGCGTACATTACGTGGGGGGGTCGCGGAGCCGTGTATACCTGCAGGTGATGCTGCTCGCAGCGTACGTGTCTGTGCGCGTACATGTACATGTATATATATGGTCGAGCGCGCACCAGCGCGCACTTGCGCGGCATAAGGCGTGTGCAGCGCGCGGTGCAACTGCACATTAGGCGCGAGTGCATAAACGTAACGGCTACTGTGCCCCGCCGCCGTCTCGGGGGGAGGCCGCGCGCAACCGTAACGGCGCGGCCCGCCTGCTGCTGCTTATACGTATATATATATATAGCCTATATAGCTGCAGTCCGTTCGTATAATTACATCGCTGATATATACGCGTATATATATCGCGAGCAAGCCGGTCTACATACGCGTCCAATTGCGCCTATACCTCCCGCTTATCGACCCTCCCACTTATTATCGCTCCGTATGAAATAACAGCTGCCTCTCATCCCCGTCTCGAGTTCGTCTGTATATACATTGAATCGGGCAACTTTTGTATATATGCTTTCAATGTCGTATTTCGCGTGGACGAATCGCTGGAGATGAAACTAATCGACCCAAACTGCGACCCCGCGTCGGCTTGCCTGATTCTTACGTAAAATTATTGTCGCGTGAAACCGACTTCGTCTTAATCCTGCGAAGCTCATATGAGTTGGCTCGCGCATGGAAATTGAATTTTTTCATGGCTAAAATTCGTAAATCTAATCTGGCGTCTCGAACGTTACTTTTTCTTTTTCTACACATTATTCAGGTTATTTTCAGGTTCGATAACGCGAGCTAAAACTACTCGTGCGCAAGCACTTCGTAATATACGTATCTCTATAGCTTGGGATTCGACTTTTTTCGACCCGTAAATTACGGAAATAAAGGTGTCCGATTCAAAAGTTCGATTTTTGCCCCGTCACTAAGCATTATTCATGTATGTATACGCTTCGGTAGCGATGTGTGTCGTGTTGCCGCTGCTTCGCGGCGCATTTGAACTGATGGTGTGCGCGGCCGAAAATGCCGCGGTTGCGCGGATCTATATGTACATACGAACGCGAGAGAGAAACACTCAGATTCAGATCCAGATAAATTTAATGTGTCTGTATTTTATTGTACAAAATCTAACAAAGATTGGGAGAAATCATGAATCATCTTTCAGAAAACAATAGTAATTTGTATAAAGTATATAATCAGAGTGAGAAAGAGAGAGAGAGAGAGAGAGTGAGAGAGAGAGGAGAGAAGGCAGCAAGTGGCACGAACCACCACACTAGGTTAGTTGACTGAACCAATCAAATCACGAGTTAGTTACCTGGCCATTTATTTGATAGGTGCCATTACTTTTCGCATGTAATGATGATGTAAGAAATAACTTCTTTATCAAAATTTGACATTTTTATTCTTTGAGAGAATAGATGTGACCAACATTTTCTTCACTAAATATTCATCATGGACCAGTTTTCTAAGCATCAGCTTGGATATAGTGATAGTTGGTTTATAGTGATATGTAACTTGTACGGGTGATTCTTTCTCTAACGTATTAGCTCTGCGACGTTTCGTAGCCACTTGAAATCAAAACAACAATTGTATGAGCATGAAGTATTTTCAGTTTTGTGCCAAACAAGCCCGGCCTGCAACCTCTCCAATGCGGATCATCAAATGGGTATGAGTGAGCTGCCTACTGCAGGCAAGTTTTCGTCAGCGGTATATGTTTTGGTTTTGAGCAAACGGACACCGCCCGTCTTGTGATCAGGTACGACGTGGCGGGGCCATGCCAAGGAATCTCCATTGTAAGCGACAGTCGGCAGAGGTACACTGTCGTTCAACGCGTCGTATTTGTACACGACTGGCCTGTCCGACTTTGTGCTGTAATACACGGTGCTGTTTTCGTCGTTCCCGAGGATCAACTTGTTGTTCGAGCCCAAGGTGTGCAATAGGCCCTCCGGTAGTTCGGCGCAGACTGTCACATCCTCCAATCTCAAGTAGAACATTTTTTCTCGACTCTCGTCGTTAATAAGTAATAGACTGTCTTTTCGACTGTCTTTTCCTGTTCGCACCAGGTTGAGGGTGATGAATATTGACGACTCGTAGGTTATAGGGGAATCAGGTAAGGGTATCGTGTAGTTACAGGAAGACCCACTGATCACGTGGATCTTCCGATTGTCGAGGTCCGATACGTACACGAACGGCTGATCGTCCTGGTTATAGTCGACGACAAGGCGTTCAAATCTTGAAACACCCAGCGGACTTTGGTCGAAATTTGACGTGTTAATCGTCCTCACCACCTACAAATATTAATGGCATTTTTATAGTGGATCTAACTTGAATGGTATCATCTGAGGAAAGTACTCGACGATCTGGACGTATCTGGAAAAAGGCCGGAAGTGAAATAAGGACGTATATCAAATCTCATTCAACGAATTGCATCTGGAGTATCTTTACGCAGAATCGGTGTATTATTGGAATCCCTGTACATGCGAGTGCTCGTAATGATTCATTGTCTAAAAGAATATCGTTCCGATCATGATTCTACAGTCACAGCAAGTAAATACTTCAAGAGCATGTAACGCATGTTGCTGGCTTCTGCAGTGAGATTAAAAACGTATCGAAATCTTATACCTATAAATTTTCCCTTGGCCAAAGCAGGTGCAAATTCATATTTTGTTTCCATTTCCGAATCTATATAATCCCGCACAATACGTATTTGTAATTGTCAAATCTTTGATTATCAAATTTTCAATTCATCACACGCATCACATACCTCTCCAGTAGTAGCATTGAAAGCGATGATCTTAGCATCACATGAATCCCTTAGATCTCCAGAATCCAATACCCAGAGGAGGCCTTTAGGGTCAATGAAGATGTCGGTGGCGTCCTGAAGGGCACTGCAGTTACCTATTTGCTGCTGCGCCGAATTCGGGAACGGAAACTGCCGGTGGTCATTTCCCTCCAGATTCATCCGGGTCAGAGTAATCGGGAAAGCTTCTAATATGAAACTGTTTCGGGAATCGTTCGAGTAGCAAATGCGAAATAAGTCTTATCGACTTATTCAAATCTTTGAATATGGTTGAACTCACCTTTTAAATGCAAAGAAAGCGTATTTCTCGTGAATAGCTGTTCTTATAGCCAAGCCATTTATTCCATCTTCCCACGCGATGGTTGTAGCCAAGTCATTTTGCGCGACGTCCGCCAACGTTGCGCAGATGGCTAGGACCAAACTAACGAACCAAAGTAGAATCATCTTGTGACTATACTGTCAAGACACTGGAACGTTCGTGATTGTAACTCGACTGAGCGGCATTGGTCTTATATTTACGCGAGGTATAACCGTACACTGGGAAAATTTCCTCAAATTATCAACCGTTTTGCAAACAAAGTTGTTGCGACACAGCCGCGAGTACGATCGCATTTCCGCTTGGTTCTCGATGTCCTGGAATTCGGTTTGCTCAGAATAAATTGTTGATTTTGGTCTCACTCGTATTTCTCATCATATAAATATTTTTACAATTATGATTTTTCGAGCCACAATTCGAACAATTTGATCTTACATATATTGAAAAAATGTCAGATAACTCAAATGCGTTAAATTCTAAGATTTTTATTTGAGAATCAGCTCTATAAAGTCATTTCGAAGGTATTAAGTAGACCATTAAATTGCCGCCAGCTACCTTGAAAAAATCACACTTGACGTGATGTAGCAATACAAATAAAACTTTTTACATACTCAAAACCGGTAAATATCGCGTCCATGACATGATAACAAAAGTTATTGGCTATACATGATTGAAAACCTTATTATTGAGACCAAATGCGGCGTCCGAAACAACGAATTATGCAATTTTTTCTCGATAACTGAACAACAGCTGTTTGGGGCACTGGTTTGGCACTTAGGTATACCTATACCAACGCAGTATGCATAACGATCGACAAGTATGGTATAATATACGCGTGCGGCTAGAAACGAGGGATGCGAGACGCCTCCCCCCACGGTGTTCGCCAAACACCCTTACATTGGGGGCGCGTGAGCAGCCGAGTACTGATGATCGTACAACGGCACGAGTGCGCCTCCCGCAAAATCATCGAGTATAATTGGACCGATGATCGGAGAGCGGCAGCTCGAGTATGACGCGTTATCTGCGTCGTGTATGATTAATGCGCAAGCGCAGCTCCGACTTTTCGGCCTAGCCCTTATGGCCACGTGGCTGTCAAGGGAGAAAGAGAGAGACAGAGGAGCCGTATACTCTGCGCACCCGAGCTGTTTTGTATACTCTGGCGCGAATAGCTCCGCGCGGGCAATGAGTCGGCAGCTACCCGGCAGATTTTCCGCGCCACTGCAAACGGCCAAGCCAACTGATTATACCGCTCGTGTGTATATGGGTGCTGCAGGGCGCGACTAATTCACCCGGATCACTGCAGGCCAAGGAGCAAACGCGAAATATGATCGCTGCCGCGGCCCGAACATGATTAATCATTTTCCGCGCGCGCATACGCATATCCAGGATACATATATATTTCCTTGATGCACACTCGAGAGCTGTCTGGTGTGGCCGGGACGCGGCGACCCCTCCCCCAATCCCGCATCGATCGATCAAGAGCATCGCGACCGGGGTCGAATTTGAAATTAATCGTTGCTGCATCCCGTGATCGGTTCTCGAACTCTGCATACCGCGCGTACTAGCTCTCAGTCTCGCGCGCACAAATTATATTCGTCCACGCGAATTTCGACTCGCACGCGCTCACTGCATGTAATATGCGCATACATTACACGCGTATACGTATATCAAGGTACGCGGTCCGCACTCATCGAATCTTGGTAAGTGCATTTAGATGGAAAAATCAATTTCTGTCGACATTGGGCCGTTATAGCTACGTTGATTGATCTCGATGTACGAGATGTACGTGGCAGAGGTACATACATTGTAGAGTAAGTTGATTTGATTTTGGACTGATTGCACACTCACAAAAATATATTCTTGTTCCCAGAGGAATTATGCCTCATTAAGAATTTCTGCTACTTCCAAACAGAATCTTCTTGAGAGAAGACTTTTCTTCTCCAATCAACAATATATTATGTTTCGAAGTAGCGGATGAGGCGTAATTCCTCTGGGAACAACAAGATATTTTCGTGAGTGCAGGCTCATTGTGATTTCAATTGGTGTATATAATATTAGCCAGACCTCAGCGCAGCGCCGTGCCCGCGTCGACCATTGACTCGGACAACAGCTGAGTGTTACGTCAACAGTGATGGGCCGTAATTGAATATACAAGTATACATATAGTAAATAGTATATAGTAAATACAAATCCTTATAATATTTTCACCTCAAATACGCATCTGCTTCAGCGATACTAGCATGTTGAAAATAGAGATATTTTATTTTATACATATATGTATTAACATGCCATTTGAATATTGTCGAAGGAAAAGCGCGCATACTCTGACCCCTGTCTCCCCCCCCTCCGCCCCTATACTTACTGTAACAACAGCCGATTTTTCATTCTTTTTTTTGTTTCCAACAATACAAGCTGATATTCCATACGATTTCCTCCGACGTGTCTGAGTCATTTTTTTTAATACACTCCAGATATTATAGACTATAGACGAGTGAAAAATCAAACTCGACTAGACATCGTTGCTCCACACGGCTCCATGAGCCGCGTGGTCATCCTATTCATTAATCATTCATTTTACTCTCGAGACACTCGCATGCACACACGCGCGTGCACGCGCGCACACTCACACGTCCAACGTTCGAACGAATTTTTCGTTCGTTCAAGTGCTATACGTCTCAGCGTATGAGGGCTCGGAGTCAAATCCCAAGTTATTGGGCGCCGTTTGAAATTATTTACTGGTGCCCAGCTGACCAGTCGAAATATATATATATATATATACGTGACATCTCTCTCTCTCTCTCTCTCTCTCTCTCTCTCTCTCTCTCTCTCTCTCTCTCTCACTCTTTTTCTCTCTCGAACTTGGTCTTGTCACTGTCACCCAAATAATAATACTCATGGTGCGCGCGCGACTCGAGCCGAAAATTGCTGTCCCTCAATGGACTCGCTCTTCCGCAAGTAATCCACCCCCCTTGCCGCGCTCGTATTTCCATGAATTTGACAAATACTGCTCTTTTCACTGCTTCGCCTTTTTTTTTGTGAATGGCCGGGAGCAAACGCGAATGAGAGGCGCTCGGCGATCGAGTCGTGTTTTTTCGTTGAGTATACTTATGTAATGCGCGAAGATGCGTGTCGGCTCGCGCGCGCGCATCCAGGTGCGCAGGAGCATTTTTATTTGAATACGGCGTGTGCTATACAGTAGCGCCGCAATATGTATCACTTATCTTATCTCAGCTGTCGGTTGGACGATCGCGCGGCACGTGCATATACACATACATATGTACACACACACACGCACGGTCCATGCCCCAAACTCTGCATATTTTCACTTGTAAATCTCGAACTGCGACGTATTTGTGAAACTGGTGGGTCGGGAAGAAAACGTGAATGATCAATTGGGTGCGTAGAGAATTGGCCTGAATTAAAAATTGATTTGCGTGCAGCATAATATTTATTGGGTAGTTCGTCGCAACAAATGAAAAATTATGTTGAGACAAAAACTTGACCGAAGTCTTGGGGTGCACATTGAATATCTAGCATTGAACTACAGAATAATAATCGTCACCATAAAGTTCTTGGAAAATAAAAGTTTCCAAAAACATATCTTTGGATTTTTTCAGAGTCGAAATTAAAGTGTCGAACGGAACTTGTCGTATGGGATATATATCTTAGAAAATTATCTACATAATAAACTCACCAGAAGACTGCCGTATAGTGATCCAATTTCAATGGTTTAGAATATGCACATTTATTTATATATAATTTCTTTAGAAAACCTTTCCCTATTTGATCTAAAAGTGATCATTTACGTATAATGGATTGATTTAATATTTTCATAAATGTCATTCTGAGATGATTATTTTCCTTAGTTTTAACCACCTTTCAAATGCGTATCTGAAATCCCTAGAAAATATAGTTACAGTATAGTTTACGTAATACGTCATCAACACCTTCAGATACATATTCAGAAATGTGACTTAAATCACGAATTCGATAACTGTCAGTGTTGCCCGATCACATCACTATGGGAGGCACAAACACGTTTTTCGAGATAAAAATTATCGAGATAGCTGTATCTGGCGCGAGAAGAATGGATGAAAGAAAATTGTCAAACATGAACATTGATAAAACACGAAACAATTTATATTTAAAGAAGAGGGATATAAACGAAAATATGTCCGTGCTCTTATAAGAGTTATACCTGACAACTGTACCCATCTTCTAAACTGTGAAAATGAATCTCCTTACATTGACTGTCGGAGTTCTGCTCGTTCAAACAATAACTGGTGAGTAACATTTTTCATGGTATTGATTGATTCGTGAAAAAAATATGTAGAAGTTACGTCAGTATCTCTATTGACCTCCGACTTTATTAATATCGTCGGCGACAGTTTGAATAATTTGTGACATTCTACATATGTATCTATATATATATATATATATATATATATATATATATATATTGCGTGCTTAGATAAAATCACCAATGGTCCATTAATAGCGTAGACAAATCAAAACGTTAGCTGACAAACACCTACAAATATCACTTATTAACGTATCAAAAGCACTACCTCTAGAAGTTTCCATGGAACAGAAGATGTAATTGATGGTCTCCTACTAAGCTACTTTACAAATGCATTTTAGGAACGATGTATTTCTTCAAGTATCCTCTTAATAAAATTTGGTTACTCCGATCGTATGAAAATTAGTTCATCCTCTGAGTAAGTCGCAAATATCGTTCTGCATATGAATAAATTTCGCAACTGGATCAGCACCATACGAAATACTTCACTGAAAGAGATTTTTTTCACGACAGTATCCCAAAATGGTCGTTTTATTAGATTGACAAAACCAAAAACATATGTATGTAATAAGTACATTTACTCAATATTTGCCACCTAAGTGAGATAGACCACTTTATCACGTCAAGTGTACATTTTTTGAGAGGGCTGGTGGCAAACGAAAGGTCTACTCAATACCTTTGAAATGGACCAAACCTCATATGATTTGGACTCTTCTAAGCTGAGATATAGAACTTTAAAAGAAAAAATATTTTCAGAAAAAATTCCGAGAGTACCCAGTATGCGCCACCCAGGAAACAAATTTACTGGATTACAGTGAATCTCTTATGTAACTAGAGTGAATTTTCACTTTAGTTCCATGAGTTTTTATCGAAAATATTTTTACATAAAATTTACAGTAAGTAGAGTAAAAATTCACTTCACACCATACTTACTGCGAATCATGACGTAAAAATATTTTGTATCAAAACTCATGGAAATAAAGTGAAAATTCACTTTAGTTAGATAAGAAATTCACTGTAAGGATTTAAGAGAGTAGTATTATTCGGCTCGGTAAACATTAGTGCCGAGTCCACAAATTAGTTCAAGCGGATTGACTCACCTTGAAGAGACCTATTATTGACCTATTAATAGATCACGAATTGCGTGTCCAATAACACCCGAATGAGATATACCCAATTTTGTTTGCACACAAAACTCGCGAGAGTCAAATAGCGTAAACACGATTTTCGTCAAATCTAAATTTTTCGTATTGTTTTGTGTTACATTTTGTATTGTATTATTACATGTTTCGCTGGCGAGGGCAGTAATACCGAGCTCAACCGCAGTAGCCTTGGACAAGAGCTTAAATCAGAAAAGAGGACAGAGAAGCACAGACGCAGAAAATCGAGTGTCAATCACTTTCCGTCATGACGAGGAACGAAGAAGACGAAT